>OY720632.1:174629829-175829829 GCA_963169105.1 Ceriagrion tenellum
AAAAAAATGAAAGGAAATACGATTTCGCCCAGATCCTCCCTCCCTGCGTCGTCCCTTTCCTATCCGCCGTCGCATCTCTTCCCCTCTTCCCTCACTCTCTTCTCCTCTATTCCATTCCCTGCCACACACCGCAATCCACCACCCCATCCCCTCCCCATCTGCAGAATTTTCGGTAGGTCCCGCAAGTACAGGGTCGGTGTATGGGGGGGAGGGAGATGAGGGGGGAGGGCTTGATTATTGGGTGCCCAGATCGACCGCAGGTCCCATTGCGGGGCGCCGGGCGAGCGGGTGGGCGAGAGAGAGGAGGGGGATGGATGGGGGTGGGGGAGCCGGCCTGGATAGGCAGCTGGGGGGGAAGGGGAGGGAGTTGGGAGAGGTAGTGCTCCCCCCCTCCACCCCACGCCCCCTTCCACCTTAGCAGCGTGAACGGGAGGTCGGGATGGAAGTCGCCCAATTACATCCAATCCTCGCTCACTGTGAGCCCCACGAGCTCGCTCCCAACCCTCCCACCCCCTCCTACACCCACACACCGCCCTCCTCCATTCCCACCCCTTCCCCCACACCCCCTACTCTTCCTTAGTGCCCCTAGTGACGACCCAATTCCTTTGCAGCCTCGGTGTTTCCATTGATGGACGGCAATAATAGATTGCGTCTTGGACCATGAAATTAACATGTTTTTGTATTAAAAGATGGTCGGCATAACTTGGCTATTGTGCCAAATTTACCAGTCATATCACATACAATTTTACGCTTTAATGAACAAATTTCCATTTTAAAAATTTGATTTCATCATCCAGTCAAAATATTGCGCTCATTTTTCAACCATTACTATGATTAAATTTACGATTTACAGTATAATTGATTCATACAAAGAGTATTTGAAGGTTGTTTCCCAATGAGCATAATAGCTCATTGGGAATTACGGGATAAGAGTGTAGATGTAGTGTAAATTTGCACAGCACGTGGTATGTAGGGTTATAATTAGTAAGGACTAGGTAGTACTAGATTTCTAGAAATGCGATATCAGCTTCCATTGCGGGATCTTATCGCGTGGGAAAATTTGCCAGCGCTTATCCGAGCCCAAATTGGGAGCTTTAAGGAGAGAACTGAAGTAGATACCTATTTACTTTACTCCGTTCGCCGGACAGGAAATTTTGCTGTGGTTTTCTTGCTAGAGTCGGAGGTGGAATTTTCTTCTTCCCCCATGCGTTCTGATATCCTGATGAGCGGACATAATAAAATACCATGATGAAGACTGCAAGAACTAAATTGGGTACATTGGACTTCTATCTCGTGGAACCGTATTATTCCTACAACTTTATTTAATCAGTTGGTGATTCTCTTGTCTACAAACTGGGTAAATAAATAAGTCACTTCCTTATCATCCCAGTCTAGGGAATCCGTTGCAATCCGCAGTGCATTGGACGACTTGCACTGCAGAGTTTTTTCTATAATTCCTGTGCTATTTTTGAGATCCCCGTGGCCACTCGGTTGATATGGCTCGAGTTAATTCTAAGTGGGAACGGGAAGAGTTCAAGCATTCAAGCAAGCATGAAGAAAACGTTTGGGAAGAAGTTCAGTAGGTAGGTTAATGAAAAGGCAGTTTCTAGACGATATTGCTTCTGTTCCCAATGTAAAATAGAACCAAGCCAGAATGACTTGAACATAAGTCATGTGGTGGAAATGGAACAACTACATTTTTACAACTGTATGCGTTTGTGCAAATTTCACTGCGTGCCGCGGAAGAAGTAGAAGTCGACGAAATTAGGGAAGGATAAGGTTAGATGAGGAGTGTTCCGGTAGATCAGCATCATTTAAAAAATGGGATAAAGTTATAATCTAATTGCACGTTATGCCTTTAAACTCAACTTTTTTCGACCGTACCTACCAACATGTGAGGCAGATCTTGTCTATCTAATACAAGAATGCTTGAGGTAGTATCATTGACCACTTTTGTTTTTTTTTTGTTTTCTATCGCTGTCACATTTTTAAATTCAGAAAAAAATGTGGTGAATCTTATTCATTTAAATGTACCTCAAGAAACTGACCACTTCTGCAATGGAGTTCAAAAAGTTAGCAAAAGAGCAAAAAAAGTTAGTCTTATGTTACGTCATCGAGATGTTTTACCTTGGGCAATGTACCCTCCGCCTCCATTGACTGATTTCATTTGAAAATATTTTTGTCAAACTAAGGAATCATACAAGAGAAATGGGAGAGCTGGTATTCGCGGAAAAATCAATTTGTGATCCATAAAACTCTCATTCTTTTGTGCCAGCTTGAATATTGTGTTCCAAATTGCATCGCACACTTATTTATAAGATTTCAATGAAACTGTTGAACTCTATTCCTAACCTCACTTTTCTGCTCACTGTCTTATTAAATGCTCTAAATTAGATCCGAGATTGTTTGATGGCCACGTGTTCATTAATTTTCGCAATTTTTGCTGTTTACACAATGCAATTTTAATGAAGAATGTGTCTACTTGCACAGGTACATGCATCGTTAAAACGTGGCTTTAGACGTTCCACTTACCCTCTACATTCTCTCTCCCCTCTATTCAATGTCATCCCTCTCGTTCTTGCCTTACCCATCACTTCCTTTACCCTCTGACTACCCAATTCGTGAGGAGGTTGGGTATTTCTCTGGCTGGATATGTTGGGGGAAAAGGAATGAGTCACCCATTCCCACGCCATTCCCCTCCGTGTGGTGCACCGCCCCAGCTACGTCTATTATAGGAGCCGCAATTTTACTCTCCTTCTCCCTGCGTCTCTCTCTCTCTCGTATCGAATGGGTCCCGAGGATCCCGTTGTCACTCCACCGAGTGATGGCTGAGGCAATGCAACGTGGCGGGAGGAAAATGTTCTGCGTCTAGAAGTCTAGAGGGTCCTCTCGAGTCGCTACAGACGGTTATGCAATCTAACCAACCCGTCGCACTCAATTTGTCGAATGATGGTTTCAATTGTTTTTCCCTCCCTTCGCCTCGCGTCTCTCCGTTCCTTTGGGCGCGGTACAATTGCCCCCCCTCATCCCCATCCCTCTTTCGAATTAATACGTCCCTAGTGACTTCATTCCTTTTCCGATCTTTCTTCGACTGTCTAGACGACGCGGGAGCCACCTGCTGGAGAGGAGGGCAAATGAGCCGACCGTCGAGGCTTTTCTCTCTCTACAAAAAGATTTTCGGCGGAGGGTATTCGAGGACGTAATACACTCTGACGAATGGCACGCCGAGAAGTTTCGTTCTCAAGTCGTTGTTCCGCCTTCAATTTTGGTATCGATTGTTTCTCCAATTTGATATAGCTATGCGCCCAAAACAAACCTACCAAAACAAACCTAAAGAAACTGAATAGCATTAAAATGTAATATGCAAGTTTCACAATATAGTTTAAATTAAAACATTATCTTTCAACTCAGTACTCAGGATTGAAAACTTTGATTTACTATAGTCACTCATTGAATTGTTTTACGGCAAAGGAAGCTGAATTTAAGTCACACGGGCAATTAAGTAGAATACTACAACCGTGACTTCAGTGGCTCTCATTTCACGGCATGTAATCGTGTATCGCTTACTTCACACCGTGTTATAATGAGCTGCTTAAGTGATTAGTATCGTAATTAACTTATTTTGCATTACCTAGCTAACGCGTCAGTTTTTATTTCATACCTCGTCGACACTTGTACTATTTTAAATGACCTCCTTGCATACTTTCAAAATTATAGATTATGGAACTTATTGAAGTTAATAAAAATTAACAGAGAGATTTCTTTAAGCGAAGAGAGAAACGAGTTTCTGAAAACATTTTCAATGATTATGAATGCGGTCGCAGAAAATCACTCTCGAATATAATTTACTTTCTCCAGCTGTGATGAGTAGCTTTAAATCTCTCATTGGTGAAACCAAATAAAGTGAATTAGGTACTATGGTCGGGAAAACTGTGGTGGGTGCACTGAACACTATTTATCTCAGACAACTAAAAAGTAAACGCTAGCACATTTCTTATGTGACTATATTATATTTTCAAAGCATATTCCTCAATATCGCCCGTCTTTCCTCTTGAAGTTGTCGCATCGCGGCCTCCTCTTCCAGTCACGGCACTACTCCCATACCCACCCATAATTCAATTCTCTCCTCTGCTATCGCGCTCCCTTCGACCATCTCTCATTTGTGACCGACCTTGCGGTCGAGGCCGCATCACTGCTTGTGACGTAGGCAGATAAGCGAGTGCCCCTCCCTCCCCTCCACCCACGCTGTCCCCCCCCCCTACTCCTCCGACAGCCACATCCCCGCGTCCTCCTCTCCTTCCTTTCACGCAAACCGAACCCGGTGTCGCCGGCTGCAACCCTTCCGTTCAGTCCTTATCTCCCGGAGACTTCACCTAATCTCAGCATGCGCGCGACGCAAGCGTTGTCGTACAGTTCATTAACTTCGTCATCGTATTTTACTCGCGTTTTACGCCATCAGAAGTCTTAGATTCTTCAAGTTGCGGGTGTCTGGAATGCTAGCAATCCCTCCTCTTCCTCCGTTGAGCAAGAAGCTCTTCTCCCGTGTTTAACCACTGGAAACAAACAGCTCCACATTCCACTTTTCTACTCCCTTGCGCCAGAGCAGGGCATTGAGCAACGGCGCAATTGCTGCACTCAAGTGATCTACTAGTTTGCTATCGGTGTGTGAGGCGGCAGATTATATGCGTCTAAAGCTTGGGGTGATTGGATCAACCCTAGGCCATGTGCAACGTTCCATTTCGACTCATCCGATCCATTCCCATTATCACTGTTCGATAGATCCTCCTCCTTGATGATGCACTCGGTGTGCACGCATCAGTCGGGCCTAAGCACCAACAGTCTTCGGGATTTCATCTTGCAACATCTTCAACCCTTCCAGCCAATTCTGAAAGTTAGGGTTCCATTCTTTGTTCTAATGTTCCTCAAACGAAATACTCATATTGTCACGCTCTATTTTTTGACGGTTGATCAGAATTTGTATTTTACATCTCGTTAAAAAATTGAATCACAATGGGGGACATGGGCAAGGTATTAATGACTTTTGCATTATTCTTGGCGGAAATAGATACATTTACTATTATTAGCTAAAAATTTACCGTAGCAATTTTAAACCAAGGATGACCGGACAATTTTATTATATTTATCTTTACCCCAGAGAGATCCCATGGAATACAATATGATTTTGGGAAGACTTGTTTGAGAAGAAGAAGAAGATTTGTTTTCCGTCACAAATCTGCAATTTCCCCCTTTCATTGATACTCCGACAAAGATTTCTTCTTGTAACAAAATAAAAATTTCACTCTCACGTGTGCGCGACTAAAATTTTGTCTTCTCCATCTGAACTCTCCAGCAAACCTCACTTAACTAGTGAATTGCCCGGACTCTCCTTCTCAGTCTGAACAATGAATTTTACTCACAAAATTTTACAAGAAAGAAAATGAATATCCCTTTACACAAATGATTACCAATCACCATAAGTATATTATACCATTAAATTACACAACATATATTTTGCCCTTCACTGTATCACTTCTCTTCAGGCTCATAAAATTTAACAGGCCATGCACTTTTTCTCACTTGAGCCACTTCACGTTTCTTCCTCTTCACATCACAAAACATATAAAAAATGAAAATAATACATACAAATTCTTTATTGATATCCACACAGGTGGATGATGAGTTCCTTGCCAACTAAATTCCCTGATTCACCTTGCGTTGAAATACCGTTGCTCCTCTAGCACCTTGTCCCCATTGATGCACAAAGATCAAACAACTTCATCTGCTCAGTTCCACAAGAGTCCTTGATTATCGTCAGACTGCCCCCGTGCCCTTCAGCTTGCCTCCTTAAATACCCTTTCTCTGCCCTCTATTATGAGTTGCTTAGCTGCCATTAAAAAATTGTTAGGCGTTGCTTAGCTGCCACTTACAAATTGTTGTGAGTCGTTTTCGGAATGCCCTGTAGTTTCTGAAATGTTATGCTATGGTGGAATTAAAATGCTGAATTCTGGCATGAGGAAGGTCATATCATTACATTTTAGTAACTAAATTTGGATTGAAATTTAATTTATTGTATTTTTTTATTAATCAAACTAATTTTAGTTGATTACAAGTCAATGCTGTATCAACCACTTGATCTATGCTAACGATAAATTTTTCAGGTAATAGTATTCGGTCTGAAGATGTATTCGTTTCCAACTCTTCTATGATGATTATCTAAACTAATACTGCTTGGTTGCCCCTTGACCTGTGCGCCGATGGAAAAACTATCGGCGGCGGACGCCGGCTGAAAATGGGTCGGCGGCCGGCGGCGCGCCGATCCGATGGTTTTCACCGGCGGCGGCGGCGTGACCGGCGGCGTAATATTAGCCTTCATATGTTCACTAGTATTATAGCACTTAAGCAAATAATAGGAAAAAGTATTAATTTTTTCTCATTAATAAATACATGCACATGTATAGTGTCATGTAAAAACTTATATAATCAAATTCCTACATAAGTATGCGACAATAAGATCTCACAATTCAAATGCGTTTATACAAATGACGTATTTAATAGCTATAATGAAAGCTATCTCTATACCGTGTCTTTTATCTCAAATGCGAGCGAAATTTCCTTTCATCGCTAATGCGAGCGAAATCCACGTTATAGTATTTGGGCGTTGGCTGTGCGCAGACTTGAGCTGTAGCAAATCGATTATAGTAATTTTCATATAGATGTGTTAGTTTTGAGTCGCAGAGTGTACGAATTTTGGAATTTTACGTACAAATTTGCAGGTGAACGAGATCTAGCAACACCTGATTTATGCATAGAGATTTAGAAGTGAAGAATTTTTAGACGTTAGAATGAGGAAATTTGACTTTTTACAAACTGTTCATTTAAATAAAGGCGATTAGCGGTTTGTTTTAACTTTCGTTTTGCTTTAAAAGTGAAAATACAATGTCTTAGAATTTGAATGAGAGAGTCACGTTTCTCTTCGAGTTTTGTTGCCGATTCCTTTTAAACATTTTTTATGCGTGATAGCAAGTGTTTAGGACAGTTCTTGCGAGATTCTGAGTGCTGAGTAAAGACGAGGACTGGTCTGGTGAGCTTTGACGCTTATCCCGCTTTTTAGGTTGTTCACAACGTTGATATTAGGTGATAACAAGAATATCGGACGTGAGGATAACGTGAAGCTGTATTTAATAAGTGTTCCTGCATTCGTTGATTTTGAGTTACGTGTAAGATCAGCAATGTCAGAGAAATTGTTTCGGCTGGTTTTTAACCTTGGTGATATATCCATGCCTAGATGAGTTTAAGAGTTGATGAGTTTTTTTGAGACCTGATTTTGATTGATTGGTGATTGTTTTCTTGTGTAAGCTGTTATGCAAACACCATTTTACAGCCTGTAATTTTTGTTACGTGGGGTACGAAGTTTTGAAAACTGGGGACCGAACGACTGAATATGCGCTCCGGTGTTTAAATGAAGATGTGGCATAACGGCTATTAGGAAAAGAATGTTTGTGGTAAAGCTCAAAATGCTTGCTGAATTATGATGACGGAAGATTTAAATTGGGCAACTGTTTGAATTAGCAATTTGCAATCATGTTATATAAAAGTGAAGAAGTAATGAAAAGGGGAAAAAAAGAAAACCTTTATTTGAGAGTAAAATACAAAAGCGCAAACCGAAGGTGGCAGCTTAAGCTAGTAGGTACATATTGCTGTGAACAATTGTGTTCATGTCACATAAACTTATGTTAATAAATACATAAACTTTTATTAATAATTTTGAAAATATGATGAAATTGGGCTCCCGTGATCATGTTTGAATACTCTGTTTCTGCTCGAGGCATCTGTTTGTCACGGTGTAAGAGAGTGGAAGAGGGAGGGGGGTATCAGAGTAAGGGAAAGGGAATTATAATTTTCCCATCATTGCTTGAAAGCCTGGCCTGGAATCTGTTGGCCCCCCTTGTCCTCCTCCTTGGGTTCCGCATATCGGATCAACATGTAACTACTTGTCAAGGCCTCTTCCTTCCCCCTCTATGTTTCGAAAGTGCCCCTCCACACCATTCGTTCGCATTGTGCCTCTTTGCATCAGGACTGGGATCACTCTCCCTCCCAGGTGGTCGCAGAAACGTAGTTTAAACTCTCCTAAATTAATTTCTTGGGCTCGCCACCGGGTAAGAAATTCATAGGCAGCCGACGTTTCGGGTTCCGACTCGTTACCAATTCTCAAGACTATTCTCCGGGAAAGTGTAAAATCATACATCTCCTAAATAAACTCTCTCATTATTCTCATTTCCAGTAAGGTTCATCACATGTACTTAAGCACTCTGTTCGTCCTTAGGAAAATTCCTATGGCTTTTGTTTTATCATTTAACGGATAATAGGATGCGTTATGGATACTATTTGCATCATTTAAATAGTATTTGATGGAAAATTAGGCCTCATCAATGCCGTGGGACATAAAAGCTTTCTATGAAATTTATTCCTTCTCCTATTCCGATTCCTTTTCCTATCCTCATGCGAGGCGAGGTCCCTAAGACCCTCCTAGATACTCTCAGACCGCACCGTAGATTTAATTCCTTGAACTTCACTTACCAGAACCAATGATCAAATACAAAATAAATATCGGTCAAATATTCTCCAAATGTTTTATTTTGAATTTAGAAGTATTATCTCTTCAGCATGTGCATAAATCCTTTGGTTAACTACTTCCCATTTTCCAATACATTGCGTTGTAAGGCTGGAAGACAGTGAGCCTTGAAAGGAAAAGAAAGAAGAGAGAGAAGTCTATGAGATGCGGGTGTGGAGAAGGAAAGAGAAACTGCAGTAGACGGAGAGACTTATGAGAATTTTGTAAGTTTGTTCAGTGAGGAAGGGAAATCTGTCGATATTACACGTCCTAATTACGCATAGTTTCAAGAACAGTAGGATGAAGTATATTCCATACCTTTTTCGGTTATACGACCTTTTATATCGTCATTATAATCTCTTATTATACAATATTGATTAAGACGGTATCAAGCGGGAAACTGAATACAAGCCAATCATGCCGCATTAGAGGCTTGAGCCGAGTGAAATCCACGTCAACGAAGGGTAAACACTGAACACGTGGTCCAACAGAAATGGTGACCTTGCTATTTCCTATAGCACAGATTAACTGAATGCCATTTTCATCAGTACATCAAATTCGGACAGAAGAGGTGCTCTTTTTTAATAGTTATCAGGAAAATATCGATTAGGAAATAGAGAGGGGAATGCAGGGGATTGGGACATTCCGGTGTGCGGGAGTAGGCCGGTTTGGGCGCGGTCGATTTGGTGCGAGCCATTTTTGCGTAGGTCATTTGGGCACAGGTATGAATGGGCGAAGATGTTTTGGTGCAGGGATGATTAGACGATGCCGTTTGAGATCAGGGGCGTTTCGTTACAGGGACATTTTGGTTACACACTTGGCTGGTATCGATGTTTTTATGATTTATGACTAGTGATAGTCATCTCAATGGTGGTGGGAAGGGGTGAGTAATAAACTACGTACTGCACTGTGGGTGTGCTACCAATACTGTATAATAATATGTAATATTTCCTTTGCGGGGAGATTTTTTTCCAGTACTATAAGGGACCATTTCATCTGTCATCGAAAACACCGAACATACAGGCCAAACCAGATAGGTCGTTCATGAGAAAAATCATGCTGGGGTCTTTATCCCTGTAAGCAACACCAAATTACATACAATAGTTACAATTTTACTTGAAACATTTATGAATACTGCCTCTAGTCATAAATCATAAAAGAATCGCTACTAACCGAGTGACAACCGAAACGCTCCAGTGCCCTTCTCGGCTAAAACAGTCCCTGCGTCAAAACAGTTTGCCGGATTGTCCTAGAGGACGTGGATGTCTTGGAGCTGTGCGAGGAGTGATGGAAGGACAGCGGAGACTATTGCAGTGATAGTTACAGGGTAATCAATAGTGGTGGGGATGAGAGTCAACGTGGGGTAGCTATAGTATTGAACGCAAAATTGGGGAGGAGGGTAGTAAACATTGAACAGAGTGACAGCATACGAGTGGTTGAAATAAAAGTACGCTCAACAACTTTCGTTACAGCCCAGGTGTACATGCCCACAAGCAACCATGAGTATTAAGAGGTGGATGGGCTTTATAAACAGCTAGAGGAGATAATCAGAGAGTTCTCGGATAAGAGAAACCTAATGTTATGGGTGTCTGGAAAGCAGTATTGGGGGAAGAGAGAGATGGGTATGAAGTGGGAGGGTATGGATTAGGAACGAGAAATGATCACGACGAGATGACATTTGACTTTTGTTTGAATGCAGGCTTGAATCTTAACTTACTTATGATGGTATGTGATCGCAGAGTTAAAGAAGTAGGTGGATAAACAGATGGAACTTTGAAGCTTTGGTAGAGTAAAAAAGAAGGGAATGCCAAGAGAAAGCGAGATAGAACATAGGTGAAGCAAAAGGAATGGAGAAAACATGGGAGAATATACATACAGGCATATTAAGAGAGGCGAAAACCCGAAAGGATAAGTGGAAACGAGGGGGTTAAGGAGCAGTGGGTTACGTAAGAAATGATTGGGAAAATAGAGGAGAGAGGGAGGTAAAAAAATGCCAACACTGAACTAGTTAAGATGAAGCACAATGAGTATAATCATCAACTTCAGTGAATGACCAATCGGGCGAAGGAAAACTGGTGGAAAAGGCACTGCGAGGAGATGAATAAGCTGAAATAAGATGAGGAAAAGGGTGCGTTTTGCGATAAAACAAAAATGCTATCAGGCGGGGAAAGAGGGAAAACGGAACCAAATGTTAAGAGCAGAGCAGGTAAGATATTAATCGAGCAAGAAGATATTCAAGGTAGGTAGAGAGAATACGTGGAAGAGCGATCGTAGACAGCGATAGTAGATAAACTAATTTAGATGTGAAGGATCAAGGAACACTGGATGAGGATAACCTCGGTCCAATGATACTCTATGGTGAAAAAGAGAAAGCATTGAAAGATATGAAGGCAAGAAAAGCTGTAGGAGTGGAGAACATACCTTCGGAGTTGCTAACTAATTTAAATAAAAATGTTAGGCAAACTAAACTAATTTGATGGGTTTACGAGGAAGGAGTAGGGCCACAGTGCTCATTGCTATCCCGAAAATGAAGAAACTTCTGAATGAAATCTGGGATAGGCAGAGTCTTGTGGAAGTGAGTTGCGCAACAGCGTGAAAGAGGGAAGAATATTTGGCAAGCAGGGAAAGGAAAAAAAGGAGAATTGGTTTCTTGGACAGATGGAGAACGGTATATCGTATGCTGAGGCACAAATGGTAGTACTAGAGGGAGATAGAACCCTAAAAGTGTAGAAAGCCAGAAGGAGATTCTCTGGCTGTCACCTAAACCTATCTTTTACCGGTAGAATACTTATAAGAAATTACTTTTAAAAGTCATATACAATGCTGAAACATAGCCGCGTGCAGAAGTTTCTATTGCTCTGGCTCGTCCCATACCTTCACCCACCTGATGGGTGGGATCGAGCTAGAGGTTATGAGGGCGAAATAAGGTCCAAAACTCTGAGCTCGGAGACATTCAAAATGAGGGCCCACGCTGGCGCATGGCCCTTAATGAGGACGTAGCAGATAAAGAGTTACCGCGGTCTCCACTCGGTACCCTCAAGCCTCAACTTTGGCTGAATTAAGTGGCGCTATACTTTAAAACATGGAGTAGAACAAAGGTATTTTACTGTGTATAATTAACATTTTGATATAGCCTACAAATGTTACAATTCCAATGAGAGAGGATGCTTTAAAATGCTTGAAATAAAAATGACATACGAATTTTTTATTTAAATACACCGGATACTGCCCTAGCGTGCAAACTAGCGGATGAGCTTAAAAAGATATCTCAAAGTCTTTGAAGCTAGTTCCCTCCCTAAAAGCACGGATAACTGTCGCTATTAAGGAAAGACTTTAAATACTGCTGCACGGATACCTGTGTAACTGTGGTGAGTAATGTTTGACAAAGTTAGGAAATACAATGATGAAGAGTCAGCAAAAATTAGTGTAATCAAATACAGAAGCCTATCTTTAGAGGCAATGATTCGTACAGGGCCGCATATGCCGCCGCGCCGACATGGGGGACCGGCGGCGCGCCGCACAAAATCCATCGGCACCGGCGGCGCGCCGCACAAAATCCATCGGCGTCGGCGGCGCGGCGCGGCGGGAATTAATTGCCCCAACCCGCTTTAACTGACCTAATTATCTGTGCTCGACTGATATGTGTGTGAAATATCCGGAATTTAATTATCACTTCAACCATTAGATGAACAGTATCTTGAATGAAGGCTGCACAATAATATCTAAACGCTTTGGTAGACTTTCGTTTTATGCATGAATTATGGTATTTTTTTGCATCAACAAGGACGGGTGTGATAATTAACACAATTCATTTTATTTTTCTATTTTAGTTGACTAGTTGAACAGTAAAACATATAAGAATTTAATATAAGCTTACATACCAAACTATTAACGTAATGAAACTGAGAAACTGTAAATATCTATTTTATGTGGTTCATTTATATATATATATTTTTATGATTAGGCAACTAACTGAGAGTGAAGTACATAAAGTTACTTACGTTAATGAAATGACGTTCTGGCATTCTCATCGTATCGATTTTTCCTTTACGTCGTGTCTAAGTCGTATATATTCTTATTTCACAGCCTTCACTTCTGAATTTTTTCTGCTTTTCTTCTTCCTCTTTAGCGTTTATGGATTCCTTTCCTTTTTTTCTGCGAAAGGCTTTTTATCATCTCTGCTCTGCTCGTATGTCTTTCGTCACGTAAAGCTGGTCCTTTCCCCTCTGAGCCGATCCCTTTCATCGTGTGTGTCTGGAATTTATACGAAGGCCATCATGGAAACAAGATTTATTTCAGTGGGAGATATTTCTTAATTCAATTGCGTTGTCAAAAAATAAATACATTTCTCTGAGCTTATATTCGTAGGAGCACTGACCAAAGAGGAAAGAGAAACATTGAATAAACCTTTAAACAAGAAAATTTGCTGTGTACTTCGAATCTGAATCGAGAAAAGGATATCCTTTTCATTTTACTACTGCAGACGTGTTTTTTTTTTCAACCTTCATAACATTATTTTTTCATGCGATAAAAATTACGTGTTTCAAGTGAATTCATCCTCGCGAAATCATGTATATGTCAGGGAAATGTATTCGTAATTAATGCTATTCCAAATTTAAATGGCCAATGGCTGATTGGCAATGGCGCGGAATCCATTAGAATTGCCACAATTTAGTTTAATTGAATGTAATGCTCAGAAATTAACAAAACTTGACAAAGTTTTTTAAATTACGAGCTTTAAAAACCGTAGTAAAATCAATATTTTACGTAAAACTTATAAAGATTATTATATTACAATATATCCAATTCAATATTATAAAAAACTTTCTATTTCCGGTTATAATTTTCTAAATCCAACCTTAAATATTTTTATATTAATGAAAAATTTTAAAATTTAGAGCGTACATAAGTCATGTATTAATTGTAGTGGTTCATTGAAAAATTCAAATACCTGTATGGCGAAAATCAGGCTTTCCTAGAACACTTGATGGAGTGAAAGGCTGCTAGATAGCACTACCGTAAAACAGCAGCAAGTATTGGGTTACCTTAATTAGTCCACTTTAATGCTCCCACTCTAACGAATCAAACAAGGAAACTTTCAAATGCTGAGTAATAATTGCAAGCGTCTTAAATTTCAGCATTCGAAACTTCCTCATTGCAGTCATTTAAATTCCGTAAATATGCAAACTTTATACACTCTACAGTTTCAGGCTTCAACTTCACCACACCGCAAACTTCAATTTATTTTCCACGTTGACCATTGTTTCTACAGTGATAAATGCCAATTTTTCTTGTTAATATATGGTAACATTGAAAGACCAAGCCGAAATAAAGCCAATGAGCTGCAACGACATGTTGCAAGTACCACTCGGATTGGCCAATTTAAAGTCCTTGCGAGTCTTTGAACTAGCCACGCTGTCTGGAGATCTTTTACATTTTCCACACAATAGTGTCCAACGCCGCCCACTTTTAACCAAATTTACATGTCGTTTACTTTATTATTTCCCAAAATATCGCTCTTTTGTGCACGTAAATGTCGATATCTTTGAATTTAATCACTCCAATTTAGTGGCATCTGATAACAATATCAGTCATGATCAGACATCAGCTTGACTAATTCTACGTTCTGTGAACGTACATTGAAATCCTACAACCATTTTTTCTAAAATAAAACATCTCCATTGATTATTTATCATTTGGACTTACTTTTTTATAAAATGACATGATTTTATGTCTAGCGTTTCCTCTCTTCGCTCCTTCTCTGTAGACGAGGTTCTGCAGAAACTCAAAACATTCTGTAGTCCGAGTTACCTACTTAATAACATCATCTTCAGCTATTTTTCCCATATTATTAAGATTATTATGCGTAATTCATTCCCCAAGTAATATTTTTGTCCTTACCTCGTTAAATGGTCTTATGCCGGATGAAAATGTTTCACGATTTTGCAATTTTATGCTTACTAACTTTTTCTTTGAGACAAATGCCGTCCATATTCCCTTAAATACTCTTATTCCTCTGGTTTTTTTTTTCAACCTTCATAACATTATTTTTTCATGCGATAAAAATTACGTGTTTCAAGTGAATTCATCCTCGCGAAATCATGTATATGTCAGGGAAATGTATTCGTAATTAATGCTATTCCAAATTTAAATGGCCATTTCAATTTTATGTAGAATCAAGGCAAACTTTAAAAATCTGAGCCTCGATAAATATAATTAAACTTACAGTTTGATATACACGCAATTTTGGAAAGTAAGCGAAAAAAGTTATCAGAACAGATATTTATACAATAAAAAATTATATTTCTTGGAACTACACAAGATTAAAACCAAAAAACTTTATGGCTAATTGAGCTTTAGCATTGTTTTTTCTAAGTTTTTTTTTCGTTTTTCATGTGTCTCATCTTGTTTATATTTTTATTTGATACCTTTTTCCAAATAAAATGTTCATCATTCCGAAATCCACGTTTTCTTTCTTAGCATCTGAGCTTGTTGGCCTTTGTAAGTAAACCATATCATACAATTGCTTAAAACTTTTGAGCTAGGAGTAGAAAGTATTTGTCTTTCGCTTACATTTACACTTCTTATTACTCTGATGATTGAATCCTTCATCCAAAGTTCTTCATTAATTTTATTCCCTATATTTAGAAAGTTTTTAGAAGAGACTTTTATAATAATACATAGTTTAAGTAATATCCTCATATTTATTTACCTAAGATAAATTTTCTATCAAATAGGAATAAATATTTTATCTCTCTACGTTTAAATCTTTACCCATTTTAAACTCATTTGCTGTAACTCGCAGACATGCTGAGGGTGAAAATTTCAAATTAAATGTGAAGGTGTAAATACTTTTTTCTTAGTCTATTTCTGAATTTCATTTGCCTTAACTTTTCAGGTTTACAGTCAATTTGATTTTGGTTGTTAATGCACTGTACTCTTTTGTCATCACAGAGAAGTATTATTTCCGTGGTAGTATATTCAACTCTGCGAGATGCTTCCTCAAAATACATGGAAGCTGTGAATACTCAGATTCAGTCAGAGAAGCAACTAAATACTTTCAATATAGGCTATACACTTCCTTTTGTTGTATAAACAAATTGTGAAATTTATATGTTATCCATTGAAATTAATTAAATTTTAGTGTGAATTGCGTTAGGACTTGTAAGTTTGAGCTTATAAATACCATTGCAAACTAGGTAAAAGATACCACTGAAGACACACCCTCTTTTTAAAACTACAATCGATTTTTAATAAGGTTTACCTCTTTTACGTTCTTGCGATATGAAACAGGCACTTTTACTCTTTTTTATGGAACGGGGAATTTGAAAGGAAAATCTCATCTTGCAAGTCATAAGCTTGTGAAAGAGAGTCAATTTCACCATCACTTACAAAAAAATATATTTTCCTTGCTTATCAAAAATTCACACCAAGATTCCTTTTTTCATTTTAAAATAAGATCTTTGTGTAATATAAGAGTATTTATTCATTGACACGCCTTATTTTACTTAATTGAATTCGGCGTTTCAATATTTTTATAAACTGTCGTATGCAATTTTTACCCACTAAAATGCTTTTTTTCTCGAAGTAGGTAGGTATAAAACTTAATTCTTTTTATGAATGGTATGTCAACATGTAATATCATTAAGGTATTTGAAATTTTGAGTTGTTAATTTTCAAAAATAGTCTTCCAAAACAACCCATCGTTTATTCTTAAAATGAAGGCAAATTGAAGTCATGGAAAATAAGATTTCATTCATGATTGTTCTTTAGTATAAAAATTTGTTGTCAATCTTTTCTTCAATAAGTATTGGTAATGTCAATGAACTTATTGGTATTGGTATAGGCGTTTCTCGTTCTTTGAACAATGTCTATGACAACGTTCTGTACTCACCCTCAATTTCTTTATTTCTAATTCCACATTTTCTACTCGTTATCGCCAACGTTAGTCTGTACACTAAGTTAAATATATGATGTCAGTATGTGAATGACCAAGGTGAATTTCAAGACCATTGGTATTATTTGCTGGTCATTTCCATTTAGTTTCCCCCGGTTAATATTCTTCATTACTTTATCATCAAATCGAGAAAATATTTAAACCTTCTGCCAGCGGTACTAGCTGTAAACACAGAGGGAAATCAAATATAATGTATCACTTAAGCAAAGAAGTTACAAAGTCATTGTTTTAGATTTTTATTTGCTGTTATTTATATAAATTTATTTAGTCAATAACGATGCTATTCTATAGCATTTTATAAAAAATAAATGTAAATATTTAAGTGCAATAAATTTGAACAATATGGACGCCTGAGCTGATATATTGGCCCGTCTCACCAAGACGATTAATTCTCCTGAACAGACGTATTGTATAATCGACATACGCGGAGCTAGCGCATTCGTTTTTTGATATCGATATAGGTGGCAGAAAGCTCATCTTCTACATTTGAATATCCACTTGACATGTTTGGGATTGAAATTTTTCTTCCCTTAATCCCTTTGTGGAGTGTCTCAGAGCTAACACTATTTATTGAAATTGATGGAGTAACAGTAAGGCAACCAATTAGGTGCGTCTGCTTAAGTACATTTTTTCAAATGATGTATAAAATTTCATGTATACCACACAGTGTGAGATGAGGATCTAACTGCCATTATTAGCATCTCATTTTCATCCTTCTCTGGAGAAGGCATTGCCTGTTTCTTTGCTAGAGTTGTTTTTAGTCCCAACTCTATGTGCAGCGTTTACTATTCCAGAAAAATCCTTGAACTCCCTCTCATATTTTGCCTCCGGTCATATACATTAATGGTTTATGTCTATTCTTTGCTGCTGTTATCCACCCTAAGTCCCGCGTTGGCTTAAATGTGGAGGAAATATGTTCATTTTCAAATCATTATCTGGAACCTATTAATTATTTTAATTCTATTATCTTTCATTTCTAAACTAATCAATCGTAGTACAAAACGGTCAATATATTCACCTCAATCCTCTCTAAGGCATGAGTTGAAAAGTGAAAGTTAAGCTATATTTTTATGGAAGGTCATAAAACATATATCCCTTATTTCTTCAACTTCGTTCATGATGTCTCCCTCACTTTTCTATTCGCCGTCCCCGATCCGTGAACATAAACTTAGTTTCAGCCGTTGCGAGTGAATTCATTCTTGCTTGCGAATAGTCAAAATGTCATATTTCTTCTTCAGCAGAGTCGTTGGCTCCCAACATCCCCTGCCCCCCAACTGTAGCTTCGCCCCTGCTGTGACCCGACATTCTCACCTTCTTCCCAAATCCTTGACTTGCTAGCCTTCGTTCATTTCAAGCCCCTTTTATTCCATTACAAAGCGCCTCACACTTCCCATAGTGTTAGGTGCGGGGAAACAATTATGGTGCATTTTTCTGTACTATTATATAATCGCTGTGCATTTTACACTATGTCGTATACGTAGTAATGATACAGTTATTCTGTGCAGAGTTAATATTGGTTACATAAATTAAATTCTGTAGAATTATAGTATCCAATGTTATACTTGTAATGACAGCAGAATAATCGGCAGTAACATTAACTAGTGCATTATATTCGCAGATGCAAACCCTTTTTTTATGTAAAGATTTCATGAATTCCAGGCATAAAAAAAAACGGTGATAAAATTTTCCCGGGTATCCCACTGTATTATAGAGGTAGCTGTTGTCAATGTTTTGATAGTGAGACAGCCATCGTCCTCAGGATTATCTACGGAGCGAAACTTGAGGGAAATTGTATATTTATATATCCCAGAATATGATGGCAGAGACCACCCCCAAATATCGTCAACGGCCATCATTACGACCCAGGGGAAATCCCGGGAAAATTTTTATCATCCATATTGAAGACTTCACCATGAAAGTCAAATAACTCTTTTGTCCCTCAAAGCTTTCCAAATAATTATTATTATCAAATGTTGGAGGTTTAATGGTCGCTCCGAAAACAATTTGGTACTCCATGTTTGTTATTGTAGGCTTTTAGAGCATCGTAGATGTAGAAATTTCGGGTATTGTTTTGTGGGTGCATGGAAAATTTTCAATCAGTAATTCCACTTTCAGCTCGTTGCCCGTAAATTCGACCGCCCGCCGTCAAGTACAAAATTGACGCTATTGTTGGATATAAATAAACATTTCGCTGGGCGGCAGCGCAGGAATGATAAAAAAGCACCCTCTCATTTTATCCTGATCTCATAACACGGGTGGTTTTGCACGTGAGGTAAATATTTTAATATTTTTTTGCATAAATATAATTTACATATTAATGTGCTGTCATTTGCAAATCGGCATATCCTGCCATCCATCAGGGTCCGATTCTGAGAAGAACCGATTCAGCGATGCAGTTAAGAGCAATTAATAAATGTTTACCTACATCGATTCATTAGAAAAATTTACATTATGGCGTTGAATAGAAACTATGTTGTTCCTCGTGTTACAAAGAAAGCTTCAGGGGAAGGCTCTTTATAACTTAAGGACCATCAAATTTTCTTTCCATATCCCATTCATTTTTTTGTCTTTGTAATTACTAAAATGTGTTCCACTGTTAATAGCTGGTGCTTATGTTTACTATAAATGTTAAAACAATGTCTGGGCAACCCTCTGCTGTTAAATTATCTGTACAAACGAGACTGTTGATTATTGTTTGTTTTACTCTCTGTAAATGTTCCAGGGGACAGAATGTCCCAGAACATAAATAAATATATGTATGTATGTATTCATACTAGCCAATTTGGCCAGGTTAAAATTAATCAGAAACACGATGTTACATTGAATGTTTCATTTTCTCTTCCTAAATGCGTCAATTACCCCATTTTACTTTCTTATTGGACGAATTAGTGGTGGAAAAAATGCATATTTTTCTATTAATTCATCAAATAAGAGAAATCACACTCAAGATAATGCGCTCGGGATCAGATAGATGAGTTATCTTTATAGGAGAAGATATATGATCAAAGATTGAGTAAAAGGCAGCTTTGAGGTATTTGATATTGTTGTTAAGTTTAGCAGACATGAAGGATTGATCATCTGTGGTCTGGGTATCGGATGTGGGCGGACGAAGTTGTCAGGTGAACAGAGTGAAGGGTCTGGCGAGCCGTTCCCTTGCTCCGAGTTCAGCCCAATACCCTTTTTCTGGAACTTCATTTCCAGTCTAGTGAAATATTCTGTCATATAATCCCTCAAAGGTAAAATCCAACAAGACATTGCTATCTACGTTTCTCCTCTATTTTCGAACAGTCACAAAATTTCAATCACACTTGCCTCTTTCATGTAGCTCGAATGTTTGATTTCGCCTCATCACATACTCTCACCAATGGATGCGAATCTTCCTTCAAATCAGAGCGATTTGAATGTCATTTTGTGACTCAAAACAAAGAAGGAGATCTGATAAGATCTTGAATTAGTCGTTTATTTGGGCAGGCGACCAGTAAAAAAATTTATTCACGCTATTCACAATAAGCTGGAGTGACAGGAGTACGCATTGTTGATGTAAAAAGGTGGGCTTAGTATCTCTGGGGATTCAAGAAGTGCAAAAAGAAACCCATCATCGGTATAACTAATAATTTTCTTCATGGTTGACACCAAGGGATCCATAGCAAGTATCCCACCCAACAGAGGAAGGCAATAATGTTGGTTTTAATGCAGAAGTAAATGTGTGCAATTTAAAAAAATAACATTTCTTCGACCCGGGTTTAAAGTTTTATATACCATCATCATAAGCATTGAAACCCGAATTGGAGTTAATTTTATTTCTATGGAAAATTGCACATTTTTTTTGCATTATGCAAAACTTCCACTCATTTTCATTGGAATCTTCAGATTTTATAATGCTGGTTTTAATATCAGGTAAACGTGACAGGAAGATCACGTAGCCTATAGGTTCACTTGATGTAATTTAAAAGAATAGGTTCTATACATAATTCCACACTGTTTGTTAGATGACATGAGCGTAATGGGTGAGAGACGAACTAAAATCGAGCTAAAAATATGTTTTCCCAATGATAATGAAGTTAGGTCTAAGTATTTGGAATATCAGCTCCATATCTGTGGGTGGAATTTCACTGCTAAACCGGAGGAATACCCGAGAGGCCTTTATTCGGCAGATACGCATAAAAAAATAGGGATCGGGAATCATCTGTAAAACCTGAATGACGAGCGAGACTCGAACCCTGATCCTCAGGATAGAAAACTAGCACTGAAGCACAAAATCATCCAGTTTTTTGTGGATTTGGAGTATATGAGTGGAAAATTGACCAATTTTAGGTGCTGCGTGAGTTTCGAGTTTTTTTTGTCGAATGGAACGCCTGCAGCCAAGGGTTGCCCTTTAAAACTGTTCCCCTTCAGGCAAAAGAATCACGCGCCGGACTATGTTTCTCAACTTGAGCACGCAACTTGAGCAAGTTAAAATGATTGAGGTGGTTCCCTGTGACGTTATTACGGTGTCCCCCTTCTTCTTATCGATTGGTGGAGGAAGTTATTATGGTAGAATATTTTATTGGTGGAAGTCCTATGAGTCACAGACTATCCTTTCAACTTTCATTCGATTAGAATTAAGATAATCTTTTTTTTCTGATGTGCGTATGCTTTGAAAGATACTTTTACTCCTCTGTGGCCTTCGAAACAATAGAAAAAGATAAGTCTTTCGACAGACCACTGACTCTAGATATTGGAGTCCACGAAACAGTCGAAATCGATTTGGGAAAGAACTCATGTAAGACTCATCATTGTCTTATATATATATATATATATATATATATATATATATATATATATATATATATATATATATATATATATATATATATATATATATATATATATATATATATATATATATATATATATATATATATATATATATATATATATAACTGCTTGTCTTGTCTTATATAACTGCTTGGGTAGTACACACTGTGAGATCAATGGCGATTGGGGTATCAATTCTTTGGATAACGAAAGTAACGAAAATGGAAAGTAACTGTGAGATTCATCAATTATCGAAGCTTAATACCCATTGGCTCGGCAGGAAAACTTCGTTTGGTGAAAATGAATTGCCCACAAATTTTGCATGCGTGGTTTCGATTCATTGACTATGTACATCGAATCAATATCAAAAGGTATTTTTCAATATGACATCGTTTGAAATCTGTTTATTAGTGGTAGCTGACCATTGGAAGTATCATGTAATTCGTTCACTTTTCCCGTGGTTTCAAATCCATTTGACGATTTGTATAATATCACTGATAATATTCTTAATTCAATACAGATCGGTTTAATGCCCGCTCTTAGGAAATATTTCAATTTCGGTTTGTTTTAATCTTTAATGTTTATTAAAAGTCTCGGTTATCTTAGTAGCGCGAGAACCGAAAGGAGCATCGTGCAAGGGTACTGGAGTAGGAAAAAAAATCTCGTTCCCGGGTCATAAAATTCCTTACTCATTAATCCGATGCGATTTTCTTGTTTTCGCGGACGTGCCTGGCTGAATGCGGCGATCAATCTTCTCAACGCGTATGCCGAGTGGACTAAGATTTATTCCGGTGGGAAATAAAGGCAGGAGTGCTCGGGGCTTAATCAACCTGTAGTCACTATGACAGGACGGGGATAGAATCTTGACGGAATGTGGAAGCATCGGCAATGACTAATTGAAGTGTCACTATTACCAGTCACTATTAACTTGGCTACGAGCGGTGACTTCAGCTTTCATAACTCTAAGTTCCGATAAATTATTGCCATTATAAACATCTTGTTATCTGCATTGTGCTCGCGATTATGAAGAGAAAGATACATATCATATAGATGGCCGAAAGGTCATAAAACAACCATCAGGTGACACTTTCTTTCTGTCTCGTTCTCGTATTCACATGTGAATTCTGACAAGTTCAAATAAATAATCATTATTTCGTGATGATTTTATTCAACGTTGCAAGAAAAGTCCTACTGTCAAGGTTTAATGTGTTGTATGTGGAATATTTCCGCACATGTATCGTCACTCTTTGCTTTCAAATTATTCTTTTGAAATGCTATTCTCTCTTCTCCTGGTTACGCAAGAGGTTGGTGTTTATATTGCTGCCTTGAAATTCGTGATATTCCAAATGTCTTCCGTCGGCTTTCTTCACAAAAACCAACATTCTCATTCAGTTTATTTTTTATTACGGGAGCATTTACTCTTTCTTTCCCTAATGAATGCATGAACGAGGCGTGAAATTTGCATTCGTTGACGTCAAGATTGAGGCATTGCCTTTTTCTGAGAGAGGGAAAATGTCTAGCTTGACGCTCTTCAGTTTACACATCATAGTCAATGAAAGCCCAACTAAACAAGGGTTCCAACGCTTTTAACAAAACTGTTCTTAGTGATCTCGATCGGGGAAATTGAATTAGAAGATAAAATGTCCTTTGCTGAGTCTTAAAATTTTAAATCAATGTAATAGAGAATAATCAATCCACATTCTACTGCTGTCTGTCGGCAGAGGAAATTCTCTTATCGCGGCGCGGCATCCTCACGGCTGTCTTCGTATCTTTTCCGTCGTTTCCCGCGAAACTTTTGCGTTCCCCAGCCTTCTTTTTTATTATCTCTAGCGTTTCGAGACGCGGAGATTCGGGCGCGGGAGTGTGCGAGACGTTCTTAATTTCGTTCCTCACGTCCATCCAACTCTCTCACCCGCGCCGCACCGCGCGCGAACTTTAACACGGCATTCTTTCTCCTCTCCTCACTGCCTCTCGGCACACGATACTGAGTGAGGCAGAAATGGGGGGAGGGGTCTTTTCTTCCCTTTCTTTGCCCTCCCCCCCAACACTGCCCCTCTCCGCCACCCCCGCACCGCACCGCACACCAAACCCCCTCTCCTTCATCCCCTTTACTCCCCCACCCCCCCTATCTCTCTCTCTCCGCGCCTTCGCCTCTGGAATCCCCCGTTCTCGCGCGCGCAGTTACGTACGGAACTCGGCGCGGGTCGGGTCAACCGAAAGGCCCTTCCCCCCTTTTCATACTCGCTCACTCGACGCTCTCCAGCCATTCGGTCGGTGTTCGGCGTGCGTTGTCGTCCTCCCCTTCACCCCCCACACCCCCCGCCCTGCCGGTCCGCGTTCCTGCGCTGCGACACGCGTCGTCCTCAGTGAGTTGAGAGGGCGTGTGAGTGAGTGGAAGGAGGGATTCCTCCACCCATGTGCTCTCCCATGAACTGACTCGCCGTCGGGAGTGCAGAAATCTTCGCCGTTGAGGACTCCTTCGCCCGTCAAGCGAGAGGAGAGGAAGTGTGAGTGGGGCAGGTGGCACATTCCTGCGCCGTCCTCAGCCATCTATCTCGACGGAGGCTTTCGGGAGGACTACGCTTTTGTGTTCCGTTGCCGGTTGAAGGGGAGGAGGGAGGGAAGTGGACTGCGTTGTTCGCTTTGGAACGAGTTGACGACGCGGGAGAGCGAGCGAGAGAGCACTTGGCTCGGCACGGAGGAAAACAATCGAGGTGGGAGTGTCAACGCGACTCTCTGACGACGACGATGACGTCGCCTGAGTGCCGGCCTCCTCCTCCGAGACAAGCGAGGAGTCTACTCCGGAAGCGGAAAGAGCAAGACGAAGAGAGCTGAGGCGTACTTATATCCCACGCGTCTCTTCACTTGCTCGACTTATTTCGCGCGGTCAGAAGAAATCTTTCGCGGAAGTGGATCCCTTTCTTCACGAGGGAGGGGGGCCATCAGGAAGGCCCGAGCCCTATTGGATTTTTTTACGGGCGATCCGATAGTGGACCCAGGCGGGGGAGAGGGGGAGACGGGATTTTCTTTCCATCCCGTGGTGCCATTTTCAGAGTGTGTGGAAAAACGCTGACTTGACATTGTTTGCACAGTTGAGTGTTCTTGTTGGGTGTTGCTGCTCCCGCGTATCGGTAACCTGTGTTGTGTATTAGGGTGGCGAGAGGGAAAGAGATAAGCCGATACTCGCAAACCCAACCAAGTTTGAACGTTTGCGTAGTCCTCGCACACTCTATTCTCCCCACCTCACCCATTTCTCTGCCCCACGGAACACAAACACGCGGTTCTCTGATACGGATTTGATGGAGGACGTTCGGCCGCAGTCTGCCGCTCATGTCGCGTTTCCTTTCCGACACGGTTTACTGCCGGCACTTTTTCGTTCGGCCCGCCGTGGATTAATGGGTGGGTGAAACGGTTCCGCCGGTCGCGAGGGTGTCGATCGAATCGGCCCTCGGAACGGGATCTGTAGAGAGTCGGAGTTTTATGGACACGAGCGTGTCCGTGTTCTAAAGGGGAGAATAGAGGGACTCTCCATTTTTTATTATTCGTGATCAACTTTGCTCCAAGTGTATCGATGGACTGCCGGACCTCTCCAAATCCAACAACCATCTACGATACGAGTCAAAGTGCTTTAACCCGCCTCTTGTGTGTCGTTTGTTTGCGTGTCCCGCGCTTTGAGTTTTCACCTCCTTTCCTCCCTTCGCATTCCCTCCCACCCATGGTACACTGCTTTCCCTGTTCAACCTGATATTCGATTCAGTCGTCATCCGGACGGTTTGCTGGAGCGCGTGGCTCGAGGCCGTCGAAAGGTAAACCAACGGCGGGTCAAGTGTCGTCAAGTCAAAGCCGCTGCCGATTCGAGTGCCGTGGTCACTCCACCGTGCTCTCTCGGGGGAACGACCGTGAGATATCGGAGGAATCAGATCACGGACTTGGCGCGATCGTCGAATTTTTTCGGAACAACTTGGCCCCAACCAGTGTGACGTCTGAGAAGACTAGAATTAATTTAGGAAAAAAATAGAGAACAAAGACACGTGTGTCATCTCGTAAAAAAATCGTGCTCGAGAGATTCGAATGGGAATCGCCTCGCAATGCGGCGTGATTATTGAAGTTTTGGATCAGAGAGTTGGAGTGCAAAGTCCCTCTCGGGAGTGTATCAAGGCCAAAGGACGTTGTTATATTAATTTGGTTTCATCCTCGCGTGTCCCGCTTCGACACGTATCGGTACGGTGCCAAGTGATTCTCGGGCTCGTCTTTAAAATCCAATTACCCACTAGCCGCACGTAACCTTGAAGTGGTAAACGAAATATTTATGTCACAGACTCTTTGGAATTATAAAAATAAGTTATCCTGTCATCGATCTGCCTGGCATACGTCACATCGATCAAGCGCGACTCACCCTCGAGTTTTATTTATTTATTTTTTTTATTTCCAACGTAACGGAAACGATAGCCATTTGGGGGAAAAAAACTTTGGGACTTAGATAAAATGAAAGGCTTTTGTGTGTGGATGCACACGGTGCTTTGTTTTCACGATTTTCACCGCTCACAGCAGCCGTCTTCTCTCTTTCCGTCACTGTTTCCGGCCCACTGACCGCTTCCTGTTTTGTACCCGCGTCCACTGGGCGTTATCGAAACAAGCGGACAATCCTTGTCGTGTGTTCGGCGGAGCGTTTTACCATACCGTAGACCGCGTAAGTGTATCCCTCAAAAAATTGACCAGAGTTACCAGACTTCTTTGAAGTCTCTTTGGAGCTGAGAGTGGAAATGTCCATTTTCTGCCCCTATATTCCATAGCTAATTTAGCCATTTACGTCAACGTGGCAGGCGGTCAGGAAGGAAAGTCTCCTTTATCATCCTTTATGATGAACGTTGTGAAAGCATGATAAACTGTGCGTTGTCAGCAGTTGAGTTTACGCTTAATGCTTTAAACTTGATTAGTCTTTAGGTATGAATAAGATTTAACGTATTCTTAGTGCGTGTACTGCTCGACATATGAATTTTTAAAAACCAACTAAAAAACTGTTTAATCAGCAAGAGTACTCTTGTAGAAACGGCTTTGAGGGTGGATAATAGCATAGTAAAATATTGCTTTAAATAGAGCTCATTGTGCCGACTTGTTAGCCATTAAGAGTAAATCTTCTTTGTGACTTTCAATGCCCACAGCTTAAAGCGCGTTGACTTTTATGACGCGTGTTCCCCAGGTGAATCCATCGCGGGAGCGACATTTAATGGTCTTTGTAGCGCTGTAAGAACGTCCCGTGAGACTTCGAAACAAAAAGAAACATCTCATCAGTAGCTTCCCCTTCCATTTTGGCTCGAGAGTTTGGGAAGACAAGGGGTGAAAGAAGGTGCGCAATGATCCTTCTTCTCTCGGAGAAACGTCCTTTTTTTCACGGCGGCCGTTTCGACAAAGAGCCCTAGCCGGAGGGTGGGGTGGAGTGCCGTTGGAAGGTCGTGTTTTCGTTAGAGGCCTATATTTAGTGTAGATGGGAATTCTCATTGTGATCTTGCCCTCCCAGAACCTTAAGGCATAATAGCTGTTCCCTTCACGAGGTCAAGGCGAGATCGAAGCGTGATATTAAACTCGAAAGAAGGCGGATAAGAAGAAGGGGTGAGAGAGAGAGGGGGGCTTTTAGTCTGATCTGTCATCTCTTGATCCGTGGCAACGTTGGATCGTGAACTCTGTTGAACGGGGCTCGCGACAGGCAGTCACAACAGGGCTAAGATAATCAGTTTATCCGTCGTGGTCAAGAGGCCTTCGCCGATTGCCTCTTTGGAGAACACTTTACCCACATCATTAATCTCGCCTACCGATTGCGCGCCGACTCCCCGCAACCAGGTGAGGGAAACCACGGGGACCTCCAGCCAATAGCCACGGCGCATCATCCTCCCATTACGGTCAACGGAAAATTCCTTGCTCCACTTTGCTCGTGAGCTAATTTCGGTGCTAAATGGAACCTAAGAATGTATTAGCTACGTTTTACTTCGCGTTTGTGTGCAACCAGAGAAAAATTGTGCAGTGAACCCAGTTCATTTCCAAATAAGAGAATTCCATTATTTTTTTATAAATTTTACTGTAAATTTACACGTTATTGCATCTGGACTCAAACTTACCATTTTCGTCTCTTCTCATGGAGGCTTTTATGGCTTGTCAGGTAGTTGGTTAAAAAAAACCTCCCCTTCCACCTCTCACAGATGTGTAAAAAATAGTTGGCCCTGTTGAAGGAAAAATAGTAAGCCATAGGACTATCCTAATCAGACATCACCTTCAGTCTGAAGAGTCGAGCACAGAACACACAAATCCACTGACACGTAATTCGAAAAAACATCGCCAGCATCAAGACTAAGCGGCCGGAGTTATATACGAGTTCAACCTCAGCCGGTGACCTGACCGGGGATAAAGTTGAGCAGTTCAAAGAGATCGTTTAAGCAACAGCTGATTACGAGATACGGCGATTGGCGCCTTCGCACTGGCCAAAGTTCTATGTTTGTTGGCTAGAGTCGACGCTTTCCAGGCGGATATGAGTCTCGCATCGTCACAACGGGCAGTGGATTGAGTTACTTAATTGTGCTTTTTTGTTCGGTGGGAGTGGATTTCGTGAAGTGGCCGATGACTGCGGGACGTTTCTGTGCCTTCGGCGCGTGTTTAAGCACTCCTTGTGTCGCGGACAACATTTGGTACGACTGGAAGGAGAAGGAGGGAGAGGAAAGCGTGTGAAACGTCTGTCTGCTCCCTGAAGAATGGAAGAGCTCGATGTCTTGTGAATTATTCCGATTTCTTCGAAAGGTGACCCTTCCCATCTTGCTTGTGAGTCGGTTGGTCGGAAAGAAAAAAGAATCCATTTATGGTTTCTCGTAACAGTGTTGTGCGGCTTCTCTTTTAGGCGATTATCGGGGTTAAATTCTTGAGTGTCCCTCTCATGTTCGTGAAAACCTTGTGTGTTTGGTGCAATCAAATGATTTTTCAACCCCTATGAACTGAGTTGCGAAACAAAATAGAACCATGAAAACGACTGTAGAATGTGAAGTCGAATCCCAAGATAGGATCACACTTTTGAACAGCCTTTTGTTGAAAAGTTACCATTGGCGTGTGAATTTGGGATCGTTCCCAGGATTTCATCATTAACGTTCTTCGATATTATCATTTTTGTGGAAGGGTGATCTTTTTTTGGCGTCAAATACATCCTTCCTCGTGTGTCTTAAGGTGGGAATCTTTTAGAACCTCCCTACCCGTTAGTAGCACTCATATCCTCCCATCGTTTCCCAGCCCCAATGACCTTCCAACGGGTCATTTATCGCGACCTTTGCACAGCCCAAGGGACAAGGAACAACCTTTAAACTTTTATTCCTCTCCTTTCAATTTTCCCTCACCCCACGCCTTTCATCCGTTCCTCCCATCCACATTGAAGCGTGCTTGTATCCAACGCGTTCTGATTTCAAGTCTCATGGTGTCCATTAGCGAGAGTATATAACTTTCTCATCAATCACTATCAGGAGGAAATATATTCAGTTTTTCCCCTTTCTTCGAGGGTATTAAAGGAGATTTTTGTGAACATCTGTGAAGTGCATACGTCGCCAATTCCAGAATAATCTCTTGGCGGTGTCTTCTGTTCATGCCACGAAGGCGTCAATAGTGGTTAGAAATTAGGGAGTTTATTTTTCAGTGATTTATAACTCCACGGATGGTTCTAAATCTATTTTGGCCGACTCTTGGTGGCGGAAGTTTATAGTTCATAAATTATTCTAGAATTTTATTTTTAGAAAATCGTGCACTTGAAGTCACCCAAAGGTTGAAGCGAGCGGAAAATATCTCACAATCTTGCAACTCTGATTCGCAAACATCGTAAACACTTTGCCACACATTTTGGCACTTGTTTTTTTTTATTTACTACCTTCCAAAGGCAGATAATCACCTTCCGGGCTTGTATGTAGTACAGTTACTCTTATCTCAATGAGATAAGACTCGGGCAACTATTTCCAGAATTATCTGTGTGTGTGGCTGTTTGCATCAGATAATAACTCGAACCTTTTTAAAATAGCTACAATCAATGTATTTAAACAGCCATTAATGAGCAGGCGCTGGACTTTTCGCTTCATCGGGACTCAACTTAAGTATCGGAGTGGGCCTTAAATTAAATTTTTAAAAAATTCTCTCGGGCCCTCGAAATTACAGAACGCTTGGCAAAATTTTCTTTTATATATATCCTCCTAGGGGAGGTGCTGCTATTTTCGTTCCCCATTAAGTCTTCCTAAAATCGTCGGTCATCCTTTCTGAACCACCGTTAACTTTTCTCGCCCTTTTTCTAGAGTGTTTTTTTTAGGGAGGAAAGAATTAAATTCATACACTTGGCAGGCTCGGTTTCGCGCGATTAACCGTATCCGTGAAACGTTTCTCTCGCTTTTAATTCCTCAGTCCACTCTGCAAATCAGCCTGAAGTGGTCCATCAAACGCCCTCTCCTACAAACCACCTCCTCCTGCTCTCCTTCAAACTTCCACCATAAAGTCTTCCTCCTCGCGCTGCATTCGTCTCCATATCCACCTAATCCCTCTTTCCTTGTCTCTCTCTCATCCCCCACCCCCCATCGTCTACTTACCCGTAAAATTCTTCCCTCATTTCTCTCCTCGTCCAGTCATTGCCTTTCTCTCTCGTTCAGTTTACATCCACTGCCCCCCTTTCTTACACCCCCCCCCCTTAAATCCCCACCCTCCTATCTCGTCCATACTATCGTCTCCGTACACCCTTAGATTCGCAAATCAACTTGTTTTTAGTACTTAATCAACTACGCTCGTAAACACGCCTCATCTTGAAGTAGGAGATCATTACACCGGTGCCGCTCCCTCGCGATACACGCCTCGGCGCAGCGGGTTTCATCTTTTCGTCCCATCGGGCCGCACAGACGCGGCTCATCCCTCGGCACCACCACCGAAAACTCTTCACGCATCGGAACCAATCGACTGTGCCTCGTTAAGCCCTTTCGTACCTTCCATTCTCCTCAGAAGTGTTTTGTCATTTATTTTTCTTCTCGCTGTTTAATAGCTCGAGTAGTATTTGACTGCCTGACCTATTGCGCCTGCGAAGTGGTCGGGAGTGAAGAATAATTGGTGCCCGCCCACATGAGGTCTCAGCAGATGGAAGGAATAGGAATTGGTGACAGTGAGTGATGCTGAGAGTTAATGTGCCCGCATGACTCTTACCGCGATGAAATTATAAGTTTAGTGGCGTGGCAAATGTTTATACCACTTTGCCAGGTCGAAATTTAAATTCCCGTGGGGGAGAAAAGGCTAACGAGAATTGCTCTGCCATATTACGACAAATCGTCCCAATTAGAACTCTCGCGAGAGACGTCGCCTCTTTGGCATGTATTAAATGGTCTCTTGAGTGGTTGGGTGGGTGAGACAAGATTTTTAGCCGAGGAATAAAAGGCACTGGGAAGGTCTCTCTCGCTGCCATTGTTGGGATAGCGGTGTCTCCCAGGAAACCGAGAGCGGAGCAGCGTAGAGAGCTCCGTGCATCATTAAGGCTTCGCTCTCGACGGTGGCAAAGAAAGTTTCCTCCTCCGTAATTTTAGTCTGAAGGCTTTAAGTAATCTAGCTAAAGGAGGGGTTTCGGTGTCACAGTCCCCTACCCTCCCGACCTCTTATCTCCACCTGCCGCGGTTAATGGCATCCCCACGCCCGCCTCGGTTAAAGATCGCTCCCGAGGAGAGCATGGGAGTCGCCTACTAGGGTGCCAAGGGAGCCTCACAGGTCGACGACGAGGATAGGCGAGAATAGGAATAGACTGCGTGCGGTGGTCGTGAGGTTAGCTCTTCAGGAGTGTTTTCTCTTAAAGGGAGCGTAGTAGAGAGAGAGAGATAGGGAGAGTCACGTGGAGCTGAGGAAAGGACTGAGAGGGTCCGAGGAGAGAGGAAATGGGGGTGCGGAACCGTCGCAGGCGTCCCCCGCGGCCCTCCGCCGATCCCTCCGCAGCCGCCGTTGCCGTCGAGTACCCGGCTTTTACAACCGCCCACCAGGCGACTTAAAAAGGAGGGCCACGTTCCGCGGAACGACCTCGTCTCCTTCTTCCTCCCTCACCTCCCGTCCCGTCCGGTGTCGTCGTAAGAGACACCTCTACTCGCGATAAAACAAACCCATCACTGCTCCCAACTCCTCGCACTGCACTCTCCGTCCTTCCCCCCCTTCCTACTGGTCTTATATATTTTTCAAACACACGTCTTCACGCTACCGCTCTCAGCTTTTTCCCCATCGCCCGCATCATCCTTGCACCCACAAGAGGAACATATACTGCTCCCTCTATCCAGCTCCCATCTCGCTCTCCTTGCCTCACTTCCATTGTTCCTCAAAAGCAGCAAGTATTTGGAATCTTTTTGAACATTTTTGGCACTCTGCCGCCGCATTTTACAAGACTCCCTCGCTTTTTTTAAGCCACACCCTCCCGCTTTCCTTCTCCTCTAGCTTTTTTTCTTTTCCCTGGAAAAACCCCAACCTCTCTCACTTATTTTCATTCGCGCCCGACCCCGTTTGCTCCGCTCCAACATTTGCGTCTCTCCTTCGGAACCGCGGATCTTATTTTTCTGTCGAAGTTGCATTGTAATACCTCCTCTAATTTTCACATTTCTGTATAAAATCACTCCTTTTTTTACAAAAGAAATGTAGGAAAGCTTATGTTTGGCCGTTGAGAAAGTGGTTCCTTTCACACTAATCAGGGTCCTGAATCTCCTGGTGCTTCTTGTTTAATAGATTGTTCTCCTGCCTAATGGTCAGGTTAGGATTGAACATTTCTGTCGCAATTAAATGCCTAAAAGTTTCTAGTGCATAGCAGATATCATTATAGTAGACATTATTTCATACTAATCTAGGATATTTAATCAATTTATGTGAAAGGTGCTAGGTATTTATATCAAAAGAGGACTGATACTATCGGCTTAGGCTATTGGTTCATTTTAATATACAAAGATATTAGTTTACATAGCGTTAAAACAACTTTATTTCTGGCCTTAATCCGGTCATTTATCAAGAACCTCCGTGGCTCTTTCAATAATTACTTTTAGTTTAACAAGATTTCTTTTTTATTTCTTCTAAATTGTTCTCGGGCTCTTAAGTGATAGTTGTTTGAATAATTAATAGATAAAATGTAATTGTTTTTGACTAATTGTAAGCGTATCTCCAAGGTCTGCCGGCTTGAGGGTCAGTCCTCCGTCATCTAGGATATTGTAATAGAAATGTGATGTAAAGAGATTTGGAGTTCCAGTTGTTAATTTTCTAGGATAACTTTAGAGGAATAATTTCACGGACGATTACCAGCCTCCACTTCACGGTACTTAGAACTCCCCTCCCGCGTTTCTCCTTTTCCTGGCTCACCCGTTATTTTCCCAATCTTTGAGAGTCTATTCTAACATTGCGGTTGGAGGAACTTTAAGGTTAACCAACCGGGGGTCCTCTTTCCGTTCCAGAGCCCTTTCTTTGTTCCTCCCGTCTTCTCCGCTACTCTCCTTATTCGCTCACCCACCACAAGACCCCTCTTCCTCCATCTCCAAAAATAAGCAGCGCTAACCGCAGAGCAGCCGGTAGTTATCCTACTCCCTCTCTCTCTCTTAACTCTTCCTCATAATATCGTCTCCCCCTTCTTAACCGTCCTCCACTCTTCCTCTCCACGTTCCTTTCTAAGCCTCTTCACTCCCTCCATCACTGTCTACTAATTTCCGCAGCCACACTCAATAATCCGCACCCATTTTACCCTCAATTTCATTCTGGAGTGAGAAACCCACGTATTTGCCCTCCATTTCTCGCGCCTCAACTCTCCGAAAACCCTCTGCACTCTTATTCCCTTCCTCTAAAAAACCATCTACTTATCCTCTCGCCCTTCCGCCCCGCGCTTTTTCGCTCTCCTTTCCTGTTTTCCTCTAATTAACTCCTCAAACCCCTCTTGCCCATTCACTTTCTCCCTCATCTCTCCGCTGTCCTCTCCCCACCGAGAGAAATCTCCACGCTTCTCAGTCTCTGTCTCCTCTCGTTCCTTCTGCTCCCCGCTTTTCAACCTGTCTGCTGCTTTAACTCCGCGATAGATCCGCGAGTCATCCCTCAGACCGAACGGCATCCGCTGACACGGAAACATCAAGTTTTAAATCCATTTCCCGTCCTTCTCCTCCTCCTCCCCGTAACCCCTCGCCACTATTTCAAACACTTGGTTCTCCCTCTCTCCCATCTCTGTTTTTCTCTCTCCCGCCCACCTTGACGTCGCCCTCTTCCACTCTGATTCCAACGGAACTTCTCAACCCCTTCTCTTGTCCTCACCATCCTCCTCTCGTATTTCAATTTTTTTCCACATACCTCATCAGTTCACGGCAGTCGTCGGTTTTCATCACACACACACACGTCTCTTCCCTTTCTCCCTCTGCTGACTTGTGCATCCTTCTCACGTAACTCGTCTTTTTTTTCGAATACTCCCGATTCGTTCCACATTCCGAAGCTCGAGGAAAGGAAAGGAAATACCTTCCGAGACTTCTTCTTCATTTTCTTTCCTCTTAACTACGCGTACCTCTCCATTCTCCAATCAATCTCCTATTTGAGCAGACCATAAGATTCCAACTCTTATCACAGCAACTTTTCTCTCTCCTTCCAACCCTATTTCCATACTTCAAGCTCTCCTCTGATATTCACACTTGAGCCCCTCTTCCAGTCTCATCAGAACTCTTCACCCTCGCAATCTTTCCCCTTTCCACCTATCCCCTGTGCAAACCTCCACCACACTTCTCTCCACTTTTTCTCCCGGCCATTAATAACTCTCTAAACCTTTAAAAAAATACTTCCCCTTTCCACTCATTCGATCACCCATTCCCCTCGAAGTATCCTTCCTCGCGACGTCTCACATTCCCTCCTGCAACTCTCCGCATTCGACTCTCTCCCACTCTCGCGACGACCGACTTCGCCTTGGACAAACCCCTTATCTTCCCACGCGAGTCGACACATCCTGAAAGAAATCAACTCCTTCTCCTCTTCCTTTAGGGCAGGATAGGCCAGAGAGCGCCGCTGTCTCAAGAGGGCAGCTGCTGTGGCACGTTCCAGCTAATCCACTGAATCCTCGCAACTGCCCCTAACTCACCAGTCCCACCCCACCCTAATCCTTCTACCGAGCGTGAAGAATGCGATGACGACCATGGACGTCAACGATTCCCAAAATTTTCCGAAAATATTAATCAGTCCCTGACAGCTTTCAAGAGGGCTGCCGACTCTTTCCCGCTCTTCTCTCTTCTTGTTGACTGTTCTCTCCTTCCTTCTCGTCCAGCTCTCGGTTGGAAGGTTAACAGTGGTGAGAGGGAGTCTCAACGCCTTTCACTCCACTAGCCCTCTCTTAGTGGTCTCTCCGTTGAAGTTGTGTTTCCTCTGGAATAAAAAAAAATCTTTTCGCGGAAGTGGCATGTGCTCTCCAAAACCCTTCCACTTCGATTAGTCCGACGAAGGGAAGGAATATTTATATATAAGCAGGGTCGGAGGGAAGGGGTGGCACCTGATCCCGCGGGATATCGTGGGTATTGAGTAGGCGGAGCGCAACTTTTATCGGTCAGGGGTAATACTTTTGAGAAAAAAAGGAAAAAAAGAAGGGTTGGGTAGAGGAGTCGTGTTTGAAGTAGGATGAACGCTCGGAAGGAAATACGTTCGGCTCCGGGGTGAATGAAAATAGTATTCGGGGGAGGGAAAGGGGATAAAAAAAGAGGAAAAGACTGGGAAGGGGTGTGAGTGTCAGAGTTTTTGGGTTGGATGCGAAGAGGAGTGGGAGGAGGAGGGCGGGTCTCTCTGAGATTCTTGGAGGGGTTGGGGCGAGAGAGGAGAGCGTGGAGTAGAGTCGATTTGGAAAGGTTTCTCGGCCAGAGGAGGAGGAGTTGGTGAAGGGGGGCAGGGTGTCGGTGTGTACCCCCCTACACTCCCATTCCCCGCCCTTGGGGGGGAGTTTGGACCTTTCCCCCGCGTAGGCAGGCCCCGTGGCGATGGCACGGTGGACCCAAACGTCGCGGTGTAGTATATAAAACCTCTTCTTTCGCGCCGAGGCGTGCCACTGCTGGATCCACGGACGAAGTGGCGAGGTCGTCCGTCTTTCATTCCCGGCGTTTGTGAGAGGCCACGCACTGCTGGCGGCTACGCACGCTGCTAACAGCGAGAGACGCCAAAGGGAAGAGGGAGTAGAGAGAGAGAGATCGGGAGGAGGCTGCCTCAGGAAGGAGCATCAACTGTGCGAGACTTATTTCCAGAGCGGCGCGCTTTCCGTCGCCACACGGCACCCACAAGGAGAAGCGTGCGCGCCCGTACGAGGAGAGGCACGCGAGAGAGAGAGAGGGAGAAGTCGTGGGTGGTGTGTATTTTACCGTGATCGCAGAGTTCTTCAGCAGTCAGCCGTGTGAGGAGAGCCGGAGTTACGAAATTGGCTCCGCGCTGCGACAAGGGAGTCCTCTTTGCCGCCCGCCCTACTGTGACACACACGCTAGCGCCTCCCTCCGCCTCTTTCGCTCTCCCCCGGCGGAGGAGCCCGGGAGAAGAAAGACGAGTGACATCAACAAAGGGGGCGAATCAGTCAGAATACTCCCCACACCCACCCCTTGCGAATGAGAGCGGGAGTGTCTTTTGTTTTGTTCCACACACACTGACGCACATCGCCTTCCCGTCGTGCCCTTCGCGCGCGCGTTCATATCCCGTTCTCCCTCTAGCGTGTGCTGTCTCAACGTGTGGGGGATCCTTTTTTGTCGTTGCCCCTGGTCGGGATAAACAGAGTGAAGATATAGCGAGGCAGGAAGAGAATGAGGTAGCGAGGAAGAGAAAGGATCCGGAGATTTTAAAGAAAATTGGGGAAAGCTCTCTTTCTCTCTCACTGCGTGAGGACTCCTGTGTATAACGAGGAGTTCTCGCTTGCTTCCCGGTTTGTGTCCGGCGTCATTCTACTAGCAGAAGCGAGGAGAGAAGAGGAAAAAAGTGATTTCTCGGCGAGATTTTTTTTTCTAAAGCGAGTTACCACTCTCCCATACACCGGCTGTCAGGAAGTGTGTTGCCTCTGCGAAGAATAAATTCGAAAGGCTGGACTCGATTCTTTGCGCATTGAAGTTAGCAAGATAGAACATCGGCTGAGATAATACCTTTTTTGCCCCCTGGGGGTGCGGGAAAGGGGCGAAGGTGGGTTGGTTCAGTCTCTCGAGAAAGATTGCAAGTTCTCTCCACAAATCGCTCTCACCGCATCGCAAAGCCATTTGTGAGCGAGCGGGAAGAATATAATAGGCCGCCCGGAGGAGTGAAATTTTTTTGACAAGCAGTTACTCCCCTCCTTCCCCCCTCTTATCTTTTTCTCTCTCGAAGGAATACGTGCACATACGCCAGAACAACAGTGAGCGTGATTTATTTTTATTTGTGAGCGCGTGCGCTCGCCTCTGCGTTTTTTTTTTCCTTATATTCCCTTTTGTTTGTGGGCGTGTGTGTATGCGTGTGCTTTGAAGGTGGAACTCCGATTGTCCACCCAAAGGAGAGTGTGTTCCAGTTTATACGGCCCGCCCCCTCCCCACGCCCAACTGTCCGTCGATCGACGAGGCCCGGGGGTTGGGCCCGCCGACTCCCACCGACCCCCACAGGGGGGAAATTATCCCCCCCCCCAGCACCCTACCACTCTCGTACGTACGCGGGACGACCATCGACCGAGAGAATAACGGTCTGCGAATGAGCAGCAGCGGCGGAGCTCTGAGGGACGGCAAGCCTCCGCTGCCCCCGGGAGCGATGAGCGGGCGGCTGCAGGTGCCCGAGGTCCGACTGGGGTCCGTGGGGGGCGGAGGCGGGCCCGAGGACGACGAGGAAGAGGAGGGGGGCGGAGGCAGCGAGGGCGGAGGGCCCCTGGCCGGCCTGGGCGCCAATCGGCCCTGCCTCCTCTCCGTGCCCCACCTGCACCCGCTGCACCACCAACTGGGAGTGTGTGGCACCGTGGGAGGCGTGCCCCGGCGGAGGCACTCGTGGATATGCGGGTGAGTGGTGCGGTGCCCTCGCCCGCGTCCTCCCTGCCTCGTCATGACCTCTCTCCCTCCCCCCCAACTCCCTTCCCTCATTGCCCTCTCGGCATATTTCGGTGGAACCGGAGGCGTACGGCTAATAAGTATCGGGCCATTTTTTTCCCCGAAGTTCTTTAAACTCGTCCTCCCCCTTATCTTCATCCTCTCGCCCCTCGCCCGAGTTATCTGTCTCTCCCCCTTCTCTCTCCACCTCCTCTCATTTCGTCTCTTCGCACACCTGCCCATCGTTCCTTTGCCCCCCCCCGTACTATCCCACCTTATTTGCGCGACTTCCCACTCCACCCCCCAAAAAAAAACTCCGTTCCAGTCCTCGTTCCCAATTCATGCGTGCCTTCGGTGATATATTTAAAGCCGTTCCCGCAGGACTTTTATCTCAAAACGGTACAGGTCTGGTTGACAAGAAAAAAGGAATGTTTTCGGCGATTATTTATTGTTCCAAAAAAATGAGTATGTTATTTTTAATTTCATATTTGGAGTCATCTATGCACTCAGACACTTTCCACGTATGTCCACATGTATATTCACGGCTTTAGAGTATTTAAAATGTTTATACTCTATAATAATTAGTTTCCTTAAGTTTTTGTTAGTAATATTCACGGTTTGGTGATTTAAGTCATTTTTGTTATTTACTTGTGTTTTCTTAGCATTGTAAATGATAAGTAACTTGGTTTTTCCACATCGATTTATTATGAAAAGACGGCCTAGGTTTCGACAAAGCTCGTCATCATCACCAAGCTACTTATCATTTACAATACTAAATATTCAGACTCCACGAAATTGCGCCTGAGACAACGGATATTTTACTTCTGTAATCTAGGCACAACACTTTAAATCTCCAACATGAAAATTGGATGAATATTTGTGCAATGATGTGATATTAATGATGAAATGTAACCAATGTTACATATACAAGTGAAAGTTTCGTCCACATTTACACATTTAAAGTTATGTAAGGTCGACAACTCAACCCATTATGCTTTGGAAAGAGGTATTGTTTGCAACAAGTCTTACTGTCGGCAGTTGAAATGTACTAGGCTTATATACCCAAACTTCAATACTGTATCTTGTTGGTCTGTTTAAATTCATCACTTTCATCTCGTAAGTGAAGTGGTGCCATTGTTTCCCTCCCAAAATTGGTTTTAGCATGTATTTCCTCTTGTAATAATAAAAGCGCTAATTTAGTGCACAAGTTATAGATTTTGTGGATAATTTTATATTGAATCCATAGATTTGTCTATCTGCTACAATGATCCCACCCTCTACGGATTTCCCGTTTTAAAAGAACGTTTTAAAGAAGTTTAGAAAGACAAGTTTTACCCAATAACCAATGAAAATGTTTACGTTCGTCACAGTTCTTTCATGTTATGTTGCAGGTTTTTCACGGTTTCAATCGGTCCACTTTTTTGTTTAGTTTTTTGTTCTACTTGTTTCACAATAATTATGTGAATGTACTGCTGAAGTATGTGAAATTTCACTATGCATAGGCGTATGGACTTGTGTGTTAATGTGAGTTAATTTGTGCCATTTCCATCTCCTTTTAAAAACCTTCTGGCCAAACATAAAATTTTTCCCTTAATTGTTGTAATTTTGCGGTTGGCGCCGTAAGTGGCAAATATTAATGTTTTAACCACATTCTCTCTCATTGCAATTGGGTCTGCGTTGCACCTTTTTATAATAATAATGCTTTTGATTTGCTTTGATTCGCAGTGAGCGTTGAATTATAAGGGTTGGTTATATGATGAGGCAAATTACTTCCCCAATATCGGACAAAGACCAACACTGCTGTATTTAGTGACAGTAATAACGAGATCATACTCGCACAAACATTGGGGACGTCCAATTACATTTAAGATGTAAAAGCATGTCCACTGATCCATTATGGAGAAATCAAAGTATTAGCATTCATGTTTTGATGGAATTGGTTAATTGTATCAATAATCAAATACGCAGGATTGTAAAATATCTGTCCTGTTCATCCCCAAAAGCCAGTCAATACACGAGGAATATGTGTACTTAATCACTAAGTGCTAGAGCGGCTCTTTTACCTAGACATTGAATGAGATTGATAAATATATTGATATTCGAAGCATCTACCGTTAGTACCACGGAAACAGCGATGAATTGCTGATACCAGGAGTGTGAGGTACCAATTACAAGTGGCCAATATTCCACGATAGTGTTTATGTACTTATTTGAATGAACTATGTTTTATCTGAGTATACTGGAGAATATTTTATATGGAAATTTGGAGCTTGGGATGGATTTCCGCTGACAAATAGTTAAATAGATAAGGTAACGTCATGGAATGTGGATTTCTGCACTCCAGAATTACCTACCCAGATTTAAAAATAGATGTCCTGTTTTAAATGGGGAACACCCTCAAACACGCACACACCGTCCCTATTAGTGTCCACGGGATATTTACGGACGCTGTAAAAATATCGCGGACATTTGGGAACGTCTCGCTCTCCTGCGAGAATTTCAAGAAAAAAATGATTGCCTTTAAAAACTCAAGAATGGACTCGGATTCATTAGCGTCAAACTCCTCGCTTTTAGAACTAATCGTGTGTTGAGTGTCCAGCGTTCGCTCTTCTTTCGGATGCTGTCTCGTCGTTGGGTTGGCCGCTCTTCTTCTCTCCCGGCCCTTCGACTCAGCGTCTACTCTCTCTCCTCAGACCCCTTCGCCTGATTTCGCAGAGTGCAGTTGAGTGAATCCATGCAGGCAAAATAGAACGCCTTGTCCTTCGTGCGAGCATGGAAAGACAGTGATTCATAGTCATCGATTTGGCACGTGGAGAGGTACCCTCACGTGTTCTGGATAACACATTGTCTATTACCTGTGCTATCGCACAGTTAAAGTCTGATCGTGCTCCCGATTCCTTTATACCGTTCCAACTTGAGTTAAATACGGAGAGAATAATGAACGACGCTGGCACTCTCAGAAGTGAATCACTCGAATTAGGAAGGATTGTTGTGAACGCCCACGTTAAACGCTTCAAAAGGAATAAATAAAAAGTTAAACGAGTTCTGCATTCGAGAACTAAATCAATTCGGTAAAAATTATAATGGCTCGTCTGATTGCCTTCAAATTGCTTTACAAATTATGCCTTATACGCTCCGGGTTATTATAAATACTAAGTGAAACGTGTCTGCTGCCAGGTTCTATTTGGCAAAAAATGTCCAGAAAACTCAACGTTTGGAGTTCAGTTACTCCCCCGGGGAGTTGATGCTCTTCCTTGGGGTAAGTGCTTTGGGAAATAATTTTTTTGCTGGGTGTAATATCACCGTGACTATTTGAGAACCGCAGACATTGTTTAGAATTAGATTCTCACTCATTATATCGGATTATCATTCGGACTCTGTATATACTAGTGAATTTGACTCGATGAGGAGTACTCCAAGGAAATGATATTTCTTTCGCATCTAAAATACATATTAGGCTAATTACCGCTAAAAATTCTCATTTCACAGCCGCGGGCAGAAATATGGGTGGAGCACATCTGTGAACACTCGTCAAGATCAGCAGCATGTGGGTATACTTTTATATATTTGCTATTTTTATGCCCCTAGAGGACTCGGGAATCTAAAAAGATGAAAAGTGTATACCGGAAAGGAAGGGCAGGGGAGTGAAAATAGATACTTACCCAAGCTCCACTGTGGCCACACTACGCGATTAAGGAAGCCGAATGGGCGTATTTTCTCTGTTTTGACGGAACACTCCGCCTGCGAAAGGATATATGAGAATCTCCGAATCTCTTTGACTGGCACACGTTTCCCTTTTACGCAAATTCAGGGGCGATAGGGGTGGTGGAACCGTCCTCTGCGGTCCCTGGCGAGCGCTAGGGAAGAGGAGAGAGAGAAGGAAATGGAAAAAAGACGAATATTCCGAAACAAATATCACTGTGACCGAAAGTGCGAGGGACGAATTTGCCGGAGGCAGCGGCGCTCGGGTGAATGTGTGAGTGCACCAGTCGGAATCGTTTAGGTCCGTGAACTTGGGACGGACGTTTGTGGTGGGCTTCACACGCTGCTTACTCCCACCCAGTTCCTCCCTTGAGGCCATGAAGCATTAACAGTAGTTTAGGTAGTACGAGCGAGATAGTTCCGTAAACAAAATAGAGACCATATTATTGATCGAATTACATGTTTTAATTTCACCAGCTATGGGACACACGAATTAAATATTGCATTACTAATGGTGCAATAATATAGTTTTACATGACAGAAATAGTAAGTAATCATATGAAAATATCTAAATAAATCTTTAACTTGACTCATTTTTTTGGCGCGGTGTGTTTGAAACTCCCTCATAACGGAAGGTTTTTTGTGATCCCGAATTCACTGCGGTAACAATATGATTAATTTTCAAAAATAGTTGAAAAAACATACGAACTACACGCTGCTGATTTTCTGACAAGATCCAAGTGTAGAGAATGCCTCATTTTCAGAGTCTCTCTGAAGTGTATATACGTACCATTTCCCATGTAAAAATAGCTGGTATTTTCTGGCAAATATCTCGGAAAGTAATGTGGTAAGGGGTTAAATTTTGTGTGCCAATGGAAGGGTGATATATTCTTCTTTATAATGGGATCAAATTCATTGATTTCTAGGCAAAATTATACTTCGCTCAAACTACCTTAAATAAAACATGGACCTCATGGGCTGAAGTGAAGTAAGCTTAATTTAAAGTATTCTATAGTATTAAATGCGCGATTTCTTGTAAGAACATGAAGTGGGTTTATGCGGTGGCAACAGCTTTGGCTTCCTATCCCTGTGGTTTGAATTCTAGCTGGATTACGGGTATAAATCTCTTCAAGGGCGTAGACATTTAAGTGGAAATCCAAATCCAGGGAAGTCGTGATAACACTTCACCAGGAAACAACTAAAGGGCAATGTCCCACCTTTAAAGGTTTCTTTTCTTCCAAAAGTGCTTGAATGTGGTGGATGAATACGTGCATTTGATCATGATTTAGGAAGAACCTGCTAAGTATATGCTCGTAAATATTTTTAAATCTCTAATGTCTGCTTTTGTTTTGATATAAATAAAACTCTTTTTAGAATAAATATTTTAAACGCATTGAATAATAGGTTTGTATTATTCCACTTATGTGTCGAACAGTTGTGAGATATTTTGTCAAAATAATTTGCTTCTCTTTCTTTATGATTTTTACCTCAAATGAAAAGGTTTCAAAACTAGAGGTCTAGATGTCGAGTTTTGTGAATGATCAAGCAGTTTTTCATCCAAGCTAGTGCTCCTTTGGCTCCACAACCTTGAGATAGTATACCTAAAATAGTGTATCACTTAAACCCTAATGATATAAGTATTAATAGATAATCACCAGTATTGAGCTTTTTTGCAAGGTTAACTTGCTCTTGAATAATGTTTTCCTTAATTATCTGATATTTTTCAGGAAGATCAAATCACTTTTATATTCTGTAAGTACATTGGAAAGAGAAGGTTATTTTTAAGAGTAACAGGATTATCCAGTTAACTTTGCGGAGTCACCCGCAAGTTATTTTTCCTATGAGGTATATATCTGCCCGGAAAGGAGACTCTCCAGCTCCCACCTTTTTTTCGATTTAGCCCTCCAATTTGGTCCATTTCCTCAGCGAATACGAGATTTTCGTAAAAATCAGAAAGCTCCCCGTAAAAATTTTGCATGAGTGGTAAGGAAAATGGGGATTGTAAACTCTAAGAAACATTTTTCCTCTTGCTTCGTTTCTTGTTGTATTATTGCGCAAAATGACTTTTTAATCGACTTATATTGTAGATCTGTTTAAAATACAGGTGAACGCTAAACATATTTCTTTATATATGTAGAAGACTATGCCAATATCAAATCACCATTGTTAGTAGCTTGGTGGATCGGATTGGTGCGGTAACTTGAGTACTAGCTAACAATAATGACGACCAGGGTTCATATCCCTGCAGAGGAGGAGTTTTTTCTGAGATAACCCGTTCAGAGGTTCGGAAGCCCTACTTGAGTGTATTGTGGAGGGTATTTCAAGTTCAATACCCCCTCTGTCAGATGAGATGTTGAACCGTGGTCCCCTTGGCGCCTTTTGTTAAGAGCAGGCTTATGCCGACGCCATGTTTCTATCCACCCTTCCTCCCTTATCCATCCCTCATGGCGCAAATGACCTTAGCTGTCGGTCGCCTCTCCAAAATCCAATCCAATTCAATCCTGTTTCCAGCATCTATATTGATAAACATTTGAAATATTTTTAATTTAATATCGTTTCATGAGTATCCCACCTCGGTATTACCGAACTAGTACAGAAATAAGACAGTAGAATTTATTTATATTGCTGAAGAAAATTGCTTCTAGCCTTCGTATCTCTGCAAAATATAGGGAATCCATGGAATGTCAGCTTGTGTGGGAATGTGATACGTCTGAGAAAGGTCGGTATTGCTGTGTTTAGATCTCACTCCCCTTCAAGGTCTTGGTTGACTTGGCTGAAGCTTTGTTTGGAAAATGTGGACGATGTTTACTCATGTAGGCTACGTCAGACCAATTTGAAGTCTATTTGAAAGATTTTTTGGACATTTCCAACTCTCTCGGTTCCATGCCTTGGGGAAACGGCCCCCAGGATACGAGGAAATTGACAATGTGTTTGTTTAACAAGTGATTCACTGGATGTGATGGATCCATGGGCTCTGTTGGTTAAAAGAGAGAAAAAGCGGCAGTCTTTTCGTGTTGGTTAAAACCTTTTCTCCTTTCGAACTGCATAAACTTCAACTTGAAACCTTTGTGTTTAAAATTTCACTTTTCTTTGTGTACGAGATCAGAATTCTTCAGCTTTACGCGGAAACAATATATATGCCATATCTCTTCCACTTTTCCAGTTTTTTCACAGTTTATATTATAAGGTCTATTCATTTTTGAAGAAGGCCTTATACTTTAGCGATGGTTTTGTCATTACCAGACTTAAATATAACCATGGGATAGCGACGTATTATTTTGCGGTGCGCGTCTTTGGTAGCAAGTGTCCTGGAAGGGAGAGGAACAGCAAGGATGAATTAGGATGGTTCATATGAGATGTATCAACAAAGACCGAAATGGATAAGAGCCTTAAATATGTGCCAGATTATCGTCGTCGGTCGGTTACAATACTCCGGTTGAATCCTGTGACCAGGCGTTTATGAATAAAATTTCCTTACAGTACATAAATGTGTATCATTCAGTCGTACCTTGGCTGCAGTTTGTGACGTTAGCTAATGCTGTTACATATTTAATACAAATGCGTCGGTTACTCGGAAGAATTTATCATTATAGTATATTATAGATGCTTAACACGAATTCATTTACGCTCAATTTTAAAATATTTAGTATTTAAGAGAAATTATTTTAAATTTGAAAATTATTCATTACATTCTTTCTCTCTTTTCAGGTAAGTGCGAAAGATATTCAGTTTTGGAGTTTCTCTTGGGGCGTTTCTGCGTGTTTGTACCTGAGAGCTGGTAAGGTGCTTTTGGTTTAAGGTGTTCCTGGTAGTCGTTTATTAGTCGTAAGTCACAGTAACCCATACAAAATATTATTTCGTGGATGTAACATGTTATAACACTTAAATTAGTTGTTATATAGTATTTTTATGTTTTTTCATACTTATTTTGTATTTGGTTTGATCACCTTGTTAAATATGGTATGAATTGAAAACTATCGATGTGATAAATAGAATAATTAACAATATAAAATTAGTGTCCTAACATTAAGCCATTCCCTCCAAGTTTCAAACGAAGAGTCGCTGATTTTAATCGGGTGACTTCAAAGAGCTTATTTATTCATCCATTTTACCAAATAGATGATTTGAAAGCTCTGAAATTGAAAGAGCTTAAGTGATTTTGGTTAATATTTCTTTTAAAATGTTTTTAGTTAGGTTTTTTTATGTCCGTAAGAGTCAACATTCCAATTTTAAGAGAAAACTTTAGCTCAGTGGCAGGTTTTGAAGAAATAGAGGGGTGCTGTGAAGTTACTGTTAATGCAGGTTAAAACCTTCAGAGCGAGTGCACTTCAAACTCTGATTTTGAAGTCATGCCAAGGTGTCGCGGCAAGCATATTGGCAATGGACCATCGGAAAACGTCGTTACGGAAGGGAATTTCTCCAAAGTTACGAAAGAAATTTTCAGCGCAGCACAGCAATAAAAAAGCCTTGATGGTTGAAAATTGCACCCAGGTGTTGCGTTGGGTGCCTTGAGATCAAAAGATCAGATAACAACAATCGAGGAGTATAAGGAAAAGTTTAAGCATAGTAGATAAAAGATCTAAAAAGTAAAGATAAGTAGAAAGGATTCCGTAGCTCATAGCATATCTTAGCATTATTATAAAATAAAAGTGAGCACAATACTAAAGTAGAACACCTGGAGAAAAGGCTCTTGGGTAAAAGGCTAAATTGACTATACATAGAGGATACAATTTTGTACTTTTCCACAGAATTTTATTTTGTGTGGTATTACGCGTTTCACCGACTTGCGGCATCATCAGGTACAGGTATAGGTTTAATGGGCGTTGAAAATTAAATGTAACGCCTTGAAAAATTTACTGGTATTACTCGTGTCCACCTCCTAAGTCTTTGTTGGCCTAATTGTAACGAGAAAACATTTGCCAAATTGGTATAGTAATTATCTAATTTTGTTGATTTGATTCTTACTTCATTTTCCTGCATTTGAAATCTTAAGATGTAACATCTTAACTTGATTAATTATCAAATGCTTTCTAAATCTGAAATTACAGCGAGGAATTTCAATTTTATGCCATTTATTTACAATGCCTAAGAGCTGCATCAAATTTTCCGCTCTATCTTTGCAAAGGATGAGCATTAGTGGCATTTGATTCATGAATCCACATTATAGTATTTGGACGTTGGCTGTGCGCAGGCTCGATATGTAGCTAATGAGTCAATGTTTTTGGTAATGTTTTTGATAGATAATGTTAGTTTTGAGCCGTAGGGTGGACGATTTTTGGGATTTCACATACAAAGTTGCAGGTGACCGAGATCTAGAATTAGACTCGAGAATTAGGAGTCGAGCAAGAGTGAGATTGACAGAGTGTGGGTGGCGGAGTGGTTAGCGTGATTGCTCTGGAGTATAGGAATCTATCGAAGGTTCGATTCCCTCCCTATTGCTTTTAATTCTCGGGGTTTAGAATATGGGTTTAGCCTGTATTGTAGTATTTCATAGCTAAAGATTATACATTGTGTGTGGAATTAGAAGTCACAATATGTTCGATTTTTAGGCGTTAATATGAGGGAATTCGACTTTTTACAAACTAGTTATTTAAAGAAAGGCAATTAGTGGTTTGAATACTTAGTTTTTACTTTCATTTTGATTTAAAAAGAGTACATGCAATGCGTTTGGATTTGAATGAGATAGGATGAAGAAGCCACAATTGTCTTTGCAAAGATGATCATGATGGTAAGTTTTAGCCTTCAACTTTGTTAAAAAGTTTTTGTTTTTCGGCAATTATCTTGGTCTTTCCATGGTTAGTCCTGAGTATATGTTTCTTCATGACGTAAAGACAATGAAACCAAAGCAGCAATACGTTCAAGTCCATACTCCAAACATTTAAGAAACTACCGTTAAGCGCCAGCACCAGAGCTACCTGTAGACCAATTGAGACTGTCTCTATACGATTGTGTGCTTTAAGAGCACTTATTATTCAAATTGCATATAAACAGTCATTTATTACTCCCGTTCTATGTTGCTGTAGTTTAAACTGAAAGTAAACCCGTTTTTGTGTAAGTTGTTGCATAAACACTATTTAGCAGCCCGTTATTGTCGTTACGCGGGGTAAGAAGTATGGAAAAGTGGAGACCGAACGACTGAATTTGCGTTCTGGTGTTTAAATGGAGATGTGGCGTAAAATCTATTAGAATAATGAATGTTTATGGTACAGCTCAAATTACGGAAGGTATAAATTGGGCAATTGTTTCAATAAGGGAAATTGCAATCAGGTTATTCATTAATATAATCAAAAGCGAAGGAGTAATGAAAAGGGTACAGAAAGCGAATCTTTATTTGAGAGTAAAATACAAACTTAAGCTAGTTAAGGATGCAATTGTCTCACCACATAACTGTAAGGCTTTTAGTTACAGAGCAATGAGATGGACTTATGATATACTTTGTTGACAATTAATACGACTAAGGGTGAGGATGAATTTTTATGTTGCAGAAAATTTGAGTCTTGATGAATACTATTTTTTGACGTTCTTAATATGCCATTTTCCCACTTAAACTATGAAAATGGACATGTTCTCTGAAGAGTGAACTTGCAAACTATAGTAAATGCATTGTCTTTACTCAGAAAAACTCGAACTTTTCTCTCTAATGGCCTCGAGGATTGTTGGAGAAAATGAAAAAATGGAAAATTATCATCCAAGTAATTTCAATACTCTTGTTTCTTTCAAAAATAAACTAGGAATATGTGTTCCAAATAGAAATAATGTAAGAATATTGGTCAGAGAAGGGGCGAAATAGAATTAGCCTGAACTATAACTTGAGCATGGAGTAATGACGTTCATGTTCGGAATGGTGCTGTTTTCATTCCTGGATGTGAAGCGAAAAGATGGCATGCACGGAACGGTGCTACTTAGGAACAGCAGGCGATGTGCGAAGTAGAATTCAACGTTAGGAATTTATTATATGGGGATATAATATAGCATGTATTTATACTATTGCGGAAATTTCTTAATCAAGCACTACTGCACTAACCATAGTAGTATTTTGGTCATAAAACACTTTTTTTAACTTGCCCTCCCTCTTCAAAAAACAGAGCCTCTCAACTTATGTAGCAGCTAAAGGAGGCCATCATGCTGGTTGAAAAAGTCAATCATGATATTTTTTCTCATTTTTATCATATTATTAATAATTCAACATCATTATACCCAATCTTGGAGAACGCTTAATTTCCCTGCTCAAAACTTTCTCAGAAGCTGTCCTGTAGAACGTAAGGAATTTTACAGAAATTGACTCTTTTTCTTCAGAACAAGTTACTTTTCTAAGGATCTGTACGGAACATGAGAGCCTGACTCTACAGAACATATGTTGTGTAGAGTTATTTTCTGCAGAGCAAAATAACTCCTTACAAGCTGTTCTGTAGAACTGAAGCAACTCCACGAAAGTTTTTGAGGTTTCCGTTGACCCAGTTCCTTTTCTAAGGACCTATATGGAGAATCGTAGGGAATTCCTCAGAACGTCCAAAGAAATTCTGCAGAATGTCCTAAGGTAAGTTAGGGAATGCCATAAAATGGCGTTTCAATACTTAAAAGAATATCTACAGAACTTTTTAAGAAATTCTGTAGAAGTGTTTTAAGGAAACTCTACAGAATTTTTTGGCAGGGTTTTCAAATAAAAACTTATAGAAGAAGGATGCTCAGTGTATCGTGAGTTATGATGAGCATTAAACGTATGCATATTAACTGTAGAACTATTGTTAAATAAATTATTGTTTGAAGGAGTCAGGCAAGTTTCCATTAAAGCATATATGTGAAAATATGTGAAAAAAATTTTAAAAGCCTCATGAATGAAAGTAAAATGGAATGAGTCAAATCGTGCTGGAAGAGAGCAAAATATAGAGTAAAAATATTTTTGTACCAAATTTTATCTCAAATATTGTTGCTTTTGAAGTATTTAGTTATGTTTCCTTTTAAAACTCGTTAAGTATGCTTTACTATATTTTAGCTTTCCATGCGATTAATTATCGTCAGTAAATTTTCCTTGGCGATGTTTTCTCTGAATGAAATAGATCTCGCTAGCGCGACTCAACATGCAGGATACGCCTGCCTCGAGGTATCAAATGAATTCCTGAGAATCCTGGAAAGTTTGCAATTCCCTCTTTTCCATATAATTTTCCCTAACTTTATCGAGTATATTCCTTTGGAACACAAATATTACATTTTTAGTAATATGTATGTTATTTTTCTATAGATGTTACCTTACCCGCCGTTTATTTCAGCGGTTTTATCATAACGCATTATGGAGAACTTCGAACAGCTTTTAGCCTTTTTTCTCAACCTTTTTCTTGCTACAACTATTTTCATTGTATAGCACTAAACTCTTCAATAAAATGGGTGCTATGTTACATATGTATATCCCCTATCAAGGGTGTGCTGGATATTTGTATCAGTAAATAGAGTATCTTTTTATATGCTCGCAGATTTATTGTATTTTATGGCATCAGCACTATGTTTTAACAATTATTCTCTACTTCCTTTCATGTCCCTATAATTATTTATTTTCCTTCACTCTCTAAATCACGCAAACAGTTTTCCAGTAGTTAATTAATTTGTTTCAGTGAGACATATTTATTTGTTGCGTTATTGGGGATTCATGTGGTTGGTCCGGTTAACTCCTTTGAATACTCACATGCATCACAAATGAAAGGTTACTGATTCACCCATGATCGTTGTGTTTTATGAGAGAAAGGGATCGGCGTGTCGTTTGGGACCTCGCTCGGAATGCGCAAAAATCCACCCCGCATTCCTTTAAACGGATCTTGGGGAAACCGTTGGCGGAAACGTGCTTACACACTGAGCCCGACTTCACTTTCATATCGATCCCTTTGCTGCCTTCGCTAGCCCCGGAAATTCGCATGCCGGGCACGCAACATTCCCTCTTCCCGTTTTCCACTCTCTCCCTCTCTCTCTCGAAGGCTTCCCTCATCTTGCCTTCTCTTTACCTCTCTGTCCCCTCTCTTGGTCGTCTCCCTTCTCCTCATTCCACCCCCGTGTCGTCTCACCCTCCCTTGCGGAGACCTTCTTCTTGCGATGCCGCTGCGGAAATTGTCATGTCCTCCATCCATCCGAAATGTGTTTTCTTTTCCCCATATCCTAGCCTTTTTTTCCACTCATTATTTTGCCTCTCTTCTGTAAAGTTAATCACCCAGATAGCCTGTTCGTCTCTTTTTCTTACAAGGCCCCTGTTCGCCTTTTCTTTCCCAGTCGATCAAGCAAACTTTCACCCATTCCCCTAACTTTTATTTCAATATTTAGTTCTTTGGTCTCTCTTTCTTTCTCTTTCTGCCGTTTTTATTTCCCTTCGAATTTCATTCATTCCAAGTTTTTCTTATTTTTTTCCTCTTTTTTTCAAATTTCTCCAACTTTTTTACTTATTTTTTTTTGCAGCCTGGGCGTTCCAGGGCACATTTCAATTCACCTTACAATTTTTTTTCCTTTTTTCAGAATCACCTTTTTTCATTTTCGTGTCTCCCCTAGGTAATTGGATCCTCTCCCACTCCGCATCTTTAGCAGGGCCCCTCAATTTATAGAATTGGTAGAATGCAACTTCATCAGGCAGGGGATGGAGGAAATGTAATGAGAGTTTGAGGGAAGCTTCTTGCCGAGGACTGTGCAATAGGAGTGGTTACTACGTTAAAAATTTTGATCCTATAATTGTTCTTAGGGCTTTCTATCAAAATCACTGAATTTTTAAGAAAGTTTTCTTTTTGTTCTTTGACCACTGCCAAATTGAAATGAGGCCTAACTGTGAAATGATGTCATAGTTTCTTGGAAATTTCTGGGATGAGGTAATCCTCGGCTCTTCTTTGCGTAAGTGCCTAGTGATTGGGATAGATAAATGATCTTTACTCTATCGGTACTGCACCGTGGTTAGCTTGGCGTGGGATTCAGTCGATGGTCCACTTCTCGAAGGGTGTCTGCAACTAATGACGCTAGGGGAGGTACCGCCCGGGAGGACGTTGTCGCCTGAAGACTGAGTGGAAGCGATTTGAAAAGACAACTTATGGCAGTAAATTAGAAGCGTGCCAAAGAGAAGTCGACGAGGTTTGTAATGATAGCATTGAGTGTCATCATTTTCCGAAGGAGTTTGTGGATTAGTTCTGAAAGTTCCGAGACTTGAGTGTCATACATTGAATGTTTTCCGAGACATATATAGTATCTTGCAGCAACTTTTTACGACAAAATGCCTTTTAAGTGGCCAAGCGAGACGTACTGTAATATTTTGACGGTTTTTTGCAGATAAAATGTAAAAATAGTTTGTGGCACGGAGAAATTTGTAAGTATCTACGAGGACCTTTATATTCCGCTTATTTAGATGATCTGAATATGGATACAAAAAGAAGTTATTGCAAAGAAGTTTATTATATTTTCCAAGTAGTGTTATCCAAAATTGTTATTGTAAAGAAGTTTATTATATTTTCCAAGTAGTGGTGGATGGCAACATCAATATATTTGGAAATTTGTGACACTTGGAAAAAGCTCCCTTGTCAGCGACCAATTACAGTCATTAATTCTAAATACATTTTAGTTTTTATTTTCGATTGAACACATATCCTTCTATTCACTTTGGTCTCGAAATGAAGTGTATTAATGACCTGTAAATTTGTATAAGGTATAGGTGATAGGTATCTTGGAGAAAATTTGGAAAAGCGTAGTATTAAAATTTTAATCTTAATTATAATGCAGAAAAATTTCTACCACGCAGCAATGAGAACTAAGACCAATCCTGTGCAGTGGGTACTCTTTTTGAGTAGCTGTATAACGCATGCATCTCTATCAGTTTGGCATGTTTAAGTTTATCAATGCAGCACTGAACATATCGTGTATCTTGGCATATTTAAGCATAATCGTGAACATGCAAATATATGATGGAATAATTCCGAAAAGAAGCAATGCAGAATGTTACATATCAATTTATATTCATTAATTCTTTAAAGGGTGTCTAAAAACATTAGGAAAGGTTATTCATGAGAGTATCCATAAAGGTTACACGGGAAAAATCAATTTACATTTCACTTCTTTTGCCTATCTTTCCATTTAAACTCACAGTGAGTCATCAATAAAGAAACAGTTTGTTTCTCGCAGCCATCTCTCCCATTTGGGAACGCGAGAGACCATTGTGGCTCGGTGAGTCGTTGACGCCAAGCAATTTCCCGGGATGGGATCAATCCTTTTGGGAGCTTGAATTCCCTCCATTTTGCGGAATTTGGGTGGACTGCAGCTGATACGATCACTTCGCAGCGTAAATCCCATTCCTCGACGCCAGACCACTCTTGCTGGATGGGCGGCGCCCACAGAGAGGGAAAGCCGTAATGGAAAGCGTCCAATGTTCACGCAGGGTCAGGCAATTTTTTAAATGAGTCCAACAGCGATATGGCACATTTTTTCAGGAAAATGTCGATAAAATGTGAAAAGGAGTATAGCTCAACGCCTACTCGTGTTGCAATAATCACCACTATCCACGCATTAGAGCGAGGGTTAGAAATATTTAAAATTGTGATCGGAATAGAAAGCTTACAAAACATTATACTTCTCTGATTAGAAAATCACTTTTCATTAGTTGTATGCCCTTGGGTTTTCTTGTACTCGTCAATATTACTACCTATATGTGTACAGAAAAGGCTGACATTGGGTTCGCACGAGCGAAGTCGCAAAAACACGCGCAATAAAATAATAATATTTCTTCATATTGAGTTCAATTTTAGGGTTGTTTTATTCTGTTTAATATCTAATAGGATTGATATATATTAAATGCATAGTTAATTATTTATTATTTTATCTTAAATACCCATCTTTCATTGCTAAAAGTTCAATAATAGAATGATTAAATTCTGGGGAAGATCTTCAAGATCGATGTACAATTTCATAAACAATTGAGTTAACTGAATGAGACAAGGTTACCAGCTTTTTTAGAGTAATCAGGTAATTTTTACCCATTCGAGACTGTAAAACCTGCCAAGAGTCTACCTCGATGCATCTATGATCATACTGAAAGGTGATCATCTGATGAATCATCTGGCTGAAATTGCTTAACCTTAAACTTAAACAAAATCAGCTATGCGTGGACAACGCATTGTAGAAATTCCAGACAATATTGTAACTGACACACCACAAATGGGTATTTTTTACTCAATTTCAATGTTTCTTCTAGAAGATAAAAAACATAGCGGTAGCAATTTCTGCTATCTCCAGCTGTAAGCTTTGTATATCTGTGCACAAGCATCGTGCGTAAGTAATTCACTCACCTTAAATTTGCCTGAGGGCCATCATTTAGTCCATTTCTCTTTAGCACCCTGCCATTTAAGTTCCGAAATGGCGTTTATGGTTCATAATCACGATTCCAAAAGGCATGGTTTTTCTCTCGTTATTCATTATGTATATTGGTAGCCTTATTAGCAGTCACAGCTTGTGCTAATCTCATCTCATCATTTTGAAATTGCCACGAGAAAAACTGGCCTCGACTGGGAATCGAACTATGGACCTTTGGTTATCCGGGTCGATACGCCGACCCCTACGCTATTCAGGCATACTTCATAATACTTATGGTAATTTTGGCGGCAACAAGCGAACTAGATCTTACGCCATTATGCTCCGCCAAAGATGGCAACGCAAGGGAGAAGATGGCTTCAAAGAAGCCACACACAAGTGACAGTGTCCTTCACCAACACTTATGCCGTGCTCGCCTATATATGATAGCATTCAAACCATTAGCTGAAATACGTTTTAAATTGCTTCGAGAAAAAACCGTACTGAGGCCTGGACCGAGATCTCATCACAATATTAATTAAGTAAACTATTGTTTACGTTTACGCATGTATTTTAAATATCTAATATCCCATTCCTAATATTTCAATGTGCTCATTGCCGGTGGATAAAGTGTTCCTTTAGCTTAGTTTTCTACGGCGCATCAGGTATACCGTATACTAATTCACTGCTCTTGTCACTTAAATGCACGTTATTTCATCGCTAAATGATATTTCAAGTTTTAGTTCCTGTTGCATCTTGCCTAATGGAACATTTGCGCCTCCGATGAAATCAGTAACTAGCACATAAGTTCGTAACCAATGCGTTTGATTGTAGCTTTTTAATTTTCATCCAAACGCCTTATGTGAACGGTGAAAGAGTTAAATGCATGGTTGGTGATATCATTAATTTTTCATTCTTGTATTTCAAATTAATTTAAGAAAAAGGATTCTTTATGGAGGTGAGATTCCATTGAAGAGCAATTTTCTACCAAACTGGTGGTGAATATGATGAAAGAAAGTCCATTCATGTCTATAACTTTGACCCGCAACCATGAAGGATTCCTCTATTCAATCAGAGAATATGCATAGCATTCCGTTTATTGACTATTTTCTTAAGTTTTTGACAAGAATTATAAAGTCTTAATTAACCAAGGCCTCAGAAAATTTCTTTATAACCCACCAACACGATTAATAATGAATTCGTATCAGATAAAAGAAAACTAATCTCAACTAGTAATATGTTACAATATTTGATATTGCACTCTCAGTTTGTCCGTTTACTTTACCTCTGGCCACTCCTTATATTATCTCTAGAATATAATTTTCTGCACATATATTCCTTTCTCTTAAACTAATTAAGTACCTTATAGATGACACCGCCATTAAAAACCTTCCACGTAATATCGTTATAGAAAAAATGCCTATCCCATTAGTAGGTACTTTGTCTGGATGATAGTGGTTGCCGTCTTCATAATCGAGAAGGTCGGTTTTGTGGAAAAAAATGGAATCCGGTGCCTTTCTAGGGTTACATATCTCTGTCACCCTTGACCCATCTCAGCATTTATCTTCCTCAGTTTGATCGATGGAGCTGGCTTGGGGGAAATTTAACTTTCCGGAGAATTAGTTTCCTAGATTTCTGTGAAAAAACTATGGGTACTTCCCAGCCAACCTTTCTAGTTGCATTAGAGCTACTATTTTTGGTTGTGGATACGATATATTTGATGAAGTATGCAATGCATAAATAACGTTATTTATTACTGCCTTTAAGAATGTAAGTACTTTTATCTAGTGTGTGTTTTTCAATATCGATTCGAAGTAACGGTGATTACAAAGTAGCATGAAGAGAAAGTTACACATCCACCCACTGGATTAACTTAATAATACGAGTATGTATCACATCACTATCTGGCACATTGGACGCTATCATTTTATATTTTACACTCACTACATCTAAAATAATGAGCATAGTATAATCAATGTTCGTTTTATGAATTTTCACTACCTTAAAACTTAAAGTAATCATATTTTCAGGCATGATCAGATCTAGGTATATGACATTCCAAATATAAAACTCTGCCACTTTTAACGAACAAAAAATCTGCATTTCCTCGATAAAACTTTGGTGAATTTGGCTAATACGGAATTACAGCGCTGTTTATCTTCGGTCCCTTTATTACGGCTTAAATAACCCCGATCTTTTGGAGATCAGATTCATCCTCTACGACGTCGCGGTTTGCTCTACTTAAAAGCTTAGCAAAATGCCGTACGGAGAGTCTCTATCGGCAAAATACGGATAGAACTTGATACACAAAGAGCTCATTCCCTTTTTCATGATTGATGCAATTTATTCTTTGTCGATTTGAATATTTTTATTCGTGTAGCGCAGTGGCATTCAGAGTCAAATTTGAGCATAGTTATAAATGATTAAGCACAAAATAGGATAAAATATAGCGAGTGTTCGTAAATTGCTTTTTATAGCAAAGGAAAGATGTCGTAATTCCTTACTCTCGGCTTCGAGAAATTATATTTTTACACTTCTTTGCTCATTCATTTGGTAATAATTGAAGTACTTTGTAATGTGGTTTACTTACCTTCCATTTCATGAATATTGATATTTAAGTTACAGCCAAAGTCATCAACTCGGTTAAATGTTGCCCTATCAACTTCTTTAAGTGCACCTGATTTAATATCAACCATAACGAGGCCTGTAAATGCCCACTGAACTCGCTCACTACCAAGTATCAGTCGCGCATACTTTGCTATATTCTTCGAACCTTGATTTGTTTCGAACTTTGACTTTTCGAGTTCTATTCGCCAAACAGGAAGATTATTTGAGCTCTTTCATTAAAATTTTCACTTTTGGGCGCAGTATAATCTGGCCCTCGCTTACAATAAGGCGTATTTGAAACATGGTAAAAAAATCGGCGGATAACGAGATGATTACGCACGCTGAGGTTTTAAACACCAGCTTTTGCCCTCGAGTTAAGAGTTTAAGGCGCATCATCGTGGCAGGGAATGAGGTAAACGGCTTAAATTAGAAAATTATGAGAATTGCTTTAAACGTTTAATGCCCAAAGCGAAGGGCCCATTAGGAAAGGAAGCCGGGATGGTGTAAGGGAGCGGAGTGGAAGAGCTGTGGGATTACAGCAAGGCCAAGTTTGTGTCGCCCAGCTGCCTACGCGTCGCTGTGGGGCGGCTCATTCCTTCCCTGCCCCCCTTGCCACCGCCAGCTCCCCGGTCATCCTTGGCTCTCCCCGGGGGACGCACTAGCAACTCAGTCCGTGGCGCCGGCCTCCCTAAAGGACCGGGGTTGACGCATTGCTTGTGATCCCATAAGCCACCAAGTCTTCTCGCGCGTTCGTAAAATACAGCGTCCAACTGGATATTTTTTCCACCTTTCGGCATGTTGCTAAAGCCTTCGGTTGATACATCGGGCAGCGAGGAGCTCGAGCTTAATCATGCATTATTATCTCTTTTCATAATGATCATCCGGTTGAAATCCATCTGCACACTTAAGATGCCATTGCTCAAATTTTCGGGCCCTTTTTGTACTGATTATGCGAGTTTTCCCAAGTGTTGCATATTTTAGGACAATGTCTAGGAGATGAATTCTTCTTTCTCTCAGGAAAATCTAATAAATATATCCTAATAACTACTAGCTGCCAAGTGAATAGCAAAGATTTTCAAATTACCTTGGTTTCGAAACAGTATTTTGGCTTTAATTGTGCGTCTTAAAATCGAGCATAAAATAATGAAATGGGAAATAAATTTTAAATGTAGTGCTTTTAATGCTTTGGAGTATTTATCGAGAATAATTGCTAAACATTCCGGCTTTCAAGGGGGACGAACATTTTCATGAGGCGTATCTTTTTGGAGTGCGCAAGAGTTTGTTTCCCAGGAACGGCACTTGATACTCGGTAATTTCGTTCTTGCTGTAATTATTTGGCTGTGAAGAAGGATAAGCACAAACGAGTCCACCGTGCAACTATGAGATATCCTTTGTGCAATGGTGGCAGTTAAATAAGCCGTTTGCTAGCGAAGGAGAAAATATGAGTATCCCCGCGTGGACGAAGGTTGCTGGGAATGTGAACATAATGGGTGAGCCACAGCTTACAGGAAAAGGAGAACAATCTCTTCATGGAACACTTCAGCCATTTGTGCTGCTTTCCAGTATTCTTTGGAGCTCTCAGAAATAGCCGTATGATAAGGCGAAGGCGTAATTCTCGGGAGTAAAAAAATGCGCACTCAGGAATTATGTCCATTGCCCCCGGAGCGAGTCACGTGGCAAGTGTTGAGTTCGCACAGTTTTTAGTAATTATGACTTGTTTGTTCCAGTGGGAATGATTTTCTTCATTCTCATTGAGGGGAGAAAAACTAAAATTACCACATTTCATTATAAAAAAAAGGACGCCGATAATTGAGAGACAAACATTGCTACTTGCAATCATTTGAAATTACCTGTCTCTGTAAGACAGGCCAATAAATTATTAGCGATGGAATTCATCAAGTATTTCCTGACTGAATTCGTATCATGTCAGGTTGTCAGTACCATTGTATAAAATTTTATAGTAAAGTTTTTGCAGATTTCAGATTCGGTTGATGAAAGGAGTTTATGGTTGTTTCTCTTTATACACATCTTAAAAGAAAATGAATGTCTGTCATCAATTTATGTGTTAATTTCACAATTGGATAGCTTGAACTGGTAGCATAAAATGCGTTTTGATTTGATAGGTAATTCGGAATCTTAAACTTGAATCTCAATTAAAATGATGATCATGCCCTTTCTCTGCATACTCGATTAAATTTCATATTCGTTTTCTTTATCTTGTAAGTGAATGAAAATTTTCAATTCAAACTACCTCAGTTGTAGAATAGTATTGGCGTCTTCATGCACAGTTCCCAAAAATGCAAATCTTTCTTCGATATTTAAACTTAAAATGAGCTCGAAATCAGTATTCACGTGGGGAATTCAATCTCTTCACCGTAATCCTGGCGTGACGTTGGGAACTAGGAGTCCTCAAGGGTGGTCATTGTGACACGCCCAGCCGCTTCTTCTACAGTTTCTGCTTTCAACAGTTCCTGAGATTCACAGTAAAGCCTCCCGCTTTATCTCGCGTGTTTATTGTTGCCAAGCGCGCGAGATTGTGGCAAATGTATCTCGGGAGAGGGTTTTTTTTTAAGCAGAGATGGCTGAGATAGGGCGAGGCGGGGAGGAAGAGGTGGAGGAAGGAAGGAAGGTGTATCCTTCCCGCGGTACCTATCTCATCTTGGCTCGCACTAAATTCGTCTCGCTCTCACGCCCAACCCTCCCCTTCTCACCCGCGCCTTTATCTCCTCGACCGTTTCCCAGAAATTCATCACCTTCCATCCTCATTCATTTAGGTCGAAAATATTTGTGGTTTTCAAGATTCTTTCCCACATGGAAACCTGATCGTGCTTCCCTTACGAGTTTCTCATCGTGCCCACTAATCGCGCAATCAGTTTGTAGCTGAGGAACAGCAAAAATGAAAGCAAAACACGATGCATGGAGGGTCTACATCAACCTAGAACTAAGTTATGCTACGACTAGTTTTTAAAAGCGTTTACTAATGAGTAGATGCAAAATTTGTATGTGTTGTTGAAAAATCCTCTTCTTTTCATCATTTCATATTTTTATGCCATTCAATATCGACTGAATCTTCATACTTAATCTGAATATTCATTGATTTCACCGTGTTTTTTGCCGCATATTTACGAAGAAATATTCCAAGACTTGGTGCATGCCACCACCACTCGCTGTGTAATAGTGATTATGGCAATATTTTTTTTATCCTGAATCAATAAGCTAATCTCCTTGCCCTCATATTTACTAAACGTATGTTTTATTACAGTAGCCTGCTCTCTACTGCACGTTCAAATTTGTATTTTGAGATACTGTCTGGATAAATACGATTGTGATACATGTGATTGTGATTGGTGTATTATAAATCCCGTTATTATTTTATCCTGTATTGTTTACAATGGCGTTCACTAAGGAAATAATAATTTGTTTTGAGTTAAGTATTTGAAAAGTGTGAAAGAAATATTTAACCACTCTCATCAGACCAGGTGAGTTGTGATAGTTGTACCAACCAATGAAAACCGTGTCAGCAGCAGTTAAAGTAATAAGCATAAATGATTTTTCCTTCATTTCAATATGGTGCTTTGGTTGATGTGCGCCTGCAAATGATCCCAAGGATTTCCTACAATCAAACTATTTTTATGTTTTTCCTCACGGGGCTCGGGATTCTGTTGGGTAAATTTCATGGACAGATCTATTCTTACACGCTCTCGACGGTGCCGTTTTAAGTCGCGCTTCTTGCAAAGGAAATCACTCACGGTTCGTTTCCTCCGTCTCCACTCCTGCGACCCGACGGTTCATCTCTTAATATGTTCAGGCCGCACTCTTCAGCGCCCGTCTCGCTACGGATGCACTCTTGAAATGTTTACGCACCGCCAACGCGCGCCTCGCGGGGCGACGACTCATTCTTTCGTCTCCGCGCCGCCATCACCTCGCCCCGACCTCGGTATAACCTCTCTTGGCTCGCCTTCTCGATCCCCACCCTCCATTCCATTCGACCGCCCAACTCACTAGAAGTCGCTCCGGAACGACGGTGGCCCTGGTTTCTGCTTCGGAGAGGTAACCGCTGGCTCCTTTCAGTTTCTCTTGTCAGCTCCGTGACATAACGCACCCCTTGCTACTAAGGCACTGTCGGTCGCGCCACAAATACCGTGAAGGGCACATGATTTCCCTCTTGTGGAAGAATATTGAAATGTATTTGTAACTTTTAACTTTAAAAAATGTTTCTAATATATTATGCTGTTGTAACTTTTGAACCGGTCAGTGAAATTTAAAAAAAATGAAAAAAAGTGGGAAATAGCTAAGTTATTTAGTATTCCACTATGTCCCGATGCCACAAAGTTACCTCGCCAACCATCATATTCATGATTACCCTCTTTTCAGTTTTTTTCCTATTGAGCGCAAGATATATCACAAAGTTGTAGATATTTGATGAGATAGGCAATTTACGATTGAAGCGGCCCCTTATCTCCTGCGTGTAAAATCATAACGGATGCCATAAAATTTTTGATGAGAACCATATTTCTCTTCTTTTCTTCTACATTTTCTATTAATTTGAATAAGATATAATAAACGGGAGATTTTGCTGCTATTTTTAGTCTCGAGAAATGCTTCGCTACTATATAAGAAAATTTGGGAGAACAATAATACGTCACATTCCCATAGTGAGAGTAAGGTAAGAAAATCCATAGCCAAAGTGCAGGAACAAATGAAACAGCGTTCTTTTGCAGTCATTCTAAGTAAAAATTCTTGAATTTCCAATCATTGCATGAACAAATGCAAGTCAAATGATTTTTTTGGTGTGAATTTCAACACTGGTAAAAATTCTCGCATTGTTTCAGTTCAAACTCATTATTATTTAGATGATTTCATAGATATAATTTGATGTGTTTATTTCTTTAAAATAAATATGAAATTTATAATTAAATAAATATTGAGTGCATTTGTTTATAAACAAAGTATGAATCTTCTACACATTTTAACTTGCTTCATATGAAACTTTACATAGATGAGTTCCAAATAAAGCTCACATCAGTCCCTAAAGCTATGGATTTATCTAGGCGTGTGGTTTTCATGCTGAATTATTATACACTCATACCATAATTTTGCGATTACCATGCCAAATGTATAATTTCTATTACTTTGATCCAGGGAGAATAAATGCGATAAGTAAGGCGTTTTCTGCTGCCTCACCCTGTTAATACAGTTTAAGAGAAATTAGAAGAAAGATGAAATATTGCTCTGCAGTTTTGGTGTCATTTAACGTACATAAATCGTCCTGGTTTTAGACTAGCCTGCAATGAAAGTGTGGAACTTAAGTCTAAGCTTTAAAATCCTATGCAAACTGGTGTATCTGATTTCAATAAAGTTTTTGCGATGGAACCAAGGCCACTGGCGTCTCAGGCCTTCCTCCTCATGGAGAAATCCGATTGGGCTCCTCTGTATCTTCCTGCTGACTCCCCGAGTTCTGGGATTCCAGGACGTGTCTCTTTCACATCGCTTATCGTACGCACACACAAAACGCCTCCATTGCTGGACTTCCATTACCGTGGAATGGCTGGCGTGGCTGCTGGAGTTTTCGGTGCATCTCACTCCACACGCTGCACCGATATCCGTCGCGTACTTGTTGCCAGCTGCCGTAATTAAAGCCCGCACTCTCCGCTTCCGGATGCACGGAAAATAAACGGACCTTTCGGATCGATACTTCCGTGTGCCGTGTATGGCTCAAGTTCTCCTCGGAATTTATGAGGCGCCTCGGCGTCGAGGGAGGATTCGTAGACGTGGGACGGGGAGGAAGATGGAGGGAGAAGAGTGACTTTGATGGCGAATAGAAGGATGGTATTATGGATTCACGATCATGTTGAAACCCTTCCATGTTCAAATCCTCTATTTCGAACCGTGGGGCTTGCTGACTAGAGTTGCCATGAGTGAGAAGAGAGCGGGGGGCGTGCAGCTGCATTGCTTCTCGCTCGGAGACACACATCGCACAATAGCTATCATATCTACCCCGCCGAAGAGCGAGAGAGGTTGGATAGCAAATGAGAACGCTGTGTGCCTGTGAGGGAAGTCACAACTCTTTGAAGTTGGAGTAGTGTGCCGAATAGGAAATTTGGAGGAATTTTGCGGAAAATAGTGTGGAGGATGGAATAGAGTGCAGTTTTTTAAAATGCAAAAAAAGTCCACGGGAGTATACTCCTGGTAAGTTTCAGCATAGTTGGTTGAAATGCCAGTTAGTACTTTGTGGCAATATCTCACTCACGTGTCTCATAAGCGCTCCTTGGGTACTGATTCGGGACATCGACCGTCGCTCCGTGCTGCAACTGCACCATAGATTGTGTTTTGGGCCAAAGGCTTCCTTGCGTATTTGACATGTGCTCCGTTTCTATTCCTTTGACCCCACCCTCCTACCATTCTATCCCTTTGGTGGAACTCCCGCGCGAATTGGGCGGGGCCCGTAGGCGAGACATGCAGAAGAGTGTGGGAGATAGAGGGAGAGCGATAGAGATAGGGAAAGTGAGTAATAGGGAAAGAGAGGGTGGTAGAGTTGTGTGGGTCCCGATGGTAATTTCAATGCGAGACATTCGGGATCGATCCCGGCATATCCCCGGTGCTGCACGGCCCCGCACCACGCCGGCTGTGCGCGCCCCTTCGGTGTGCACTGCGCGAATGGGGTTGAGTCGGGGGCGGAGGATTTGGGGCGAAGAGGTTGGTGGGGAGGGGAAACTGGAGTAGGGAGGGTGCACCGAACAACTACGTTCGTTCTCGCAGCCCCCACAGTGCATGTATTGCTCTCTCCTTCACAATTCTCCACGCCCGCCGACGAATCCACCTCAGACTCTCCCTCTTTAAACCCCATATTCTCTTCATTCCTTTCCTTCTTCCTCCTTACTTTCCTCTTTTTTCTTACCCTCTCACTTCTTCTCATCACCTCTAGTCGGCGTCGATGGGTTCAAGTCCTCATCCGCTGAATCCTCTGGTTTCAGAGGTGAGAATTATGTAGCTTTTTGACTTAATTTAAAAATTGTAAATGATAAGCATAACTTAGTTTTTGCACATAGATCTATGTGGAAAAACTAAGTTATACTTATAATACTAAATAAATTCCACGAAGTCACGCCCGAGACTACGGAATTTATTAAAAAAATGGAGTCGATTGTAAATCGAGTGTATTTAAAGAAATTGTTTGAGGAGACGGCATGATAACAGTTCGTTTCACTGAGACGTATATGGTGGCTTTTAACCAAGAAATGATCGGACGTTTCGAATGTTGCTCAAATTTTTCTGTTCTAAACCCCGGTTATTTCCTCGCATAACGGGACTTAGTGCGTTTTCGAGTAAGTTAACTATATGAATTTTGCCAAAATGTTTGCGAATAATGTCATGATTTGAGTAAAGATTTCTCGGATTGCGCCGGATAATGATGATGAATGCAGGTAATATTTCGACTGTATACTCAGTTATCATCACCAGGATAAATATTATTATCCTGATTACGATGGCTGAGTTTGCCGATGAAAACTCGCAGAAAGTTTAACAGCATCACACGGTATTTAACCCGAGAAATTTTTACTCAAATAATTTGTTGGGAAAATCTTAAATATTTTATGAAGTCATAATTATTATCCTTCTTACCAATCCTTATGACTTATCGATTACATTTCTTCCTACCTTCCTGTCATATTCATGCCTCTTTATTCTCAACCTTTTATCATTTTCACCCCTCTCTTTCCCCTCATCGTACCTTATGCATTTTAAATGGAAGAGAAACGTAGTGACCCTTCAGAGTCTCTATATTATACTCATTAAAAAGTTTACTAGAAATATTCAGTCGAGAATTGTTTCTGGGAGATGCTGATAATGGTAACTTTTGAGTAAGTTTTTCGGGTTTTGTCCGTATTAGGTTAGTTTGAAAGACTACAGCTTCGCTGGTACTGTAGTTGGCATCTTCTGGTCCAAAGTAAAATGAAGATACCAGAACGCCGGCGAAACTGCCATATTTCAAGATGAACCAGCGCGGGAGAGATCTAGATGCCGTACTGACGTCCACAACCACCGTGGAAAACTATTTAGCAATATCTTATCCAGTACTTAATGTCAAAGACATAAAAAGCCATACTATTATAGAAATATACTGGATAAAATATTGGGACTAAGATTTGTTCTTCTCTTGATTCATAAGAGTCATCAATTATCAAAATAGACTCAGAAAGGCAGTAATCCATCTAAAGACTATTTTTCCTCACATTCTCCTTCAAAATCCTTTTCTGTGATCCCTCCCTTACTGACCAACATTCTAGCAGACCCTCATGGCGCAGGTTGTAATTGTGGAACATCCCGGTCCTTAGACCGCTTCATCTCCTCTTCATACTTAGCAACGATTTTTTCCCTCTCTCTTCTTACACCCTGTTCTTTTCATCCTTCCTCTCTTCTATTTACCACTCTAATCTCTGTTTTTTCTTCTTTCTTACTCTCTCCCTGAAGATCCCCCCTATGTTTCTTCGTTCTCTTTCCACTCAGTAGAGTGTGCATTTTGCAATACTTTGCCCTTCCCGCCTTTTCTTATCTCTCCTCGCTAGCAGCTCATTCGTAATCCACGCTTCCGCCTCCCTTCGGAGGAAGTTCGCCGTCTTTTTTTTTACCGCGCGTCTTCGGTCTCCGTTCCACTTCGAGCATCGGCTCTCCTCGTGGCTACTTTTTCCTTGTTTCCTCACCATCAAGACCACTTCTCCGCTCCCCCGCAAGCCATACTACCTAACCTCCATTTTACTCTCCCACTCTTCATGGTTGGTTTTGCCGCTCTCCCGCGCTCTGCCCGTCTCCCAACCTCAGTTGTAATCTTCATCCGTCTCACACCTCTCTCATGTCATCATCCTTAAATCTCTCTCATCCCCTTGTTTATCTCAGCCTCAACCAGTCCCTTTCCCTCCGCAGATTCGTCTTCTGCTTCATCCTATTTCCCCTTAACTAACAACTAACTCCCCCGTCTTCCAACTCAGGCGACTCTCAAGTTCCGCTTGTTTTCTTCTCACCGTCTCTTTCCGCCTCTCTTTTGTTATTCTTAGCTCAAGGAGCCCGCTCATGCAACTCGCTTTTCTCGAAAATTCATCCCACTCTCCAAGTCACAAGCAATTAGTTAATCATCTCGCGTATTCGCTTGGTATATGTTTTTCAAAGTGGTTGAATGCAGAGTGGCTCAAGTTTTCTCTGCACGAGACCTGAAATGTTTTCTAACCTCTGCGGAAAACTCCTGGCTGAATGTTTTTGGTTGTGTGTGTTTCACAAACACATCCATGATGTATTTTAAACCTCATCGCCTTTCTCATATGATTGCTTTTCTATTTCTATTCATCCTATTTAGTGCACGTTCTCTGGAATGAAAGTGTAATATAAATTCAGAAATAAATGATACCTCTCAATATTTTAAACTAGTTATTTGGAGGCTATGTGTAATGATTGCTCCTAAAATAATCATTCCTGGGTCTTGTTTAGTATTTTAATGTGGAGTTTGTCCATTAATTCAGTCCCAGTGGTGAAATCGAACGTGCAAGTTTACTACATTTCATAATTCTGATCTACGCAGTCTCAAGGAGCCATTGGTGGAGGATGAGAGATGTTAATTCAGTAAAATTAAATAAGAAGATTTAAATACTATAAAAAGTAAGTAGATAATAAAACCTACATTTGACGTAAACTTTACATCTTCGGGTGTTATTTCGTGGAAGTACTTTATATTCAAATACATATTGAAAATAAGTATTGCACTTTCCACAGTTATTTTTTGCAATCGTACAACGCGTTCCGCAGCTTGCTGTATCTTTAGGTACAATTGTTTATCTAATTGAAGTACCTGAATATGAATATGAGTATAGATAAACAGTTGTACCTGAATATGCAGCGAGCAGCAACACGTGTTGTACTGCTGCAATAAATAACTGTGCAAAAGTACAATATTTTTTTCCAATGTGGATTTGAATACTGCATTTGACACGTTTGAATTCTACCATGTTCCACTTTTAAAAAATCAAAACCGTTGGCGAAAAGCTTAGGATGACTGGTTTCCTAAATCAGGAAAAAATATTTGTATTCCGGGATAGAGAATCCTGTGAACTAAAAGCTATTTCAGCCTCTGTAATACTTGCCCTGAAACAATGATCTGTTTGGGGTTCGCTGTTACGTAATTACGTTTTTGTAAATAGAATGGAAGAAAACGCCGAGCATCGCTCGATAGAGATAGAGGTTACGGAAAGTTGAGCAAGACTAGTCGTGTTGAGGCAAAGGTCGTTAGAGTCAACGTGAGTCGCTGTATCCCTCCAACCATTTTAAAATATGTTGTTCTCTGTTTTTATTGATATGTAAATAAATGTTTCCGTAACTTAAGTTCCTGAGGGCTAAAATTTTCACGGTGTACCGGAGCAGTTCAATTTGAGGAAATGTTCTATATGGAGCGGATGGGAGTCGAGACAGTGACTGACAGCGCAGGAAAAATGGACGATCCCGATGGTAGATAGTAATACATCGGTAATATACTGCAAAAATGGGAGATTTGGAGTAAATTTACACTTAATGAGCTGCATTTACGGAAAAACCAGTATACATATATTAGCACCTATCCTCTTAGAGTTAGCTCAATATAGTATGGTTATCATAGAGAGAAGAAATTTAGGTGACCGTGACACTTTTATAATTAGATGGAAGATAACCTGTTGTAAACCATTGGTAGGTAATAATTATTAAAGTATCAATATTTTTTTTCTTTTCGGGAAAGTTCAATTAAATTTTTTACCACCCAAGCTATGTCTTTCTTTCATTCCGGTCGTGAAATGCAGCATTGAAATTGCCAGTTAATTGCATAGCTACGCGTGAATATGCTGAGTCTTATGTATAAAGTTCCAGTCGAGATCGATGTGAGATGAGGAGGTTTTTCTAGCATCTTGCCGTTTCAGCATATATCCTCACAGAAACTGGCGACGACATTTTCTTGATTGACTTAAGGATATACATCCTTGAAAGTTACCTGAAACTGTCATCAGAAACGCGTTATTCTTTCGATGAGTAATGAAATGGGAGAGAAGGTCCTTCATGGAATATCAACATGGATTTCATGGTAAGGAACTACTAGATTTATCATTCCACCAATTTGGACTCACAAAATTCTTTATTTGTTACCAGAAGTCTGAAATGGGAATGCCTACCTCCTACACAAGGGTTATGTTTCAGAAACCTTGCTGTAACTTGTCCGGAATAATCTCCTACATTCAATTTAATGCGGCTAACAGTGATGGAGTTCATTTAAACCTCCAAATTTATTAATATTTAGTTTTATCAAACTTAAATTAAGGACCCGCATATATCATGAATTGCTCAGGACTGTAAGAGACTGTCAAAGGAATATCTAAGTGCTTCAATTAAATTCAGTTTTACGTTCGGCAGAATGAACCCTCCACTGGGACAATCGCTCAGCCATTAAATAATTTTCGAGGTTATTTTCATCCCTAATTTTTTTGTCAAATTCTCATATAAATTTCGTGTTTTGCCTCTTGATAATTCCGTAATGACTTCCTTTTGTTATTTTAGACTTCCTACCAAACGTACTCTTTTTTTTCCGCATTCGTTCCTCTCCCTTCGAGCGCCGAGTGCTATTCTTGCTGTTCGGGCCGCGCGGTGTTCATCTTCCACTTTTTTGCTCCGCCCTTGTTTCCACTTTACGTTCGTCCTCGCTCTCTCCTCATCCCTCTCCTCCCCTCACTCAGTAGTGACGTCAATCACTTCTCATCATGTCCACCGCCCTCATCCACCCATTCCTAGCGAGGAGGTCTTTTTTTCCTCCTTCCCTTCGTCTCAAACTTCCTTTATTTATCTCTCACTTCACGCAGGACCATCCAGAGAGACTACCAGTTAATTATGTGCTAACATAATTGACTCCATGGTTGCTTATACATGATGGTCTGCTCGACGAAACGGCTAACAAGTCATTTTTGAGCGAAATGATGTCGTGCTGATGTTTTACGCTTTGGACTTGGCGTGACCGAACAGTGTTCCAAAAAAATAAATAAGTTAGATGAGCCGAGTGTTTTTGAGCGATGAGAGAAATCTCTTGATTTAGGATCCTCTGGTGTGTGTCCCAATTCGTTTTCTTTTTGAAGGGCTTTCTTCGGCTCGCTTTTTAAATCCTTAGCAGAAATTAACACGTTATATGGAGCTTCTTTCAGAGTATTGTACTACTTGCATGATGTGTTTTCGACTTATTTTACTCACAAAATTCTTATTAATACTTTAAATCAATCATTGTCCCGCTGACTTCTATATATTTTTTCTTCCATATTGGCTCCTAGCCTCAACGCAGGTTTATGGAATTGTTTGCGTTTTCACTCAGCTCAAATCATAATTAGTCATCACTAAGCCGAGGGAGGTAACATCTGCGTTTCATCGCCTTTGTAAATTGTCACGTAAAAATATTAAAGGTGTATTTCGTTTTCGGATAATCTTCAGATAAGGGGCACCTTATCCCTCCAATTATTTCCGGCTCTCTTTAATGGAAGCGGGTGAATGTATTTTTTAATGGGGTCATAAACACGAGATTACTGCGATAAAAGTTATTTACACACTTAAAATTAGGACTGAGCATCGCCCACTTTGCAGTACTCATTTTAAGCTTTGGCTTGAAGGGATGAAATTTATCTCCTCGAGTTCCTAGCCCCCGGATCTAAATATGGAACTCTCTTTTAGAAAGTGGAAGAAACCAGTCGTCCGGCAACATCAGCACTCTCGGGAATAATAGTTGAAACTGGGTTAACATTATTGACAAATTTCACGCTCGTCATCACACCGTTTCAGTTTGAGAATGTTTTTTACACCGAATCGTTTTTCATATAATTTACGCCTCCGGGATTGCTGTGCTTTTGACAAAGAACTACAAAGCTTTTCATTTCTCTGCAAAATGACTATCTTATTTTTCCTCCTTTTTTTCACCACGACAAATTAGCCCAAAGTGACTGAAGTGTGAATAATTGGGAGTGAGACCTGATCTCCTTTCAAAATCCCCTTCGTTTCCATAATAAGCAGATCCGTCACCTTTGCTTCACTGTCCTCCGGCCATGACTGCGGCATTGCTCTTTTCCAGGCAATTTTTTCTGGATGTCTCATAATATTTCTACGCATAGAGTCCTAAATTTTAAACGCCAAATGAGCGAATGCATTAATAGTAATTTTTCTGTAAAAAAATTGAATATTTTTCCGCAAACATCCGTTTGGATAATTTCCATGATATATGAAAATTTAGATTTGCATCATTATTTGATAAGAATGGCTGCTATCAAGATATTCCCTGACTTTTAGTTTCTTGTCACAAATGAAAGATTTCCAATGCCAAAGGCTGTACTAATTTGCGTGTAAAAATACATCCATGGACTTGGCACCCATCGTATCAAAGATTGCAAGTTGCCCATCAAAGATTTATTTACGAACAAATGAGAGCATTTAAGTTGACATGAACAACGAATTGAAATTTGAAACAATTCTTTGTGACCTTGAGAAGGCTAGTAGTAATTTGGAGTGTTTTAAGTCCGTTTCACTTTACTTGAGAAGTCTGGAGCGAGGAACGTTAAACAAGATGCCTTGAGCGTTAAAAGTTCATTCATGACTATTCGATACGATTTCTCCATGATGATTGGTCAAGAATACTTGAATCAACTTAAATGACCTTTTAAAGATAAATATAAAGCTTGAATGACTTATTCTGTGGTTTTCTAATAGTAAATTTATGACAATCTGAAAGTGCCAGGATTTAGAATCTCAAGATATTCACAGATGTCAGATATTATCGACTCAATAGCAATTTTCTTCTCAAGTGCTTCTTTTCTAATAAATCTTAAGTTCGTTAGCGTAATTTTTGATAATATTCTGTGCTTTACCAAATAAACGCATATTGATGAATCAAATATGGTTGTTGTTGCAATTTACTTTGAAATTTAGTATCGACATTACAATTTGAGTCTCCTAGAAGATAGCGTTGCAGAATTTGGGACGGGCAATGGCAATGACGAAGGCATGCATCAGACACATTAATTTCAGTGCGCTAGGGAACTGCAGAGAAGGGATTCCGAATTATTTGTTAACACTTTCAAGACTTAGCGCACAGTAAAAAATCGGAGACTAGAGATTGTTTTTGCTAGAATCGCCGACATTACTAACGAAAATATTTTACATTCAGAGTAGAGATAGAATAGTAATCCTAAAAACCGCGATAAAGTGGTAAAACGATTCAAAACGACGGCTTTCGTAATATTTGGCAGGGATGGTTTCCAGTGGGCTTCAGCTTATAGCCGATTGCACTGACAAAAATGTGTTGAATTTATGAGATCGTTTCAGTCGTCACTTGGTGGAAATCTTCTATATCCTTGATGGTGCGAGTAATACAACAGCAAAAACGTCATAAATTTTTTATTGTCACTCTGTTGTAATGAATATATTTTTTTAAGAAAAACAACCAACTCACACGTAAATGTGTTGAATTATCAACTTGACATGGCCACTTGTCTTCAGGCTTGCGTGTTTCTCTCTGGTTCCTGTCATTTTTTGGCGCAAAACACTCTTTGTCTTCCTTTTTTGAGTTTACATTGCTCGCGGAAACCATTATTATTTACATGTGTCAATCGGACTTCATATTTTGGGAAGAATATGGTACAAAGTACAGTCCAATAATCCTAAATAGTCGTGAAAACTCAGACACTTCTCACCTCGCAAGTCTGCGAGCGGAATTTGGCATTTTGTTTTTGCCGTAGCCAGAATTGACGCATCATTAACATTAAGTAGGTTAGCAATTATTCATAGAAATTTAGGAATTTGTAATGAACTCCAAAAATACTGTTTCAATAGTTAATATAAAATTCAAGGTGAGAAATTACCCTTGTTTTCTTGTCGAAATTCTTTAGAACTATTTTATCGATAATTTAGATCATAATATGCGTCGCTCAGCTTCCATAGCGTCGCACAGCGCCCATAAAAATTTTGTTGTTTGAAGCATAGTGGTACTTCTACGTAAAAGTATTTATTTTGCAGTAAACGCTTATTTCATTAATGTATTAGCATAACATAAGTATTTGATTTCTCCGTTCGGAACTCAATCACGATATTGGCCTTATAATGCTGGTAATCTGCAACACAACTCCATCGGTCAATACGCTTCAAGTCCATTCAAGATTCTATTATAGTTGGAACCTCTTTTTTTTTTTAGAAGAGGAGTTTTATGGCTACAAAGCCTATCAAGAGAATATATCCACCATCATGAAGCTTCAAATGATTTTATGCCCATTCAAGGTCACTAGTTTGACGAGTTTGACATGGAGTTTTACGTGAATTTGATAGAATTTATGGCCTTTACCAATTTGCAAACAATGAACTCGTCCTCAGATTATGCCCTTCAGTGCATCTGCCACACACTTTATGAGCTACCTCCGCTACTGCGAAAGAATATGAATAGGTATAGGCCAGATTAATGACTTCGGGTTGATGAATAAAATATGTATTCGTCTCCATGTATCATTTTTGAACTGGCTAAAGAATGGGTACGGTTTCGCGAAACTATTCTCGGCAATCATATAAAATATTCGGGTTATCATTACCTTAACGCCCTTATCCAATAATAGTCAACTGCTTCATTAGTCGTCGATTTCAAAGAGATATTTATCTTCAGTTAATCTCTTCCAATCCTGGAATAAATAAAATACTTGCGGCCAAACAGAAGGTTTAAGTAGACCGTTCTGAAAATTCGATACAGTTGTGCATTGCAGAATGGCGGAGTGTTTATTTCTTATAAAAGAGCAGCAAAAGATTAATGATCTGAGCTCCCCAGACTTAAAGTAGGAATGGATTTGCATTTAAAATATTTTTTTCATCAAAACCAAGATTTGTTACTAAGAAATGAGCTGCCTGTATTTCAGAGAATGCATTCATGTCAGCATTCACAAAGTTACAATACGAGTACGCGGCGATAAAAAGGAAATTCGGAGATGACTATTTACGCGGAAAATATAAAGGTTGTATTGAGGCAACAACCAGAGTATCGCCAGAGTAAGAGTCACTGTTGCAGCTCGAGGCGAAGCCTTTTCTTCTCAAGATCTGCCGAACGAATCGATCAAAACCGATTCCCAGCGATCTGATTCAGGAGTTCAGTTGACCTAGTTTGTGTCGCAAGTTGCGCGATTCTTTTTCAGTCTCACTTTAAGTTTTTGCATTATACGCATGTCCTTTACCTTTTGGAGACAGGGAATTAGTCATTCCACGAGTTTAGTACTCTTAACTGTAATAATCCCTATGCTACACTCAGTTTTCCAAAAAATTATTTAGCCAATTACTTAATGACAGCGTTATTATGTACTGTTAATAAGTATCAATTCATACATTACTCACCAGTAAATACCACATTCCACAGATTGTATAATTTCGGCTGTATTAAATTAATTAGTGATGGAGACCGTCGTTATTTAAACAATATTGTAAAATTGACTAGCAGCAGTTTAACCTACCAAATGCTTTTATTACGTAATGCAGGGATACTTAGTTATATTTCAATGAATGCCACGGTAGGATATTTGACATTTATACAATGAGTATACCCACATAGTTATTTATTTACATACCTACGTCATACAGCACTATGATTTGACAAGGCTAGCAATGCATTGTGGTGAGCCTATCCTTAATATCCCGACCTGACCCTATAAAGGGCCGTTTAGTTAGCACAAGCGCTGAAATTCTGAGGCCACATCATGAGTTACGAAAAAAAATAAGTGCGCCTCATACCTATACCTTAATGGCCATAATTACGAGGCAAGTGAATATTTTTTTTGGCATTTGCATTTGCGAAATAGGTGGCATTGCACTTTAACGCATCAAAGCTGGAAGAAGTGTTGAAAACGAACCTTAAAATGATACTGGATGCTTCCCAATGACGCCGCCGCTGGGGAAGCTTTTGTTATTCCCGTAAGTGTGCACAAATTTGAATTTTTATCTGCCCTGAGTATCTCTTTGAATTTTGGCTGAACCATAAATACACCCATTTCTATGTACAAAAAAGCGTAGAGGGATATCTCATCGCGTTAACAGCTGAGTGCTTGAATTGTGGTGGAGCCCGAAATTTGTTTCATTATCACCTGAAAGTGCCTCTTCATTGGAAACGATCCATGGTTGTGTCAAATGACTGATAGCGCGCATGGACCAATTGAGAGTGCTAATTAATAGTCTTCTTTAAAGTTCTTAATGTAAATTGTTTAAAGCAGTTAGAGGAACACATTCTCCATTCTATTTTTATCTTTGCTTTGCAATTACAGATACTCTATGCTCCCATCTATTATTCCCCACTCTTAATTGCCCAGATATTCACATATAATTAATAAAACATCTTCAGCCACTCTAAGAATAAGAAAAGATTCTCGTTCCGTGATTTAAAGACTTATTGCAAAATCTGAGACTCGAATTGAGTATAAAATTTATTTTGACGCCAAAAGCCATCTGCGGTGGAAAAGTACCTATCTTATAATCCTTATTTGTTATCAAACCTATAGAGCTATGCAAACTGAGGTAGTGTTTGCATTTTTCTGCTTGTGCTTCTTTGATGCTTACTTATTTGCTACGTAAATTAGCCCGAGATAAAAAAATAATCGATTAAGGGGAATTCTTACAAAATTCACTAGTTCATCTTTAACTTTGTGGTATTTCATTTTAATGTTTTGTCGATGAATAACTGTTACTAATACCACTTATTTAATTTAATTAAACGACCCGGGTTTCAGTGAATAATCACCATCATGAGGCATTAATTGAGATCTGTTTATCCTATTGTTTCCGTAGTTACGCAACGGAAGGGGAGAAGAAGTTTGAAACGGAGGCCAGAATAGGAGAAAAGGAAGGGTAAAGATATTCGTTAATGAGGGTGTTGTCTTGGTCATTCAAAATTTTTAAAATTTCCAACTGCTCTCTTGAATCTAATTCGCGGCGGTCGTTGCGTAATAATAGTATATTCGTTGTAAAACCACTCCTGTGGCTGCTACTTATTAAGTGCTTAGCAACATTACTTTTATCCTATTTGATGTTTTTGTAAGCACTTAAATGTTCTTTTCTCCTCACACAGAAGCTTCTCCCTGTCTGCCCCACGTAGACACCATTGCAAACGCTGCATTTCAATGAATATCCTCCACATCGGTCTAATTGCTCTATCGGGTCCTTACATTTTACTAGCAGCTTTCGGAGAGTGGCATTAGGTCTATAAGCCATGCGGAATTCATCTCTAGGTAGAAGGTGAGCTATTTTCCGAGATACTGCACGCAGATATGTCACCGTGCACCACTGCTTCTTTTTACTCTCGTTTGCGGAAAACATTTGTTCGATAGCCAATCTTCTCCGTTTTTAAAAACTAAGTTGTCTATTAAATTTGGTGAATACCCGTTAGCTGAAGCAATTTGTTTTATCGTGCTGATTTCCTTCTTGAAGTCTTCTCTTGATAGTGGAATGTTCAACAAGCGATGAATCATGGAATGAAAAGCCATCAGTTTGTGTGAGTAATGGTGTCTTGAAACTGCTGGGATGACATGGTCAGTATAACAGGGTTTCCGAAAAATGAAGAAGGAATGCCGGTCTTAATCGAGTTTGATTGTAAGATACATGTAAATTAAGGTGTGGTTAGAGTCTCTTTCACAGGTAAGAGGATAAAAGTAATGTTGCTAAGCACTTAATATGTAGCAGCCACAGGAGTGGTTTTACAACAAATATACTATTATTACGCAACGACCGCCGCGAATTAGATTCAAGAGAGCAGTTGGAAATTTTAAAAATTTTGAATGACCAAGACAACACCCTCATTAACGAATATCTTTACCCTTCCTTTTCCCCTCTTCTGGCCTCCGTTCCAAACTTTTTCTCCCCTTCCGTTACGTAACTACGGAAACAATAGATAAACAGATCTCAATTAATGCCTCATGATGGTGATCACTCACTGAAACCCGGGGCGCTTAATTTAAATAAATAAGTGGTATAGTTATTCGTCGAAAAAACATTAGGAATTCTTGCAAATGTTTCGTTTATCGTGTAATTTCAACTTCCAGTCTCCGGATAAAGTTTCTTTACATATTGTCTGTAAATGTAATCTTCTCGAAATGGGGCAGTGAATAGCCTTCTTCTTAATGGGTTAAGTAGTTGCTTACTACCAAAAAACGCTGGAAGAGTGTTCTTTTTATTTAATTTTTAAAGCAAAATAAAACATGTCTTTTACCTTTAATTTAGTAAGGATGCACAGCAGTGACGCACTTAAAAAGTACTAAACGGGTGAGAGAAATTGAAGGGATGAAAACTCAACGGAAGCTAAAGTAATGACACACCCAGCGCAAACGCTAACCCTACAATCGTGCATTTGGTGCCATGGCGGCGAGAGAGTATGCTTTAGGGTGAGATGTAGGATTACCGCTCTTTCTTCTGCATTGTCGTTAACGTTATCCAAAGTGCAAGCCGCTCTTTAAGGGCAATGCTAACAGTTACTGAGAATGTCACTTAATAAGGCACGCATTCAACGGCAGCAACTAATCTGAAGCACTTGACAAAACGTTTCATGAGCTCTCCGTCTTTCGTGATCTAATGAGCAGAATCGGAAGGTAACGACAACGCGAGCGCGCGAGTTATGGAGAACTGTTATCGTTCCGCAGGTTTGCATAGCGAATTGCAGTGTACTTTTCATGACATTCTTCAACCCATAACCGATAGACTTTATACGAAAGTAAGATGCAAGTCCATTTTCACCGATTATGGACATTTTTTTCGATTTAAGACTCTGGTTCATTGGAGAACTTTACGAGCTCAATTCAGTTGAGCATGAGCGTTTCTGCGTAGTCTTGAATAATGTTTATATCTTGGGATATAACAGCGATGTAATGGTTGTATTTCAGTTGTTGTGTGTGATATTAGTGGTTTAAAAAGCTTTTTAATAGGTTTTCTATTGATTATTGCGTAAATCTTAAGGGCCTACTATTCATTGACAGTCGCGTGTATTGGCCAAATCAATCCAATTTAAGACTAATTGGAGGGCGTCCGTATACTTACGTTTATTTTCATAGCTACATACTTTTCATAGTAAACGACTTTATGCAATGCCTGCTATATTATATTTTTTAAAATATGCTGCCATCACATCGGCATTTATAAACATATCCCAATTAATTCGTTCATCATTGTTTATCAATGTGAATCCTTTATGAACGTTCACAAATGTATCGTTATCGATACAGTAGCGTTGATAACAAATGTATTTTCTGTATCTCAATACTCGCTCATTGTTCACGGTACATGCACCCGAGTAATCTCTGATGGTGAGGAAAAAATGCCGCAGAATAATTTGAGCGATGAACATGAGCGCGAAAACGCGACCGAAGTGACGGTGAGTGCGCGCGTTGAGCGTTAAGCGACAAAGAATGGATCCGAAAAGTAATGGCAATTAAAAGAGTAATTTGTAATCCCGACACGTCCAATTCCAGCGCGGGTTAAATTGGCTGGAATGGGCCCGGGACGTGCGACTGAAGTTCACCGCTGAATGGCTCGCTCACTTTTTTTTCTTTCGCCTGGATGATCACTTAAATAGAGAAAGGTGGGGGAGTGTAAAAAATTGTATATGTATATATAATAATGATGATGCCCATAGCACCTCGGCCTCCCAGCTGCAACTCTGACAAGTCAATTTATGTGGTCCATCCTCCCTCATTCGCCTCCCTCATTCGCCTATCTCTCTCTCCCTCTCTCGTGGTGATGGTCCATTCGAAAGGGGAGGAGGGGGCGTGGGCAGGGCGGGAAAAGGGTTAGTCGCTGAGCGGGATTGGTATAGGACGGCAGGCAGAGCGGGACCCGAGGGGGAATGAAAAATCAGCGCGTCAGACAGACGTGATTTGGTAGGTACGTGTCGGGTGATTGCGGTCGTCGTTTTGAGTGAGTGTCGGTGAGGAGAAGGAGGCGTGTCTGCGTGGGGGAGTGGAAGGGGGGGCGGGGCTGCGGCGAGAGGGGAGCAGGGCGGTTATTTCCCTCCCCTCTGACGGCTGAAAAATAAAACGGTGCCGGAGGAGCGGAGGCGGGAAGCGCTCACTCTCCCTCGCTCACATCGATCCCGACCGATTTCAAAGCTCAGCCGACGCCGCCGTCGACTGCTGCTCCTGAGCGCCGTCGACGTCTAAAGGCGTCGTCCCCCCCCCCCCCGTAGCACGTCACCTTCGGATTTCTGCGTCTCTACCTTCCCCCCCACATACCTCCCCTTCACGTAACTTGCGCATGGGGAATTATTCCCCTTCTCTCTTTCTTTCCAGCAACCGATCTCACTTTCGTTGCTTCGCGAGTCCAATTAAATTTATCTCTCACCCCACCCCCTCCCGTCCCTCTGATCCGAGAAAAACGTTTGCTCCACATTTTCAGCCAACGACGCGTTCTCTTGCTTATGTTCGGGACATTTGCGAAAGTGGACCCATCCAGGGTCGCCGCGTATACACAGAGTTTAATATGGGACGTTTTCAGCGGCGTAAAATGGACGGGTTCATTCTGGAGCACTCCTGGAATACCTGGATTCCATTCCCAGTCTAATATCTCTGTGTGTAATGATGTATCTTCGCTCTTTATTAAAGTGCGGTGAAAAGTTTCGGTGACCCCGGTTATAAGAGTACTTATGATTTTTATTATGATGACTTGAAGGCTTTCTGCCATTAGGAATTTTTTCCAAGAGTATGTACAGCGACATCATAATTTTTTTGGGAGATGTTGGGATTATTTCCTCTCTGCATGCCATAGTGATTCGGTATAGTAGGTTGGTTGGAAGGAAAGTACACAATGGAATTTAACATTCTCTTTATTAATGGTATTAATGATCATAATCACGACGGTGTTGTTAATTGCTTCAGCTCGGCTCGGTTAACTTTTTAGCTTGGCTCGATCGCCTTGGGGTCGCAGCTGCGCTGGTACTAAAGTGACCGAAAATTATATGGCTGGATCTCGCTTTAAGAATGCAGTTAATCAACGTTTTTATAAATTACCGCCTTATAAGTCTTTAGAAAATGACTTACTGGAGAACCTCGCTTCGATTTCTAATTGTAGGCAGAGGTAACACTCGATTGGCGAGGCAGAAGGGGAGTTGTGAACTTGTCGCTGGAGTATTAAATCCCTTGGAAAGCATTCATCGTGGCAGATAGTGGTACCACTCCACATTCATGGTTTATCGATCTTAGTGCTGGTTGTATGACCGTTTCAACATTCTTTTATCGCTAGTATTCTGTCCCTGCGCCCATTTCTCCCGCACATCCTTTTCCGCTCGTTAGCGCTCGTATTTCATTCATGGCCATATGTCTGGCTCTTGTTCCAAAGGGGCTCCATAATGGCACTACCACATTCCTATATCCAGTTCCAATTGGCCTCTCGTATCTTAAGCGCGCTATCCGATTTCCTTTCGATTCTATCGGATATCTCTTATACCTTTATGTGAGGCAAATGGTTAGATATTCCATAGTTTCAATAAACTTTTTTTCGTTCCAGAACTAAATGACGTTTGAGCAACTTCATGAATATAAATTGTTGTATGAATATTCGAGAATAACGGAAAGCTTTGCATTTGATGCACATAATAATGACGCAAATTATTATATTTCCTGATGGAGCCTTACAAATTATTCGCAGAGTTCTAAGTTTTTGCATATTGATGCCCATATTTTATGGATACTGGTCTATCGTCATGAGCTAAATGGCGATCAGTTAAGTATATCATAGCTTTTTAAAGACCTCAATTTCTTTACGATTTGAAATTGAATGTCTTTTATTTCAAGTTTTCGTTGCTGAGGGTCCTAAAGATTTTATTAGTTTTCGATAAGCCAGGAATACATTTTATGTAATTACTCCATTTTGGATTGTAATTTTTGCGTCATGAAAAACCTCTTCAGTAGGGTCTAAGTTAATTAATATAATCTTTAAAATTATTTTGATCTCCTTTTTATGTCAATACTACAGTACTGTTATATCAGAAGATTTCGAGCATCATCAATTGCAAACAGAAGTTAACTATCAATTAATTATAAAAGCAAGGAAATACTCTTACAATTTAAGTGTTTTATTATATTTTTTCGGGAACGGGAAACAAATCCAAATCATCTACTGACGAAAACAAGACAGAACAACGGGGGTTGAAAGATCCCACAGTCATTGAATGTTCTAGAATATTTCAGCGGAATTTGAGAGCGTTTCCTGCGAATTTGTACTAACAACGTCTCATAGCGTTTCGAGCGTTTCTCGCGTGATGGGAGGCCATTTAGAGGGCAAAATGGAAATTAGAGAGGCTCTTCTGTTCGTTATAGAAGAAAAACTGTGTTATCTTTCCATTCTTTTGCAAGCGGATATGCATTTAAATTTATCTTCCGGAGCCCATTGTCTAAAATGGGCTCTTTATCGCAACTGTCATCAAGTTTGTACGGTTAGAGTAAGATGGTGTAGATACCGCTTTGTACCTCGTTCCAGCTGCTGAAAATTTGCAAAATTAGTCGATCGGCCACCTTGGTGTCTACTAGTGCTACAATGAAAGGTGTTGAGGTAGTAATCACACCTATTGGAGGCGATGTAGACAATTAATTATTCCTCAGATATAATTTCTTTGGATCTATTACGCAGCATCGAAAACTCTCCAAATCCATGTTAAATATGTATTATATATTTCCTGGATCAGTCGTTTTGATTGTAATGGGGCCACCCGATTGAGCCACACCAAAATATTTTATTGAGGAGATCAAATGTAACCCTTTTGCCTCAAGGCTTGGACGGAAAGTAGTTGATGGTATATGGCACCTACAAAATTTATGTTATCAGTCAGCTGGTATTTCGAGGAGAGGAATCATTTTTATGCTTTAGGTTTCTTTGAATAATTAGATTGTAAAAATGTGAGAGAAACGGGAGAGCTTTGTTTAGCAGTGGATGACAGTGACTGAATGATGAAGGAAATTTAACCTCCAGTAACGAGTAAAATTAGAAATTATGAGGGAAATTCCTTGCATACGGAAACGCCATTGCTTCGAGCCCTAGTTGTCCAGTTTTATGAACTCTACTTCGACTACAGTATTATCCCCTTGTATTTTGATTTTTTTGGCACAAAATAATAATCCTTTGCCTTTTCCTTTGTATTTTATATGAAAATTTAAAATTACAGTGAGAATAAATTTTGAAATATTTCGGAAAGATTGCCTGATTTTGTAGTCACTTTCCCACCAGTCAAAATGGAATGTCTCTACCGTTACAACAGTAGCTAAAGATAAATATTAAAATCTTAGTGGTGCTAAATATAATTTGGAATTATTTTTTTAATGCAAGTTACGTTGTTTCAGAACATGTAGAGATAATAGCTGGAATAATGTATTCTTTTCATTCTCTGCAGCTCTTTTAATGTTGTCTTTGGTTTATGATTACATTTTTTAAGTATACCACGTCGACAACTTCACTTATTTGATTCTTACCTAATTGTTTCGTAACTATATGCATTAAGTAAACCTCTCAATTCAGGAATCCATACTCCTAGAGTAAATATTTTCATCTTTAATAATGAGGCAAAGATTCACGGCTATTTTTTCATATTCCATTGACGTAAACCTCTACCTTATGTTCAATAGCGTTGTAACTGTTATAATATTTTTTACCCTTGCTGTTAAATACCATCTCGGAAATGCCCGTCTGAAATATTTCTATGATTGTGAAGCATTCAAATTTTGCAGAGAGTAATCTGTGTTGCTCAAAGTCCTTCAATTTAAAATGAACAATTATAAACAATCATTATAAACATATCACTTACAGTTTAGTCATTCTCCTTTTGTGCAAGGAAACGGAAAAGTATACATATGTGCTGATGGTCGAGCTCATACAAATTATGTTATGAGTAATATGCATCTGTTACATATATCGTTGACCTTTATTAAACGTTTTTTTGACTAACTAGAGGAATAAAATACGCCCATTGGGAGTTATTAATGATGGCCGAAAAGATCAAAAGAGCAAATTCATTTTTGTACGTCTTTTTGTAGCTCCATATACCCCTTGCAGATGAAGATGCATATTACACTGGAATTACCTGGGTGTTTATTAAATACAACATCTTATAAATCACACTTGACCTAAATATTTTGGAGCATGAGTTCCACTTCCGTCCTCAAATAACCCCACACGTATGTGAAAAATTAGTGATTATGAATTATCATCCATCTAAAAGGACAAGAAAACCTGCTAACAAACCTTGTACGCCAGGCTTGTGCTAGGCATTTACAATGATAGCTGGGTAAGTATCACAAATTTCCATACGTCAATTTTCATAATAACATAAGCAGGGATACCTATGACAAGCCCAAGTTCATGAGCTCATACATTTTGGCTACGCTTGGAAAAGTTTTCCTTTTATTCAACTGCAAGGTGGGTTATTTTTAGAAGCAAATGGTGCTCTCCTGATTTCATACAAATGCCTTACGATAAGGTAATTACAATGCAACTGCCTTTTAATCAAAATAGCCTCCTTAAGGTATTAAAAATATAATTTAACTTTTGTTTCTTGGACAATTTTGTATAAATAGAGTAAAATTTGTTTTTCCACAGTGAATTTATTACTTTCGACCATTGTTTCGACGATTAACGTCATCTTTTGGTAGCCGGAAGTATCAAAGTGCTTTACCGCTAATATCGCCGGAAACCACCAACTTTCTTGGACAACATAGATTTAAAAAAAATTCCTCCATGACATAAGTTTTTTCCAGCCCAACAACCTCGGCAGGTTTTATAAAATCCGAAGATTCTTGCGTAATTGCTTGGAATGTTTGCATAATGCAGAAATAAAATGAGAAATTTTCCACAGAGATAAAATTTACTACTACAGGGGTTTCAATATTTATACATAGTCACCTAATCCTCTTGGGGACCCATTGTGTCGCACAGTGTGTCCATTCCGTGATTCTTCTTTACTGATTAATGCCCCATAGGGTCTTTTCCTCTTCAGCTCTTTTGTAAACTTCATCATTTCTCATTTATTCCAACCATTTTGTTCATACTGTTTACTAGTTTGTAGTCCTATCGTCTCAGAATACAGCAGTTGTTATTTTACCTTTAACGCTTTCCTAGATTGGGTTTTTTTTTGCTTGATGTTCTTCATTCTTCTTCCGTCCCACACGAGAGTACTTTCAAGATAGGTGAAGGCATCCACTTGCTCTAATTTCTCTCCTCTCAGTGTGATTTCTGCACTCAGCTTCTTTCTCTCGCATACCAAGATGTTTATCTTGCTTTTATTTATATTATAGCCTTATTATACTTACACGCATGCCTTATATTTACTAGCATGCGCTCTTTGTAACGAAAATGGCTCAAATAAAATAGTCTAAGACTAACGGTGACGAAGAGCATCTAATTAAGAAAAATCTTTTTTGCACGAAATGATATAATAGATAAGAACTTTGATGGCAACAGATATTTAAGTTTCACATTACTGGTAAGCAATACTGCTTTCAACGTTGGCGTAGAGTATTTTTACTCTAAAACAATTGCGTCCGGAGAAGGAGTTGAATCTTGTTTTGGTCTTCTTGTCATTACTTTCCATATTTTATTCATCGCTGGCTACGGTTGAATTAAAGTTTGAGCGCATCAATTATCAACAGACCAGTTATCTTAGCTGAGAGGAAATTAAAAACGAAGTATCGAACACCTAAGACTAAAGAGTGTCACTATTAATTCCGTCTCATAATTTTTCTCCGAGGAGAGTGGTGAAATTTCGTAATCGAAAAAAATAAAGTTATAAGTTTTGATCGCGGCGTGGTAGTGATGTGTCAGATTTTGTTAATGGCTTAATCTGCGCGAAGGGCTGAGATCACTCAAATTGACTCTTTGAAAGGCTGGATGTCGTTACAAGAAACACGTCAACAGGTCGGGCAATTATGCAAATTTAAGTACGAATCGGGCGATGAGAGATTGGATTTAATCTTAACAGGAGATGATACTCGGCAAAATAAGATTGTGATGGTAGATAAACCGATTAGTTGAAAGTCGAAGATCGCATCTTATCGCATTGAGTTTTCCCTAATGGAAATGAAACTACATCTTTTTTGACTTAAATGCTAACCGCGGATTTATTTAGATATTTATTCTTCGAGGGAAGGAACAACTCTAGAGAGTTACTCATTCCAATTTCATTTTATCATATTTTTATCGTTAGCCCAAAATGTTTACCTTGCAAGCAGAAACTATTATTGTTACTTGGGAGCCCTCGTATTACATCAGTAGTTCATGAATGCTGCAGAAAATTTAGCTTATGGTTTCTTTTTTGTTACCGTTACACTGGTAAAACCACACTGGAACGCTGACTGTTTTAATAGCCGTAATGTACCTTTTCATGTGAAATATTGCTAGTGTACTTGAATCGATAACCCGTGCAATACAAATCTCGGAGAACAAAATGTCAAGCCTAATTGATAGAAATGATTTAAAAACCATGAACCTACGATAGAATACGCTTATAAATTATGATTCTGAAGAGTAGTAGGTAATATCAGTTTTTAGTGTTTCAATGTTAAAGATTATAAAAAATGGTAAATTATTTTACATTAAGTAATTGGATAAAATAAATTTCATTATCCAGCACATTATTTCCTCTTTGACTCTTGACTGTTTGTGCAGCGAAATGTGTATTAAGCAACCACCAGTGTACCTTAAACCAAGGTGGAATTTCTTCCTCGGTGTCTTTTTTATTTTAAGCACCGAGTCACACCTTATTCAATAACCAAAAAGAGATTAACATTGCCCTTGACCTATCCAATTTCAATATAATAAAATAAAGGTTATTCCTTTTCAGTACATATTTGGCCATGCTCAGTTGCCTTTCAAATGAATTGTCCTTTGCCTAATTTACGGGAGTTTGATATATTTAGCTCCTCGAATCTAAAATGCGTATCTTAGCCGCGAAACTTGGCAATTTTTTTTTAATTTTTAACTCGTAATTATTCCTCATGACTTTCAATCCCTATATTTACAGGGAATTTCTGTGTTTTATTTTTCTAGTTTCATTTGATGATTGCACACATTTTCTTTGTTCTTCGAATATCGGAAACTTCAATGAATCCTTCCCTACAAGATGGCAGCTCTGTTTTACTTGTGTATCTTTAGCAAGCCTTTCATCTCGCTTCGATTGTATAAGCAAGCCAAATCTAGTGAGGATAGCCTCAGACGTTTGCTCTCCGTTTACCTTGTTCCCGGAACACAGTGGCGTATTTTGGTGAGATAAAGTGTCTCATCTCATGTGCCATCGTTTCATTATCATTGCCTGGCTACGGCTGGCTTGGCGTCACCGTTTTTTCTCCCAGTTCCCTCTCTATCATCGTCGTGGGGAGAGAAAAACCTGCTTCCATGGCTGCGCTTGGAGGAGTCCCTGTGGCTTTCCTCGATCCTATCGCTCACGTCGTCTCATCGTTCCGTCCGCTTTATTTCCGATTTGTTTGTTTTTTTGGCTTACCGGAGCTTGAATATTTACGAGCCCTTTTTTGTCAAGCAACCGATCCCATGTTTTGCATCCCATCTTTTATTCTCTGTCTGGTTAGATTGCTTCAACCCTTGAGATCCCCATCACTTGCCATTGAGAGCCTTCCCGTTTAATTTTTGTGGAGTGGTAGAATTAAAATGTGTCATTCACGTTCCGTTTATGGACTATATTTGAATTTTACGTCTGGCTATTTTTTGTCGGTTTCCGAACTGTGCGTATTTGAAGCGTCTCATCACCAAAGTCAGAACTGAGGAGTAGAGTGCTATGAAGCGTGGACTCTATGTGAATGATTATTTTGCCGTCAAAATACTATGAAGTAGCCGAATGCTAAGTCTGTAAATAGTATCCATTAAATTAATAGATACGAAGGAACGTGCCATGTTCTAAACAACTTCACTGCTGTGATCTAACGTCTCGCTTCGTACCTTTACTTGACGAGAAATTCAGAAGTGGAGTCCTTCAGTGCAACAGGGAGAATATTATTATGACGCTTCATTACATCCCTAGCTCTGACAGAAGCGATATAAAAAGAGATATATATTGTGGAATAGATAGACAAAGAAAACACGTTCTTTCCGCGTACAATAAGCGACCATAATAAAAATTGAGCTCCACTAAATACATTCCCATCATACACGTCACCATTTTACCTCCCAAAATCTTATCCCTTACATCTTTACTCGGCTGGTGTCCTATCACCCGCTGCCAAACGCCCGTGCGGCGGCTCTCAGGATTAGAGGTAGATATTTAATTCCACGTTCTTCTCCGTAAACTAGTTGAAATCTCTTTTTAAGTGGCAATCGGGACACCAATTATAATTTCAACGAAAAAATAAGTCCACGAAATTAAGTTGGATGTAGGTGCAGCAAGACATCTTTCAAATAAATAACAAAAATTGTTCATTCAGTAGGTATTTATAGTCTCTTGGAACATTTTCGACAAATGATTAGTGATGAATATGACTTAAGTCAGAGATGGTGACATTATTATATGAATCACATTTTAATCTTTATAATTATTTGTCAACAAATCAAAGCCTTTTAAGCCTAGTGGTTTCACATAATTGGCCATCAAATATCATATGAATGGGTCCTTATATTGGTTTCTTTTACAACCCTATGTATTTTGTATCAAATTTAATGGCCAGAGATTCATTCTATTTCAATCCAGATCTGCAACATAACGATAACTGCCATCAACTTTTATCCAAGTGGCCAATGAAATTTTCAAATATATCCTCATCTATCAAGTTTAAATTTCATTTTTCAAATGAATACAGTAAATGTTTCATCCATTTATCTTCTATGCTTAAAAGAAGGCTAAAAAGTGTCTGCAAAACGTGAATGGGCCTAAAATGGGCGCGCTACTGAGCTATGTTATGGTAATAGAAATATTATTTCTCTAATGTACGATCATAGTGCAGAGTTAAATGGAGGTAATATGGGTATTCGATGCTACTTGAAAACCGGCACCCACCCGCGCTGCAGACCAATATGTTTATCCTGTATTTGAACTATAATTTAGATTTTTATATTTAATTAAACTGTATGTTTGCCTTTAACTAATGTCTTCGTATTTCGTCGTATTCATCATCCTACCGAATTATTAGTGTTTGTATGAATTTGAAAAGTTTCATTGATAAATACATCAACTATTAATGCTGTGGCATAGTAAGTTCCAGGATGATGATTCAATGATAATGACGTTCTTTTCTACAATATGACATGAATAACGCGTTTCCTTTATCAAGCAGTATCACTGTGCGACATAATCACAACAACCATTCTTTTTCTAAATGTGACGCTGTTCCGACTTTCACGTTTGGCGTTCTTTCAAACTAAAAAGCCCATTCTATATGAATGGCTATAGCAGTCACTAAAAATCAGATGATACGATATAGTAATCAGAAATCTTTGCACTAAACCATTGGGAAGATTGTTTTGCTCTACTGGCTGGGTGGCTTGTTATTCAAAGGTCCCCGGTCAAGCTCACTGAAAAGGTGTTCATCTTAAGGAGAAATTCGGCGAACTTAACTAAAAGCTTTACCTTCAATGAAACTTAGACTTTCGGAAACCAGAAAAAAAGCAACCGGCCTGTAATAACGTAGGTGATCTTGTCATGGCTCCAAATAGCCAGCCAAATCGTCGTAATACTTGATTTTAGCATTGCATTTAATGCAAGCATGTTTTTATTTATCCTCCTCTTTTTTAGTCTCTTTTTTCACCATGCAACGCAAACCTTTGCTATACACATTTTTGCTAACAGTCGTTCTCATTGCTCAGCAGTTACCGCCTAGTTAATTCATTTGGCTTCGTTCTGCGGCATTCTCCGAGTCTACATACACTTCTTTCGCTCTCCCCCGTCCTTTCTGGTCCTTCTCTTTACCTTCCCCACAACGCTTTCTCCTTCATCTCCGTCGGAGGCTCTGTTTCCTCTCCCCAACACCGGCGGCCTTTTCTCTGGAATCCCTTTTCGCCCAAGGGGTTGGAATCTTTACGTCGTCGGTCCCGTGGTCTCGTCCCATGGGGCATTTCGGCGTCGGCACCGGGATCAGCACCATTCCTTCCATTACCTTCCTTTCTGTGTACACACATACACTCACGAGGTAGTTCCTTCCCTCTACTTCCCTTTAACATCCACCCCCTCCACAAACTCGCTCGCCACCGATCTCCAATACACACTTACCTGCTCGCAAACATCCACAAGCAGCCACTACTAAGAGCTCCCCCGCTTCATCCACACGCGCGTACCGAGAATACACCCGCCCGTCCCTATTCCTTTCCCTTGCGTGATCTTCTTCCTCCACATCCTATCCGTGGGCTCCCCGTCGTATTATATCCGAACGCAGTCATCCAGACAGCCAGCCCTTCTTCAACAGCGAGGCCACATGCCTTCTTCACATGCTCCCAACTCTTCCACTCCCGCTACTTTGCTCTCATCCGAAATCACCTTTCCCCCTCACCCGGGGTAAAGTTCATAACTTCCTGGCCGCACGCCACGAATATCCCGCCTCAAAGAGTCTGGAGACTTCTGCTCCCGATACAATGATTTTTCTATTCCCCGTAAGGAGCAACCTTTCTTGCGCCCTCGGCTTTCTGTTCACGCAGGAGGAAGTGGGGCGAGGGCTATCGGGTTGAAGTTAACACGCAAGTAGTAACTTCTGATTACGAGGGCAATGATATGAATCCCTGTGACGATGGTGATTTTTCAAGTATGACGCGATCCATTTATTTTGGAAATATATTCGAATAGTACCTCAGGTAGAGTTTTAGAGTGTTTAGAAATTTCATCTAAATGAAGAACGAACATATTGGCCGCACATTCATTAATTCATCTTTCAATGGACTTAGGCTTATTATGCATGAGCAAGTTATTAAATGAGAAGTAAATAATTACTTCTCCATTGTAGTACGACGGACTGAGCTGAAAATGATCTCGTTGACATATTGTGTAAGTAACAATCGGCTACTACCTTTATAAAATGTCTTCATTTCTTCACTTACGTACATAGGGAAAGTTTATGGAAAGGGTTAGGACATGTATTCTTTGAGGATTGGAGCTTTGTCATTGTAGGAGGCACACTATATATCACCCCAAGATCTGAGTAAAGGAGTTCAAATTCCAGTCACGTCCCTGATTTACATTTGCGAATTGACAAAATGATTTTTAAAATTGACATTTGACCGCGGGAGAAAAGAGTATCATTTATTGCGATTTTTTTCTCATCGGTCACACGATGGCAAATGTGAGGAATGGGAGAAAGGAGCGACAGATTTCAGCTTTTTTAATTCATGATAACGAATTTGCTTTTTTTGTCGTTCTTTGTTATTGAAATCAATGCGCTCTGATTGCTTCGTATTAATGTTGGGACAAATTACGACTAACTTCCCTTCGAGAGATTCTAAGAGGATGTGCTTCGTTCAGTAAGATTAAAAACTTTTGATTCATGTCATTGTGATGTACTTTTGGTAATACATCTACACTTGTCAAACTGTCTTGGAGTTGAAAGTAGTCGGCACTTCTAAAAACACCTCTGTAGGTATAAATAACAATTTTGTAATTATGTTGGGAGATAAACTATTTCTGTTTTCTTAGTAATTTAAAAAAATGAATTACCCTCTGAAGACTTTTTGGTCTTCCAATAAGTATGTATTATCATTAAACATTAAAATAAACTAAATGAAATTTAAATAAAAGTTACTTGCTAAAATTGGTAATTTATCATCGTTTGCTTCGTTGGCTATACTATTATAACTATTGTATATTAATATGTTTTCCGGAATAAGAAATTTGAGTTGCGAATTCAGTTATTTCCATTGTGTGCAAATTAAGCTTCTTACCAGCGCACTCAACGAATACTAATGTTAAAAATCATTTTGAACAGCATTTTTTGAGTTCATCGGTGACTTAATGAAAACATGATTCACATATAGTATGCGTATATTGGGGGAATATCCTATACCCTTTACATATAGCGTTGTATCATAGTTAAAGTATTTGTAGATGAAGTGATTTTTTATATTTTCCACTTTTCCTTGAGGTCAGTGTGTCTACGTATAGTTATGTATTAAAAATGTAGCAAAATCGAGTGAGTTACATCATTAGTTGCTGTACTTGTTATACATACTTGTATAGGTGTAAGCCTTATATGTCGTTTTTGTAAAAGAGTGTGTACAGCCTTTTTGTTGGAGATGGCAAGATTTAGAACTGTGCCTCGTAAGAAAGCCAAAGAAAAAGTTCCCAGGAGATTTACCCCTTTGCGTAAATGTTAATTTCCTTGGAGCTGTTTGGAAGCAAGCCAATTTCCATCCACAAGGACAGCGAAATCGGGAGCTTTTCTTGGGATTAAGCGTAGGGACTGTGCAGCATTGTATATTTCTGGACATAAATCCTTCTGTTTGGACTTAGCCGTATTTTTTGTTCGTTTTATGGTTTACGCAACGGCGAGTTTGTTTGGGTCAAGGCTTGTGATTGGCAAGATTTATTTTTCTTTTTCCGGTGCTAACTATAAAATGTAAACTACCGGAACCATTTCTTGAAACCGCACTTCGCGCAACATTTTAAAAGTAAATATTCTCTCTACTTTTACTGTATGCCGGTGAATCTGTTAGTAAGCGTTTATCTTACCATGGAATAGTTGCTGTGGCTATTATTCAAGGACGAAGATTCGATGTCAGCGAAATAAATGCACGGTATCTTTTTGGCCGGATTGTATTCTCTAACGGTCTTGACTTGACATAAACAGTTCGTTTGAATAGTTGCTCAGGATAATGTATACCGTATTTTCCATATTTATATGCAGTGGTCACTAAACAAAATCTCTCTTAAAACTATGCATCTCTTTCAAAAATTATTATCCTTTTTGAGAAACTGTAATGTTGTTTGTATTGAAATAATTTTATGGAAAAATAATTGGCAAACTTTTACCGAATTGAGCAAATTTGTGACATTCTTGCGGGACATCTCTTTTTATTATTAATTATTATTTTCGTCCAATTATTAGATATTTAAAGAAAATACCTGATATTAAGCTAATTTCAAAAGAAAGGAGATTACAACTTGAAGTTTTCATCGACAAAAATTGATGAAATCGAGCCTTTGAAGATTTATTAACCAGGGCATTTCATCGATAAATCTAAAATCTAAATTTAAAAACCACCATTTTCCCTCTTCAGTACTAGCTCATTTAGCATATTCGAAAAAAATTTGTTTCTGATTACATGCTGATTATTCTGAATCTTCTTAATACAGGCTTTCATTTATCGAAGTAGTAACTGGCAAAGCAATATTCGTATTTATCCCCTTCCTTATTCATAAGTTCGCGCTGAACAAATCATCGGTAACTTTCCAACTATTATTTCCCTCCTACGGTTTCCTATCATTCCTTATGTAACTAGACTACTATAGCCATGAGTGCATAGAAAAACTCATCGATATATTGTAAATTGATCACTTCTGAATAATGTTATAAAAATCGCCACACGATGGAATATCAACCTTAACCAGCGAAAGAAATCGCTTATAAGTCTCCAAAAAAAGCAGAATGCAATTTTCCCGCCGTAGATGCCGTCCTTCCTTATTTTATTTTGGTAATAATTTCAATTGAACCCTGGATTGTGGTGAAATTAGTAGTATTGAAAATTGAATATATCAATTAAACATGGAAAATTATTAAATTTAACCCGATGATTTTGATTTTTTCTGCACGGTAGACACAGATGAAGAAAAAATTAAATTCTCAGACGCGTCTAAAAACTGCAGGGCACCGGAGTTGTTTAAAATTTCTGTGATTAGAGGAAATGTCACTCCAGTACATTCTACATCCCGCAAAACTATAGGCAATATATACTCTCAAGAATTATACATTTGATTCTTGGGTGTCTATCTCGCCTGAAATTATTCGAGATCAATACTGGTCGTCAATAATAGTACCAGAAGTAATACCAGAAGTTGTAATAAGCTGTATTAGAGCTTATTCTTTTTTCTTTGTTTTGTTTCTCTCTTAGAGCTAATTTTCTAGACTGGCCGAAAATTAAATCCAGAGTGCTTGCGTAAGAGATATTTGTAGTGAAAAGTGACGTTCTGTGGAACTTTTTGTGTAAAGGGGCCTTACTTATGTATTAATTCCAATGTTTTAAGGTTTCTGTCCGTCATATAACTGAACGGTGATTTTTAATCGTAATTAACATCAGCAAAAACAAGTTTTTTTAGTTCTCTTTGATGCGTTGTTTGATGAACTAATAAATTTCAAAATTATACGATTTAAATTATTTATTAATTTTATATTTACAAGCTCAGTATTTATATTACTTTTTCCTTATTTTTTGTGAATTCTAATGTTATATTTTCTTTTTTTTCAGGTAAGTTGCTCTTTTGTTATACGGAAGGATTTGTTACGTGAGTATGATGATGGTGAAGTTACATAAACGAAATACGATGGAAAAATCCGATAAAAATAGCAAGAAGATAATTTTTCAGAATATATGGATGTATATTTTATCATTGGAAAATATTCAACCCTTTATTTTGCAAAAAACTTAAAGGGAATTTTAAGGTACACACTTCGGTAAAATTATTGTCTTCACGTACAGGTTAAAACCCTGCATTTTTAAAGTGGTGATTACTATAATCTGCTCAGGAATGAGCGACTAATAGTAAACTTTAATTTGAGTACAGTTTTCATCGAATTCATTAAAGTAATACATGCTGCAAAGGACGTGCTTACCAGGTTTTATGCGATTTTCGGCTAATAGTTTTTATTACGTACATATCTCATTGACATCGTTAGATGCGTTGGAAAGGAATATGGATTTAAATATCAGGAACTACCTATTTCATTCCAATTTCAATTCATTTACAAAGGATCAAGAGACATGGGGTATACTCTCTATTTTACCTTCTGATCATATTTTGGATTAGAATTCGTACGTTTTTACCTTATGTATATACTATATGCAACAACGCCCGATTTTTTTAGCTAAAAAACGTTACTATCCTTATTGTAACAGGTTTTACGTGCTTTATTCAGTTTTTCATCAACGAGTTAAATAATTGTGTTCGGTATAGCAATTGGCTAAAAAATATAAGTATATTTTCCTGCGTAATTATTTTTTGATCAAACTCAAGTTACATTGAGTCGAGAATCCATAGTAACGAGATCTAAATGAGCTATTAAATGTCAAATTTAGTGTAAGTTACTTATCTTAAATAAGAATGATATCAACTGCAGTTTAATAATATCTGGTTTAAGTTAACCTGGAGATAGCGTTGCATATACCTTGGATAGTTGTTAACTGAAAGTTCGGGTTTTATATATAAAATCTTACTGTTGGTTGGTTGTCACGATCGAGATCGATGGAGATATTAACTTCGGTTCTCATTATATGGAAAAATTCGAGAGGAGAAGATAAAATTGGGCCATTGACTTCCCTAAAAAAATCCAGAGGTAAAGAAATTGAGAGTAGCAGGATAAGACTAACGTACTGTCACTTAAGAAACCCAAATTTGCAGAATATACCTCTGTTAAAATTGCTAATAGGCCTCTCACCTTTCATATTCAATCATGAAACCTTTTAACGCATATCGTAATATGTGATGGATCCGCGCAGTGCAGTTACACATTAATGAATTGGAACGTACTTAGAGCTCGGTAGTTCACATACCCTGAAATGATTGCTGAATTTTCACTATAAGTTAAGCAAAATGTTTTTTTACTTAACTTTTGAAACACTCATAGTGAAAAGTTCCATCGAGAAAAGTTCCGTGGTATTTTTATCCAATTTTATTGCACGTTTGTTGTTTTCGTTTCAAAATTTCAATCAAATATTTTCCATCGTCAAATTTTACTTTTGAATGTTTTTCTCCAATATGGATATATTATTATGGTATAATAGTAAATACATCAGTTATAGAAATCTTTTGTTATTTTCCTCTGCATATCTCATCCTTGATCAGTATCTTTCATATATTTGAAGTCTTTTTGTTATAAGTATTTTAATGCATGACCAAACTGCATGGGTAATTGATTGTTAATTGCAAGTCAAAGGTTTAACTTGAGTAATAAAGCGGTATTTTATAATAATTTTTAAATTTTTATTTTCAATATTTTTTTCCATATTCTTGGAGCCCAAATTAGGCTCAAATACTTTTTTGCACTCACTTTCAGTAGGTATCCTACTACTAGGGTGAGGAATAACGTATTCAGGCCAAAATTTTGTAATGCTCAATGCATGGTTAGTTTCTTTAAGTGTAGTTCACGCTAATTAATGTTTTCCACATTTTAATGATAAGCAGAGATAATGGAATTTTAAGGTTTAGCATTTTGATCGTATTATGTGACTATAATGGGTATCATCGATCACGCCAGTCTTCGCTCTTGCTGGCATATGCGCTGTTTGCAGAATATCTGGTAACATTCTGCTTGCTCACGTATCACAACATCTCTAGCCTAAGAAAGAAATTTTATGCCGTCAAATTCTTTCTTTGGTTACACTTAATGGTTTCATGTCAATGGCTGCGAAGTCATATTTAATCATAATTCGAGATATTTTACTTTTCACTTAAAATATTAAACGATTTTTCAATTTATATGGTATAAGTATAATGCCATTTGCCGAAATTCATTGATTATGTGTTTAGTTCTCAGGTTGTCGTATTCAATTTTTCCACTTGGTTATTAGCCTTTCTTTTGACAAATATTCTCTTTCATCCCACATTCCTTTTTAACCTTCTCTCCATGCTCGCTCTTCATTTCGTCTCATATAAATTCCTTATCCTCATACTGACAACGTAATTTTTCTCTATAATGGGATAGATTTCGTTCTTTTGATCGTGGCAATATGTATTCCTCCCATTTTAAGGTAGTATGAGCGAAATATCATTTTACCTAGAAATCAATAAATTTTTCTAAAGAAAATTATCTCACCCTTCCAATGACACAAAAAATTCAACTCCTTACCACATTACTTTCGGAGATATTTGCCAAAAAATACCAGCCCTTTTACATGGGAAATGGTACGTGAATGCACTCCAGAGAGACATTATTTACAAAATGAGGAATTTCTAACATTTAGATGTCGTAAAAACCTAACAGCGTGTACTTTGTATATTTTCTCAACTATTTTTGAAAATTAATCATATTTTTACCGCAATAAGTTCTTGGGTATCATAAAAAACTTCCGTTTTGAAGGAGTTTCGAACGCAACGCGAGAAAAAAATGAATCAAGTTAAAGATTTATTCAGATACTTTCACATAAATACTTACCATTTATATCATATAAAACTATATTATTGCAGTAATAATAATTCAATACATGATTCATGTGTCCTACAGCTGGTGAAATTAAAACATATAGTTCGAATATTGTCTCTATTGTGACTACGAAGCTATCTCGCTCGGACTACCTTAAGCGTTTTCTTTGCGTTATATGTGTGACTCCTAAAATTCAAGAAATATTTTCCCCTGAGTTTTAAAGCAGAGTTGAGTGTAGAACATATGAGTTATGCTCAACGTTAATTTATGTATAAACTGAATGCGTGCATTTTGATACTTGTGCTGCAATTTGAATAACTGTAGTGTAGTCCTTCACAATACATTGACTTCTATTTTGGCAGTATGAAATATTTACGTCTTCAAAGACTTGGCTACCATCGAAAGGCAACCTCATATCTTCCTGGGAGTATCCTGTAGAGAAGTGAAATTCTCTCTCGTCAACCTGCAGTCCTTAAATGGTCGTTCATATCTTACGACCGATGATGTCACACATTTCTGTTGCAAGCTGACAGAAGAAAACATTTATTATCAATTTCTTAAATATCGTAGATTTCTGAGTAATTTCTCGGCCTTGTGTTTCGGTATTGGTGTATTCCTGCGTTGGAATATTTTTATCCACCAAAGGGTGACACTGGTGACATCTACATGAAGCAACGCTTGTGGTAAACTTTTTCGGGGGTTGGGACACTCAAGCGTCCACAGTGGGTGGGTGAGTGGGTGAAGTGGAATAAATTGAGGCGAAAAGTTTCCAAAAGAAAAAAAAATTGGCTCGAGATGAGGAATGGGGAGATTTATTGGAATTTCCTTCCGAATGGAAGAGGAGGCGGAGGATGGAGAACTTTTGCCAAGGATAGATTCTGCCCAAGCAGAGTTTTGTTGAAAAAAGTAACATTTCCTCCTCCCTGCATCGGGTTCAGCGACCAGAAACATATCTTTTACGAGTTCACTTAAAGGGATGAGGGAGTGTTGGGTGACACGGAGCCACCCTCATCTCTGCCACCCCGACCTCCTCCTTCCATCCCTCTCCACGAAAACAAAATTTAGTGTTGCGGTTCCCTCGATACATGTCTCCTTCCTCTCGGCTCTTTTTATTCATCAATATTTTTTTTACTTGGGCCAACTTTCTCTCACCACCACGATTTCGAGTAATCTCCAGGAAATCGGCTGAAAGGGAGAACGTACGGAGGGCAGGATGGAAGGAGGGATGAACGCGCGGAAGTTGACGCGTCCCTCGTATCGTGATTCTGGCACCACGGCTGCTGCAGCATTGAACATAAGAGCTGTTGGAAATCCGGGGTGGGAGAGGCCTGAGTGGAGCCGTTTTCAACACACACCCACGCATACTCTGAGCTCAATGAGCCGATTAAACTCCAACAATCAGCTCGCTATTCCAAATGTACTGCGATGTTGCGGCCAGTAAGGAGTCGGCCAAAGTCGACGATTAGGGGTAGGGGATGACGGTAGGGGATAGCAGATATTTGACTGGGAGCGAAGTAGGTCGAACTCAAGCCTCGCCTTATGCGGAGGATATTAGGCGAGTGAAAAAGTTTTCGGAAAAGTAACTCCGTGTGCAGTACACTTGATCGCCTTTATGGATATGATCGAGGGCTGAGGTAATTTTCGACGCAGAATGTCGGTAGGATTCTAGAAAAGAGTAGAAAGATTGGAAAGGAACCCGGCATCGCCATTAATTAGTTGATGAAAGGCACCAGAATCCTTTGAATCAACGGTCCTTTAAGCGTATATGTTTGACGTGGTATAGTGGTTAGTTTATGATGCATACAAATATGATCTAAAGTCAGTTTTATTTATAAATTATATTATTATATTTTATTATTATATTATATTAAATATATTAAAAATATTATAAAATAAGGTTCAGTAATATTTTGTAATTTGCTTTTTAAAAAATTTTAAACACTCATATAGTTTTTCCCCTAACTTTTTCGGCCTACTCATTTGCACTCCGATGCAATAAATTGTTTTTTATTTATCTTAGCTGATTATGGATTGTTGAGTGCAGAGAGGTTATTTATGAAAGAGAAATTTGTACTCAACAGTTTAAATTGTCGATTGAAAATCTCTACTTCTACTGGCCCTTATATAGGTGCCTATCTCTGAAATATGAAATTCCTTTGCGAACTCACAAAGCAATATAGAAGAAAGCAGCAAGTTTGTTATATGTACACAAAAATGCAAAAAAAACTTTTAGAATGTCACTTCTTCGCTGTGAGCTGCTATTGACGCCAGAGATTTGTTCAGCAGGTTAAACTTTAAAGACATGTATAGATATCATGAGTTTCATTTAAGAAAGCAGATGTTATTCAACCAAATCTCTGCAGTTGCAAGGCAGGGAAATATATTAAAATGAAAAGAGCACCCGGTTGAAGGGCTAGGTTCTAGGGTCCTTTCTTCCTCACACACCATATAGGACTTAAGTAAAACAGAGCGATGTATAAGTTCCACCGAAACACTCGTCACCTTTTTACCCCATTTCTATTTTATTTCTTTTTCCATCGCCCTTCCTATCTGTGGTCCTGCCATAAAACCCATAACGTAGCTAGCGGAGTTTTGTGTATACAAATATATTTTAAATTACAAACATCCGGGCGCAAATGTGCAATGGACGATTTTTGTGACCCCAATTGCAGGTCACCGTAGGGGAGCGGGAAGTATTTGTGCGCCTTTGTTTACGTTAGACCATTTTACGCTCCGCTCCATTCGAATTGGATGGGTAAATCGGATTTTCAGAGGTTGTGATAGCTGAACTTACATTCCTCGCATGTATTCACCTTCCTTCAACCAAACTTACCGATTAGCGGTCTCTAAATCCATCCGTCACCACTTTTTTGTGATAGGGGAGTTAGTTAATTTGCCTTTGACTATGAACAATATGCAAGTAATCAGAAATGCCATTTAATGCCAGTTCAGCTTTCTTAAATGATAATCCAAACCTTAGTGAACTAAGTATTTCCCTCATCTCTCCCATTGGCTAATCTTCCCATTCCTACACAAGCCTCTACTTTGACGTCCTATTTTTTATCAAATTAATTCCATCCTCAGGTATTCCTTTTTTATTCTTCCCATTCATTTTTTCCATTATTGTTTTCAAACGGCTACTTTTTCACTAAGTGTCACCAATAAGTTTCCCCTTCCTTTTTTCAGAGTTTCCACCATTCATCTTTAATTTTTAATTATTCGTAAGTAATATTTACCGGTGATTCTCTCGGTCCATTTGGCTTAAATCGTTTTCGTATTTAACCGTCTTCTTGTTGCTTCCAATTTATTGTGCTGTTCTCACCGCACGTTTTATTGTACAAATGTACATATCAGAAAATGTTTGAGGAAAGGGATGGATTTAAGGCAGGTTCTATTTCCCGTTTATCATTCAAACAATGATTCATATTTCCGCTTTACGCGGTACAATTTTCTTAATAAAATAGTCCATGCATTTAAATATCTTTCTCGGGCTTCTCACCGGATAATATTTTCTAATCGCGCCGACGTTTCGGAAAATGACTTGTCTTTCATTCTCAAAGCGTGGGCGTATTTCTGTTGCGTCCGGTATAACATTGATTTTAAATTGGCCGTTGACGCCCAACAATGGAGGTTACGAACCGTCTGATTGGCTGACGTGTCCCACTGGCTGTTGAATTATTTTCGCATCTTTTTAATACATTTGATTACAGGTCTCCAGGTGTTACTTAGTTGGAATCCGGTGTCTATATTCAAATTATTCAGATGTAGTCATATCTTGATGGCCTCTTTGATAATTCGGTCCCAGTATCGATGTGTGCGGCAAAGCCCGAGAAAGATATTAGAACATATTACACCGGGAAATGCTTAAGTCCATACATTTGTTTTTAGAATAAACTTTACCACGAAAAGCGTTCTAAACATTGTCAGTGACACCAGTAGCAGGTTGACTTTGATGAACGTCTTACTTCCTTCCAAGTTTGTGTTTCGTTGGATGTTAGTGATCAGCCAGCATTATTGAAAAATAGAAACATGTTCCAGTAATCAGACTGTTTTTAGCAAAGTACCTTCTAACGCCTTTTTTTGCCTACCTTGCATGAACGGTGGAATAGGCGAGGATATAAACCGAGTGTGAGGGAATGGGGGTGGACCGTAGCAGAGGGTCACGAGGGGGAGGGGAGGGCATGGAGGAGAGGGATAGGGGAAGGGTGTGGCTGGGTGGAAGAGGTACTGACGCGACCACCCGAGCGTGTTTAGCTGCGGAGGCCTCTGCAAACACAACCACATGGACGACGCTCTGACACACACACACGCAGAGAAAAGCTCTCTCGACACTCACTTTCTTCTTCCTCAGCATTTTTGTACTGCCAGTGTGTGTGGACGTGTGTTTTCCCCGTCCTCGACCCCTCGGCAGGTTAAACTGCTTTGCGGTCTCTTGTCACCTCGCCAGCCCGGAGAGCGGAGCGAGAGAGAGGGACGACTGTGAGGGGATGTGCTCGGGTTGACCCCGGTCCTCTTCTTTCTTTTATTTTCCCTTTATATCGCCACTCGTAGCCGGCACGCACGGCGTATTCCGCCATCTTTACGAGCCTTGAAATCGCCGAGTAGAACTGGTGGTACTTAAGGGCGGGAATAAATTGCTTCCGCGGATGATTTCATTAGTATTTCTTTCTGTCGGACACGTGTTGCCTCCCCAACCCATGTGTGCTCTTTCATGGACCCGTGAAGTTTCACGGATCGGCGAAGTAATTGGTTTCTCATCATTACGTATGCGCATTTATTTTCGTCCTCTCTTTCTGAATTGATGACTCATGAAAATTGCCGTCCACGACAGAGATCTTTGTGTTTTTGTTTGCTGTTGCTTGAAACAGTACCGTGAAAATTTATGATGGGGATTTTGTGGTGTAGTACTCTTGGAAAACGCGAGTATTATATCTGTCATACGGAAAAACACCCAGCTCTTTACGAACACTCGCGGTTGTACGTCATCGTTGGCCTATAATTTAACGGCTCATTTGCGCGATGAGAAAACATTAGAATCATTTGAGGAGCTTTTTGCCTTCATGTTAATTCAAAAGTCTCCGTTTCTAACGTTTCCATCAAATTCTCAGTTCCACCATTATGTGCAGCAGAACAAAATGGCGTAATCATGGCGAATATTTATCACAACTACGAACAATGTTATATTACCATATCTATTTGAAATCCATTGATTTGGTGAAGAAATGTCCCATATTCTGAATTAGATGTACATGACGATCTCCATCTTGTAGTAGTTGGTCAAGTTATAATCTAATTCAGCCAGAAGTAATTGGCTGCATTTTTGTCAATCGCGTATTTATAATGAACTAAGCATTATTTTGACTCTTTTTTATGTTTCAATAGCTAAACATGGGATGTGTTTTTACCGCAATTGACTAAACATTACTCATGGGTAGAGCCACTGAGACATTTACTTTAATCTAGTATCCCTTCTACAATTTGTAAGTGCAGAAGAAATTTCATTCATTGGTCATTCAATCCTAAGATTGGTTGACTGCAGCCCTCCGCCCTTCCCTATCTAATGCTAGTTACCTTACCACTCTTATCTCTCTTCCTATGTACTTCTCTCTTCATTTAGTCCGTGAACTTATTCCTGGGTCTCCCTCTGGGGACTCTTTCCTCTATTTTACCTTCAGTTGTCTTCCTCACAAACCCATTGTGTCTCAAGGTATGCCCAATCCATCTCGTTCTTCTTTTCTCTATGGTATTCCATATGGTCCTCTTCTCTTCTACTCCTCTGTACACTTCATCATTTCTTATTTTTTCCGTCCATTTTATCTTCAGCATTATCCTCCAGCACCAGGTTTCAAAGACTTCTAGTCTATTCTGGTCAGCTTTTCCAATAGTCCATGCTTCCGATCCATAGAGTGCTACGCTCTACATGAAGGTTACAGGCAAATAGAAGTAAGGTGTTTTTTTCTAAACCGCAGAAATGAGAGGTACATCGTACGAGTATGGAAAACGTATGGATCAAACTTTGTTTTCCGGAACGGTATTCTGAAATTACATTAGAGTTTCAACCGTTGGATAGTTAATGGCTATCCGAAGAATCTTGCAGCCATGAATTCTTCGATGCAAAGAATATTTTTTATTATGTTTCTCATATCTTCATGGCCATGGAGGATTGGTTGCTGCACTATGGCTCCTTCATTGGTATTCCGCAAGCTTCGTTGGACCCAGTATAAATTATTCTTTCTCTTCAGATACACACAGCTTTATTCTTTGTCCGTTGAATATTCCTGCAAGTAAAATGGAATCCACTCTCTTGCCAGAATACGCCCTTGTCCATGAATATTAGATGAAAAGGAAGCGATCCGGATCCACGCCGATATTTTTATTTTATTTCCATCCTTTTCCCTCGTGGATCCGCATTTGGAGTGCCTCCCGAAAAGTCCTTCCTCCGCCCTCCCCCCCCCCCCCACCTTTTGGTGGTGGCCCGGTACGACTAAGTTGATTGGGGAGCACTGATTTCATTTAACCAACTCTCGGTAATTGCCACGGATGAATTGCCTGCTCGAGCTTCATTAGTTTTCGGGCTAAGTTGCCGTTGGGAACCATTATTTTTCGGGTTATATTTAAATGGGTCACTGCATAAAATCCTGCTTAATCGATCAGTGTCTTGTCATCGGGGAGGCGACTGCTGAAGAATTTTGCAGGCAGCGAGTTTTTGGAATGTGATTTTGTGGTGGAGATATTTTTGTTTTTCTATTTAAGACTGAAATTTAGGGTTATTCTTCGGACTGTGAAACTGGTTCTATGAATTGTGATGAGAGCTTAAAAAGCAATTTCAACTATCAACCTAGCTAGGCAGCTTTATCTAAGTCAAAATTTCAATCCCCCGTATTCCGTTAACTTCTCTGCTACTTTTTCATCCGGGGATTTCAGTTTCATAATGTATTTATTTATAGTTGAGGAAGTTGAAGAAAAATACGAAATCACGCTTTTTGGGTTAATATCATTATACGATTGATTGGTTGTAATATTATGAAATAAATATCCTGTCAAGCCCAGCAATTTGTTACTCAGTATATCTATTGAATGTAAGGATAGGAGGTTGAAATATTAGAATTTGACATTCTTAATCACCTATTAGGAAGTATGATTGGCCTGTTCATATTAAAAAAACTTTGCTGAAAAATATTGTATCTTAATTGTATGAATGTGCTAGGGTCTATTTTTAATGATCCTTGAATCCTAACTTGAATATTTGTTTGACCATCTCATAACTTCAAGGCCTTCCACTTGGTTAACTCGCAAGAGGTCGCATTCCTGAGATGCTGTGATGTAATTACAGGAGTAGCATGGCGGTATCGACCCTTTCTCTCTATTTTACCTATACCTCCATAGTCTTGGAAATTAATTTCTCACATGACCAATAAATAATCAATACGCAAGCTCCTGTCTGAGTGGGCACTTCTGAAATAAGTAAAATGACAGATAAATTCCCTGCGAGGAATGAGTTCTCGCACCCTTGTCTAAAACAGTAACTAATCCGTCCTCTTTATACTACTCGGATGTTTCCAACAATTTTTACTGGTTTCCTGATGTCCACATATGTTGATAACGTTGTTATGATTCTAAGTATCAGAGATTCTCACATTGAGTTTTTCACTCAGCTAAGCCAAAGATAAAAACTAAATGAGGGAATTATTTAGCCGGTTTAGAAAAAGAAAAACTTAATCTCATGCATCCATAATCAACCACGTTTCATGCATTATTTTATCCTGTATTGTAGGCTAGAAATGAATGTTAACATATTGTAACAAATTATTATTATTTAAGTGGCTAAAAGACAATAGGCTTTTATAGATGTAAAATGTTGTATCAGATGATGGTATATTGCCTTTTTTCACTTTAATGATTCTCCAACATGTTAAATATTTCATGTTTTGCCAACTAAGGCATTATGCCACAATGCCACGCTTTTATAAATCAAATACTACCAAGTTCTATAGCTATTCTATCATTAGATATCTTCTTGGTAATAAAAGAAAAGTTTATACGTTCTCCTGTCGACATCCATCACGTAAACTAACAGACAGTTTTCAAAGTCATTTTCACAACACTCAATTCACTTCTATTTAACTCTCGGTTAACATCAAGACATTAAATTTGAGTTTTACAGAAACTCTCAGTTAAAATCAAGTTAACGAAGAGGCAACGTCAGCTTGCAGTTGACGTTAACTGAAAATGAAAAACTGGGTAGTTTTCAAAATAAAATTTTATGTAAGTACAATTATTTTCGTTGCATGATACGGAACCATTTTACTTCAATGCCGGTTCATATTACTTCGAGTAGTGAGTGATTGTGGAGGAATCAGAATCGTCATTCCGTTCTATTAGCCTGAGTTTGAATCCTAGAAGAAGCAGTTGTATTTCATTGGAATCATAACCCTACTAGGGCGTCATGTTTTGAACACTACAAGTTTAGAATCGGTCCCCAGGCGCCCTTACTTTGCGGAGTAAAAATGATTTCCGTTTTTTTCTCCTCACTCCCTCAGGTAAGCCTTCCTGTATCTTCTAGCTCATCTCAAATGACTTTAATCATCAGTCGCATCTCTTAGAAACTAGCCAACATTTACTGGATAAATCTGTGTGCTTTACTTTAACTATGGTCTTGTAATTCGTATTTCGGTACCACTTTACAGCCACAATGCGAAGGAGTGCGGGCAGGTGATGCAAGGCAAATTCCCTCCAAGCAAGGGCGAGGGGGAATCGCCATATGCTCCTGTATTCCGTTCCTTCTAATCGTCCGCATTCCGTGCCGCCATGAGCGGGCGAAAAGCAATTCTCCTCCTCCCTGGCAACTTCTTCGTCGTCATCATCCCGCATGCACGTCCCTTCCCTATCAACTCCCTTAAGCCATCTCTTCTCCGTTCCTCTCTCAGAATCTCTTTGCCTCCACCGCTCTCCCAGCACCACAAGCGCCTGCTGCATAACCATGCCCCCCTAAACAACTCTCGTCTCCTCTCCTTCTCTCTCCCTCTCTTCCACTTCATGTATCCATACCCACGTCCTCAAACTTTCCACGAATCCCCACATGACCCTCGACCATACTCCTCCCCTTGGGCCTCCTAATCCCCCCTTCTCACCATCCTCCCCTTACTCCCAGCACCCCTACCATGCAGATCCCATCATTTCGCCCTCCTGGATATCCACTCGTTATCTCCATCCGCTGCCTATCGACTCGACTCATGCCATCCACCCAACCACCCTCGATATATCCCCTCCTGCTCCTCCCCCCAGCAATCCTCACCCCCTCGCCCCTTAGAGGCTCGTCTCTCCCCATCCCGCTAACCCAACCCACTCCCCCTGTCCCCACACCCTGCCACCCACCCGCACCAATCCTCCTCCCTTGCTTTTAACCCTTTCCACTCCTTTCACACCGCCGCCTCTCTCCCTCCTCTGACTCCCTTTCTTGCCTCCCAAAATACACCTGCCTGCCAATCTCCTCCACACCCCACCTCCCACCTCTCTCTCTCTCTATACTCATGGCTCCACCGCATGCCCCCTTAAACTTTCTTTTTTGTTTAGTTCACCCCCTCACCTCCACGTGTGTTAGCAGGAACCCTGAAAGCTCTGGCCTGAGAGCATGCGCGTGAAACGAGTTTAAAAGTAAAACGCGTAATTAATGTTTAAAAAAAATTAGGTCAAAAAGGAGAGGGCGATATATGTTTTTTTACGAGATCAAAGGAAGGCGTCTACCTCGGCACGGTGTTTTTCCCTTGACGACCAGGTTGTAGTCCCCATTCGACTGTGTGGAACTTCTCTATATTTTATGAAATATTGAGAGTGAATTTTCCTCATGAAACATCTACTAATAACCATTAAAATTCACTTTTAAAAGAGTTCAATCTAGCTGCGAGTAAGAGTCTACCATTTATACAATAAAACGTTGTTATGGTATGACTTGAACGCATCCCATTCAGTCCAACAACATTTTTAAAATTTTTTGACGCAGGTACTTGCATTTTCATGTCAACTTTAGGCTCAGTGTTTTACGAAGATGTTCATTTTGTCTATAATGAATGTAATAAATGTAGCGATTATTTTTACGAGAAAGAACGCTAAACTATTAAAATGAATTTATTTATTTCGGGTATGTCTCAATGGAAATGAAAAATATTACCTGATGAATGAGGTTTGGGAATGGTCTTGGTTCAATGTCATCGTTCACTGATCGAGGTAAAATGTTGATCAGTGGCAGCAGAAAGTGCAGGCAGAATAATGTGTCTCGGAAGGTATTATGCCTGCATTCTTCTTATTTCATTTAGTTACTATACTTTAAGGGCAACTATGCCTTCATTTTGGAGTGAGCAAAATAAGTTTGCTTGTTTAAAACAGCAATCTAAAGGCCATTGCCACGAAGATATTATAACCAAAAAATATCCACAGGATATGCTCGCCACAAGAAAAAGTTCAGGCATGGCAATAGTCACCGTTCCTATATAAATTTCATTAATTTAGGTAGGTGGAAAGGGGCATTTTTGCTCGGCCGAAATACTTATGTAATCTGTTTTTCCTTTCTTTTTTTTATTTCGCCAACACCTCACTGCCGGCCTCTGCCGCCCTTTCCCATTTTCTCATCACCGCTTTCATTCCTACGACCCTCGCTTCATCCTGCTCGTACTGTTGACCCCATTTCCTGCTGAAGCTTCCATGCAGCCCACCGCTCGTCCTTTGCCTCTTCCGCAGCCGTCCTTATACCAATACCACCATCACCCTTTAATGCCCTCCGACCAATGTCTTCCTTTCATCTGCACATCGCATCGCTTCGTTTTATTACCAGGAACACTTTCCACCGTTTATCTGTGGGGTGTACGTCGCATTTATTGCATCTTTCAATATTTTTAAAGCTATTATTGTACACCGTTGCTCATATCTCTCCGAACCCCACTGAAGTCATTCATATTTGTGATGTATATTTAAATATTCAACTCATATCGATAATTTAACGGTCTAGCTATCAATAACATACTTCAAAATCAACAATGGAAACAACAAAAACAATTTCTACGAATTTTAGTTGTACTGTCAGATAGTCGTTATTCCAAGTAAACGTATCCTACTTCATGCCATTGGCCACTCTTAAATGTCTACGTCGGGCCAAGTAATGTCCTAATGCGTACAAGTACTCCACGTTTATTATCTGTGGTAGCGTTTTTTTTACAATTGCATTTTCAGTTTACAATTTATTTGCAACTGCTCCTTTAAGATACACATGTAAGTGTATCATATGTTCAAAGTCTAATAAACGAGTTAAGAATAGAACTGATATGAACTCAGTGTTAAGGCACCCCGAATGTTTTCTTTGCGCCGGGTAGTTTTTCACCCAGTAACTCTAGAGGATAATATTTTTTACGAGATCTTACTTGAATTAAATGCGTTGAGATGACCGGTTTCCTGCAGAATATTTTACGTCCCCATCTCAGTCCTCTTCACGGCAGCATTTAATGGATTCCAAACTATTTGGCCGGATCATCTCTTTTGAACCGGGTTAATCCTCTCAGACCTCCTCTCTTCATGATTCTCGACTGCTCTCCCGAATTATTCATGATCGTTTACGCTTTTCTCCTCGCTTCATCCCCTGCCCTTCACCCTCTGACCATCCCCGCCCGGGACCTCCACCCTCCTGCCCCCTTCCTCTCCATTCCGCCTATCCCTTTTATGCTGTTTTCCTGCGATCCCTCATCGCAGGGTAGCCGTGGCCGCCAACTCCATTATTTTCCTGGATCCCATCTCCACAGATACTCTCCCACTTCACGACCCTTCCGAAAGAACTTCTTTCCCTTTCTCTTCTGCTCCAGTTCAGCTTCCACCATTGCCCCTTTCACAGCAGCGGCCTTTCATCCCCCCTCCATCCCCCCCACGCAGGCTCCTATTCGCCTCATTGCCTTCTCTTTCCTACGGAATCTCATTCCTCTGTAATCCTTCCCGTCAGCCTTTAAAATCCATCGATCTTCCTCGTTCACTTCCTCACGCTCACTCGTCCCCGCTGTCGCGTATCCGGTTACTCTCCACTTTACATTCCAAACTTCTCCCCGCTCTCTCACGTCATCCGTTTTTGCTCCCTCCGTCAAACGTTCATCCCCGTGTTCGCGTCGCCTATCCATGCCTTCCATTCCCCTTTTGCACCCTCCCAGCTCATATCTCCATCTTCAAGCTTCCGGTGTTTTTTTTAAGGATCTCCAACTTCCATCGTGCATCTCTTCTGCGTCTTCAGATTCTCAGGCTGAGAGAGGCGGGGTCTGAGAGATAGAGAATGGATGGGGAAAACCTCGCAAGTACTTAACGCGCGTACGATTTCCTCATCAATCATGCGGGAGGAGTGGATCGCGTTAGGAATAGTAATTTGCAGCGGCCCACGGTTTTCCTGCTTAGTGCTCGCGGATGGACTTGTTCGATCGTCGAATCGTTATGGCTTATCTCGCAGGCGGATGACAGGTGCACTTTTTCAGGCGCCTTTTCCAGAAGCGCTCGTGTTTCTTATTCGGAGGGATCGATTCATCTGTTTGGCCGGGAAAGATTTAATGCTTCAACAGACTGGACATAATTCACTCCATTGCGCCCCAGTCTCTTTCAGTAGCTTGAGTTTGTTTCTTTTTCGTACTTTATGACCATCCGCTAGGATTTAAAAAGCCAATCAGGTACAAAATGTAAATTTCATTGATGAAAAAACCAACGGGTTGTATCGTTCGCAATCGGAATTTTCCGTCGAGTTTTCCGCATCAATCGATATATTATAGACTATTTGTGATCATTGGTTCAACTGTCTAGCTGTTACAGTCATAAAAACGATTTGAAGAAGATTTACGCAATATCCTACTACGTTTGACTCGCGCTGACCTTATTTGTTACTTAATATCATCATTTCTGACCTATGTGGCGACTCTGAGGCCTTTACATCTGTGTTTGTAAACCACGATTGGTTCTATTCAGGAATAAATAATATGCGTACAGTTATTTATCTCTTTGAAGGTTGAGGAATAGATCTTTATAGACATTTATAGAAGCCGTTAAAAGCGATGGAAGTGGGATAAAATACTTATGCCCACGCAGTGGGAAACTTTATCCTTTAACTATGCAGAGGGAAAAACCCTACGTATGACATGATAATGATCCACAACCATCTTTTAGATCCACACCCACGATCCACAACCACCTTTTAGATGGTAAGAGGAATGGTGACCAGAAGGGATTCTATTTCTAATTATTTGTTATAATTTCTACTATGGTGATCTGAAATGACGGTTACGTAAGCGGTTTCTTATCCCGTTGGTTTGGTACCGACTTACTGGATTGTGGACAAGAGTAACGTTGACCGTAAGGGATTCTATTTCTAATAATTTTTACCTATTTGTTACAAAATTTATTAAGGTGTACTGTAAGCGGCGCCCAACGGTTGATTTGGTATCGACTTACATCGCATGCACTCAATTAGCGATCTATTCAACGATCTGCAATTACTGATTTGAAAATTTCATTTAAAATTATAATTTGGGCCATAGACAGCTCGGGATGAAGATGCACTTCGTCTTGATCATTTAATAGCAGTGTGTTGTTTTTAAAATATTCGTTCACCAAGCTTTTGTCTTTTCCTTTTTCAGAAGGTTACGCCAAATATCTTTTTTTTTGTTTAAATATTTTTTAGTCATTTTTGGTGCTCATAAAAATGCTCTTTTGTTAATAATTAAACCTATGAAAACTCCATATTAACGTTTTCTTGTGGTATATTTAAACAAGAGAGAAATCTTTTTAGAACCAATGTGTCAGGATCTTTTATGTCTAACGGATGATAACGCTTACCACTTAACGGCATGAGAGATACGAAAAATCTACTCACGTAATGGAGCACGTACCATTGATAAGGTTTAGGGCTGCTGAGTGAACCAGTGGTAACGTAATGAGATCATTGTTTTTTACCTTTGAAAAATATGATCAAAAAAGGCAACTCTGTAAATATTTAGCAATTTTGCTAAAATTACGACGGAAAAAAGAAACTTGTCGTCTAGTTACTTGCAAATCCGAAGTGGATCATGATGTTGCAAATATACGGGTGTGAGTGTAGGATCAAGGTTTCCAAAATGCTTCTCATTCCCTCTAATCTTAATGTGTCAAGAAAGGACTGTATTTCGCACAACTTGTGATACTCAGTTAGAGCATCTTCCTCAGGATGATGTTCATATAACTTCACTACCCATAGGAAAATGATCGAATTCATAAAAAAATCGTCCGTCAATTTGTAACTCTTGAACCATTAGAAAAAATGTAAAGCTAATACGTTGGGAAAAAATAAAACGTTTACTCAAATGAGTCACGTAAGCTGTTGCATGTACCCGCGCGTGTTGGTGCATACAATAAGTCAGAGCGTGCTAACAGAATGAAATGGGACATTTTATTTTGCGCATTTTTTCAATTTGGAAAGGACATAATGAAGAAAATTTGAAGGGTCTATACTGGGAAATAGATATGCATCTTATCGACAGACCTCTACGTCACGAAGACTTCAGCACAAACAATATGATCGCCGCGGGCGGCATTAGTTTCTGAGAGGTCTACATAATTGTATTGTAAATGAAATTGCTTGTAATTTTGAAAGACTTGCATGGACTTGACGAGATAGTCAAATGCTAAAATGTTTCCCGGACTGTTGTAATGGGACTGACCGTGAACAGCGCACCCTTATTGAGACGTTGTTTGTCCAGACGAACCGGGAAATCTGGGAGTGTTTGCACACTGCCTTCCATTCACTCTCCTGCCTGCGCTATGGGAAAAGTTTTCTCATACATTCGTATTTCCTCATAAATATAAATCCCTACCTTAGACTCTTTGAGGGCGATCAATAATAATTTATTTCGATTTTTTTGAACTCCTCGGCCCTTAGAAGGGAGCCTATTTCTAGGCTCGTAATTCGTTCTCGTTCCTGTTCGTTTTTTATCTCCTCGGCAGCCTTTCTTCGTGACTTGAAGCATTTAATTAGACGGGCGCTCTGCTTTTGTTTGAGTTATATTCATCGCGTATGTTGACGTAAGTCTTGATTCCTTCTCCTGCTTCCATCGTCCGAGAGGAATTCGTTAAAAAAACGGTTTTGGCCGAGCTCAAGTGGTCTCTGCTATTGCTGCCCTTTAGATTGCCGATCTGCATTTGTTGTACCACGGTCATGGAAAGCCAGTTTCAAGTAGAAAGAGGTAAAATAAAAATGATCTAATTAAGAGTCTCGATTGTTAGGGGTCACTCCCAACCAGGCTCTAAATCACATGCTGGTGGAGAAAACGACCAATATTGGCGTTTTCACTCGTCCAGGCATCGATCTGTTTTTAATAACCCAGTCGTGTAATTTTTTCTATTTTTATTTACTACTTCAATACATTAACTTGATCAATTTTGGCAAAATAGTTAGTTTTAAAAAATTATCTACTTAAGCAGCTTTCCTGTACTGAGCCTAGTATTCATATGTGGGGCCATTTTAATATATTCATTTGTTTTTTCATATTGTCTACAATCTAATTTTTAACTTACAAATAATTAAGTTGAACATTCATTATTTTTTCCTCACAAGCATTGCGCTTTTGGTGGAGTAAATGATTTCTTAGAGTCTTGAACCTTCGTAAGACGCCATCATGGGTTGTGCGCGAGTTTCAGAATTCATATTTCTCTATTTTGCACTACAAGTTTCCAACTCCTTATTTAAGTCCGTGATGAATTTCAATGAAGTCAGGCCTGTTTACGTCATCATCTTCGTCAAAATTAATATCTTCAACGATCGTTTTTTCATGATTACTAAAGGGCCTGGATGATAGCAAATCTACAAATATCCCGTAAGTTTAGAACGCTTAAGAGCATAGAGAGGATGTGGATGCAGCGAAAATTCGGTCATCCACATTGCATGACAGCTGTTACCCATCAAGGAGAAACTGAAAAAAATACTAGGTGCACTCAACTCTTATCGACTTAGGTTTCCAATCTTTTCAGAAAAACCCATTGCGATGAGATAAATAAGTTATTTTTCATTTTATCCGCGATGAATAACTGCCGCAAAGTTAACAACTGGAACCTTTTTCTCCTTCGTCCATTTGTTAGTCCAATAATGTTTGAAAGCATGAATCATAAGGGATATTATTGTAAGGTTTGTTAGCTGAGTCAAATCAGAATTGATATCACGAGAATGCACTTATTTTTATCGCTAACTGAGAACAACGGAAGCTAGGCTCGTCCAAAATTCAATCTCTTTCGTCACCGAAGCCGTATTTTTTTTACGACCGTTCCTCAAGTAACTCTTGAATTCTACAGCTGATCCCATAGAAACTACTTTTTCCCGCGTAATCCAGTCGTGCAATCACATTTACGTCTCGTGCTCTAAAAACCCGAGCGAAAGGAGAAAAAGTCCCGTTCCGGATTTATGATCTAGAATAACGTCTTCATCTCCGGATCAGCTCCATAGCATAGATAAACACCTCGTTTACCGTCTCTATTGATACACGTGTTCAGAAAATATCGTAAGACAATAGCTAATATATCTTTTTCTGAAATTTTTTCCTAATGCCAGTGTATTTGAGGTTAACAGTCTTGGTAATCAATCTTATTCCTTGTATTACTATCAGTCCGAATTCTTGACTTATTTACTTCGCCTTCAGCGTGGAGAATACATTTTGGTAATTCTCTAAATATGAATCAAAACAGTACTACCTGGAATGATGCAGTGGAATTTTTATCATTATGAAAGAAAATTTTTTCAACCAGAAAATAAGCCTGCCGAAAGCTAATGTCATCAGTCATAAAGTAAGTTTTTACTTTACTAAAACATATACGACGGATGAAGTTATAAAATGGATCAAAGGCCCAGTCTCACGAATTTATGACTATGGTTCAATCGAGTAGATTTTGCATTCAAGAGTATGAGTAGAGAGGTATACTGACAATTATGGAAACTCAAGTCATGTCTGATTGTAATTTTATGCTATTTGGAACTGATGTTTTAGCCATGCCAGAGGCAAAAATGCCTCTTGGTTCATAAATTATTATTCACTCACATTCTTATTCTATAAATTCATTGCAATAACCTGATTTTGTTCTACCATTACATTTGGAGTATTCATGAACAAGCTGTCAAAGTATCACTTTAAAGGTTTTGATTAATCCTAGGGAGACAGGATCATTAATTTGAGTTCGATGTTAACAATTTCCCACTAAGCGTGGCACTAATTTGTTTGACAGTGAGTGGATATTTTAAAAATTGATTACTTATTCCATAGACTAATTGTTATCATGATAAGTGTTAAAAAAAACTTACGAGAATATAATAAATGTATTTTCTATGCAAAATGTATTGTTTTCCAAATAATTTAAACAAATTTCTGAGCCAAAATAAGTTTTTGTTAACGCAGGATCATGCATTGTAATTGCATTCTCTTGATAGCACTACGTTAATGATACGTTAAAAAATGGAAAGTAAGCCAAAATGAGAATTTTGATCCCCGGTATTCCACGTGAAAGCCATGGGCTTTACCAGCCACTAAAAGTGTCCTCACGGACGGGGGTCGGAGTGATTTACGAGTCGGTCGCAGTGCTGCTCCTCATTTTATCAAGATTTTCACCATGCTTCCTTCCACATATCTTGCCCAACTTGAATTGCTTTGTTTTCTCTACCCTCCCCCCTCTTCATTGCCACGGTAATTGCTTCTGCCCATGATTTCCTCCTTGTCGGTCCTTGTCCTCAAGTTTCACAACCTCATCTCTCTCACTCCCGTTCAACTAGTACCTCATCCCTTGCAACCCCTTCCTAGTTGGTTGCTGTTCACTGCACCTCACCCTTGGGATCCCTTCACTCCTTCCTCACCTTCTTCAAGCCATGTCCCGCTATCTCCCTTCTCCCTTCCCAAAGGCCCTCATCAACAGCTGACGACGTTACAATGTGGGACATTAAGCACCAGCCACCGTGTCCTTCGTCGCCGGGCCAACCACCACCACAGCGGTGCACAAAGTCATCACCTTACGCTCTCCTCTCTTTCTCTTCTTTTCTGACCTCTATATTCAGCTATTCTCTCCTCTCCATTCGACTCTCCAACTTTCTTCGCATCCACAATGGCACCTTCTATCCCATAATACTCAAAGTCACTGATTTTTTCCGAGCATCCTTGGCTCTAAATATTTTAACGAGCGATCGGCAATTTTTATTATTATACTTAAGAAGAAAGTCAATGCTATCGTTTTTGAAGTCATTCCTTGACGGATGTATGTGTTTGATTTATGTTCAAGTGGATTGAACTTCGTTCTCATTTTTATGTGTTATGACCGAGGGTTCAACATTTTTCTCATTATCAATAAATGATTAAATAATGATTTCGGTTGTTCTAAAAGAGCATACATTACTCTCGCGCCATACGAGGGAGACTCAATTTACAGTAAAAATCTCTGATGCAACCTAATGCTATAATTTTTACTCTTTTTATAGCTCATGTCTAGGATTGCTTTAATAATTTCGGAGGAGGCCTCTAAAACATTTATTTATTTACTTTTGGTGTATCTTCTTAAATGTACAATTTGACATAGCCACGTGCTTACAATATAAGCCTTAGCTTTTGGATGGCGGATCTTTGGTTTGTAAGGGTCTAATTAGTGATTCCCCCAATAATAATTTTTCATTACAGAACTTCATAGAAGGCTGGGAATCGTTTACAGGAGTCCAAATCTGGTGACCATAATTATGCTATTTGATGATGAGACAAGTCTGAATTCCATTAATGATATAAAATTTCCCATCCAGTTAACATGTTTGTAAGAAATTTGAAGGTGAAGTCTTGCATAACAGCTGCGAGAGAGGGAGCTTTAGAAGTTCTTCGATCATGTTTTTAATATATTCTGAACAAATTTACAAACCCAAAGTCTTCTACAATACCTCGTTTCGTGAATCTTTTGCGTCATGGCTTTGATGGCTTTCATATGTAGAAAAATGATTGCAAATGTACCGGATTGCACATTTTTTCACTGATGAATTCCTTGATGTCACAATTTATTGTGATTCTGGCCTCTTAATGCAGTAGGATTCACATAGTCCACCAATAGGTATTGGCTAAACTAGTTAATGTTTAGATGAAATATACCATGTATTATATATTAAAATTTCTTTTATGTTTTTTTTAAGTTGAAATTCTGTCGAATACTTTCGGAGTATGGTGTCACTAATAATGTATCATAAACTTGCTCATTTGGGTAACGCCACTACGATCCGATACATAAGTTGCATTGAGCATTTCCATAAAACATAGTGATTGGCATTACTCGAAGATTAATATTTACTAACGTCGTTTGAATGCAATATTTAAGCTTGTCGGTAAAATTCGAAGAAAATGTTAAACTTTTCAGCGTGTCTCAAAAGGCCTGAATTTATGATATAGACCCTGAAAGAGCTGTAAAGGGTTGCAGAAACACATGAATTTGAGTGAAAAAATTGATTTTAAGCAGTGCGTATTACCTCTCCATGTGAATCTCCTTCTGTATACTATTTGTATATTTCAAAACCCATACCTGATCCCGGCCATACAGATTCGGCGATCATTCCTTCTCCTATCGTGAACAAATAGCAGTGTAGCTATTGCTATTGAAGCAGTAAATCTGGAGTGAATTATTTTTAAGATTACATTTCCAATGCTCATAAAGATTTGTAAATATGTTTTACTTCCTTTTCTAATCTTCTTCTCGTTTTTCTCGGTGGCCTCCGGTGACGATGTGGCCCAAACAGTGCAAGGTAAGATGATGACCTTTTGTGGGTACATTATGTAGTCGCCTGGTAGCCTAAATACCGCGCTCATAAACTGTACTGATACCCTGGTTGCTTGCAAAATCAAGTGGAATTTTCGATGCTTTGCTTTAATACCAGATCAGATGGGTGTAGAGGGCAGAGACCGCTCTATAACATATATTTTAGCTGCTCTATATTTCTAACCTAACCATGCGCCGCGCCGTCTTATATAGATATCTAACATCTGCAAGTATAATATGGATTTATTTTATTGCCTAGTCATTAATGTTGGAAATATGAGCTTGGCTGAGAAGCTGAGAATTAGCTTTTTCAATTGGAATGCGTTTGAAAGTGAGTGATAATGTGAGATCGTTTTTAGGTGTGCATGCATTTCGTGTGGAAAATGGGCTTTATTTTATTCTGCTCCTATTAGCAAAAATGATATTCCATTGCAATGGAAATCAAGAAGGAAATAAAAAGATGCTCGCTCTTTGGAGAGAAATATTTATGCAACGCCATGAATATATTTCATGAGGAGTGAGGTTATAAATGTCCGTTTGAGTAATTAATTTGTCAAAGGGTTAAAATGCGTACTAAACCATTATAATTATATTTTCAGTATTTTTCCACATTACCTGAGTTACTATGTATTGCATAACAGGTTCCTTGGTGAAGTACTGAAAGATTCGGAAACAATTACATTCCAGCCAATAGGTAATGAAAATATTTGAGTGAAATACGAAATTATGACTTTTTCAAACGATTGTTTTAAGGGAAATAAAGTAATGCTGGTTAGTAATTGAAAATAAGGGAGAAATATACTTATATCGACTCTCAATTGATCGACACCATATTAGTGATCATCTTATCCTTTCATTTGACGTTACTGTAAGTTAGCTTTAGTTAGCTTTCAATGAATGAATGTCCAACCTTTGTCACCATAAGGGACTTAAAGTTCTTCTTCTGCAGTTGTTAATTTATCAGGATTGGTTGGTGACAGCCCTCCACCTCTATCTATCTTTTGCCATCCTATTCATTTCGAAAAATCGTCCGCATACCATGTTCTCCATTATCTGCTTCCAGTACTGCAATCTTGGTCTTCCTCTATACCGTTTGCCCTCTATCATCCCTTCTAAAATTATCTTTTCTAAGCCCTCATGTCGCAGAACATGACCAATAAATTTGTCCCGTCTTCTTTTTAATCTTTTCCATAGGTTCCGCTTTTCTTTCAATTTTCTTAATACCTCTTCCTTCGTCACTCGCTCTTTTCAGCTTATTTAACACATCCTTCTATAACGTGGTATCTCAAAAGCATCTAGTCTTTTCCTCTCCTCTTGCCCTACTGTCCATGTCTCGCTGTCAGACAGCAAAACACTCCATACAAATGTTATTATCAGCTTTTCCTTTATCGAGCTTAGTTTACTTAAAGTTTTGTTATCATTAAAATTATAGCTATTGTTTTTCACTTTTTAGAATACCATAGAGCTATGTTGAGAAGCATATTTAGTTTAAATAGGTTCCCACATTGGAATTTATAATGAAATGCCATGTATTAGTGATATTTTAGGCTTTGTCTTTAGCCATATTTTTGTACTGTAATAGAGCATTATTTATATATTCATACTGATTCTTTGGAATGAACAAGGAAAGAACTATGTAAGCAGCACTTTCACTTGAATCATCACGGGCGAATTAAATAATTATCCTCAAATTCGTGTGTCAATTTGATTGATTATTCTGATATTTTGAAAATATTCTTTTTCCATCCGTTTATTATTAACCAGCACTATATAAACTACCAATTGCTTATTTTTTTTCTGGGGTTAACAACGGGTATGCCCTTGAAAGTCACAAAGGCTCTATGATAGCCTTATATTCAGTTTCATTTTTATACACTTCTCTGGTACAATGTACCTATAGGAATTAGTTTTTGAGGACGATTTGGCAGGATATATAGCTATTATTTATATGGACTTGGGGCTTGAGGTAAATGCTGCGAACATTGTTCTTTGCTTTTCAAATGTAACTTGTTTGAGTGCCGCACTAACTAGTTGCAGATACTTTTACATTAACCCACGGAAAATCTAGAGAAAACAGTATTTATTCTGTAACAGCGTGAAATATTTTATACTTCATATGTTTGTGGTATCCATTACACCCCTTCAAATAGTTCTTGGCCACCATGGACATATTAGGGCTTAGTCTTGGTGTCAAGTGAACAATGTATATCCCAAACCTTTTGCTAAATGCATCAATCCCATAGCAAAGGAGTGGGACATGTCGCTGGATGGAACGCAAAAGTTTTCTATATGAAAGTTATATAAAAGTGAACTATCACCTTGGTTTTAGCCAATAGGCTTCTTCTACCATAGAAGAGGCATTTTTTTAGCATAGAAGTCGATTGGACTTTTTTAGTTATATTGAAAATGATAGCCTCTAAAACTTATTTTGCCTGTGTTTGTTTCAGGGCAAACTAGAGTATTCAAATCCAGCAAAAACGTCGATCCGAGGTGGGTGGGTTTAAAGGAAATCGAAGAGATCTATAAAAAGAACGGAGATGGAATGGAAACTTGAAGGTGTATCGCTCACTGGTCATCACTTGCGAGCGTTCCAAGCATCCGAAAATATTCGATCTCCTCTCACGTGCCGGGAGATAGAAAATGTGAATGCATGCATAAAGTTCCTCACGTACAGGATATTGGGAGAGCTTATCTTGGCGACCAATCGCAAAGGGGCTCAAACAACCCGGTCAGGGGGGAGGGTCCTCCCATGTACCCCCCATCCTCCCTTACCGCACTCTCCTTCCAGCTAGCCCGCTTTATCTCTTTTTATCCGTGTTTTCAAATCCGGGGGAAAAGGTCAAGGTACAGGGAAAGGGGAATATTTTTCTTCATTCCATGGTGGCCTCATCTCTCTCTCTCTATCTTTCTCGTAATCCCTGCTACGGAATGAGAGAGAGAAAAAAGAGATGAGAAAAAGGGAACATTGTAGAGAAAGATTTTGGCAGGAAAATAAAAAAATCCGATGTTTTCGATCCGCAGAAATTTCCGTCTGGCTTCCATTCTTCCTTACGGAAACCGATGATTCAATATATTTTCCCCCATTGTTTTGCGATGATTTTGGCTCTACAAATCCGAAATTCGTCCCGTTTCTTAGCAAATGTAACGTGAACGGAAGCCTATTGTCTTATGATGGTGTTCTCTTTTTAGGAGAATGTTTCCGTAGTGTGGCGACACTAAGCTCGGGAATATGTTGAGTTTTACATTTCTTGCCAAGATTTCCTATAAAATATCGTTTTGCGCTCTCCAGAAAAGAATTGGACAAAGTAACGTAAAAATTGGGTTTTACATCCTATATTATCCGCTGGAGCGCCTTCCAACTAGTTGGCTAGGGCAGGAATTTTAAAAGAATTGTTTAAGTTCGAAGCCATATCCAACTCGCTGGGACCACTGTCCACTAGAGTGGACCAAAATTTCAAAGTGTCGAAAATATAAGGTCTTGAAGCTTAAACTGTTTCCTTTTGATACCAACGTAATGTATATAAAATTTGAAGACGGTCAACCGCTCAACCCGTGCCGCAGGGGTGCCAAAGTTGCAACTTTTAAGCGTGAAAAGTTGTTTTTCCTTCATTACTCGGTATATATTGCATGCATCGATAGAGTTTTCTCGTGAATGGTATACCATTCTATTATAAAAAATTTACGTACTTAAATATAACTGTCTTGCTGTTAAAATAGCCAAATTTATGGTTTTAAAAAAAGAGAGACGATACCTGATTGCTAGGCACGTCGGACACACTTTTCTTGATCGTTGACGTTCCGAACTTTTCCCGAATCGCTCCTCATTTTTCGGGTTTTCCATATTTGAAATAAACAAAACAACAAAAGGAAGTTTGTTAATGGATACTATCAAAATATCTTTAACATTATTAATGGCATTGGCACTGCAATTCCTTTCACGAGAAAACCGTATCGATACATGCAATATGTACCTAGTAGTGAAGGAAAAACCACTTTTCACGCTTAAAATTTGCAGCTTTGGTACCCCTGCGGCACGGGTTGTCAGCGGTTGACCGTCTTCAAATTTCACGTACGTTACGTTGGTATCAAAAGGAAAAAATTTAAGCTTCAAGACATACAAATTTTGAGAAAAACGAAAATTTTGGAAATTTTGGTCCACCCTACTGTCCACTTAACTCCGATACCACGTCCGTGTGATGTAGAGAAGGCAAGCAATTAATTTGTTGCCATGACTAATAGTAGGTATATTCTTTCTACAAAATGGATGCCAATAATTGAATGGAAATTCTGCTAACATAAAAAAGTCGATTTTTCTGCATCTTTAACTCTTAATGCTTGCAAAAATATAATCCATAATGTACAGTTATCAATGACAATCTCTAAATTCTGTACAGAGAACGCCAATTTTCTAAATGTGTATCAAAAAGTGAGAATATATGGAAAGATGCTTGGAGAAAGTCAAATTTATATTAAAGTAACAAGATAATTTATTGGTAATTCGGTAAGGCTTAACGCTAAGCAAATGGTACCAAAAAGGTCTGCAAACAAAGCGTAGAAAAACAGATATTGTAGGCTCATTCTAATGGAATTGCATTGCAAGTAACGTGAATGTAAAAGCAATACATTACCTCAGTTTGTTGACAAATTGCTATTTAATTTTGCTCAAAACTGCTGAGAGAAAGATCAACACAACCTTTTTCGAGCAATATAAGCTGAAACTGTTTTAGGCTGGAATCAATTTATCTCTTTCCTTATTACAATTAGCTTCAGATTTATTACTTTATCTTTAGTAATAAAACTATACACTTGAAGAGGACGAGTTCGTGAGATTTTTCTACGAGGCGCGTCCAGCTGAAGCCGAACCAACGTGTTCGGTGACCCATCCATTCCCAACTGCAGTGCTGACCAATGCGTGGAAGTGGCGACGTGTTCGTAGTAATCCTTGTGAAATGTCACGTCCAAACTCCTTAGCTGTCGGATCAATTTAAGCTGATGTTCTGTCCAGCTTTTTCATCTCTAATAAAAGCAGGATTCTATATCCCACATCCTTTTCTAATGTTTGTACCTCCTATTTGGAAGAACACCCGCTAAGATTATTCTATTTATTTAAGATATGAGAGAATGCTGGTAACTACTGTTTCATAACTAAGAATGTATTCTTATTTCAAACCATTTCTTATTATGTGTTCAATGAATGTCTTATTTGGACTTTTCTGTAAGGCGAACGCACAAACTGTGTTGCCACTCTAAATGATTCACGTTTTTGGAGTGGGGATAATTCAGGTCATTGCATTTTATTTGTTTCAGTTTTCAAGTTTTATTCATATGAGCTCAAGTTTTTCACAACCATTTCATTGTTTATGGACACCTAGATTTCAAATCATTGGTGTTCAATACTGTCCCATAAATGTGGTTCGATTGTCAATTCTTGTGTGCAAAAATCCACTTCGAGTGCACATTGATCCTCGAGCTGCAGTCTACATACCCATGTTTTCTTTTCCTTGTCTGCCTCTCTGTCCTTATTTTCCGAACAGTTGCTATTGAATTCAGTCACCGACTTGCTCGTAAATAATTCCATGGCAACGACGGGTCAACCGTTCTACTTTCGCCCCCAACCCATTTTATGCCCCCTCTCGCAGTACTTTGCCCTTCTTTGTGCCTCCGAAACCCACTTCCCCGGAGCCACCGTCCATCACATTGCGTACCTTTCCCTACTCAAAACTATCCCAACAACCGTCCCTGGTTATGCTCCGTCTCCCTCTGTGTCTTTGTTTATCTCCCCTGCATCTTGCAGCTTAACTTCACCGTAAGAAATGTCGTTCTCTAAATTTACCCTCCATGGGTACCACTGTATCCTCTTACGCTAAGCTCCCGTATTTTTCTTCATAATACAAGGGAGGTGGATTGCCTCGCCATGTCGTCTCTTTTTTGCTTAGCTGGCTCCGTCTCACGGTCCTTTCAATTTTCTTACCGATTCGAGTAGTTTAGACTCGTAAATAAATAGGAAAAACACTCCAGTTTTCATGATATTTCTCCTACCATCAAGCTAATACTCCTATGTCTTTGAAATAACAAGGGAGAGCTGGATTAACGGAATTCAACTATTTTGAGGGTGATATTGCCTTTATTTACGTTTTATTGCCATCTCTTAAGTTATTATTTTGCCCGTGTGTTAAGGCATTTCTTGATAGAAACTTGCTCAGTGGTACACTGAGCAAGCAGGACACTCAGATTCCAGGTTATATTACATTAAACTCTCTTTAGGATGAATTATATCACATTTGTGTGATTCTTACTCCTCACACTTTAATCTATTTTTTACCCAAAGCTTCCAAAACAAAATTTATACTACGGCGCACCCGTTCAGAGTTTGCCATCATTCGTCATTTTGACGTAAAATCGTTAACTTCGACCCATTCAATTGATTAGAATCTTTCCATGATCTTTAAGACCTAAGAAATTTATGGTGTTTCTTCTATAACTTACAAATATTTGTCCGTTTAACATAATTTAATGACAATATAGCACATTTCCGTTCTGGTTAACGCTTTTCCCTAAGCATAATTTAATAATGTATTTTTCAGTAAACACAATTTATGTTTAATTTCATGGCAAGGTTGAACACTGGAGGTGTTTTCATGTTGCTTGGAAAAAATATGGTAACCGTATTTTTCCGATCTTTGATCTGCAGTGATTTTGGTTATAGATTTAAGCAACCTAGAATCCCAACGCTAAAGTTATTTTATAAAGAAATGGATTAATAATTATATTATGAGCATTTTTGTCTTAAAACAACGCCGTATAATCGATTTTACTAACTTTTGCAAAACATTAGATAAATGCCCTTCACTATTTACCCTGGACATCTTTTAAAAAAACCTCCATTGGTGTGACGATGTTTACAACGAGTAAAACAGCTCTAGGTTATATTTATTTACGATGTATACCTAATTAGAAGATTTAAAGAGTATATAATGATATTTTCTCTTCTAAGAAGGTACACAATGCACAATGGAAAATTAATTTTTACGATTTTCTTTTCCAAAACAGTAGCCATGAAAACCCGGCATCAAACTCGCATAATAAACATCTTTTTTTTTTAATTGTAGCCACGCTCACTAACTCATTTTTTGGTATCTAATGTTGTCTCTGAGTATAAAACATTGGTTTCATCATAATTGCCCGAAATTTTCCGGTTATTGGAAATATTTGCCACCTTTCTTGTAATGAAATGAATCTCGTAGTGATTTATAATATATAAATCACAAAGCCATTTTTATCAACGTTTGATGACTTATCTGATTGGCGGAGGAAAATGTGTGATCCGGATTCATAATGCATCTTACTTATATGGATATTGGGAAATGTGGAAATCAACAATATTGCGAAGGGATACTTGTAGCCTTTAGCAAATATAAAAACGGACTTTAAAAGCACTCTAAACTTATATCATTCTAGTTAGCAAGAAAAATTTGTTACGATTTTTGGAATAATTATTATATTTCGTCGCGGAGAGTCAACAATTAGATGAACGTTAATCTTCAAATGTAAGATCACTTGCATGCGTTAGCTCTTTTGAATGTCTTTGGCAGGAATCTGAAACAGTCAATTCGTAGTCTCTTTTAGTCGTAAAAATGTTACAATCTACTCATCACTAAAGAGATTAAAAACGGTATGCTCTCGTCAACTGCCAGTTAGCCAAAAAATCTGTCCCCGGAAACAATTCCTCCTGAAGGCGTGTAGGATGATTGAAGGGGGCCACTTAGTGGAGACACGTGGAAAGCATTGCCAGCAGACAGAGAGGGAGGGAGAGCTAGCTGCTAGGGAGAAATTGGGGATTAACAGGGATCCAATGGATCTCGAATTGGAAAAGAAGAGATGGAGTGATTACGAGAGAGACAGAGAGCAAGTGAGTGAATGAGTGACATGAAAGAGGAACGGAGAGAGTGAGGGGCGGGGAGAGGGTATTCGGGATGGAGTAAATGGAGGGGTTAAACCTGGAGAAGCAGCGCACCGCAGATGGAATCGTCGATTCCGATTGCAAAATCATCCTCCCCCGCCCCATTCAGGCGGAATTTCCTCCTCTCTCCCCCTCCCCCTACCTGCTGTATCCCTCTCGCTCGTCTCTTCTCAATGCACCCCTCCCCGCCCATATCCTTCCCTTTTCCCGATTCCCATCCCCTTGTAAACCCTTGCAACCTAATCTCGGCGGTCCTCTACTCTGCGGGCCAGATAGCCTATTTTTCCTCCCACCCAATCTCATCTCTCCTCCCACCGCCATCCTGCCGAAATCTCCCACACCCCCCCCTCTCCGCGCACCAAAGACTAGCGCTGGCTTCTGTCGCACAGGGGGCCCGCACCAATCCCTACTCATTCGTACCCGTCCTCTCACTCAATATCTCTCCACCAAAAGGGAAGGGAAGGGAAGGGATGGTCCCCCCCATGTCTTCTTCAGCGCTCTCTTTGCCCCCCTCCACCTGCTGCCTCCCCTAGTCCGCAATACCCCCTCCTCCTCACCCATGAGCCCGCAGGAATCCACTTTGCACCCCCCCAACCTCTCTTCTCCCCGTGTCTAAGACTTGTCGTTCCATTACGTCCCAATCCATTCTCCCTCTATGTTTCTCTCATCGCGGTTACAAGTAAGGTTTCTCAGTCGACACCTTTGAGCCCTCGTGACACTTAAGAGCTTACCCCGGGATGGCTCGCAAATGCAAGACGACGATAGTAAATTTGATTGCCTGAGTAGACGGAGTGGTTCATCTCGACTTGGGTAAAACACGTTTTCCGAACCATTTGAAGTATTCAATTCGTATGAAATTGGGTTTTAGCTGCGTATTCTCACTTAGGTATATACTTTATGTGAATCGATTCTTTTCCAGCGAAAGAGATACAAATTTCCAAGACGTTTAAAATGTATTTAAATGCTGAAAAAAGATTCACGTAAAATTGTTTTGAAAGGTATAACGTATATTTACAGACAATAGACGTCGATACTGCTCGGTATTTCCAAGTTACTTAAATTTTTTCATAACCCATCCGCTTACCGCTTTTCATAATCTAACTTTTCATATTATGATTTCTCCGGTTGAATGGTGAAAATGATGTTTTTAAAATGTATGGTCTTCAATCATCAAACTTCCATCAAAAATCATTTACGCAGAAAATTCTTTTTAACTTTTATTAAATAATATCATTTCTTCACACTTTTGGTGTATCATATTCTCATTGTCAAATAAAATTCTTCCATATTAGCATGTATGGTTTAATAAAATATCCATCCACTGATTAAACCCATCAATTATTATTTCAAATCTTTGTAGTTACACTTGTAGAATTTTTTCATATTATACTTTTTACATATCCTTGCAACGATGATGAATGTTTTGTTGATGAGCGTTTCAATGTTGATTTCTTTCACATGCCACAGCTATTTCATTGACCCCGTATACATTTTGTACGAATCTCTCTCTAGGAACTGAATATTTGCTTTTCATCATAAATACATATTCAAATTATTACTACGAATCTATAGTATGCATGACTTCATCTGCGCGGTTCCTGAGCTACTGGAAGTGAGGAATATCCCTCATTCGGTGCAGTCGCCTCATTTATGCATTTCAATATTTTTAGTTGATGCAAATATTAATTGAAATTCATACCATTCCGCTGTGAAAACTTAGTCATCAGAAAGTATGCATATTGTCGGGAATTCCTTAGCATTTAAAAATAAGTATAAAGAATTTGTAAAAGTGGCATGTAAGTTATCTCAAGTTAAGGCTTGAAATGTTTTAGAGTAAACGTGTTCTTTTTGAATGGCCAAAGTGAAAATATATAGTAAATACCATTCCTTTTTCCTACAATTGAATATAAAAGGCTATCTTAACATGTAGTGACACTCTTTGTGTCCGATGGTAAGATGGTAAGGAGTAAAATAGGGCTAAAAATTCCCTCAGATCCTAAATGCTTCAAGCCATCTGTTATTCCTGTTAATTACATTTTCTGCCAGTGTTCTGCTGAGCATGGTTTCATGGCGAATTGCCCTCGGCAGGGAAATAACCTAATGCTCGTGCACTTTACCTGTGCACCTTTTCTTCCCATAACGGTAGTAAGTGGTAGCTGTCATGAAACTCCTAAAATTATTTATACTTATTATAGCGAGTCGCTGTAAACACGAAAGGAATTATGTATTTGTCCGTTAATTGAGCGTAATAATTTTCTTACCTCTGGTTCTTTTAAATGAGACCTCCGATTCCAACCTGTGTTCAGCAGAGTAAATGTCACTTACTTTACTTCTCCCCATATTCAGAAAATGCTTGAAGGAGCATTTTTATGCGGCTTCGGTCAACAACTTCGCGTCTGTTCCCGGCCATTTGTTTGGCATTTCGGGGCTGCTACCGCCCCGTCACGGAATATCAACCGCCAACTTTATCTCTCACCTCCCATCCTTGTGCCACTGCCATATCGACTTTATAATTTCCCTCCCTCCCTCCCACTTTCCTCCACTTCGCCTAGCGGCTTGAAGGTCGGGTTGTTGGTGTGGGTCAGAGCGGTGCGCTGCTTCCGGCGTCGGGTATCGACCGTGTACACACGCTCCCCTGCCCCGTGGTGGTGGATTCTATGTCTCTCCCTCCCTCTCCCTCTACGTCTCACTGCCGGCTCCTCGTTCCACCCCCTTGGAGAGGACTATTGCTAAGGTTGTCCCTCTCCCTGTTTCACATTTTCCGTCCGACCCAGCCCCCCAACATCCCTCCCCCCTTCAGCTCCACTATCGTATACGGCCAGTAATTGTGTGCGCGAGCCGAGAGGGGATGGAAAATAGACATGGGGAGGAAATGGGGCGGAGGGGGGGAGATGGGTCGAGAAGATGTCGCTGTGTGTCCGTCTTCCTTGCCTTATGCACGTGGGCACACTAATCCAGAGTGCCACCATTGTCCCGCGAAGATAGATATTAAAGGGCTCGGGCGAAATGGAAAAGCTGATACTACAACTTATTTATTTATATTTTCTATTCGGTTCACAGCCTTTTGCCAAGTAAGAGCATATAATTAAGGATTTTGCCTTTTCAAACAACAAGTCATGTCAAAGGATTATCGTAAATTGCCGTTTTTGTTGATAATGGACTGAGGCCTATACTTTGTGTCTACCATGTATGTTCAACGTGGAACGTGAGTACTTTTCTCTTGAAATTCAACTCTAATTTCAGATATTTATTCTAAATTTGAGTTAAATATCTAGGACGTGCTCTCAATAATTTTTATCCGGAGATGGGAAAGAGTCGGAGAGATAATTTTCAATGACTTCTACTATGCGTTAAATGCTTAAGATTCTTTTTGAAAGTTATTTTTCCTCTATTTTATTCACTCTGTAATTTAAACTCGATTGAATAATGCTCTTCTAACTATTAATCTCCAATTTAAAAGTTGAATTTTCCTCTGCCAAAACTAAATGAAATCAGGCTCAGTTTAAAATTTTTAAATCTGTTTTAAGATATATTAGATCTTATTTCGAAGAATTGACACATCTATGATAGCTTCACATTTAAATAAGGTGGATAAAGTTTACTATTTGTCATATTATTTTGCTTATTCTTCTTATTAGATAGAATATTGACTGGCATAATGTAAACTAATGTGAAATTATTCGTCTCCTTATTTTGCAAATTACCAAATACATTATTTACGACCCAAGACTTGTTATACATTCTTATTGTTCGTAATCTAAGTGATGGCGTTTTCATTGCAATATAATTCACCTTAATTTGAAAACTTTTGCTCTCCTGTCGCATGTTAGCCTCTAGATGACCCGAAGTTTCAGTCGACCTATAAATATTAAGCCATGCGTAGTCATATCATCAGCTTCTTTCCCTCAGTTTGTAAAAAATTCTCAGGGAAATCGCAAGGAACACTTTATTTCAATTTAAACATCGGGGTGACAAACAGTAAAATAAATAAAATATATTTTTTCGAGGAAAGAATGAGATCAAGGAAGAGTAGTTGAAAGAGAAATTTTATAGCTTAGGTAATGTACAGTTAAATGCCCTAAAAATATGAGTGTGATAGATGGCCGCAATGAAGAAAAAAGGCTGTAATCACGACGGACGAACAGAAGCTCAAGAGTGAAACTATTACTTGAACTACCAAGAGATTAGTGTAAATTTCTCGGGCTCGCCACCGGGTAAGATTTTTATAGACAGCCGACGTTTCGGGTTCCGACTCGTCACCCATTCTCAAGGCTAAATTTACACTAATTTAATTCGCCGGGAAAGTGTAAAATCATACATTACCAAGAGATTATGTCTGATGGAAGATGAACTTCAGTTTAAAGGCATATATCAGAATTCATAGTGAACAACCGATGAATGTACTATGTCTACAACGATAGCTTAACCCTTTCAATATTAGGTGAAGATAAATATTTTAAAAACTCTGAGTGCAATGGAGTGAAACAAGACTGCAAGAATCAATCAGTTAAATGATATGGAAAAATGACAACGTCCAGATCCCATTTATTTTACTATATCAAAAATGCTTGGAGATGGAGATTATTGGAATTCTATTGGAAGAAGAAAAGTTATTCACTATTTTATGGAAGTAAAATAAACCCTTTCAGATCACAGCAGGGATTTTAATGGGAACTTATGCCTGAAACATTTATGACTTAGCCTGAGCGACCAATAAGGAAATTTTAGTGAGGATATTTTTCTCGTCATTCTCTCCATTGCTGGTTATTGATTAGTATACTCAATGGTATGCAAATTTTCCTCGCTATAATATGGAGAGACCGTTAATTTTATGAAGGAGTTATGATTATCTCTCTAGTGTGGAAATTCAATGGGCACTTTTTTCTAGTATTTATGCTATCGTGGAAAAAATGGCCTGTTTCGGAGCTCAAAACATAATTGAAGGAAATTGAAAGTGCAAAATAAAATAGAATGACAAAATGGTCTTTAATTTTTTGCCATTCTACAGTGAAAGCTTCACACATTGTCATATTTACCTGTAATTTAAACAATTAAACCCTGCGCCGTATTTAATACTTTTCAAATGGAGATAAATGTTAAAGTCAGGGTAAATCTACCTCTTTAAGCTATGAATTGCTGTTTTTGTACTATTTTTTCAAACTTTTATACGTTTAGCTATCTCATACAAGATGATGATGTAAATACAAGGGTTTCATCTTAAGGGAAAGTTATCTATAAAGTAGGTTAATTACTCCCACAATGATTGAATGATGTTCATATGGGGTATAAATGTAAGTAACATGGGGTCAAAACAACTCATTTTCCTGTTTTTTTGGTCGAGTTTATGCTGCGGCCTAATTTCCTGCTCAGGAGTCCTTGAAGTGCTTCAATCAGGCGTGGTTTCTTTATAAAATTTTGTACTTTTTTCCTAACTACACGCTTAAACAAATAGCATACATAGTTAAAAAGAAAGAGAAAGCCCTACTTGGTTCCATGCCGGCTAGTGACCGGTTTCATTTTCTTTAAAGAATGGGCTTTGGGAAAACGACGCTATCAGTTTTATATCGGAAAGCGTTTCTACGAAGATAAAATATTTTTCGTTGTCTTCAAAGGTTTGCAAACTGCTTTTGATTGATATTTGTGGAAAAAAATATTCCAATAGAAAGTAGTAATGAAACAAGGGAAAAACATGACTTTATTCCATATTAGGGTGAACTAATGGTTACAAGATACAGTGTATGTTAACTGAAACATCCATTATTCGTGATACTGCCCTACTAAAAGAAAGCTTCTAAGATAAGATGTATATTAAAGGTGCAGGTTATACTCTATCCACATTTCATAGTAACTCTTTTACGAGGCAGCGGGAATAAAATCTTTCATATTGAATCTGTTGCTTAACTTTATTGACTCTTATTAACTATTGGTGATATGAGAAAATTAAAGCATATCCCAGAAGTAAAATTGCATTCAAAAATTATGGATGTTTAACTGTTTCTGACGATTTCTCTGCATTAAAAGACAGAGAACTTAAAAATGGTTCACATTTTGTAGAAAAATTGGTAAAAAAACAAGTCACCAGATGGTGAGTAGCGTCATTAAAAAGAGAAGTTATCGTCGTCAATTGGTATTAGATACAGTTTCAGTTTACTCCAAATTCTCAAATCTCCCAATCCCAATCTCATATCCCAAATTCTTAAAAATGGTTCACATTTTGTAGAAAAATTGGTAAAAAAAACAAGTCGCCAGATGGTGAGTAGCGTCATTAAAAAGAGAAGTTATCCACGTCAATTGGTATTAGATACAGTTTCAGTTTACTCCAAATTCTCTTGAAATCCCTCTGAAAAGAGACGTAAATGTTTATAATCAGCTACTTGCTTGCTAGATAAGAAGAAGAAATAAATATTTTCCACTTCGTAGACGATATCGAAGTCATAACAGGAAATCGCGATGATCTTCAATGGTCACTTAACGAAATTAACTATGTTCTCCAGGTAAAATAGTCCTCCTTGAGTACAATATGAAAATAAATAAGAAGAAGGCTAAAATATAAGCGTACAGAAGAAAGAACCTGAATGCAGAAATCACACTTCTGCATTCAGGAGCGCAGCTTCTGCAGAGGAGGAGAGGAGAGGAGAGAAATTAGAGCAAGTGGACTCCTTCGCCTATCTTGGAAGTACCATCACGTGGGACGGAAGAAGTACAATAGACATCGAGCGAATTACTCAAGCTAAGAAAGCGTTCTTGGGAAAAAGACAACTGTTTTGCTCAACGAAGATAGAACTTTATACTAGGAAACAGTTTGTGAAAACTTTCGGGTGGAGCGTAGCATTCAATGGATCGGAAGCATGGGCCTTTGGAAAAACAGACCAGAACAGACTGGTAGCCTTCAAAACCTAGTGCTGTAGGAAAACGCTGAAGATTAAATGGACGGATAAAATAAGTAATGATGAAGTTTATAAAAGAGGAGAAGAGATAAAGACCCTATGAAACACTTTACAGAAAAGATGAACTAGATGGATTGGACATACCCTGAGACATAATGGGTTTTTGATGTCCATAATTGAAGGAAAAAAAAGAGGGAACATTACCCAGAAGAAGACCCATAAAGAAGTTCACGGACCGAATAAGGGGGAAGTCACATAAGAAAAACTACGAGGAAGTAAGAGAATTAATAAGAGAAAGCTAAGGGTGGATGACCTCAGTCAACTAATCTTAGGATTGGACGACCAATAATGATGAATCAACCATCCCAGTACTGGTGAAAAGAAATGGGCAGTCAGTTTTATTCTATAAAAGAAAAAATGTTGAGATGATAATTCATATTCAAATGAAAGAGAAATTATCCAATATAGATAAAAATTGATGAAGACTTTTGCGTAGAATTCATTATTATGTGAAGTAAAAACATAGTAATCGAGAGCCTGGCTAATATCAAGTGGAAGCATTTTAGATGTGATCATTGGGAAAAATGGTGAAAATTAAATACTTGGAGGAAAATGGCAGTTGATCCATGCTGAAAGAAACCATAGATGCAACAAAGATGCAAAATGCTATGAATGAATGTATTTCATAATCAGGAAGATTACACTGACACTGGACACTATGAGCCGAGTAATTTTGCATGTGCGCCTCATTTGATATATATAAGACGAGATGCACTTTACTGTCCTATCCATGAGTAAACAGATTGGCACGTGATAAGATCCATTGTTAGAAAAATACTGCCAGTTGACCCAAGTATATGCTTTCTCTCTAAGGTCTCCGCGGAGAATGGGTACTTGCTCCATTTCTTCTTCTAGAATTCCGGCCGCGTAGTTGTTTTTCCGACAACGTTTCTCCTCCTATCCTGTAGGCGTCTTCAAGTAAAATATGAAAAACAACGCGACTGGTATTCCTGAAAGAGTAAAAGACCAAAGATCGACTTACTGAGAAGTACATTAAGTGAACATGGATAGAAATCATGTTTTCATTTAAAGCCTCATTTAGTTTCAAATGGCAGTAAATATGGCAATTTGAATATAGTAGGTATACGTAGTTTTTTTCTTCATTTCACTGTCTGAGAAGTGATACTAAGTTTAATACCTCATTTATATAAATAAGTTTAGGAAGAATCTGTATCAAGCGGTTATCTTAAGTCCCAACTTTGATAGCTTTCAAGAAAATATTGTAATAAAATTTGATATCAAGACTAACATTACCACATTCAGTTTTTATATCTCACTGCTTGTTATAACGTTAATATAGGTTATATAAAAAGTAAGTGAATAGAAGAGTTTGTAGTACCTAATATCGAAAAGTCAAATTTCCTTCACGATAACTGCGGAGGGTAATCTAATTACTTTTATCAAGACATGAGCATAAATAACTAACGAACAAATTAAATTTCTCAGATTCAAGTAAAGCAGGATAATGGCCCTCAGAAATGTTACTATGGCCTCGAGGACAGCCGCCTTTTTATGGTGGAAAATCTTGGTCATAATGATAAGAGCTAGACTGGCGTAAGTTGTGCTAAACGCCCTTGTTGGAACCGTCCAAAGGTAAGGGCTAGTGGATTATTAGTTGTCCACCAAACGTGGATATAACCGAGTAATGACTATCAGTTATTGCGAAATCCAAGAGGAAATGTTCCGAAATTCCGTAAGGGAATATGAAACTTGGGGCTGGGTTGACGATCTTTTGAGGCTTCTGCTCTATGGTAGCGAGACCTGGGCAATTGGAAAGAGGGATAAGGAAAGAATGGAGGCATTTTAAGTGTGGTGCTATAGAAAAATTCTGAAAATACCCAGGGTGGTAAGAGTCACGAACGAGGAGGTGTTTAAGAGGATAGGGGAAATACGGTGTCTACTCAAATGCTAAATAAGAGAAGGAACACCTGAATTGGCCATATTCTCCAACTCGGAAGCTTGGTTAAGACCATACTAGAAGGTAGAGTAGAGGGAAAAACCAGAGGGGCAGACCTAGACTGGGCAATAATGGACAGTTGATGAAGGAACTAGGTTGCCAATCGTACAGTAAAGTGAAAAGATTGACCCAAGATCGGATAAAGTGGAAGACTGTTGCAGACTTACCCTAGGATTGTAACCAGAGAAGAGATCTCCTTCATGAGTACACATTATCTATAGTTCGAGCTTTCTAATCTGTCACAATTCGGAAGAAAATATCTTCTATCTTTTGAACTGTAACAAAATGTACCGGAATGAGGCAATCAAATAAATTTCATTGATTTCATCACATTTATACCTCCGATTGTGCACAAGACGCGAGTTTTCAAGATCCATAAACGTTGCCTTGCCTCTAAATATCTACCTGAAGTTTCTCTTCATCCTCCACTTTGGTATATCATTTTTCATCAATTATGAATTTCTGCCGGTGAATGTACTTTAACCTGGTTCTTTCCGTCCTGGACACGAGATTGGACAGATGGAAAAATCACCGTTGCCACCTTCTTTAGAGAGAGAAAGCAACACTGCGCCTCAATACCCCTTTCTGTTATGCTCTGCGCTTAGCATCGATGTGGTGTGACACTACGAGCTTTAAAGGGGCTCAATTTACTCAAAATAATCGAAAGACTTGAACGCCTGGATTAATAGATATGGCGCTTGGTCAATAGATTCTCCATTCGTCGTAGACTATGTAGATAGTCCTCTAAAATACATACTTGGAAGTTGTTCCAAATCTTTGGAAAAGTTTAGTTCATATGATGAAATCATTGTAGACTTAACATTGCTCGAAGCTCGCAGATGTCGAATGAGATTAAAATCTGCATAAGAAGCTGCGGTAATGGGCGAATAAAAAGGCCTCACGTTTTTATGTATTTCAACTCAATGAACGTTTCAACCAATCATTAGTAAATTGCTACTCCGCCCCATTTCTAATCTGAACAGCAAATTCATATAGCGTATGGATTTGCTGCTGATACCGTTTGATTACCAGGGCCGAATTACTGCTAACCTTTTGAAATATTATTTTGTGGCCGTGTCTCTCACTATGATAGTTGACCTAAATTAAAATCAGATATTATTATCAGCTGTATAATTACAATGAAGATTTTACCTTATTTTTCTATATTGCAGATGCTTTGATTTTGTCTCTGGTGAAGGTATTTATTTCATATAGCTCCCTATGCATGGGGCCAGATGTTAACATACATCTCAATACCCCCTACCCCTTCCGTATATCTCCGGTTACTTCCGCACTGCACACATCTGGCCGCCCCCTCGTGCCGCAAAATTCGGACCACGAGCGAGGGCACGCCTACTCTCTCCTACCGATCCAATCGCTAAGGCATGACGTGGCGTGCTTTTTTCGATTAAATACACCACCGCCCCCCTCCCCCCCCCCAATGCCAATTCCACATCTAACTGCTCACCTTTATCTAACCACTCCATCTCACTCGGTCCGAAAAGCGCGGAATGGCGATTGGAAGGGCTTGCTTCGGTTTAACGGCGAAACTCAACAAGAGCCAGCCCTACAACCCCTGTCTCTGCAAGCGCGTGTTGGTTTTGGTGGGTGGTTCCAATGGTCGCACGAAATCACATGTTTGCGGCCGAAAGGGACGGTGGGTCCGTTTTCCTGCTCTGACCCCTCTAAACCTTCCCTCCCATTCGTCAAGGGAAACTCGGGTCGCTTGTTAAATCGAATGTTTAAATCAGCAAAATCAATCTGCTGGTCGGTCACAGTGAGAGCACGAGGGTAGGGGTAAGCAAAGAGTACCACCGTTTGGTACTAATGGCTTGTGTTTTTCTTCTATTTCGGTACTACCGGGTACTATTGGAAATCGGTACTACCGGAAGTAACGGTAAAGAAATTGCCGAAACTTGAGGAGAACCACTATCTCGTGAAAAAGCATTCAACTGCTAAGAGAAAATGATTCAATGGTGGTTGTGCACGATTATGGACGTAGTTAAAATCATTCTTGACTGAAATAAGCGGTGAATTACTGGAAATGTTATAAAAAGTATCTCCCGACAGTTAATTAATTTATCAATGTTAGGCATTTCATCGGTTAAATAGACCGCCAATAATTCGCTTTCTAAGCTACGAGTGCATAGTTATTGCCTATAATGATAATTTAATAATAAATTAGGTGGCAAAAGTACCTAAGTGCTGCTTAAAAATAATTAATAATGGTACAATCAAAAGAAATTGCTTGTCCTGGAGATGCTAAATCATCTATTGTGAAAATAAAACAACAAATTTGGACCTCTGAAAAGTGATAAGGGGCTGTCCAAAATCCACGTAGACAAAAATAGGCCACTTTTTGACCCCCCCAACCTTAATCGTGGACACTCGTAGACTTTATCCGGACACCTCGCCCTCCATCCCCCTGTTGTCCACGTAGACTTTTCTTCTTTTGCGGAAAAAGCTGTAAAATGGGCTATTAATTGAATTTCATGGGCTATCTGTAATTTATGGCTGTTTTAAGGAAAGTTAACTAAAAGAATAACTGCTCTGGTAGCAATGATAATCTGTCACTTACTATAAACTGTATGGTGTTTACCATTGTAAATGGTGTCGGTCATTGTCTAAGTTGACATCCCTCCAACTCCTCCACCGCCCAACGTGGACCTTCGTTAACAATCCTCGTAAATCCCCACCCCAGTTTGGTGTCTACGTGGATTAAGGATAGCCCCTAAGTCAGTGACTAAAGTGTGCACTTCAATAAAGCTGTTTATCAGTAGGTTCCCAGGGGCTTTGGTGAAATGCCATGAAAACGATTTCACTTAAAATGACCTCATTATTAATGTAACTCACATTGTGATTGCAGAAATAATCTGAAGCAGGAACTTATATTTTGAAAATGATAATGTTTTGAAAGTAGGTAACTGTTTAACAAAATTTAAAAAATAGAAATTGTTATTACTCTGTCGACTGATTAGTATTGTTTTATCCGTCAAAGATTTCAGCAGAAATCCATCCATTCTAGTCATTTCTGCAATTTTTGGCAGTACCATTGAATCGACTGCATCAGATGTCAATGACCTAATTTTGTTTTTAAACTCAGCTGAAATGTATCAAAAAAAATGCTGGAATATATATAAAAACTGGTTAAAAATGTTTTTTGGGGTGTTGTTGCTTAAAATCTTCACAAAATATTGAAAAAATACTCATGCGCATATGCGAGTGTGCTAATTTTATGCAAAATGCGTCATTGGCCACTTACTTATTACACGATTTAGATTACTTTCAAAAAACCTAGAAACAATTTGCAAAACCAATCTTTGCTATTCTACTTTGTTTCTCCGTTGTAATGGTAATAATCATTAGGTGAATGGTTTCAAAGGTTACCCAATAAGTGCCACCAAGGAAACAGGATGTCGTGATTTAATTCATTGGAAGAGTGAAGGAAGTGTTATCTGTTAATTCCTCACCAACTGATCTTCGACCAGGGTAATATGCCTAGAGGTTAATCCACTACAAGAAATAATTGCTTGTAGAGAATTATTTTTCATGGCACCTCTCAGATCAAATGCCCCTGGTTAGAATTACATTAACCTAATTTTAGACTTGTGGTGGACAAGTGGTTGTTTCTTTTTACCCCCCTAGATTTAAATCAAGGAGGCGAAAAGAATTAAGAGGGTGGCATAAGAGCGCTGGATGTAAGGACCTGGCCTAATCTTACCATACATACATGCACATCTTGGGATGAATAAACTGGTTTTCTGTTGGAAACATACATTAATTGAACACATTAACTGTATTATCTTGCTCATGGCTTGATTGTGCAGTCATAAATTCAAAACTTATGGTTTTGGGGCATCAGGTATAGATTTGGGGTGATGGTTTAAAGTAGGTTGGGAAACACTGCTTAAATTGAACAACATATCACCGTCAAACTGCTTATCATAACAATCTTTCTTCCAATTAAATTTTCCATTTCTATTTAGAAAGCGTCTATTCTGAAAAATCTTCCTTCTTATAATAGTTACTAAACAATCCCAATCGATTCGTTATGGGCCAAAATTCCCAGCATCAAAGTGGCGATCTTTGATAGGCAACAAAATGTGACTTTGAAAAATGAAAGAATTATAAATTCTGTGTTAAAAACAAGCTTTGTTTTTAACACAGAATTTATTGTTCAATTATATTATTATATATAATATATTGACTTTATTTATTTTTAAAAAATTTGCTTTGAGAAAGCAAGTTCTGTCAGAGTTTTGTGGTGATCTCTAATGAGTATTAGGAAAATCAAAATTTTTTACGTATTTGTGATTAAAGGTTCTTATCGATGTAGTATGATTGTAAGGGTGAAATTTATTTTAATCTTCTCTCTGGGTTGAGACTATTTTAATCTTCTTTTAACCATGCTATGTTTATTGTAAGGTGAAGACTTTTTGGGGGTAAAACGAATTTTAAGCCGCTTCGACATTTTGGCTCTGGAAAATGGAATGGAATGGATATATATTCAAAATTTTACAATATGGAGAATCAAAGGCGAACGGCTACAATGCAAAGTTTGCCTTTGGAGCCAACGACATTTTGAAGCTACTGACGGTTCTTCATTCTGTGGGCAAAGGGGCGGAATTCGTATATCTTCGTCTGGTGCTCGAATCGTGCCGTGCTCCCCTTAACCGTTCTTGGGTGCATGACTCCGCTCAGGCTTCAGGACCGGTGGATTTTCAAGCACCGTTGGAGCTTTTTAGGCTTGAGAGTAGGTCACTTGGAATTGACCTTCAGAAGCATAGACCAGATTACAGACTCTCCGAGTTAACCAGTGTAGCGTTGATCTACATTCCCAAAAAACTATGGGGACTCTTAAATAAATGACTCACACTACAAAAACCAACTAATAAAATGCGCAGTTAAAAGAATGATAACAGCAAGTATCAATGAAAACAGCTAACCGACAGGTATCAAGTTAAGTGCGATATAAATTTAGGGATATTAAACTTCTGTAGCGTAAAGAACAAACTAGATGGAGTTCAGCATATTAAAAAATACAGATATTGTAACTGGAACAGAGAGCTTGGAGAGGATGTTTGTGATGGCGTTGTTTTTCCAACAGAGTTCACAGAGGATATTTGTTGTAGCGATTTTTTTCCACCTGGATATAAAATCTATGGAGGAGATTGGCCGGATAGAACTGGTGGCTAAGTAGTTTTAGCAGTAAAATTATATTTTACCTGTAGTTAGCAGTTTATTAGTACCTCGCACATATTAGACGACAACAGAATACAGAATGTGTGGTGTACTTTTCAAAAACAAAACAAAAGGATTACATATATTTGTTCATTTTATAGACCACCAAATTCAAAAATAGACATTTTGTATCAATTCGAAACTTAAACATCATCATTTACCTCTAGAGATAACAAAGGTATGATAATTATCTGTGGAGATTTTAACCGTTCGGCTATAAATTAAAATACCTATACTGTAGAAACAAGTTAAAGAAGCGTGATATGAGCGAGCCCTAACTCAATACACTTTCAAACCACTCTTTAACTCAAGTAGTTCACGAGAAGAAATAAAGTGTTAAATCTTCTAGCTATTGATCACCCTGCAAAGGTTAAACACGTCGATAACCTCAAAGGAATCAGTGATGATTAAGTAATTTTTACGACCCTGTAAACAAGAGTAGATTCCAATATAAAAACTAAACGTAAACTCAATTGATTTGAATAATGTGATTTCATCAACTTTTTAGAGACGTTAGAAGATTCATTCCCGAAATTTGTAGCTACAACAAATGACGTGAGCACCAAAGTTTCGTGGAGAAATTATTTAGCCATTCTAAGTTAAGGAGTCGATGAACATATTCCACAAAATTCAAACGTGAGAGCAAAGAACCTCGTTGGTATAACTACGATGCTACAGGTATCACAGGTATTTAAACAACTTATTCGTAAATTCTGTTAAATCGGGTAATACAACAGCGAAACTTGCGGTGAGAGAAATTTACGGTGCTGAATCGCCAAACACGAAGAAAATTATGCGTTCTATTCTAAAAAGCTTTAAGAAAGAATTTTAAGTGAACTGATGGATGAAAACCCCTAGTTAATCTGGTCTTACGCGAGAGAGCTCAAGGGAAAATCTTCCACATTGGAGTCTTCATTGGATAAAAATGGCAAAGCAGTCACCAACAGAACTAACAAAGCCAGCCTATAAAACCACTATTTTGAAAGTGTATTCACACAGGAATACACATTACGTAATTCAGACACTCCTGACATCGATAACCGATGACTGATATAAATGTTCAATGTAACAGAATAACTAAACAACTGGGTTTGACTAAAAGCAACAAGTTCCCTGGCCCAGAATGAATATCTTTACGCTTGCTCAAGGAGTGAGCGCCAGAGATTGTACCATTCCTAGAAATCATAACTGGTAAATCATTATTCGAAGGAAAGTTGCCCCAAGACTGGTAAAAAACCAATGTCACACCAATGTTTAAAATAGGAAACTGCTGAAACTCAGGAATATACCAGCCTATGTCGTCAACATTACTTTTGTGCAGGGCTCTAGAAAACATTATTGTTACAGTATTATGACCTTTCTGAATTATCAATACTTCTTATATGGCAGGCAGCACGGCTTCCGGAAGGGTAGATCCTGCGAAACACAGCCTTCGCTCTTCGTTTACATCCTAAAATCAGGTGAACTGATTAAACAAGCTGACACGATATTCCTTGATTTCAATAAAGCATTCGACAAGGTTCCTCACAAATACTCGTATAGAAAGTGCAACAATGCGGGTTAAATGAAAAAATAGTGTATTGTGTACGGGATTGTCTCACTGAACGCAAACAAAGAGTAGTCATTGATGGTTATGCTAATATATGGCTAGAGTGAATGCAGTGTTCCACAAGGAAGCGTGATTGCCAGTCTTCTATTCATTTTTCATGTTAATAACCTAAGTCCTCGTGTTAAAAGTAAACAATGATTATTTTCAGACGGTACGGTCATCAACCCAGAAATTAGCGAAGACAGGGGCTCAGAAATTCTATCATCGGGCCTAACAACGTTCATTCGTAGTACCAGGAGTGGGGATCTAGAACAAAATCTTAGTAAATGCTCCAAAATACCCTTCTTACGGAAATAATCACACTAACACTGGCTAAATTTTAAGTGGAGTGGACATAAAGTCCTCAGGAAAAGTGACATGCCTTGGAATTACCTTAACTTCAGATATATGCTGGAGAACACATGCAAAACATGTGAGGAACAGCATTAAAAAACCAGAATAAATCAAGCTTATACTAGTAAGGTCCTCGGATCAGAAGAGAAAGAGAGGTGCTACTACGCTCTGGTTTGGCCAAATCTTGATTAAACTGCGAGCACTTGGCACCCTGGACAGAAAGATTTTATCTAAGAAATAAATAAAATACAATGGAAAGCTGAAAGGTTTGTTAAAAACTGCTATAAGCAAATGTATTGTGTTTCACAGCTTTTAGATGGATTCAGTTGGGAGACCCTCGAGACTTGAAGGCCAGACGGTAGGCTTAGTTTGCTTCAGAAATCCAGAACTGATGTCTTTCAGAGCGATACAGAGAATATTATTTTGACGCCATACTACATCTATATACATGTCTAACAGACGCGATAAAATAGGAGAGATACATATCCGAGAAGATAAGTACAAAAATTCGTTCTTTCCGTGCTCAATAAGTTACAATGATAAAAACCGCTCTGCTCAACACACTCCCATAATACATCATTTCACCTCTCAAAACCTCATTATTTATACCTTTACACGGCTGGGGTCCTAACGCCCCCTGCCACACGCCCATGAGGTGGCTCGCAGGATAGTTTGTAGGTGTAAATGATGATTGCCTCTGAAATTCCTCATTATCGTATATCTTTACCCTGCAAAGACTTTTTAGCATTTAAAATTAAAATTAATTTTGTCCCACAGGCGCGATCCGATGAAAATAGGGCTGAAATACGCCTATTGAAAGACACTAAGGCAATCGGACTAAAGGCCTTAGAATTGTGGGATGATTGCTCAGCCGCCACAGGGTGCACCAATAAATATTCTTCGATTTCACTGAGTACATTATGGCCTTACAGCACCATAGAGACAAAAAATAGCCGCTACACAGACAAATGATATTGGAGAATAGAATAGATTAATGTATGTCGTTCACCTAATGAAAAAGTAAATACATACTGCCGTCCTTGAATCCGAAGAAAAGTGTGGCGGTGACCATTTTTAATAACCTTATTGGACATTTTTTGGAGTAACTTAAAAAAATGTTTTAGTCAGCAAAATTAGATGCAATTGGTATATTTCAAATCGTATCTGGATATCGGGCTATATAAAGATGATTTTCCAAGGTGATGCGAGATTATCAAGATAATTCCAAAGTGAGCTTGAAGTTGAAGAAAAATATTGATTTGGTGGAATATTTCTCAAAATATTATACTCATTTAAGTATTAGATTGAGTTTCAACTGATATAAATAGTTAAAAGAATAAATTAGTCTTGAAAAATAGAAAAATAAAAAATTGTTCATAAAACTAAATAGGAATTATATCACTTTACTTTGATAATGTAAAACTGTCAAGGATCTATAATGACTTGCGCTGCACTCAAAAAATAAATCGAATTTATGTATTTGAACTTCCCGGAAAATTGAAGCGTTCTTTTTTGTCCTCATTTTGAGACATCTACCGGCATTCATAAATAATAATAATTTTGGCGGATATAGTTATATATAAAAATGCCTAGTACCTTAAAAGATGGATAATGATGTACTCCTCTCGTATTAAAGTAGTCCCAAATATATTTATTCATCCTACCTTTATTACTTTAATTCATGAAATAACGAGTTATTTTGCAAGTTCTTGAGTAACTTACTCGCGGCGATTCACATTTTATATACAACCTAATGTAAATACAAAATAAATGGATTTTATCGGTAAAAAATTATGATTTTCTTGTAATTTTGTTCTGTTCTAGATTCTACTTACAAGGTTCTTCACAAATACTGGGCTAACTAAGTCCGATTTACGTTTAATTGCCACATATTTTTAAAAGGAGGTTATCTAAATTACTGGATATTCGACAATTATGCGGTGATACTACCGGTTCGGTACAAGTTATGCATCAAAGTACTTGTCGTTTAAAAACCGGCACTTTTTAGGAAGGGCCCACGCTTACACGAGGATTCCTTTTCCTCCCCAGGTGAAAGTCCCTCTTCCCCATACCGTCTGAATCATCGGCCTCTATCGTTCTTCCTGTGCTTTTGCCACATCTTCCCTTTTAGGTCAAAGGTTTGACTCGCCTACTTCACCTACAGTTCTCCTCTCCTTCTGTTTTTGACTAAACGGACTCTCTCTCTCCGGCTCAACGGCTTGAAACCGCATTCTCCCTTGATTGTTTACGTTCCTGATTCCGAATATGGTTGACCATTTGTTTTGCAGAAGTAACTTTAAATTAAATTACAAACAGCGGTGAACTTTGTACTTTAAATAGCTTCGTGAGCCGTCGGCGCAATAAGTTGTACACTTGCATTTACATGATTCCAATTTCACGTTTTCATCAAATTGTCACCGAAAGAATTGAAGATAAACGGAATTCCCCTATTATGTTTCTAAAAAGAATTTTATGGTATTCATAATCAAATTGAATTATTTTCATGTATCACAAAGCTATTAAGCAAGTGTATTCATTTTAACTTATCATTCATAAGTTATTACTGTTATTCCCTAATGTAAATTGAAGAAACTAAGTTGACATAAGAGGATAAAATAAGACTACCAGTCAAGGGGGTAAGCTTGTATATGAAATTCAAATTTAATAAAAATGAAGTTTCCTTGCCAAGGACACTGGGGATAAATGTGGATAATATACATGGTAATAGCTTATTAAGCTTAGAGGAACTCTCATTTTCTGCTACACGTCTTTACTGAAAGTATTTAACCTTTCGAAAATAATATATTCTGGTCAGCACATATTCCCAGTCGAGGCAAAATATTGTAAAATATATGTGCCTTTTGTTTATGCAAATAACTGCAGGTAAATATGTAATAGTTAGTATGCACGACAATAGAGACCAGTGTATGATAAAGCGTTTTAAAAAATGGAAAGCCATTTGGAAATTTGAGGTCTAAAATTCTTATACTATTGTTAACGTACATTGTAGTGGCACTTAGTGATTCCACTGAAAGTGTTCTCAGTATCTCTTGCTGCGTTTAGTGTTTGAGGAGTTGAAGAGTGCTCATGGAAGACAATACGGAAGATATATTATTTCGAATGGGAACTACATTAAGAGAAAAATAGAACTGCTATAGTCCTGGCTGTAAGTGCTTTTGGGTAACATCGTCTCATATGAACCTGGTTTAATGAGTAACCGTTCATTCTCATCCGAGAGCAATTTCGTTTCACATTAGCGTGCAAATCAACGTGAGAGTGGTAGCGGGGAAAATAGTTTTCTAATATTTTTGGGCCATAAATTATCCATGGCCAAGCGGCGTAAACTATTTCGAATCCATCGGGCGTTGTGCTTCATTTGCCTTTAGGGTCTATTGAGGCGTAAAGAGAACCAAAGCAAATATTGTGCATTAATATTTTAAATAAATAACAAAAATTCCATCACGCCACCATATTGAGTAAAATTGGGCAAATTTAGTGAATGCCAGACAGTAAGCACATATATAACTTAATATTGGTTTTGAGTGGCAGAATAATATTTTTTCTATCAAAATTTTATAACATATCGGAATCCATCCGTTAAACTTACTAATTTTTAAATAGAATTTTCATGCTATATTGGTTGGATTATAAATTCCCTTCATTATCATATTAAAAATCAAATGTATGCAGTTATATTGCCGTTTTTATATATGCAATGCTAGTAGTGAAGAAGAAATCCAAGAGGCATCTGAATTATAGAGAAAGGCAGGGACGTTCTTTAATGTCCTTGATCTTTAACGAGGCAACCACAAAAAATGTGAACCATCAATCATCTTCTACATTTTAATTACTGTTGAACTTGTTCCCAGTCGCCCGGAATATCGCATTTCCGCACTCCTCTAATCTCTTTTACATGAGCCCGCCAGCAAAAGAATGGTGTTGGGATCAGATGAGGCTGCCAGCTTGCGCAAATTAACTTTTCCCTGTATTTGGACTGTTCTCCGCTGAAAAGTTTGGCATTTTATAAAAAAACATAATGACGGGAAAGGTACAGAAGCGTCTTATAACGATATTTATTACGTTTCCAAATCGCCAGACAGCTACTAATTGGATACAATGGATGAATTTGGTTGTACTTGAAAAGATATTTTTAGTAAAATACGTAACTTATTACTAAAGTTTACCCCATTTTTAGATAAACAGTTAACGTGCACACCCAATATTTCTCTTATTTTAGACATATATACAGCTATTTCATTTTACTGTGCATGAGTCTATGAACTGTGCGTTCCTGCCTCTTATTAATCCTCTATGAAACTATTTATGATCAATCTATTAATTCTATCAAACTATTTATTTACTAATCAACTTCGCTGTATCAAATTTATGCTACTTAACGCCATGGTATAGAAACGATCCATTTTTGGGGGAAAGATCGAGAAATAAGTAATAAAGGGAACTGAAACCAGTGAAATTTTGATGATTATTTATATCCAAATTTAACATGAAAGTGGCGGTATTGAATAATTAGGAATTATAGTGAGACTTGGGATGATAGGTGATTACAAAAGATATCGCCAAAAATTTTTTTGAAGCGGTGGAGAGGGAGAAAAACTTGAGAGCAAAACGATGCCTCTATTTGTCAAGTAACTGGTTATCAAGACATATTTATTGAAGAGGTGAGATGAAGCTAGCAAGAGTAATGCGTTGGCCTTGGACAGAAGGTTGAGAGGACGGAAGGGGTAGCAGGCACCGTCGTTAAATAAAGAGGACACGATGCAGGGTAAATGTCAAGGCCACATCTCGAACGGACAATAACCGGAACTTTTTTCGAGCGGCGGTATGAAAATCCAATGAGGCTTGTAAGAGGCTCGAGAGGGAAGTAGTTATTCCTGTCGAAAACCCAATGCCTGTCTTTTTGGTTCCCAAAATTCTCCCAGTTTTATTCCCTATCTCTTCTTACGGAAAGTCACCTTCCACTTCATACTGCGGGAGCACCCTGCTCTTTCACTCCCTCCCTCGCCATATCATCTCGGGCAACCATTTTCCAACCTTTGCTCTCACCCACCGCCCGTCTAACGCTCCTTTCACTGCATTAATCCGCACATTCTCTCCTCTCTGCCACCTCCTCCCCTCAAACCTCTACAACTCGAATGCCCTTTCTCTTCTCCTCTTCTCTCCCGACCTTTATCCTCTCCATCTACCCTCCTCGATAAAGGCCACAGTTTCAACCTTTTAGGGCTCGTACCTTCCGATATCCATCGCTTCAAATCGCGTCCTCCCACTCCGCCTCCTTTATCCGTCGAGTGTATATTCTTCAATCCCTTGGCTGTGCGTCCTATCCCCTTCTCTCTTCCTCCTCCTCCTCGACCTTTCCCACTCCCGCCTCTGTGGGCTCACCCAATGCCACGCGCGCTACACTTCCCTTTAATGTCCCTCCGCTTTCCCCGAGCAGTTGGTCGTATCAAACGCTGTTGACTTTGCTCGAGGCGAGTCAACGTCTTCCGTCTCTCAGGGTTATCTCGGCGAGTTTCCTCTCTCGGAGATGGAATCGTCCCGATCACCGCATTGGTTGTGGATTTTTATAGGTTCAGTGGTTATCTTTTGAAAACTTAATGTTATGGTAATGTTTCAATGCCCTGAGGATCGATTGTTTGCCGTTTTGTTCCCTCAACTCAGCACTAGCAGTTTTCATAAAAAATCCGTATCGTATTGAACGAGGCAACTCTTCTCTGTAATGCCTTGGTTTTAACTCGCCCATGTTCTTTTCAGCTGCCTAGATTCTAGATTACCTATTAAAAATATTGAGAATTGTCAGAAGAATATTAAATTACCATTAAAATCATTTTACCTCAAAATTATTATGCAAGTGATCCAGATCTAGACTATAACGTGTCTACTGAATTTTTATGTGCTAAGGTGTTTTTTAGTTCCACTTTCTGTGTAATTTTACCAAGATTTTTCCATTCATCCTACCACTCTAATGTAAGCTTGAGTATGAAGACTTTTAAAAAATTAATTATATTCCAGAATGTACTGTTATAACTCCTATCCACTCTATTAATTTTAGTTAATTTTGACTTTATCTAATTTTATGGAAGTTTTTCTCATTGCGCATACACTCACAGGATATTAAGTTTTTCCAGAAAACACTTTCCCAATAATTCAGAGTCAGTAATCATCAATTCTTTCATTCGTACACTTAATCTATTGTTGAATTTTTTTTATTTCGTCATATGCTACTGATTTACATCAATAATTAATGTCTTCCGTATTGCGGGTGTATCTAACTTGTGGCGAAGAATTATTCAGCCACAAAAACTATAATAGCTTCATAGCTATCTCAAACTAACAAGACAAATGATAATGCTTTCCGTAAATCTATCTGGAGTCGTTTTATTTGAACCAGAGCACTATCAATACATTTTAACAGGTTGGCATTACTTCAGTACTTACAGCAATATGCTCTGAAATTAGCAACTATGTAAACATGGTCGTTTATCTACTCCCATGACAAAATTTTGAAAAAATAAAGAGTTAATTTTGAAATTTCAATGGCGAGAATATAGCTCTAATTATAAAGACCCACTTTTAAGTGGAATCTTTAACATTTAGCACAACACGATTATTATAGACGAAGGAATGAAACGCCTATAGAGAAAGCATATTGTATGTTGACCCTTTGGTTTAAATTAAAAATATTTTTAAGAAGTAATGATTACTGGTTAACTTATCTCTTTTCATGCTATTTAATTCTGTAATTGATTTAAATTAATTATAAGCCTTTAAAAACTACAAAACGATAAAACTATCATTAAATTGTGAATTATTTTCAACATGCCAACTGGGCATTAGATCTCATGCGTTCATACTCATTATTTTCCAGGTGAGTACTTCTGGTGGCACGGTTTTCCCCTTGGATTTTATCCGGTTGTAAGTAAAGCCTCATACTGTAAATTCTATGTATTTTTTCAGTTAAAATTACAGCCATAATACTTAAACAAGAAATAGAGCAGAAATCCACAAAAAGTCATGCTGTGGATTTGGTGTATCAATGTCACTTAAGTTTCACTCAGAATATCATAAGTCATTATTTATCATTATATTTTTTGGATAAATAATTTTTAACAAATTGATACATCGGCGCGCGAAGATACGAAGAGTATAGGTAGAACATTCATTTTAATACTTGGGGATGGGTCTGTGATGGGGAGGGAGGAAGAGAGTTTAAAGCTTGGTCTATGGTTTAGCCACTGAGCAGGAGAGAACAGGTGGAATGAGGACGATATTGAAATTTTTTTACTTGCATACTACAATGAAACGTTACAGTTTTATGATTTTTCTTACCTTGCAGTTCAAATTCTAAAACAATTTTGCTATTCATTTCTAAATAGGAGCCGACAATAAGCGTTCAATTTATATAATCATCATTTGCAATATCCGCCCTTCAATCTTTCACACAGGCTAAAAGAGATAATTGGCCATAATATGTAATAATATATAATGGATAATTGACTAAACAAATAGCAGCCAAATGAGAGTCTAAAAGGAAAGAACAAAAGTTTCAGAGCATACTTGTTTAACCAGTGGTTAGATAGTAATCGGGGTCATAAATCGTAAGCAAATTTCGCTAATGTTAGTGTCCGCCCTTTTAATGTGAGTACCAACATTGATTTTCTCTGTATTCACGCATACATATTGTTTTACCATCCCATCGCACTTTTTAAGCTAACCCGTATTTTTATTCAAACGATGAAGTGAAGGCAACACGATACACAATACTATGGGGCATATGAATATGTGAGAAAAAAATTTCAATCTCACAGCATTCAGTTATCAGAGGATTTTGAGGACTTTTTAGGATTTATTGTAAAGCCATAGATAATAACGTTTCTACGTTTTGTGCATTAGCAGTTGTAAGATTACTTGCGAGATATTTATTTCTCATGAGGTGTGATGATTTAAAAATCGTTTCGTTTTTAGCCATTGATTGTCTATACTAAAATTATAAAATTCATCGAATTATGTCTGTTTCTGGTAGATATTGATAATTATTACGTGACTGGCTATCAATGAGATGTGTAAAATTTGATTTTATTAATATTTCGTCCAGTTAAAATTTATCGTATTAAACAATGACTGCGAGTAGCAGCATTATTGCCCTGAAATTATTTTTAATTGCTCCTTTTCCTTACTTGGTAGCCTCTTCAATATCATGTTTTAAGTTTCATATTCATTTAGCTTCAATTTTTTCTACTTTAACACTAGAAGGACGGCAGGATTGGACAGGATGACGGCTAGAAGGACGAGAAGGACGACGACCCATTGTCAGGATTCAAATTAATTTTTCTCTATGTAAAATATTTTCAAAATTTTTTAAACTTCTTCACTCTCTCTATTTCTACCTGAAATTAGATAAACTGGCAAAACTTTGACTCTTATCCTTTTTTGTAATATTTTTCAAGAGGTTATACCTAGAAGGACGGCTGGGGGTCATTTGACCCACAACTTGTCTTCGCGCTGCATCTTCATATTCCTCTTACCCTTAGGCTCTTCAATCATTATGAAGACAATTATATTCTGTGGCGTTGTAGTTCAGTAGGTATAGTGCTTGGTTGTGAACTAGAGGGTACCCGGTTCGATGTCGGGTGATGCCTCTAGACACTCATATCAGAAGTGATTATTTTTGTACCCGATCTTGCTGAGTATCACAAGCGGCAAAGGGAAAGTAAGTGGCACCCCGTATTACTCTGTATAAATTTCACTCCATAATGGTTTTTATGGGTATTTTCTCTAGCTCTATCCAATGAATTACAGCTGTCCTTTTATACAGTATATGCCGAATAAACCGGACGAATTCGGAATTAAGTACTGGGTTTTGACTGACGTGATATCTAATTGCTGTCTGAATGCATTTTCGTATTGTGAGAAAGATGAAGAGAGACCATCAGACCAAGCATTGAGTGAATATGTTGTGTTGAGATTGACTAAGCCTTTTAAGAATTCCGGCATAAACGTTGCCTGTAACAATTATTTTTTATCAATTCAACTGGCAGAAAACTTGAAAAAAAGGCAAATGTCTCTTCTCGGAGCCATTAGAAAAAACAGGGGAGACTTACCTCCTTCTGTCCGCATGAACAATGAAATTTACACAACTAGAGTATGCAAATACAGTCAGGGCCATACTCTTACAAATTACCTATCAAAAAAGATAAAGATCGCTCTTTTACTAAGTACCATGCACTCAGGCGCGACGATGTTCGACACTAATAAAAGAAAGCCAGACACCATCGTCTTTTACAATAAAAACAAAGTGGGTGTAGATGTGATGGACAGTATGTGCCGAAAATATTCAACCCGATCGGCTAAAACGAGGTGGCCGGTTTATGTATTTTTCAATATACTTGATCTGGCCTCGATAAATAGCTAGGTTCTCTATAGGGAAACTACGAGTAGTAAACTGAGTCGCAAGAAATTTATTCAAAAATTAGTTGAAGAAGTGTTGGGAATCTCATTTCCGACGGAACCCTTAACTTCATGTTTGATTCAAACAAACAAAAATTCTTCAAATACCATAGCCACATCTCTAAGAGCAAAAAAGAGGAAAAGGTGCCAAATATCTTCAAATTGTCAAAACAAATCATCAAGTGTATGTTTTCAGTGTAAAAAATATTTTGTGGAAAGTGTGCCGAAATAATAGCCATGTGTCTGAAATTTTCAACAAGGTATTATTTTTTTATTGCAATGTATGAAAAGACCAATTTCTCATTGTGAAATTCAAGTGTATATCTTTTGTATCAAGTAATAATAATGCAATTTCGTGATTAGAGTGACTATAAATTTGAATCTTGGCCATTGAATGTAATTTAATTCATTGTTTTTAGTATTGATAATTATGTATTTTTAACAATTGGAATACCATAATTAATGCTTATATGTGTAGTTAAAGAATAAATATGAATAATACTACATTAAAATAGTCTGTGGGAAGATAAAAGTACTTTTAATTCGATTAAACAAAGTTGGGGTCAAATGACCCCTAGCCGTCCTTCTAAGTAGCCTGAAACTCCTGTCCTTCTAGTGCTAAAGAAAAACTTAGCTTCTTTATATGGTAATTTATCTAAAATGGTCTTTAATTTGCTGTGTGGCTCTGGTGTTTAAAACATTGTTACCACACAGGAGCCAATTATGGGAGTATTATTTCCTGTAGCACTGATGAACAGTCTCTTCAGTTCATTATGGAAATGACACTGATTAAATGGTAGGAATGGGAGGAATACATGTTTCCTCAAGGCTACCACATTGACGATCACCAAATTTAATGTCTGGAAGTCGTCAGAAGCCTGTGGGACTTGGGATGCTGAGTTAAGTAGTTCGCCTGCTAATCCCACTTGCCCCTGGGTCGAGTCGTTCTGAACTTGATGCGTAACTGCCACCGATAGAAAGCTCTCTATTTCAAACCAATACTAGCATTATTACCTTTGGTATTGTCTTTAGGTTTTTTTTAGTTAGATATGGAAATTAGGCATCTGACGTCAAGAAGCTATATTACTTGGTACCGGCAAAAATTGCTCTTAACCGGATGAACAAAAATTTTCTTGGTTATGCTATTGGCATTCCCTTCCTCTAATATCCATTGAATTACCCCCTCCTTTCTTCTATTTGCTATGTAACGTGAATTTGTGAACAGTTTTGCTGAAATTTCAGATTAAGCTTAGAGCATTGGTGGTTTCCTGTATGCAGGAAATCTAAAGCTTATCTTTTGTTAGCGTTCAGGTCCTCTGAAATTCAAAACTAAGTTTGTGATATCTTATTACTTTGGAACCCAAACTTTTTCGTTATTATTTCAATTCATCGAATCCTGAGCAGTCAGTTCGCTTTGTTTATTGTACACCCCAAGTATTAATTATCCAAAGATAAAATTATATAGGGAAATTATGAAAAACAAAATAGGTAAAATACTATTTGTTCATCTGAAATTCTGGTGATTTACCATTGAGGAATACATATATCATTATCTTATGTATCCTCCTGGGCTATTAACTTACCTATACAACTCTAAAAGAATTTTTTCCATGCCCCATAAATTTTGAAAAATGAGTTAAAGAAAGGGTACTTTGTATTGTGATAAATTAATAGATTAATGATTGTTTCGTTACTATATATTTTCAAGTAATTTGTCCATTGCACAATCAATCAAAATTCACCCGGATGATTGAACTATCAAGCAAATATAGCAGATTAGTCCACATTAGGTGTGCTATATAAAATGTGAAAGACTATTATATTTACGATTTGGCCCATAAATATGTTACTTTTCTCTTCGGGTGACGACTAGTACGCTCCTAAATACAAACATCAGTTTTTTGGGCCAAGTGGCACTTCCTACTCCTACTGAACTACAATTTTTTTCTTTCATTGCTTTCTCTCTATGGAACCTTCTTCCATGTTCTGTACTTTGCTCTGCTACCACCTTGTGTTTCTTGCAGATATCGATTGTGAAGGAGTAACTATTTTTTACTATAGCAATAGAATATATTTCTTTCAGAGAGCATAAAAATAACTGCATTTCTTGGCAGTATTTGCTACTTTCGCTTCGTGATTTCGTGGCCCTCACTTCACAGCTTGAATAGTAGGTGGGTTGGAATTTGGAATAGGATCAATTGGCCAAATATTTAATATTGCACGTCCTCAAATGCAGGACCAGTTAATTTTTTCCACGTTATTTTGGCAACTGAATTTCAGTAGTTTTTTTATGTTTGTCTTTCACGACTAACGGTTTTGATGTTATGTGCAAAATATATGATAACGCTTAGCCCACTCTGCTCCTACAGCTGAGACAATAGTAGCGTATTGAGATGCATAGACTGTCGAGCATATGAGATTCATAAATTAACGAGCACATTCAAAGCAGGCTACAGTATCAAAAACACATTCTACCCTCTTTATAACTGATTCTTGACTTCTCCTTTTCTTTCCCGCCCATACCTTTATATCTCATGCAGCTACACTGGTCTTACAGGAAACACAGCATATTATTTTGCGTGAAAATTAATTTTGCTAAAATCATCACGTGAATTTGTTGAATGTAAGTTGAATATAATACTTTTTTCCCGTTTACATATGCAAACAAATGAAACAACAACGTGGACGACCTTTAGGTCGCATAAAAACTAATACCGAGGTAGCAAAGAAAAATCAAAGAGCCTAAGATTAATTAAAGGCTTCATGCATATGGTTCACACTTTACGTTCAGCTTTAAGTAAAACTACGCTATGACCAAACTATCGTCAAAAGTAGAATATTAAAAACATATGTGTGTTAGCCTTGCAGAATTCAGAACAATCCAGAAACTTACAAGATTCTTTAAAATGCAGTTAAACTCAGATGTTAATGGTTGCTGCTCAGTATATCCGCTACTAAGTCACCATTTTCATTTATGCAATCGAACGAATCTTTGGCCTTTCTCCGAGATTTCAAGTGGTTTTCCGAATACACATTCATTATTATCGAAATTTGCTTCTATTTGGTGCCTCTGAAGATTATAAAATACTGAAGGTGACACTCTGAACGCATTCTCACTTACATTTAGGGTTCAAAATTGAAAAATGGAAAATGAAAAGTAAGTCGAAGTTATACGGGAAACATGGTATTGGCGAAATTTTAACTAAGCCATTATTGGCTCAATAAGATAATTGTTTATCGGGTACCTGCTTTTTATCTTGTCACAGCATCATCTTTATGGTATTAAATTTCTCATAATTTTAGACAATAATAATTCATTCGAATTTAAAAAACTTTCATCCGTACAGACTTTTTCATCATTTTTTTAAAACCAAGTCTTCATTTCCCCGTCATCTCTGTCATAACCGCCTTTGTCACAAGCCCAGTCAGTTCCACTCAGATTTCAAAATTAAGTCTCTCTGACTAAGAGCTCCACCCTTTCGATGGGTAGAGCCCCCGACATTCCCGAGGGCCGCCCATTCCGCCGTGCCGAGCAACTCTCGCCGTGACCCGTTCAACCTCCGAAAAAAATCCCATTTCCGTTTTCTTATCGCGATTTCCTTTTTTCCCCTAGATGGCTACCCGGACGATGTGCTCTCAGTTCTCATCGCTGACCCCCAACTCCCTCTCCGCTCGTGTCATTCCCCCTCCCTATTCCTCCCCCTCGTGGTACTTCCTGCGTGCCTCCCGCCCTCCTGAAAACTCCCCACCCCAGATGTGAGATTCTCTCTCTATTTCGCCTTCTTCTGACCATCCCTTCACCCCGCTTGACCTCATTTCATGTGGGGTGCTACGGTGGGGGGGTGGGGGGTTGGAGGTTAGGGAGGGGTGAAGTGGGAGGGACATCAATTCTCTTCCTGGCGCTGACCGACCCATGGACTTCTCTCTCGTCCTCGCTTTTTTCTGACTTACTCATCTCGCCTCTTTCCTGACTCCTTGCTGTGTTTTCCTCCTTTTTTATCCCATCATTTCCTTCCACTATCCAGCATTGAATCCTTAGAGGTGCGAAACGAAAGATTTTCGTTTTTTACGACGGTTTAACCATGAATTTTGAGTCAAATTACCTAAAAGATGGTTATGATTTCTTGCATGATTAACGTTCGTGGTATATTGTGAAAAGTTCCTGATTTTTATTGAAGCTGGCTCACATTCAGTCGTTTGAAAATGAGGATTTGAAAAACATGACTAAGAGCTCTTATGGGCTCTTCCGAGATCCCATTTTGGATTATATTTCTTACTGAAAGTTTTCCAAACTTTCTAGATTAAACTTTTGCTTATTTTATTGACTTCTATGTGGTTAAGATATTTGTAATTTTACGGTAAGGTTGAAAAAAAACAAAAACACATAAGGGGATAATTTCCTGGAAATTGATGAAAATATCATAATATCCATTAATATGGCTGCTTGTTGCCTACAAGTAGTGTAAATACGCTTACCACCTTGTACAATGCTAACTTCCCCCTCATATAGCTCATTTTAGAAAGGCTAATTTCTAGCAGGTATACTCTCTTTTTCCAGCCTTCGCCTTAACAGTCGAAACCTCGCTATTTGCTCTCGGAAACTATTAGCAGATTTTTAATTATGGTTATCAATTTATCCATTCTATATTTGTGAGAAATATATTGGTGAAATATAAAATTAATGAATTGACTTTAGTATCAGCGGGAAAGATTGAATATGCGTCATTTTTTCGACGTCTTTCGAAAACTTGGTTTGATATTTGCTCCACACATTTATCAGTTTTTGCAAGTAAGTCATGAGTTTAACAATTAATGTGTGGCTTCACTTAGGCATTCATTATGATACCTTGGAAAACATCAATTGTGTAGAGTAAATTTGATTATTAATGGATGGGTTTGGTCTGGTGGTTGTACACATACTTCTGTACACTGAGGATAGCAGTTCAAAACCGGGATAAATACCTTTTTAATTCCCATCTCCGCCATTTTGCTATGTCATTAGAAAATTTAGCATAAAATTTCGTATTTTGGTTAAAACTTTTAATTTTTGCCGTTCTGCGCCTTTCATCATGAGTAAACAAATACCAACTCCAGGTTCACTCCTCGACTACAATCATGCGACGTGCAGCCCTTTACTTGCTCAGACACCTGATCTACCCATCTTAATTATATCAAATTGGGTAAAATGAAATTATCTCCTCAGGCAGTAAACAAAATATTCAGTACATTTATCTTTTACCATGTTAGATAACTCTGGTAAAGTTTCCGTAAAGATGGAATGTTTTTAAAATTATTCGGATTTTTATTCACGCAGCGAGTCAAACAAAATGTTTTCCGAGAGGTTTTAGACCTCTAGCACGTTTTTGGCACAGATATAGCGATGAAAGCCAAGTTTATATTTGTTATGAAACATGAATATCTGCATATTTGATAGTTATTTTTTATTCTCATTTTTTATTTCGTGAGTTAATCGCTCCTAAAATACATTTACTGCTTTCTTACGTCAATCCTGTCCATCATGGATACTTAGGTGAATAAGGATATATATAAACCTAAGCCAGAGTGATGGCTTTCTGCACTCGCACCCATCCATTTCATTATCTCTGTTCGTGTATTTCACATGAATTTAACTACAATATTTGTATTATTGCGGTCTACTCTCCATTTTTCAATAATTCTTACGGTTTTGAGATGCCATTAGTTTTCACCGAGAAGTCAATTGAGGCGAATATACTTCAAGGAAATAATGTCTTTCTATTATGAAAGGCTCGCCATAGGCCTTATTTCACTCCCATCCGGTCCGCTGTCTCTTGCTTCTCCGTTCGCCGGCTGAACTCCTCTCTCGGCAAATTTATGGCCTCGCGATATTTCAACGCATGTCCGCCCCTCGCCAAGATGGGTGTACATTCGGGCGACCTGCCTCCACCACGGTTCTCACCCACCCTAAGGAACGCTCGTGTGGAACATGAGAATGTTAGTTCGTACCTCGAGACGGTTGGGCTTGAACTCATGGATGGAAATGGAAAGCGTTCACTTTGCAACCTAAATGGATCTCTTGGACGATTGTTATTCCCTATCTCATATTTTGTCTTACTAGCTGATCATACATAAGCTACATTTGTGGGTTAAGGGGACGAGAAAGGGAAATGTTATTGTTAACAGCTCTATGCATTTAAGGTAGTGCGAGCGAGATAGTTCCGTAATCATAATAGAGACCATTTTGAAATTGTATGCTTTAATTTCACCTGCTGGAAGACTCACGAAGTAAATATATATCGTCATTAATGGTGCAATAATATAGTTTTACATGACAGAAATTGTAAGTAATGAAATGAAAATATCTAAATAAGTCTTTTAACTTTACTCATTGAGTGAGGGAGGAGCTTCCGTGGGGAAGAGGTGGACGGGTAGGAGTGTGAAACCAACACCTATACCTATAATATGAGACTTATGGTAGTGCGAGTGAGATAGTTCCCTAATCATAATAAAGACCGTATTCGATATATACGTTTTAACTTCACTAACTGTGAGACACACAAATAAAATGTTGCATTATTAATGGTACAATAATATAGTTTTACATGACAGAAATGGTAAATAATCAAATGAAAATATCTAAATAAGTCTTTAACTTGACTCATTTTTTCACGCTGTACGTTTGAAACTCCATCAAAACGGTAGGCATATTGTGATCCCGAACAATTTAATGCGGTGACAATATGATTAATATTTAAAAATAGTTATGAAAACACACAAACGACACACTGTTGATATTTTGACGAGATCTTAGTGTTAGAAATTCCTCATTTGTTAAAAAAAGCTCTCTCTGGAGTGCATACTTCTTCTATTTCCCATATAAAAGGGCTTGTATTCTCTGGTAAATATCTCCAATAGCAATGTAGTAAGGGGTCAAATTTTTTATGTTAATGGAAGGGTGATATATTTTTCTTTATAATGAAACCAAGTTCATTGATTTCTAGGTTAAATGATATTTCACTCAAACTACCTTAATTTAGGATTGGTTCATAATTATGATAATTGGAATATGTTATTGCTGTTAATTGCTGTTAAATACAAATCTCATTGAACTCATTAAGAAAAAACATTTTCATAAATCTTGCCATTATAGAACAATTAAAATCCCCCTTATCGACTAGACGAAAAAGAAGTGGAGTTCTTGAAAGCACGGAGGTTGAATACTGAGCTTAAATTGCGTTCTGCTTTTAAAGTTGCCTTCGCGTAGCCTATGTAGACAGGTCTTAACTCTCTCCCTCTTTCGTAACTTTCCCAGTTCTCAAGATTACCTGTCACCTTACACTGGCTATCATGTCCTTCCCCATCGCCCGCCACGCCCCCACATCCCTTCGCCTCCTTCGTCCCATGCCTCCCTCTTGATCGCCACCACCACCGTGGGGCTATAACTCCCGTACGCCCATTGCGTGGACGAAGACACTTTCGAATGGGAGTTTTCCGTCCCTCCACTCTTCCATTTTTTATCCCTTTCGATGAGATCCTTTTATAGAGTAGCGGACTGTTATTTGTGGACGGAATAGTGAGAAATGTTTCGCCTTTCATTTTGCTTGGGATGGTCTACTATGGCGTCCTAAAAGATTGATAATATTCTCTCACATCCTCATCGAAGGAGTAGGAAAGTTAATTTGGGTCGAAATTGCCTCTAGCTAATTGGATTCTTAAAGGCGTCCCCAGCGCTTTCACGGAGACTTGCTCTTTTCATCTTCTATCCCCCTCCAGCAGCTAATTCCGAATGATCATTCGGCAACTTCGGAATAATAGCAGTCGTGATTTCTAACACTTGCAGAACTCTTCAGAGTCCCTCCGTGTCGAAAATGTGCTTCACACTTTCTCTCTGTAATACTTTGGTTCTTCACTGATGATAGGTCAAATGTTTTTCCTATACTGCTGACTGACATGTAATAATTTGGCACAAAGGGATCACCGGTAGAGCAATTTTATCCAGAACGCATTAATTGTAATTAGAAGTCTTCACACATTGTAGCTTGGATTGTTTTCAGGGAAAAATATTTCAATTGCTGGGTAGTTATTGATATAAAAGTAAGATGAAGAAATTTTCTTTTTAAAGACTTGTTATGAGATTGAAATACGTTTTTGCGTCAGGATTAGTATTTATCATTTTTGCCTCGGAATATGTAATATCTGGATATCCTTAAATTTTATTCATTCAAATCATCCAAGCATCGGATTTAGCTCACTTATTTATTTGTGTCTTTGGAATTTTATAGTTTCTGATAACAGCAGTGAAATTATTTATTTCTTGGAAAACAGAAAGAAAAAATAAGTTAGTAATTATCCATTCTCCTGATGCTGACCTTTTTGAGAAGACTTCCGTTTGGTATACGGTCACCAGTTAAGATTTTTAAATTGATTTTAACGAATTTCGGTTATCTCTGATTTAATTTATTGGTTACATTCAAAGTAAAATAACACCCTATGCCGGTATCAACCGCAATAATTTGTGAAAAATTTTCACATGGAGAACATTTAAACTACGACTTGGTTTCTGATTTATATGGTAAGGTATGAGCCAAAATTTGAAGATTACACCTAACATTTAAATTAAAATTTAGAAAATTGTTTATGAGAGGAAAGCTAACAGTTCGGATTGCTGAGATTTCTAGGTATCTACTTGCGCATCTATCAATTACTTTTTGTTAAAATCATGGCTTAGGGTAGGCTTCTCTATTTTTTTAAAATTTAAATGGTGATGCTTTTCGAAAAATTTCTCTAGTTTCTAGTTTAGAAATTTTGATAGCGCAGTCATTAGTGGAAGACGGCAGTGGCAATGTTTCGTTTTTACATTATGTGCTCGGGCCGACTTAATCCTCTTAATGAAGTTTTTTAAGCCCTCCATTAGGACTAGAAAAACCTCTTAGGGGCTTTAAATGGATTCCCTGCTGGCGTTTGGAATAAACTAAGATTGCAGATTAGTTTCCTAAGTTCAAATGAAATCCGCTACGAGATTAAATTCTCTAATAGGTAATAAAGATCTGGAGAGGTAATTGCGTACTTTGCATTTCAACAATATTTTTGCTGCCCTAATGTTTGCCTTGGAGATCTATATTTCATTTTGGAATCATTTTTAAAGCATCCGTATTATCATTTGTGGTGCACTACCAGCTGTTTTATTTTACATTTGAAAATATTGTTTGTATCTGCTAGATGGTTTCCACATAAGCAAGTTTATACTCTACGTGAAATCCGACAATTACTTTTAAAGTTCGTTAAGTTGATAGTGGTGATATTCTCCTATCGGAAGCATGATGACTATTGTAATGGATTATTATTGTAATGACAATAGTTTGGCTCCTTTTCGTAGAACTAAAACCTACACGTTTCAGATAAGAATTTAGTGTACTGTGGCTGGAAATTTGGCGAAATTTTACATTTTGGCGAAATTTTTTGGCGAAATGTACCATTGTAAGCTAAGACAGCTTCTTTAATGATCAGCTAGTTCTACAACTACACAATACCCTACAAGCCATCTATGGGTGTGAGGTAGGGGGTAACTTATCACCGGCACGTACTTCACTGAACCACAATGAAGTCAGTGAAGCTATCATTATAGATGCATTAGGTGAAACATTAAATACGACTCATAATCTGCGAATCAGTGCTTTTATAGCAGCCGCTTGCATTCCTGGCTTTTAGGAGTGTAAGCATCTTCATCACGGCCCCCTCTCTCCTCACCATGCCCGGAAGACGGATCAATTTAAACTCTATCGCTCACTCAGCCACCGCACGCGGGGAGTGTCTCCTCCGGAGAAGTCAATCCATTTAGCGCCGCTCCGGCATCCATCTGCTGCAAAAACCTTTCTCCCCAGAAATTTCCTCGCAGATGATGAGCGTGCACTTCGAAGATGAGCCGTTAGTCATTCTGCAGCAGCCTCGGGGCGTCCTTCCCCGCCTCCTAAACACACTCATCTCCCTGCAATCTTGCTTCCCTGCCCTCTGACATCCCACCTATCAATCGCCCTAAGTGTTAGGAACGATTTTCAATGCACCCACGGCTAATGCGATATTTTTCTGGAGGTTGAAATTTCATCCTGCCCCCTTCCGTATTTACATCCCTTTCCCTGTTTGCACATCCAAATCTCCAACCTCCCCAACTTTGTCTCCTTCCCTTCTCGTCCCCAATGGTTCAAGGTCCCATCGACTGCGACGCAAATCCCTTCCCCCTGGAAATCACCGCGAGGGCTCCGCTTATCCGCGTTGCCTGCCGCTGGCTCCGTCATCTCCGGGAAACATTTCCCCGCATATCTTCTCGACATGAAATCTTCATACATCACGACACACACCGGTTAATCTTTCCCTCTTGAGCGTAAGGAACCTCAATGCAGGAATATACATGTTTTTTTCGCTAGATACCCTTATTTTTGAGAGTTTTTATTCTCTATAATATAATTCCTTTTCCGCAATTTTCCGTTTTTGCTATGCCAATTAGGTTTCAGTCGTACTGTGAAACCATAATGGTGAGTATTAATTTCGCAAATTGGAATTTCTGCATTATATCCTCGGCAACCACCACCTGAGCTAATATGTAACAGAAAATTGAAAAGGCTGTATATTTACTATTTCGGCATTTTGTGTTATTTTATTTCTATCATCTGCAAAAGCCGTGTCTCATTGTCATTTTTGAATAAACGTTTTTATTTAAATATGCATCGTATTTACTCTAGTGATTGCCCGAGAAACATAATTTACCCTTTGCACTTTACCTATGGCAAAATTATGTTGCTTTTGATAAATTAATCCAAATCTTTTGTAGACCTTTTAGTCAGTTTCCCTATCTACCGTTTGAGTCAACTCATGATTTAATATTTTAAATTAGCCTTTAATGAAAGAAAAATATTATTTTCACGGGGGAAGGAGTCACTCATCATAGAGTTTATTAATAAATATAAAACTTACATGTCTCCACTCTTCCATTAGTGTCCAACATTTGTACCACATCTGTGACTCTTCTTCAGGAACTCGATATATAGGAAAGCTGAGGCACTAACTTTTTAATTTAATTTATATAAATTGTCGTTTCTTGTATCAATGCCTTTATATTAATTACTTTTTAATTAGTTGGTGTTGGTCAAATCTTGTGATCACTTAAATATCAATGTGTCATCGATAAATCTTCCAAGAGGCCAGAATTACATACCTTCATCGCTACATTTAGCTTTTGCGCCATCTATCAGATTCCCCCGCGATTGAGCGGTAAATCACGACCGACGTCTGCGCCAACCCAGAAGCCATTCATATTGCGCTACATAATACCCCGGCCTCTACCTCCCTCACATCTGCGACCGCCCGCCCCTCCTCTTTTTCTCTCTACAGCGCTCCCGAGGGGCTGTTTCAACCCCTTTCTCCCTCGCCCCACAAATCCCATCCCCTACCACCCCCTCTTCGGCCGAACCTCAATAAACCGTTTTTACTCTTTTTCGCTCCCATATCCCTATTACCGCTTCAGGCGTTTAGTGCTTCCTTCTACCCTTTCCCCATTCCCTTTCATTTACCCTAGATGCCCTAATCCTTCTCTTTTTTCCTCAAATCCCTGTCTCTCCGCAATTACTCCCCGAGTCTTTGCTTTCACCGTTCCCTTTTCTTCAGATACGACCGCTAATGTCTAGTCTTTCCTTTATCTAACCTCTCTCTCTCTCTCCTCGTCAATCTTTGCTTCCCCTTTTGCTGTTTCTTTCTAATGTCCCTACATGCTCCCACCGAATTCTTTGCCGCATTTTCTCCCTCTTTCTCATGCCTCTTTCATCCACCTCTGGCCCATTTACGCCGCCAGCCCTAAAGCCTTGGCTTCCATCAACGCTCTTCTACGAGGGCGAATCGCCTACCGACCAATCCCTTTTCTCGACTCCAATCCTTTCTTCTATTCACTGTCTTCCCCTCCAACCCTTTCCCGCTCTCTGCTCTTATCTCTCCCCTCAGACACCTACCCCACGTGACCTCCTCTTCCGATGGCTTTCGTGGTTTAGTTTTTATGACTCCACTCATGCAATAGCACTTCATTGATTACCATTCAAGTTTATAGCTCGCGCATTTTTCTTCGATGTACACTATTTGCAATGGGCCTTGTAGGAAGGTGGCAATAGAAATTCTGTCATTACATAATTTTACACTTCAAGAACGGATTTTATTGGCAGCAATCGTCGCTTCCGTTTCGCTCTCATGAGGAATTTAAAAATGTTGAGATTGTTATCGTCATATGTGCTAATTTTTTTTATTTCACACATCATTTTATTTGAATACGTTAAAGCCTTTAATTTATGTTTTTTGGTAGCTGTGAGGCATTTTAGTCACTTTCAAATATACATGACCATAATTAAAGAAGAAAATTCGTCTTTAATGTGTTATTTACCCTTTTATTGATCGTCTCTCTTGACGTAAATTAAAGTGGCTTACAAGGGTTCTATTTTTTCACGGGTGTTCCATAGCACGCATTAACTTAATATCCATGCCACTATCGAAAATTTGTAACCGTCACGAGTTCTGAAAGTTTTTTTTTCCACCCGCCATTACTCTCTTTAGCGCCGCATAGTCGAACCCGACTCCCACGTGCGAATACGTGCGGCACACAGTTTACTTCCCTTCGGGCGCAGAAGTTTTCGGATTCTCCAATGACGATGCTATCTCGCCCTCAATCCATTACAGCCAACTCTTGGGAAGGTCGTCCATCCGCAAGGGGCAGTGCCCAAACTCTCTCTCTCGAGAAAGAAGAATAACCTCCTCACCCCTCCCCTTTAAATTGCACTCCTGGCCACTCTCCCCTCCTCCTTCCTCCCTCCCCCACCCTCTCGACTGTTTCTTCTTTTGTAACCACCCGTAAGAAGGGAGCGCCAGCCACCCGTCTTAACCCTTCCCTTCACAATTCCAGCTAGGCTCCTTCTCCTCTTTCTAATGCCACATCCGCATTTCCACCGCAGACACATCTTACCGGATTTTTCGTCTCTCCGCGGTGCTTCCTTTCATTAACTCTACTTGGAGTGAGTGAAGAGCACCCTAAAGGATTCCTTAGGCTCTATTTTCTTCACCCATTTTCTCTGATCTTTCAACTGCCCCCTTTTATCCTAGAGAGTCATACGCACATTTTTCTATACTCCTTTTTTTAACCCAGGAAGAAGCCATACCCTACATCACCGTTCTATATTAACACACGGCACTTCTTCGCAGTGATTATACGCCTTTATTTTTTTCCTTTTAGATATTGATCCTCATTTTTTTTCAATTCATTGATAGGTTCGCTAAAGTCCAGGCCCTGCAATTCAGTGCTTTGTCAAATACTTGCATATAGAGCTCCATATATATGCAAAGAATCCTCTTAATCGTTGCTACTAAAGGAGCTGTCAGTCGTTCTGGGTGTAATCTTATTCAAACTCCATTTAAAAAGCTTTTATTAAAACATAGTTTTCCATATGTGCTACTCACTACATTTAAGTTGTTAAAACATACGTTTTTCCAAAGGCTAAGCCACGACTCTGGAGTTGTACCAAATTGTCAATACAACGCCATCGGCAAGACTTTCTTCCCCTTTGTAGCTGTTGTTTGAAAGTCTTCATAGGACCTGCACTTCAAAATAGACATCACCTCACTTCCATTTCTCGTCCATTTAGCTTCCCTACCTTTGTATATTGTTACATTTTAGATTCTTTTATGATTGATTTGGTATATTCCCTAAACTCTATTACGCTCCTTGATCAAAATGAGTATTTCCTCCGGCACCAATGGTTTTCTTGTTTTTAGTTAACGTCTTCCAAAAATTTCTACTGCCCCATTGATACAATTTTTTTTCCTCTTCCCATCATCCTTCTATGAGTAAAGCAGTTATTTTTCTAAAATCTCCGGCTACTGCTTCATTGTTGAGTATGTTAAGGCACTATCTGATTTGGTTGGTTTTATGGTGTTTCTTTGGCATAATATGGCGTTAAGCTCTTACAGCTTCATGAGCACTAACACATATTAGTGCAGGGTAGCAATAGCATGATTTGATTTTTGTTTTAAACTAATTTTCATTAAAAGTTAGTCAACTTGGTCGCTTTTTCAGTCACCAGAGGCTTTTTATTATATCGTCTTTGAAAAGGAACTTCAAAAAGTGTATCAGTGATCGACAGATGATTTTGTTTACAAGTCTCAAATATTTTGTACCCCTTTAGTTTGTAATGCCTAATCTAAATTTCCTCGAACATCTTTGGTCTTGGCAGGCAACAGCTTTTTCATTAAAATAATCGATTATGATCATATGTGCGCTATCATTAACACATTTAATTGTGTGTAAAAGAAATTACTCATAGAGTTCATGTATCTTCGTAAGAAAGCGCTTTAACTCAAATTCTAGAATACTGGAAAGGCTGTATAGAATGAATAAATTTGTTTTGAATAGATAACCAATCGTGCAACGATTTTCACTGATTTGTCACAGATCTAGGCCACATCCAGAATCAGTCCTAAATTATATGAAAAATGCATAATTCATGCTCGAGGAAAAAATAGAAGCCGTGTCAGTTAGGTTGCTATCTCGAAACATCAAGCTTTGGGTTGAAACATAAAATAGCCAACAGGAAGCCTTGTTCAATGCACATATCGATTAGATCATGTCTGAATGTTTCCATAGAAACATGGAAAAGCATGGGCTGCCGAATAAACTGAAGTTTGCCTTCCAACGCTCCATCAGTCATGAGTCCGAGACCAAGGGTTTCGTCCTTGCGTGCCAGGATGGTGTCATAAACAACCTCATGCACCACACCTCTTATACAAGGTGGAGGAGCGAGATGAAGGGCGCGTCGAGCACAGCCGAAGGCATAATAGGTGTACTCGGTGGAATTACAGGCTCGCTTCTAAATAGCCTCAAATGCATTCCTGCTTACATGGCACTAGCGGAGTCACTTGCAAAACGCATGAAGTAGGCCGTTATCTTTGGTCACTACGTCTATTCCGTGAGTAGGCATGGCCCTCATCGTCGCTACCTGTGCAGCTGATATCGAACATGGCCAAACTTCATGCTTTCTGATGACTCGGTGGGGAATATAACCAAAGTAATAGTGTGATAATGCAGAAAACTACAATTATTGACTCGGTACTCTCTACGATTTGGTTAGAGAGCGCATTCTTGAGAGGAGAACAAATAAAATTTTATTACTAATGAGTTTTTCTGGTAGAAGAAAAGAAAGATTCCGAGAAGGGATATCGATAATGGCAATCATTAGAATAAAATTGAAAAATTTGAAATATAGAATCAAGATAAATGTCAGAAAGGGGTCCGCGAGGTCAGAATTACCGTTTATGTAACTTATTAGTCACCAAGTTCTGAGGGTTACTCGGTAAAATTTAACGTAGTTAGCAAACTGCAATATGCAAATAAGTAGCTTTTCTAAAAAGCGATGAAAAAATAAATTTTTCATGTTTTCTCTTGCCACTTTAGTCGGGAAATTACCCCTGTAATGTAATATTTTGGGAATCGGATGGATGTGATGGGTAGAGTACCAACCTACCATACCGATGGTAAGGTTTCAATTCCCAGCGGGGATGGATATCATTCAGAGAAAACCGGATCACTACTTGGGTGTCTTGTGAAGGACACTTCTAGTTCAGTATGTCGGATGAGACGTTAAGTCGTTGTCCCCTAGGCGTCTTTAGTTAAGAGCAGGCTAATGTCGACGCCAGGTTTCTCTCCACCCTTCCTATATTCCCCGGTAAACCTATCCTTACCGACCAACCCACATGACCTCAATGGCGCAAATTATCTCATTTGTCGGTCACCACCCAAATAACCAACTAACCGAAATAATATTTAGCTGTGAGTTACTTACAAAGTTTTAAGAACCCTAACTTTTATGTTGACCTGAAAATTGTTTTTCATACTTTGCATATTAATTGAAGAAAAAATCCCATTGCAACATACTAAAATGGAGATCTTTTCCATTTGTGGTAAAATCAATGGGATATTATAAGATATTGAGCTGAAAATAGGTCGACATTCCATAATATCCTAGGTTCCCTTCGTGTCCCTAATTTTCGTAAGTGAATCGTTAGTCTACGATGTTGCAAACTCTAGTTCGTGGCGAACATGATTCTATCGTTTTCCTCGAGGAACAAAAAATGTGATGGCATCAAAAAGGTCTTATGTTGATTGAGTACAGTGAGTTTTAACATGATCGATATGGAGCGGGAAAAGAACTGGAGGAAGGAGAAACTCCATCTCGTCGCCAGTCTTTCTCATGCCCTTATATTGTTCTTATTCCAGATAAAATGTAACTGCTGCCCTAAAGGTTTTAAATAAAAATTGCTATTTTTTATAATCCAAATAACATAATAAATCCTTAACTGTGCTAGAATTTGGTTGTCGTATAGTGAGACTATTTTAAAATAGCTCGACTCATTTCTCTTTTCACTTCATTAAAATTCTGCGTGTAACTTCCCAGCTTGTGTTCTCTCTGAATTCAACTTTAATAACTCGGTGGTTGACGGAAATTCTTGATGCGGTCTTATACATTTGATAATCAGTCTTTAACGGAAACAACCCTAAGGAATCCTTAAAAATTTTATCCTACGTTCTGCTAAATCATTATATTGAATTTAACGAATTTTGATCTGTAAAATTTTTCGCGGTCTCATTTCACTTTGTTTACTATCAGTCTGTGCAAAGGACAGACGTTTTCCGTAGGGCTCGCAAAAATAGTTTTTAGTAATGAAGCAGATAAGCACATATCTTTGACGATGATGAATGGAATTCAATTTACGCGCGGCAGTTTAAAATATGCCTTACAGTTAATTAAAATAATTAGTATTTAGTTGCTGAGGTGCAAATAATTTATTATCTATATTGCAATACCATAAAAATTGCGTAATAGACTCGGGAAGATGATGAGTGCGAAAAAATACCATGGCCATGCTTAGGTACTCGTCGCACTCAGTGGAAAGGTGAAATGTCTATAGTTTACGTAGAGTTTTAGGTATTACTTAATAATGCATCTCGTTCATCATAGTTCATTCCTTGCACGAAATTCTCCAGCCTCACCTGTCACCTTCTCACATATCAAAATGTAGATGACTACCGACTTTGTTTTCAACTCCCCCTCCTCCTATAGGTTCCGTGGATATACACCGTGAGAACTTGATAATGCACTATGACGTTAAAGCAAGTCTCTGGAGTCTTTCGGATTTTTGGATATTATTAGAGAAACCTTTTGCAGTCATCTTCCTTATTACTTAGTTTTTTTATTCCGCCCTCTGTAGCCAGTTTGAAGGAGAGCATGACATTCGAAGGCTGGCAGCCTCCATTCAAGTTTCATCACGTGAGGGAAAAATTTTCGCACACTCGCTGGAATCTGTCCCCCTCATCCTCCTCGCTGTCGTCTTTCCTGGCAAGCCTCCGCTCCAGGCCTCGCAGCGCGGACCATTCTACCCCCCCCCCCCCTTCGCCTACCCCCGCCTCTCACCCCACGCCTCACTCTGTCCGTTCCCGAATCCCCCTCTCTCTCTCCGGGATTTCAGCGGACTCAGCAGCGTCCACAACTCCCATAGGCCCTCAGCTGTCTCGATGGTGATGCATCCTCATATCTCTCCCTCCCTCCCTCTTCGCCCGTCTTACTCCTCAATCCGCTCTTTTCCACCTCCCCCTTCCCCCGACCATTTTCCCGATATTTTACTCTCCGTTCAGAAATTTGCATTCTACGCAGAATATGGTGTATTTATCCAAGCATTTTTCATTTAGATACAAACAACTTCGTGAAAACAGGCTTAGTGCAGTTAATATTCACTTCCTAGAACATGTTGGTGATGTAGATACAGCGGTTAGTAGCGTTGACGAAACGGTTGTGCAAACAACAACGATAGTTCAGCAATGAATCTTTGTTTAAAAAGTAGGAATACGGTTGTGAAGTGATACAGCTACATTTGGTGGCCATTCAGAAATCATCAAATACGCATTTGCTACATTCGATCCCTGAAACAAAAAGAGAAGTATCAGGAGCGATGTGGTGGGATTTTAAGAAACTCCAGTTTTCCACCGGTAATTACCAGTTCTAATTTTTTCTCCATTTTAATTGTTAATTTCTTATCTTAGTCATTATCAAGTTTACATAGCTTTTGAGGTGAGCTTGTCTCATTCGTTAATATGTAACAGTAAGTGAAAAAATGGATTTCGATGTACCGATGAAATCAGAAGTTTAGATAAATATTAAATTAAGCTTGTCAACACTTGGTAATGCAATGATGCATCATTTTCTGGTGAAGATTACCAAAGAACGTTTTACCATAAAGAGGGACCATTCGGCGTCTGCGCTCGTGTTGTAAATATGAGCGTCTAATTTTCTGATAAATATAATGTATTTTCGCCAATTTAAATGCCAAATTTATGAAGGTGGGTTTATTATCAATTAACAGTATATTTTTGAGCATATGGTATACTAAAGGTTAGATAGGTTTTGTAGCCGTCTCCTCGTCAAGCGCGATAGCGTAGCTCGTCAAGCGCGATAACTCTAAGAAATGTGTCATCTTCGAACCATTTAGCGGGCAAAGTGTGGTATTATTTGCTTGTGGGACCACAACCATCTCCAGTTTAAAAATAAATGCCCTTAGTGTCACCCTCTTTCTCTCATCCTCCCTTTTTACACCCGAATTAATCGGCCGGTGCGGCTGGCTGAGAGATGAAGGCAGAGATTGAACTCCCCCTCCCACCCACCATTCTATCTCAGGCAATTGTCACGTCGTCCCTTTGATGTCACATGCACTGCTGAGACGAGATAGCTGGAGTCATTGTAAAAATCCCCCCCCCCCACTCACTTCTCAAGACAACGCATTCGAAAACTTTTCCAGGGTCTTCCTTTACTGCCCTCGCGATAAGCATACGTTTCCATGTCTGAAGGGCGCGTGGAATGAGACGTTTCGCCGTTTCCTTTTTATGTCTTATCTGCCCTCCCTCCATTCGCGAACGAAAGTTTTCAAAGTCCCGCAGTCTTTCAGCTACTGAGATGTGTATTCCGGATGTATTTGGCAGTTTTTTATTTCAGTACCCTTGCCCCTGCAGCTGAGTTTTTTTATGACGGCGTTAAAATAATGCTGACTTGAGTTATTTTAGCTCATACCAAATCTATATAATTTATGTAAACTAAAAATGCCAATATTGTTAAAATTACTTCACAACTGCGTGTGCCACATGCACCATTCCTTAGTTAGCCATGAAAACTGTCGATAAATAAAAGTTATTCATGCTGTTTGCTTGTTTCCATAGCTTTTGTGATGAAAGGCTCCTCTTCTTGTAATGCTAAGTTGAGGATAAAGAAAGAGAGCCCTGCTTATCTAAACCTTGGCTGTAGCTATGCAAAATGGGGTTGATTCTACTAAAAGGCTTCCTCTAAGGCCAAACTATCAAGCAATTTCAAATACATCCGACTTTCTCGGAATAGTTCTCGAAGCCAAAGGCAAATAGTTGTACGTGTGAGCAACCAGCTAACTCATTTTTTGACATACCTAGACTCTTCTCAAAAACTCCCTCTTCTGCTTACTTAAAAAGTTAATTTTTTATACTTTCTTACATGTCTTAACGACTCTTTAACGTTGGTTGTGGTTAGGGATCAATGATAGCACCCTAAAAAGATATTCTCAAGCCTCAATTTGTGTTTCTTTGTTCTCTCCTGTTTTCCTTCTTAATGAATATGCGAAAATTTAAACTTAAACTAAACTGAAATATGTCATGTTCCATCTAGTGGCAGCCAAATGATTAAGTTCAAATAACATAGCATTGGCACTCTTTTTGTATTTTCAAATTTAAGCGAAGTTGTATCCCCTCCTTTTTTACTGTAGGTTATTTCCCACTGCTTTGGTTCCTACAGCTTAAGTTTAAATTTTAGCGTGAATACGTCATTGTATCATTCAGTTTCGAACTGTAAGCAATAGTTCCTTACATTGGCCATTATATTTAATTTATATTTTAAAAGAGTTTTATTCGCTTTACACAGGATTAGATGATATTTTGAGTAATTGATTTATTATTTTTCAAAATGGTTCATATGGTTCAAACGAGAACAAAGACTAATTTCACTGCGTTGGTGGCATGATCTATCTCACTCAGGCTTTTTTTGGGCCCTCAAACTTTTTGCTTAATGCTTCTTAGTATTTTCCGACTCTGCAGTTGCGTCATTCCTCTCCTTCGGAGTAGCAACAGACCACGCGGTGCTCAGTCACGCTAAGCCATGTTTCAGCTTTGCTGGCCGAAGACTTATCTCACTGCGAGGAGAGAGGTATTACGTTACTCATAGACGTCAATAGCTGGTGGATTGATTAAAGAGAATGGGCACTGCGAGGAGTCAGTAGGTTGAGAGATTGGGAGAGAGAGTTGCCTAGCCACTCGTAAATAAAATGGGCCATGATGTTGTTCTCCCCTGATTTCCATTAATATAGCTCGAAAGTTTGTTCTAAAATATAAAGGAAATAATTACTGACCCACTCAGTTAGTTTGGCTAAGCTCATTTGTGATAATTTATTTTACCCTTTCTGTATTTTAAAAACTTACATTATTCTTACTTATTCTCCAGTCTTCGTACGCGTTCTTGCACTTAGCATGAAATTGGAACACACAAACCTCTATGGCATGGAATAAAAAAAATTGAACACATACACCTCTAGTCGTTAAAAAATATCTATAGCTGCTAGAGGAGTAGTGGTTCAAAATTTTTCTCATGTTATAAAAGAAGGGAGGAAAAAATAAAGACGCTGACTGAGAGAGAGTTAGTGAATTGAGCATTATAGTATGAACGTGAACGTACTGTTCAATTCACTTCCTTTATATATTCGAAGAGAATTCGTATTGTATAATTGCTTTTAAAAGACATTTTCCTTATTATATCTTTGAAACTTTCTATTTTACAAGTATTTACCACACAAAGAGATATTCTGCTCTCTTTCCTTTATTAAAACCAAATATCAAAAAGCTCATGCTCTTTAAGCCCTTATCCAATGTTTCATTTAACCATAAACGTATCTATATCAAAATTTGAAAGAAGATTTCCAACTTTTTTGTAACATTTTTGGACTCTTTGTGTAACCAAAACGGGTTGTTTTTAACTTAAATAAGAACATTTATAGGACAAGTATCGTTGAATTCAGTCAGAACATTACTCTGTTGGAGACTATTCATGACGCAGCTCAATTTGAAAAGTATTTAGGAAGACAAGCTTACGGTAGCGATAAAAGTTCTCCTCTTTGAACCACATTTAATTTTGGATCTCAGTGTCGAGTACTATTGTCAGAGCTCCTGGAGAAATTTCCGTGCTATGAGTCACACGCCTTCATTTTCAGACATAATGAGTCGGGTAGGAATGAGAAATATTGGAAAAAGCACGCATCAACTGTTTTACGGCGCCCTGTGTTTTGCTCTCCTTATCCAGCCCAGGAGTCCTTCCCTCCCTTTCCTTCCATACCTCGACATTTTCCCCAGCAGACTTTCTCCCTCTCGCTCCGCTGCGCAGTCTTTCCTTCGTGGCCCTAAATAACCCCTTCAGATCCTGCAGTTTCATTTTCAAAGTTCTACGCCTCCTTCAACCCTGGAATTCCTCTTCTCTCCCCCGAGTATGCTCTTCCAGTCTCCGCTCCCCAAAAACTGAAATTTCTCCCCTACAAACCATTCCTTCTGTCCCGTTACAATCCCATTCTTTTCTCTGGAGGTTTTCCGAAAATCTGGGGACTATGAGTTCTTTCTTGTCGCTCCCCTTTCACCTGCAACTCGTTTTGAGAGAGACAGAAGAAGCGACCCTTGTGGGGAGGGGAAATAAAAAGAAACATTCATCTCTCTGCGCTCGTTTTGGTATAAAATGCTTCTTGAAATGTATTTATTTTTTTCATCAATACATTTTTGTGTAGGCACATATACCACGCACACTCCGGGTGAATGTATACTGAAGTAAACTTTTTCTTTTAGGCTCTTATTTTAGCTGTATTTACTTGCTGAAATGATAAGGTTCTCACACAGCTGAAATGAAGGTAAGTTTGACGTCAAATATGATTACTGAAACTGAATTATTGACTGAAGTTTATTGCTGAGGGAGGAAAAAATAATTTTTTTAAGGAACATCTTTCTTATGTTCCTTAAAGAGAGACCTTTTACTATTACCTGTAGGAATACTTTCTTCCATTTTATGAAGCATTCTATTAATAATTTTGTTATTCTGTGGGTAACTTATGAGATAACTTTAGAATTTAATGACTTCTTGTACCGATCGTGAATCATCAAAAGACATACTATAAATGGAGCTCATCAGCATCAATTCGCATTGACTGTTTTTGTGAAGTTGTTTTTTTGTTTTGTGAATTTTATGAAGAACAAAAGTGTGTGGAGACTTTCTTCTTCGGGTGCTCTCACTATCTAAAAAGCAGTTTTTGTAAAACCAGGATCTTAGGAGAATTAGGCGCTAGTTTTCGATTGCGGGATCTAGGTCGAGAAATTTGAAATATTCTATTGAACTTTCCCTCTATTTCTAATGGCACGATTGAAGCGGTAGCATTGTTTTCTTTAAGATAAATTTGATTTTTCTGAAGACGTAGGTATAAGGCAGTGAGCACTGGAAATTGTAAATTTGTCTAATTTGAATGAACATTGTCCCACCATGCAGTCGTCTTTGACCGTATTTTAACGCATCCTGAGTACAACTTGTGCCAAAATCCCTTGAGTGAAAGACGGTGCACCTCACGTGCCAATCCTGGCGGTCCCTTTCGTCGCGGTATCTGGAATGCGCCCCTCTTTGTTGACACTCGCGTGCTTTCCTTGGGTACTCCTCAATTCCGTCTCACGTTTCTCTCTTCATCTTAGCTCTCAACTCGTCACCCCCTCCTCCTCCGCCATAACTCACCCCTATTCCCTTTTCTGGCCTCTTTCATAGGGTCAGCCTCATCCCTAAGATCTTACCCTTATCCACTTCCACCCTTACCCCCCCTCTCCTCCCTTTTATTTCTTCTCTCTCTCTCTCTGCTACCATTTCCGCAGTCATCCCTTTGCTCACTCCGTCGCTCGGTGCAACCGTGCCTCAGTCTTGAAGTTGCACCATTATATCGAGCATCGATCTTCTTTACTCGAACCTTGGGTTTATCGAAATTGTGTGCGTCGGACGTGGAAGTGAATTCAATCAGAGTGTTTCGTGTGATTAACAGAAGCTGCCTTCGGTATTTGGGTGGAGTGTCTTTCGACGTGGCCGGGGTGATAAGGAGGGAGGAAGACAGGGAGTGTCAGCCGTCGATTGTTTGCGGAAGTTACGAGGCTCGAGGAACTCAAATCCCGCTCCTTCCTCGTCCCGTCAGCGGATCTCCGCTAATACCATTTTCCCCTTCGCATCTCTCCTTTCTTCCCCAATTCTCTCTCTTGTTCCATCTCAACTTTAACGATTCTCTGATTTTCTTTTAGGCGTGTATTATTTTCCTTCCAAGTTTCTTAAATATACATGCTTCGGTGAGACTTAATTTCCTGATATTTCATTCCGATAAAACTCGTTACTTAGGAGAGGTTGGTAGCTAAGGAGGTTTAAATTTTCCACCAGGCATTTGCAACCTTCGTTTCTTCCAAGCAGTATGAGTATTTTCTTTTGCTTCTATATTTTCTTTTTCATTTTTAAATGTAAAAGTTCTCACATTCTCGATAGAACCAAGTTCTTTCAATAGAGAAATGAGAATTTTTAGCCCCATGTAGAAGAAAGAAGTCTTGAGAAACTGCAAAAACTTTTGCCATAATTAAAACTGTGCATTCTTATATAATCCGGCACGAGACTGCCCTAATTAACTACGCCTCGTCGGAATCTTTGTTCACTTAATGCAATATTTCCAGCTATCCTTTTGACCTAATTAGTTAGTACTCAGCCATCATTGGGTTTCTATTAATGCATTCAGACTTAGATTGGGAACTTTTGGGATAAAATGTAAAAATACTTCCATTAGTTTCAGTGAGTGCTCACGGTCTTAGATTTTGTGGCTTTAGGGTAAAATTGTTAAATTTAAAAAAAATTGTGAGGCAATTGAGGAAATCTTATTAGATTGAGGGTTTATGTTCACGACAAAGGTTAACTTTATCTAGATTACGAGATATTATTAATTCGAAGAAACTGTGAAATGCTCTCCAACGAAGCCAACAAAATAAATCTTTCCTTGATTATGTTTGTGTAATCTAAGCACACGAATTTTCCAGCTCTTTTTGTGTATTTGTCATCAATTTTATAGCGAGGTGAATATCATTCATGTGTTATACTCTAAACACTCTTCGCACAGGTTTCATTCAGTGCTATCCTTAATTAAACAGAAGAAAATCAGGCGCAAATGAAATAAAATAAAATTTTAGCCATTTATAAAATTGGTCTCGTTTAGTGATTAAAAATTCATGATGAATTTTCGCCAAAAATTTTCCTTTGAACAAAATAATTATGTATTGATGTAAAATTTCTGTATACCTTTTGAATAAAGTTTATTGCTTAGGAGTTGATGGAAACGTCGAGCATTAACATTTCCGCGCATTTGGAAATTAGTTTTTATAATTTTTGTAAGTTGGAAATCCATTGAAGTTATGCTTAAAAGGAAACTTTTACTTCAGCTATTTCTTGTCAGTACTGTGTGTTAGAGTTAGAAGACCCCATTGTGGTCCTACTTCTTCCTCAAATCCTGATGAAATTCAACTCAAAGGACACCTCCAAGGTCCATTCCTCCTCACTCAGAAGCCTCTCCCCGGTCGCTGAGTCAATACGATAACTGCGAACTTCGGTTCCTCTCTTTCTCTCATCCCTCACTCAACCAACTTCCACAATCTTCCTCCTTCCCTGTCCGTGTAACGTGTGTAGCGCGCCCTACCGCGCTCTGAGTGCAGAAGGAAGAGTCGAGAGCCATGTCCGTGATCAGCGTGCTCAAGGTGCCTCTCTCCATCGCCAAGCTCTTCCAGATATCCCGCAAGAGGGGCTACGGGGGCAGTGGAGGCGAAGGGGGAGGGGAACATGTCGGGGATCCCACCGGCATCGACCGCACGACCTCCGCCGCCGACGCTGCCTCCGCCTCCCAAAGCTCCTCCGGTCAGTCCGGCGGCTCCTCGTCACCCCGCCGCCGCCGCAGTCCCCGGCTGCGCCCGAGGGGATCGTCCTCCTCCTCCCCCGCCGCCGCCGCGTCCGCCACTCGGCTGAATCCCACGAGAGACCCGGCCCTCCCGCCCGTGCGCGCCAGGAGGGCACCCGCCAAGAGGCGGAATACCAAGTTCGTTTTCAGAATGTACGTAGACAATGAGAAGACATTCAAACGGGAAATAATTCAATATGGTTAATGATTTCGTTGTTAGAGAAAAAAGTCGATTTTTTAAACTATATTTTTCCTTGACGATGGATTTATTTTTTTGCGCAAAATTATGTGTTTCCTTCACTTGGCATTAGACTTGTTTATGGTTTTATGGCGCAGTACATTTATAATCTTTCATTCTTAATTATCTGTTGAACTTTATTTAATCTGTTATTTTTCCGGAGCTTTGTATTTAATATGTCATTAAAATATGCCATATGCCTCCAGTGTGTCGATGGCTTGTATGTGAGATGGGTACAGTCTCTACTCTTGAATATCACTGCTTCTTTACTATCATACTCCGAGGCAAGCAATTTCGCTTGCTACTCCGAAAATCATGCCATTCCCTGAGAAAAAATGTCTTGCGTACTTGCCTTAAGCCTTTTCATTTTTGTTATTTTGTTGACAGTGATCATTGAGATGGGGTGACTGATATGAGTGGTAATATGAATTTAGGTAAAAGTCGTTTGCAACTATTGGATTTTCGTACGCCTTAAAGATCTATACTGTGATTTGTTTGAATGGAAATGTGACTATATAACACCGGAACATGTAACCTTGAACAAAGTGTTTCTAACTTACTCAAATTCTTGATAATTTTGTAGCGATTAATATTTCTCAAGGATATTATTAAATTTACTATCCCATTTTTCAGAATGTTTTAAGTTTTTGCGTAGGGTCATACATAGAAGGGTGCTGTAAACTTCCTGAAAAGTAGATAAATTTGTCCTTGGTTAGCAGTTGGCTGGTGCAATCGCATCTTCAACGTTTAAGCAGAACTCACTTCTGGGCCTACCCTTAAGGTTGAATGTATTTTAATTCCTACTCCTAGACTCCCACTCGTCTTTTATAGGTTTAACTTTAGGTTTATAGCCTGCATGCTTAGTTTAAATTAATTAACATTAGCTATCACAGGTCGCTATTTGAATATGGGTGCATAGAAGTGTCGGTAGAAGTAGAGCTTGAGATCATCCGCTGGGAATGTCTCCGATGAACGAAGTTGAACGCACTTAACCCGCGCACCAAGGACGCCATCTAAGATGCCTTTCCTTCCGGCACACTTTGAATCTTTCCTCTCCTCTCATGTATTTCACTACGCTGTTCACCGAGCCGAAAACAGGTTAACTTTATTCGCTATCAGTTCTTTCTCCTCTGAAATCTTAGATTACATTTTTTAGTCGTATTATTAATATCCTTGATCGGGCTATTCATACAGTTCTTATTATCACTGGAGTTCCATAATATCCAGTCCCGGTATATTTTATAACTCCAAAAGGTTTGAATATAAGGGAAAATTTCCATTTATGTAACAGTTACATTATCAGATGTCATGCTAATCCGGCCAAAAAACTATCATTAATACGACTGATTATTTTAGTGAGAGTGTTGAACTGGAACATTTAGCCTTATATGTGTACTTGACTGTAAAGTTGAGTGGTTTATTCATATTTAAATAAGAGCGCCAGATATCAAAATCAAATTGCCAACATTTTTTTCCAAAATCAAATTGCCAAAATTTTTTGTCAAGAAAAAGGTGGTATCTACGAAGTTTATAAAACTTAAATCTACGCCATTTTACGAGTGACGTACAGTGGGCTGAAATCGAAAATAGCTGGCCAAAATTCAAAAAATGATTTTTTTCAAGCCAGGAATCTGAAACTTTGCATAAATATTTTTAAAAAACCTGTGCATGCGATGACGCAAGGAGTTTTCCTTAGTACTTAACAATCAACAATTTGCATGCGATCAAAGTGCACAAATTTCACAAAAATTGTCTTCAGTCAATTTTTTCATTCCACAAACTTGCCGCGAAATGTGAAACTCCTTCCTTATGTGAAATTCCACCTTATGAGAAATTCGGCGTCGCAAACGGTCGCAGCATAACTCATCGGATTTGTACTGTGGAAACATTTTAGAGTTTTGCCATACAAGTTACTTCGTGATGCTCGGCGATGCAATTAGCTATTCCTCTACATATATTTTATAAATGACCAAAAATGAGGGTTCACAATTTTGTATAATATTTGGTAAATAATTAAAAAATGTAAGAAACCTACATTGAAACAAAGATAAAAACCTGTTTCATTTAATTACATCATTTTTTATTCCAATTCTTTACCCATAAAGGTTTAGGAAGGGCTTGATTTTGAAGGTTTTGTGAAAAATTTGAGTGAAGACCATTTTTGCGAAATTCGTGCAACTTTGACCTCATGCAAATTGTTGATTGTAAAGTACTAAGGAAAATTTCTTGAGTCATCGCATGCACAGGTCTTTTGAAATTATTTATGCAAAGTTTTAGGTTCCTGGCTTGAAAAAAAATCACTTTTTGAATTTTGGCCAGCATTATTCGATTTCAGCTCACTGTGCGACGTGTAGATAGCCGTAAGCCGATAATAAGTCAAATGGATTCACTCTCAGAGTAACATATCCAGGAGATGAATTGTGAAAAAGCACGATACATCAAAGTTAATCCATCAAAGTGCTGTTACTTACGATTTCACTTGGCAGAGTTCTCTTCTCACGAGCAAAAGGCTAAATAAATTTATTGAGAAACAAAAAATTGCTCTCTGATTAATTTCAAATTTTAAAGTTCCGTCTATTTCAAGTCCCACACAAAAATAACTTACCCCATCACCCGATTGACCCCGCAATGAGTTTTGTGAATAAACTAAGTTATATTATACCTATACATCTATAACACATATTATTTTTGGAAATTACAGAACGATTTGATTATAATTTATCATCCTAAAGAGACTATAAGAAAAGCTATAGTTCTGAGCCTATAAACTTGACCTGAAAGCTGTATGTATGTTGTGTGTGACGTTCTTCAGCAATATTTCAAAATAATAGCATAGGAAGGAGTCCAGAGCTTACTTTTCAATATATTTGTGGAATATTGCATTATATTCCTCGGAGCTATCTCTCTGAACTTTGAAACTTGATCCGAAAGCTTCAATATGGATGACGGTTATCATTTTATTAGTATTTCTATCTGCAGGAGGATGTCTATAGCCTAGAAAAGTTGAATACTTCATTTTTTTATAGCCTCATTAGTAATAGCGCATAATTGCAACATATATCATGCACAACTTTTTGTCATGTAAGCATTTTTAAGCACTTTTAAGCATTCCCTACCGCTCTTGCTGGTATCAGGCAGTACTTACATGACTTAGCTAGAGGGAAACATCTATTACTTTCTTGCTATTTTCTCCGTTAGTTTTTTTCATGCCTCTTCCATTAGGAGTTATTCCTTACAGAGTTGTTGCTCCGTATTACTTAACACATATTTTCAAATTTTTAACGGAATTAATCCAGAACATTGCTATTTTTTGTGACGCTCAATTAGGTAAAATTTCAAGAAAAAAATGAAAATATAATTCAGCATTTATTCGGCCGTGGAATTGTCACTGATCAGTAAAATGACATAATTATGAAATACATTTAAGTAATAACTATCGTACACGAAAAGTTTGGCTAGTTATGCTGTGTAACCATTTCATTAGCCTTCAGGAATCAACATTCTTACTCTTTGGATTTCAATTTTGCTTGTGCTTAAATTGAGGTTAACCTTTGGATTCAAATCCGCCGACTTTGGCCGAAGAAAATATTAATAAGCATAAAAATCTGTATCAAAACACTCGTTTTCTCAACCATTACAAAACCCATCCTAATGATGCTTAATGCTTGATTCTAAAAATTTTCGGCACTATGCTTACAGAACCCTTAGACCTGAAACTGTGTATTATTTGTTTAATGTGTCACTGTAAGATGAGAACGAATATCATCGATTCAATTTATCCTCGGTAGTTTAATGAATAGAATTTTTAACCCTAACCTAAATTACCTGCACACATCATCATTTTTCTTCTGTGCCTCGTGGCTATTTCGCAACGGTGCCTAAGAGTTAAAAGCAATTTGCAGTGAAAGCTTTTAAAGTTATTTCTTGCCACGAAGGTATGCTTGTAAAGAGACTAGAGGGGTAAGGAAAAAGTGGAGATGATGATTTTGGCTTTTTATTCCCCGAAGGAAATGGCCGTTATCAGCAAAAGTGAGAGCGTTGGACGGAGTGTAGGAAGAGATATGAGTGGGATGGTGGGGGTGGGTGGAGTGGGGGCGAAGGGAAAATGGGGGCGGGAGGCAGAGGGAGGCGAGGCAAGGGGTGAGTGAGTGGGTGGACCTGGGGCCTCCGAGAGAAAATTACTGCGCGTTCGTCCCCCTCGGGGAAAAGAAATAGGTTGGGAGAAAGAGGAAATGGATGGCGTCAATTAGCAAGACAAGAAATCCTAACTGCAAGAGCGCGTAGAGGTGGTGGAGAGCTGGTTGCCGGTGGAGGGTTTGGGGGCAGGCAAGCCACCTTCGGCGAGTGAGTGTGAATTCCAGTGCCGTGAGGTGAAAAAGATGGAAGGTTGTGATGTGGGGATTGAGGTGGGGGGGAGGACATTCGTGCTGAGATGGCCCGGGTGGGTGGAAGTTTAAGATGAACGCTAGAAAAGAGTGGGAGGCGATGAGCGAGTGACGGAGTCGGTGGGGTAGGGGGCGGAGCAGCGGAGGAGACGGCCGGGTGGGAGTTGAGTGACGGGGAGGAAATGTCCGCGGTGTGTGTTGGTGAGGAATTCACGGCCCTTTTAAGAATGATGCCCACCGAATTATTTCCATTAGTCCTCTCCGTTTGAAAAATGTTACGTGATTAGTTTTTAAGTTAAATACTTGAAGACAAATCTTGAGGCTCATGAGGGAGAACCCAGCGGGAAATTGCTTTAACTTATTTCTATACTTAATGGCGTCTTAGTTGGTTGCAGGAAAACGCGATTGCTATAATTATTTAATAAATGAACCAGTAATTACAATCATGTGGAAGGAGTGGTCATGTGAACCATAACGTTTTCAAGAAATGCAGGGTGTTTAAAAATGAATATCGGGGTTTTTTTTTTTCGGTGAAGCAACTGTAACAGGAGATTCTTATCTTAATGCGCCACAACAATGGCCCTTTTATCAACTGCAAGATGATGTACAAGTAAATTTTATTTGGTAACAAGATGGTTCTCCATCTCACTGGCATAACTCAGTATCCGATTAGTTTAACGACGTTCTACCCAACCGCTGGGTTTGCCGCTAGGGACCAGATGACAGGGCTTGTTTCGCATGGCCTTCACGTTCACTCGATCGAACGCCAAGCGATTTATATTTTTGGGAGTCCATAAAGTATCGTGTTTATGTGCCTTTGCTACCGGCTGACCTACCCGACTTATGAAACAGGATTGAATCAGTTGTTGCATCAATTACTCCACACACACTCCTCAAGGTATGAGAAGAACTCGCCTATAGACTGGATCTGTGCCGTATGCCAAATGGTGCTCAAATTTAACAACTTGTAGGTAAAACAAAAACTGTTTGAGTATTTCTTTTATTTGATGTGTCATTTATACTTTTAATTTAAATGGTATAAATACTATAAAACTTTTAAACCCTGATATTTATTTTGAAATACCCAGTAGTTATGCCAATATTAGCGTATTAATTTTAGGAATAAGAGAAATAAAATAGAGGCGAGTCATTTAAATACACGAGGAATTTATTGATCGTCTAAGATGAGGCTGATAATTCTGTGTCTGTAGGTATTGCTTTAATTTAAGGCAGTTTACGACTTACCTATTGGTGAATGGATGGTAACTTAGTTTTCCACTTCATGTTTCTCTGCTTGCTTATTGAATTGATTCCCACCCCTTTCTGAGAATCTCTGCAGTTAGGTAAAGCAGTGACGCAAGAGATTTCCGGCTCACTTCAGCCTTAATCAGTTCTATGATCGGGTAAGTTTACGCTTGGAGTGCTCAGCTGTTTACTAAGGTTTCGCTGAATTATATTCGTTTGCCTTATGGATTAACTCTGGGCCCGAGAAATGTTAGCCAAGGCTTTACTTCCTCCAAAATCGCATGCAAAGAATAAGAAAAGATACTCTTCCTGCTTGAATACGCGGTGTTGCAAAATCTTAGCATATTTAAATCAAATTCTTACCAAAATCAGAATGTAATTTTATCACTTTCATGTAACTGTTTCACATGTCTTTAAAGCTACGCCTTTTAAGCTCTAAGACATTTTCTTAGCAGGAATTCAACTATATATGAGCTCATTTAAAGATCATTCTGCAACATAGTGCTATCGCTCAAGCAACAAATATTTTGCTTTTACGAGACATGTGCAAAAGTTAAACACCCTTAAATAATGGGAATGTGGTAAAACAAGAAATAACGACTTTTTGTCGCTAACTACAGTGGAGTGTTGTTGAATCGACACTCAAAGAAAAAGTCTAGCTACCTGGAGGTAATCTCTTCCTTCGCTATTTTCATACATCCTCCCTTCCACGGAAAGAGTTTTTATGGTGTCGGCAAATAATATACTAATTGCCATTAACTGGAAAAATACAAATATAGAAATTTAAAATTTATGCTAAAACAGTATAAAATATACAGGTACTCTAAATGTCAATTTAATTATGCTTTGCAAATGACCATGAAAAATGAGAGAACTCGCCATCACAAATAATACAAAGCTCTCATAGTTTCGAGTAAATTCAAACCATCCAACCGAGTTTATTAATTAATTTCTAAGCTTGTCGTGTATAAGTAGACAGGATCTGGCAGCATAACTTTAAAATTCCTTCTCTGCATCACATCTAGAATCTTACATTTATTAAAACCAATAGTTAATTACAATTAAATTATGATAATGATACTAAAAGCGTCTATAAACCCAGGAAAAATATCCTTTCGTGTCAGCAGATTTGGCTCATGATTTTCATTTGGGGCATTATCCACGATGATCGATTATCCACTTTTAGACCGGCGAAGATTAGAACTCCGACCCAATTCAAAGTTTGCGTTACTTTCGTGCACTGGGAGTCAAGAGCAAATATTGAGAGGAAGCTGAGACAGAGAGTAAGCAGCTGCCTCCCGGCGAGCGGCACGCAAGTACCGGGAGGTGGTCGTGGTGCACAATCGATTTCCCCTTCGGGAAATCGATTGTGCACCACGGACTCCGTTGTTACATGAGATTCACGCATCGGGATCGGATGGGCTTTGAACCATTTTCAACATCATTGCGTCGTGAGTAGGAATTACTTTGAGCATAATTCGTAAAGATCTGATTTCTCTATGCTAGTACTCTGCATCGTTGCATGAGAAATACTTATATACATAATGCAGTGCATAGAAATATCAAGTGAAAAACGATTTTCTTCTTCCAAGGATCAATTACCTTTAGTTATCTCTTTTTTTCTCAATAATATTCTAACAAGCAACTTCACTACTACGATGGAAAAAAATAAAAACCTTCCCAAAATAATAATTATGGCGTCATATGATACAAACGTTTCCTTTCAAATTAAGAACTGCGTGTTAAGAGGTCTGAGAAGTAGTTTTGTCATTAATTATGGTGTGCTGAACATTTTATAAACTAATTTATAGCGAATGATATTAGTAAATGTACAGGATACGTCTTCGAATAAAGAAGCCACTAATGAGAGGATATTTGTTCCTTTTGAACGCTGCAGTCTCCGCACCTATTGTACCTTTTGATAGACCCTTATAATTATTTAAACTCAGAATTTGGGTCTAAGAAGGCGTTATGCCATCAAAATTTACAAATTGTTGATACCAGGCGTACAATAAAATTACAAACGTTACAATTTCCCCACTATAAATCCGTCTAATTCTAAAATAATAAGTTAATAAAACATTAATTTCTTTCAGAAGTTAAATGCTACAGTATAGTTCATTTGTGAATATTATTTATGAGCTCCTCATTTTTAAGAACTAAAAAACACAGTCTCTCAGTCCCTAAGGATTCTGGCTGGTCATTTACATTTTTGAACGCAGGACAATAACGTCGGAGTAAATCTTGATTTATTCTCTTGCTCCTTTTATTTTTTATGATATAAAGAGCTCAACATACTTATGAGACATCTCTTTATCACTCTATTTCCCTTTGATTTTTCATAAAGTACACTCTTAATGTGCTGCATGGTGATTTTGTGCAAAAATTATTCCATCCAAAATTTCTTCGTCATATTATTTTACTGAAACCTCCTCCGACTTGTTATCGGAGACAGTTGTAAACGTCATTACTAAAGTGGAGATACACACATTTGATTAAAGTGGCCAAAGACCGGCGCCGAAGAAAAGAAGAAACATTCCTGGAGGAGCGAACTGTATACGGAATCTTGGCGATAAAAGAGGAAGACAAACGATGTATATGGAAAGCACGGAGCGAATACAGCCACGCGGAAAGGCTTATGGGTATATGTGCCGGGAAATATGGAACGGAGAAATTCGCAGAGTGAGCAAGATGGAGAGGGAGGAGAAACGTGTGGGTGCAGTGGGAAGGGGGTGGGGAAGGGAGGAGAGGGGGAGGAAGAAAAGGGGAGGGAGAGGGAGGCTTGGGTTTTTGGAAAGCGGCGAGGAATTCGATAGACGGATGGGAGTAGGAATAGCAAATGTGGAAACGCGCGCGCTGGGTTTTCGGTCGGGAGAGGAGAGGACTGCGCGGGTGTCGTTATGAAACGTAAGCTGTTGCCAGCGCACCTGTTCTCCTCTGTGGCTGGAAAAGGGCGTTTTCATGGCGAACGGGAGGGTGCGGAGAAGGGGAGCAGTCTGTTCAGGAAGAGGGAGGAGGATCGAGGGGAAAGAGTGAATGGGGAAAGAGGAGGAATGGAAATAGCAGGAGGGAGGGATGTGATGGAGTGTTGGAGAGGTTGGGGAAGAAGACCGAGCGATGGAGCGAGAGATTTTCGCTGGCATGACCAGGCAAGCGGGCGGGCGGGCAGTAATTCCACCCGCTTTCTCATTTTAACTCCCTCTTCCTCCTCCGCCCTGCATTCATTTTATTCCTTATTATATTTTTTTATTTTCTGAAGCTATCAGAGAGGTCGTAGAGGAGACTCCACCCCGCCCGCCTCAGCCCAGTACTTCTCGCGACTTCTCCACACTGCTCTCCGTCTCTGTCTTCCTTCCTTTGCGTCGCTTTTCAAAAAGTCCCACCCCCCTCATCCTTCTACTCTCCCTACTCCCTCTCCCTCCTCCACACACACACACTCTCTCTCCTCCTGTCCCTTCTCTCACATCCTCCCACGCTCCCCATATTCCCTTCTTTCCTCCTGCACGCGTTTTAACCCGTTCCAAGATTTGGTCTCCCTCCTCCTCCCCTAACACGCTCTCAGTTCTCCTGCGTCACCCGCGGGTGACTCCTCCCACTCACAAATACCTCAGCATCCCCACCCTCTGCTCAGCTTTCCTCCCGTCCCCTTCCTTCGACTTTACAGCCACCAAACCCCCGTTCCTCTTACCCTCGTTCCCGAAACTCTTTCTCTCCTTTTTCTTCCGCTACGTCCTCAACCCCGCCCTCCGCCCTCTTCTCCTTCCTCTCTTCCGTCGCTCCTCTCCGATGTCTTCCGCTCACTTCCCTTTCAACCCTCCTTTTCCTCGCAGACACCCCCACCCCCGCCTTTCCTTATAACTCTCTTTCTCCTCCCCTTGCATTTTCCAAGTCCTCACCCCCTCAAAGTAATGCCCACCCGCGTCCCCTCGCTTTCATTCCCTCTCGTTTAACCGTCCCCGACCCGCTCCTCCAACCTTTCTCGCGCCCTTTTTCACTTTCTCCTTAAGTGTTTCAAGGAAAGTCTGCGCATAGTTTCCTCTCCCTACGCGATGAAACTTATAATTTCCACCCTGATCTTATTCCTTCCTTTAAACTTCTACATCGTATTATCCTCTCTGTCTATTCTCTCTTGTTTCCGTCTCTCCTTTTTTCCTTGTTCCGTCCCTATCCCCTGTGATGCTGTCGCGTCTTGTGTAAGATGCAGGGTCTCCACCCTTAAATAGAAATCTGTGTCTTTCCCTCTGTTTCTATCTATCCCGGGGCAGAGCATCGAGTCTTCAAGGATGCTTCAACCGAATTTTTCCAGTACATCAATCCGTTTATGTATTCATTGTGTTTTTGCACGATTGGACGCAAGGGCATCATCCAATTGAATAGAAACGAAGTGCTCAAAGTTATTCCTCTTTGGTTTCGACAATAATTGTTTCGTATATCTTCTTTGGGGAACCATCGTTTACATTCTTGAAGCTCCTTATACTCATATGCAATACAAGTTTGTAAAAAGCTATGGTAGACGCCATTATAAAAATTGAGACATACATACTTTCAAGGAATGTTCAAGAAATAAAATTCAGGGTATAGATTAAAAAATACAATGGGCAGCCTAACGCTCATTAAAACACCTCACCTTTTCCCTGCTTGTTATCTTAGTGAAAATGTAATTCCAAATTAGCTTAATAACTTCTCCTTAAGCAAGTCTGTGGAGACTCCGGTCTAAAAAATGTCTGAAAAGGTATTTATATGATAAAGTGACTGATATGATGTACTATATGACTAATATAATGCACGCATATATAACCAAAATCACGAAAAAATACCTTTTATTCATAACAACTTATCTGAGTGGTGCTCGTCAGTGTTTATTCCTTGTCAGGTTAAATATTATTTTAATTCATATTATATTTTTTCTGCCCCTATGAAGATATAAGTTTTTCAATTTATTTTGTATATATTCAAATTATTGTGCATATTTCGTCTTAGAAATACGATTTTATCGTAGACTTTTTTTCTTCTCCTACCCGAGTGCATATTCCATCACTCCACGTCTCATCGTGTCTCCTGATCGCCCGGCTCCTTTCGCTCCCTCCCTGATTTCTTCCGCCGCTAATCCTCCCCTCAACACTCTCTTCACTCACACTCCATCAAAAGGTATTCTCCTAGTCCACCCATTCAACTGCACCTTTATTGAGGGACCATCTTTCCGACCATCGCGAGGCGCACTCCCATCTCTACCGATCGAGGCTATCACTTCGACTCCGTGGAGAGAATATTTACACCCCCCTCACTCCCGAAACCCTTCGATCCCTCACTTAATTCCTTTCCCTTCTTTGCAATTCAACGAGCGGCCAGATCCTTCCCTCCTCACCCCCCCCCCGCCCTCAATCCCTACCCACTCTAAGCCTCCCTACCCCTCTCCTCCAGTCCCTCACGATCTGCTGTTGACTCTCTCGCTTCGAGAACTCGTCCGAGCCGTCATTGGAGGTGCCTCCCACCCCGCCTCTGAAGGAGGGAGAGATGAGCGAGCCATCCGTCTTGCTGGCCAACCTCCACTCGCCTTACTTACTCGGCCTCCCTTTCTCTCCTTGGGTTCTTTCTCATTTATTTCACCCCCAGGGTCTCTTCTAGTGCCCTCCCGTGGCGTGTTTGGGTGATATGATATCCTAGGCTGTACTGTGCCGGCAATCTTTAGTGCACCTTTTCTCGAACTTGTAACACTTGCAGTCAACTTTATCGCTATGATTTCCGTGCGATATTTTACACCTTCCGATAAAGATTGCATCTGATCCAGTCGTTGATGTTCATCTTTTTATCTATTTTGCGGAATCCTCAAACTTGCTATATGCAAATTAATATGTTATAACATTGGACAACTCATGCACAGCTTTAGCTACATTCCTTCTTTTAGGCTTAAAATTTGCCGAAAACAATCAGGGGATTCACCGACTGGTATCTGTAATCACTGAACCATCTAACCTTAATTCCGACAAAAAGGTGAGAATAATTCAAATGTTTCTCTCAATCGGTAAGAAATGTTCTCCAATGTTTTTCTTCCATGACTGGAGTAATATCCCCTGTCTAATTAGATACCTCCTGCCATATTACCATGGGTATAAGATTAAATAGATATTAGTCCAAATTGCCAAAGGAAAATTTTCCGTGAAAATTTAATTATTCTTTGTTTAGTTTATTTCTTCAACATTATAAGTATAAGGTTTTTTGTCAGTGGAGTTTATGAATACATGTATTCTCGTGCCAAAAATTTGGAGAGGTATCTCTTTATTTAAATAATTCATTTATTTTTCCTTATTAAAAACTTTAAAATCAATAATTCCTAAACTCAAGGGCGCAGCCCCATTTCAGAGCTCAATTGGCGTACATACGAAATAAGCAAGCAGAGGACAGTGCAATGTTTTTAATTCCAAATAATGTGAAAAAATAATTGCCGTACCTAGAAAAGTTTTTCAACGATAATAGCGACATATTTAAAAAACCTAGTTTAATGAGTCCCAAAAATTAATATCAAGTATGACCTTATTTGTTTGGTGCCACCTGTCAAACGACACCTTGTTGTTTTATATTTTATTTGTCTAACTTTTAGACTTATTTCTCTTTGACTGAGGATTTAACTAAATACAAATGGCATTATTTTCAGTAATGGCGCGTTTAATGGATGATCAAAGTTAAAAACATCATTTAGTATGTATTTAATGGTAATTTTAATGAACTGAAATGATGATTTCTACGGAATCAGTTATATTTCACGTATCTTTTTAATTCTTTTTATGATCCGCTTTTCCAATTCATTGTCAATGTTATGATATACACTCTAAAATAACTATTATGTAAATTGAATTGCCTGCAGAAATTGCTTTTTTTTAGCTGTTATCGTTTCGCCCTCAATAGTCTCCGGTGATCGATCTCTGGGATTGCAGCCTGTGAGAATAGCCTCAGAGCGACTCTCAATGGAACTAGGACACGGTCGCTTTGCTCTGATCGAACTTGAAATTATATTGTCGGGCGGAGGACATGATAACATGCGATCTCGCGCGGTCGCCATTGTCTAATTCCGTCCTTTGTTGAGCGACGTGATATTTATGCGCCGCCTTACAGCCGGCCGATGAATCTTTTGCCTCTCTCTGTCTCTTTCTCTCTCTCTCGCTCTTCTCCTCTCTGAGAGACTTGAGGAGAGTGGGTAAGGGCTCGAATAAATTCACATTGAGGTTCCCTCGCTCCTAAGCAAAGGGCGGAAGCGCATAACACGGCGGCGGAGAGCGCGGATGAAGGGAGCGCGTCAGAACGCATAATTCAACAAGGACGCTTGTTACTTCGTTTTTGTTTCGTTCCGTTCCCATTTTATTTGGCTCTGGAAAGGGTGCCAGGGGGGAGATTAATGGTATATCCCCGAACACGACGGGCGCCCACGGGTTTTGGGCGCGATGCACTTCTCCCGAGTGCGTCGTGTTCCCGTGAGCGTCTCTCACAGCCCCTCTCATTTCCACGCTCCACTCCCTTCCGCTCCTTCTCAGTCTTACACCTTCCATCATCCCTCCTCCCTCTTACTTCCCCTGCTTTTTTCCCCCTTCTGTGAGATCCGTTCTCATTTAGCATTAGTTCATATCTTGAAAATAGCGTAGCTAAGGCATCAATCTCCCTCGTCTCCAAAGCAACCAAAGAGTATACTTCTCTCTTTTCAAAAATGATGCCAATTTTAAAAGTTTCTATTGGCTGGCTTGCTCTTAAAAGAGTGAAAAAATAAGAATGATTATTATTCTATGTAATGTTTTTCACTTTCACGAGGTCAAGTCTCATCTCCAAAGCAATCAATGAGTATACGTCTCTCTTTTTAAAAATGATGCCAATTTTAAAAGTTTTTATTGGCTGACTAGCTCTTAAAAGAGTGGAAAAATAAGAATGGTAATTATTCTATGTAATTTTTTTCACTTTCACGAGGTCAAGCCTTTAGTAATCAAATGTATGACGCTTCCATATTTGCATTTCACTTTTTCTCACATTTTCAAGTTCCTTTGCCTTACAGTACATGCAAAACTTATTTTATCTATTTATTCTCCGTGTAGAGGAGCGGCAGTTGAAGTCATTTGTGCTACTCATGCAGACTAGCTGGCAAGAATGATGATTAAAAAGGTTGGAAGAATGCTAGGCATCGGCGTGAGCCTTCTTTGAATAAAGAAGGCCGAAAAATTGGCAAAGTTTTATTTCCCATCCATTATAAGTAAAATGCTGTTAGTGATTTAATATGGAGCCCACGTTGGACCATAATTCTGATGAATAACCCTCTCCAATTCCATGATTCAAACCCGGTACCTTTGATTAGGAGTACTGTACTTTTGCCTTTATACTCTTATACTCTCGTGTTCAATGAGAGCCGGCCTATATCTCCGTTCTCATTTGGCGCCGTCAAAAGAAAATATTTTCGCGGTCCTTGGCCGTCGTCTTCGTTGGAAGGGGAAGCAATCGTGGTGGAGCGTGAGCAGTGCAGGAGGATAGGATGAATATTTCATTTCATCCCTTGCATAACGAGGAAGGCTCCACTTGTTTCACAACGCCGGCTTGGCGCAAAAATTAGGACCTTCGCTTCGAAATAACGCACAATCAAGCCGTCGTCAGCCTTTTAATCATTCGGTTAAGATTATTTGTAGCAATTTGACTGCGCGAACGGCAGTTGGATTTACATTATGATTTCAACTGGAGAGAATTTCTGAGTGCCTTCTTCTTGAGCAGTCTGGATAAAATGAACTTCGTACTTTGGCTGGGTGGTTACTTCATTCAGAGACGGAAGTAAAATCTCCTGGAGATAAAACACCCCCAGCATATTTCTGCGGCACCGGAAATCGCGCCTTTTGGTTATTTCATTTTTTTGGACCTTATATACCGGATGTTGAGTCTACGGCTCCGATAAGATTCTACTACTTACATAAAACACTTACATAATAAGTGGGAAATGTATCTGAAAAACTATTTTCCAATTATAATTTATTTTAAGGTGATAATATAACGTGTTAAGGCCAAATAAATGCATTGTACTAATTTTTTAAATGAACAATTCAATACCAGGGTTGAAATTTCCTATAAAAAAATCATTTGACGTGACGGGGATTCGAACCCGGATCTCTTAATTTCCTGTCAGGTGTGTTAGCCAGTTACACAACCAAGCGACCTTCCTTCAGGGCGAATTAACGAAGACGGCTTGGTGGTGTAACTGGTTAACACACCTGACCGGCAATTGGGAGATCCGGGTTCGAATCCCGGTCAAGTCAAATGATTTTCTCACAGCGAATTTCAACCCTGGTGTATGTACACCCGTGCGAGTGACTTCGTAACGCATCATTTGTTAAATGCAATGTTTGAAATTTGAACAATTCAATGTCTATTTCACAATATTCCGAAATAATATGCTCAATTTATACTTAATCTTCTCAATGAGTAATTTCAAATATTCTCTTTATATTTCATTGGGTTTCTTTCCCTGGCGATATCTCTTGGTATTCATTTTTATCAATATTCATTTATAATACGGTCGGTTTTGTCTTCAATAAAAGCCATTTAAACCTACTTTTGTGGTAGAGATTTCGCGATTGTATGAAATCATTCCTTCATAGTGCTCACATGTCTTCATTACTATGTGAACTTTGTCTCCGCGTCCGGCCTACTCACTCCAGATTCTATCCCTCTTGTGGCACGCCCCATGATGGGACAAAACCATATGACTGGCTGATTCAGTGTAAACCATGGTAATGGTGCTTAACTTCTGTTATCATTGTGGTTCAATAATTTTTTCTCGATTGGGTCGAGTTTTTTTATGGCACTTTCAAGAATGTCCCACTTAAAACCGTGTGACGTTTCGTGAAACAGGTGCAATTTCAAATTGTGAGCTTGGCTATAAGATTTTTTGGGACTGATAATATGACACGCTGAAAGGTTCTAGAGCAATAATGCCTGAATTTTACGTGATGCTTTTTGAAAAAGCTAAAACACGGACTATTTCGTGTCTCCTGCTGGTGTCCTGAAAATATTTAGATAGCATTCGAAGTCATTTTCGGTTATTAACTCATGTCGTGCATTGTAAAGTGGTACTAAGTAATAGTAAAGAGTTGTAGATAACAAATAAAATAGTTGCAGGTAGTCTGAAAGTGAAGTTATTGCTGCTTTCAGCAAATAAAACCAAATTTCAGAATACTAATTCTATCGCCAATATTTTGAAGATCGAATGATTGCCAAATAAAAAGTTAGGCTTATGATCTCGTCTAAAATAAGACAGTTTTATTGTTCAAAACAGCTGTCATCGATTATATTTCAAGAGCTCTTGATTTATAATTATAAATAGTTATTTTCTAATAGAGAAATGAACTCCTGCGGATGCCGACGCTGAACCAGAGGTTGAATGTACGTCACACAGAAAATGGCTGCGAGGGTAACGGCATGAGTTTGCTTGATAATACTTGTAGAAAATAAGAAGTATTTGGATATGATTTAGAAAACTTCATATCAAATTATATTCAATTTTTGTATTCCTTAGGATTTGAGCCTCATATACCCTTAGAACTTCTAGTTTTCATTGAGACTGGTTGAAATTTCCTCGTAATACAGAAGTATATTTCTGTTTCGGAAAATTGCGTGACTCCTTCGTCGTGATACCTTTTTGAAGTTGCATGAATCATCCCGAGCCACTCTTCTAGAGGAATGCATACATTTTTACTGTAGGTAATGTCCTTAACTTGTGTGAGGGTTTTAATTTAAAATTTAAATGAATATTGAACTCTGTATTCCAATTACGTGTTATTTGCTCTTGCGAATTTTTGGCTGGAGATACAATGTTAACGGCGATATTGACTTTATTTTCCTGAAAATAGATGGATGACGTTTTGACCTTAAATGAAATCATTATCTATCAAGAGTTTCTCATTTTTATATGAGGGAGGCATTAATATATGAGATGTTACTGTCTTCAATTTATTTTAGGCAATTAGTTGACTTAAATATAGAAAGGTCTATTTTATACTGAGATGAAATCTTTAGGGTGACTGGCAAATTAAATATACAGCGAGTCGAGGATCAGACAAAGATGGTGTATCAAATTTAGAGAAGAGGAGTGAATTGTTAATGAAAATTTTGCTGAACAACCATTTGCATTCCATAAAGGTTATTTATTTATTAATTTTTGTCGTCTCACATCATATTTCATACAAGTTTCATCCAACCGGTGTCATGGTAATGGCATCCGCTTTCTCGCGCCCAATGTGGCTCGCAAAAGTTACTTTTATATTATTTGAAATTACCTCATATTCCTTATAGTATATTTCATATTATTTTGTATCTTCTTTAAAAATGGCCACGACGTTAAGCTCTCTCCCGTAACGTAAACGTTTCCCTATAACGTAGAGCGTTCTGTTTATTTCATCCCCATGAATATTTTCTTAGTGCAACATTGGCATTCCGTACTATTTCCCTTTTCGCTATGTACTAAACGCTCCTAAAACTTGGCTCCCTGTTCTTTGAAAAAAATTGTATTTTTTCACTTAAACCGTAAAGTTGCACATTTCCCATCTCTCTGGAAAGCTTAACTCAAAGCACTTTTTGAGGGTTTCAAAACACTTGCCTGCTATATCTTCCTTTTTTACATTAATGCAAAGATGCGTTCTCCATTGGCCTAAATTTTGATGGTTGTTTTCTTTCTTAGCCTAGGTGAAAATTTTTTAGCCAGTAAATTTTTGTATGACCATTTTACAGTGAACATAACTTACATTTTTTACACGATACTTGTACGGGATAGCCTAATGCGACGAATGAAAACCCCGAAGGTATTCATAGATCGACAAGAAAACGTTCTCCCACAGGTTTATCATCTTTTAAGATGTTTTTCCTTGGGATATTAGGATGTTTTCTGAAAAAAAACGAGTTCTTCTCCTCACAAAAAATGTGAAGGTCCTGAAATATTCTTTGGTAAATTTAATCACTTTCTAAAATACTACTATTATCCGTGCAATGGAATCTATATATGTTTATATCAAACAGAAATGTAATCACTTAAAGTTATTTACTCAGTCTTAAGTGTGGCTCATACTTTTGAGTTTCACCAACTTTATTAAATTGCCGTATGCCATATCAATGGTAATTTTGGATTTCATCTCAGAAATATTGATTTTTTTATTGATTTCAGAATAATAAAGCAGCATTAAAATAATAAAGTTTTCAAAATAAATGTTAACTCCGAGTTGTGTGAATAAATTTTTAAGAGCTTTGAGTAATGCAAGGAAAAAACAAACTTAGCAAATTTGTAATGTCTTACATCAATAGCTTTGAGTTTTTTCCATTGGCTGAATCATTTAAACTTCCTTTACGGTTTTCTTCTACGCCTTCAATTGTTTATCTTTCAACAACAGCTCTTTGTGGGATTTATTAATGTTAAATTTGCATATTTATGAAGCACCTGTGTTGCTATCCAGAAATGTTATTTGAATTGGTGCTCAAAATCAAATTTGTGTCTTCTCTGTAGAATTTTTTAAAATCATTAATTCATTTTAGCCTTCCCTGTTGTTGAATTACCTCTAAATTGTAAATAAATAAATTACACTTAAAATTTTCTACCAATAGTACGTTCTGCGCTCACAAAAGTGTGATAAATTCAACCCCTCCACTTATCAGCTTGATAAATTTAATAGTCTAAAGTTGGGGTAGGTTGACGAATTGAATTCCGAATAGCAGAATTTTGTTGCTAAAAATATTTTCTTTATAAGGAATTTCCATTTTTTGACCTGCATATTAGCTAAGTAAGATTAAATATTTTCTCTCGCTTACATTTTCCAATATTATGAAATAAATCATATGATTGGAAATAAATGAAATTCAATGATGTCAAGTTTCTCCACGAAAATCTATCACATCAATTGTTTCACGCCGGCTCTACCTACTTGATATTTTCCGTCTCCTCTCCGTCTAGCTATGATTGTGGTATCAGCTCCCTTGCAGAGAGTAATTTTTAAAAGTATCATTGTCACTCATTACGAAAAAGTAAACATATTTTTGCTGATATTTCCAGAACATTAAGGCTTGATACTCATAAAAATGGTATGTATTCATTAAAACAACAATGGAAAGGAAGCAATGTCTTTGGCTCGTGGAAACAACTCGGTGATATCCGCAGTCAATGAGGCCGTTTACACGAGCGTTCCATCATCTGCTAATTACCCACGATGTCTTCTCCCCAAAATAGTTCCCACTACCTGACTCGCCCGCCCTAGAGTCTTCCTTTCCGTGGGAAGACGAAGGCGAAGCGGCCATTCGTCACTTCCCTCTCCCCTATCCGATCTCCGACCCCCCCCCTCAATTCCCCTCCTCCTTCCTGAGGAGTCAACCGCGCGCCTCGGATGCGAAATATCTGGGTCGTTACGGGTACTCTGGAGATTTGTGCTCCGTCAGAATGTCACGTGACTTTAAAGCGAAGCGCATTTTCCCCGCTTTATGCTCCCGTTAAACACGGGGTGGTTACCCAGCGACGCACCCACATGAGTGCAGAGCCATTTCCTTTAATTATTATCTTCATCCCCGTGATGTGCACAAGATCGACTCCCCCTAATTAGTCCACATTCTAATTTTATCACGGCCTTTCCTTGAGGCCGACCGCTTAAAAGTGCTTCCAGCCGCTCTCAGAAACACATTTTTCATTTATTCCTCGCGTTTCTGAATCATTCATTTTATTTTCCTTCTCAACCCTACATCTCAAGAGGAGATTTCGTCAACACTTCTCTCCTATTTTGAAGCGTGCAAAATGGCTTCCGTTCCTTTTTCCCTAATGCGTGTCGCAATATGGAATGGCGTTCTGGCATTTTAAGTGCCCAAAGTAAGCACACGAGCAATCTCTTAGCGAAAAATTTATGACACCACATGCCCCGGTCGAAGGTCTGTCATTTTTTCCCTGTGAATTCAAATAGTAACCTCGAAAGAGTTTCATAAGGTTTAATTTGGGAAACTGAATGTAAATCCCGTTTCTCCAGTGAAATTCTATACCTTCGTCGTCGAGTTTTTTCATTGGCTTTCATGTGATGAAACAATATTTAAAGGTTTTATGCTCATAAAACTGAAATAAAATGTCCTGGTATTGACTATTTTTTAAACTTCGCGTCGCAAATTAGGAGTAAATGCGAGCTACAGGCTACTGTAACGAAGTATTTTTTTATTCTCAGCCTGAGCTATATTTAAAATGCCTTTCTAGGTACAACCAATTGCAATGCATATCTTTAGTTCGTAATAAAACAGTTGTTGAGAGGTTTTAAGTGTAGTATAATAAGCTTTATATAAGAGATATTATAATTTCAGTTCAACATACTTCAATTATTTTTGGTTACTCTATTTACTGTACTGAATATAGATATAAAACGGAAATTAAAAATAGGCTATTTATCACTGATGCTTTATTCTTAGGTAGAACCTTTATGCTTTTTGTCATATCTGTATGTGACACACTTCAAAAGTTGATATAAGTGCGTTTTTTACACAAAAAACAACAAAAATTGGTGAATAGGTATTACTGCATATAAATTCCTGTTTATATTTTCACAAGGCACATGTGGTTGCACGAACGATTAATGTATTCGGCTATTTCTTTTACTTTTAAAGTTGCGTGTATAGTAATGCAATTGATTGATCAACGGGCTTCGTGTAGTACTTAGTAAGCTAATATTATATTTGCTACATATATTATACGTTGGTTTTTATTTTAAGCACGTGTTCATGCTGATCTATGAAATACAATAAACCGGTACACCTATAAAAATGAGGTTCCAATTTCAAGTATTTGGTGTTCATAAAACTTATAGATGGAAATGCTTTCAAATTTTTTAAATCAGGCTGCGTGACTTTCCTTGAGAGGACGGACTTAGGTCAGTGGCAGTGTCAAATAATAAATGGGATCGTGTAGATACTGCTGTGTACCGAATTTAATTATTTATTGAAGTAATTATTCAATTATTTATTCAAGTACAATTTATTTCGTTGGTACTATATGCTGACCCTAGTTTTGCTATGAATTTGTAACTTTAACCTTGAAAGTTCATCCCAGTAAACTTCTGTTAACTTCTTTTAGGGGGTGGTCAACTTCTTAGTATTGTTTAAACAATTCGTCTTCATTCTTAAGGATTCATTATTTTTGGTCGCTCATATTCGTAACTTTTACTTATAGGGGAAGGACTAAAATATAAACTGAGGAGTGTTTCTGTCATTACCTGTGGGCGTACCTTTGGAAAGGGTTTCCAAACTTCCAAACACTACATCCCATCCAGTGGAAGGAGTCCGAAGTGCGGAACGGAGTCGAAGCAATTGGCAGAGGTGGACATTTATTTCCTACGGTTTCCCGTGTATAGAAGGCTAATCTGTAAAAATATCCCAGGCTTCTACCGCCTGGTCTACAGGCAAGCGAATCGCTGGAACAGATATTCGAAACACCAGCACAATATTTGACTGATACTGAATCTGTGTTCTCATTTACTTATATGAAAATACTCATTCGCTTTTTGGCAACTGGTTGAGAAATATAAAGTACTGTGTATGTAATGCTAGGTTTTAACAAGGCGAAAAATAAAATATATCCCTGGAGAAGGAGTATACCTCGGTAGCCTGACGGAAAAAAGCACAAGGTGCGATATCGAGAGATCAAGTTTCAAATTCCGAACAAATAATATTTCCCATGCTGACAGTCGCAGAAATAGAGTATCTGGTTTCTAGGTATGCATAACTTATATAGGAAATGCTTATGAAAATCCCGATTATATATCGATTATTAAAATTACGCAAATATTTAAAATCTTCACAAGGCCCAGCGATATGGATGAATATTGGTAAAAGCATAGCAGTATAAATATTTGTATGAGGTAATAAATGATCATATAAAATTGCCGCAATGTCCTCGCCGAGGATATAGTGGAATAGCGGTAAGTGGGTATTAGAAGAAAAACAGTATTAAACATGCAATGATATATCAGTATTTAAAGAAGCGATTTCGGAAATCATAAGCATTTCCCTTTATATTGCATTAATGGATAATTTGCTAGAGATAATTAAAAGTAAAGAGTAATATTCGATTAACATTCGAAGCCTGACGGAAAAAAGCACAAGGTGCGATATCGAGAGATCAAGTTTCAAATTCCGAACAAATAATATTTCCCATGCTGACAGTCGCAGAAATAGAGTATCTGGTTTCTAGGTATGCATAACTTATATAGGAAATGCTTATGAAAATCCCGATTATATATCGATTATTAAAATTACGCAAATATTTAAAATCTTCACAAGGCCCAGCGATATGGATGAATATTGGTAAAAGCATAGCAGTATAAATATTTGTATGAGGTAATAAATGATCATATAAAATTGCCGCAATGTCCTCGCCGAGGATATAGTGGAATAGCGGTAAGTGGGTATTAGAAGAAAAACAGTATTAAACATGCAATGATATATCAGTATTTAAAGAAGCGATTTCGGAAATCATAAGCATTTCCCTTTATATTGCATTAATGGATAATTTGCTAGAGATAATTAAAAGTAAAGAGTAATATTCGATTAACATAATATTCATCGAGTTTTTTCACATATCATATACCCTTTATCAAAACAATTAGTTCTACTACAATACTACGTATTAAACCCAGAATTTAAAATGCAGGAAAAAATGTGATTGTAGAAATTCACTTCCTGCGGCCATTAAGGGGAGCGAAGTCTCTGAAGACTTGCGTGCCAGACGCGTCCAAATGTTTTGAATTAGAGCGCGCTCGGAAAAATCTCCACTCCGCGTTCCAACGGCGCCTCTGCGTTTCCGCAAGAGAGGGCGGAAGGGCGTTCCCTGAATTCGAAAGAGGAGGCACGCAACGGAGTGAGTGTCTTGAGAAAAGAGATGAATTGTCCATGTGAAGAGACGCTTAGTTTCTCCTCTCTCTTGCATTCCCGTTCCTCCACGGGTGACATGAAAAAGGCGTACCTCGTGGGAAGGATAGCTGAATCTATTAGAAGAGATTGTTTTGATTATCCTTAGTTGCGCCAAGAAATATAGCCACAAGGCATGGCCACGACGTTATTATCAGATTTGTGGGAAATCAAAACGGGACAAACTGTAACTTCAACTGTTTGGAATGTAACAATTAACTAGCGCGGGTGGATGTCCTACATTTTGTTGTGTCTGCATTGCGAAACGGACATCAGTACTTTCACTTATTCGAGTAAATGATATCTCATCCAATTTAATCAGAGTAATAAGAGTAATAATGGCATTTGAGTAATTGATTCATCTTCCCAAAGACGCCTTGTAAACGTTTTGATAACACAAACCATAAAAATAATTAGTGATAACGTATAAGTATCGTCTAAATATACGAGATATGGTATTCAGATGATTAAATGAGAGTGTACTCAAAACACCTAGAGTTTCAAATTGAATGATGCTGTCCATGTACAGACACTATTCTTGTCCTTTAAGATATTACTGTACGGCTTAATGAGTACCTATTACATTTAAATGAAAATTCATTGCGTCCAAATCATCAAAATTCTTCTGACCGTCGGGTGACTTTGTTAGCGACCCTTTTCTGCATTCCAGTTGAGACGGCCACTGGTCATAATCTAATGTTATCCAATAGAGGGGGCAACACCTTAGAAAATAATTTTTCTAACAACTTATTGCTAACTCTTATTGATACCTTGGGTGGTTTAGGATGACAAGGACTACTGAGAGAAGGGATGTACTCACGCTTTGACCAGAATTGGTCCGAATTGACCCTTCATGGGTCTGGTGGTCCCCGACTCGAGGACGTACTCCGGCAGATCGCACGGCGTCAACCCTGAAAAGGAGCCAGGGAGATACCTAATCCCAATCTTTTGGGCAACGGGCTCTTCCGGTTCTCAAAGATGTGCGGTAGGTTTTTCGCGAAAGCGAGACCGACGGCTACTCGTCTCAGTTGTTTGGGTAACCAAACTAATACGAGCACTTCGGGGAGGCGGGGGCCCAATTGAGGTCCTTTTGACCTCAATCCGCCTCATTGGTGTCGGCCTCGAAGGGGCTGTGGCTCGCTTACTTTCCCTTCCCAACCCTTTCCCCTTCTCCCACTACCATCCACGCTCGGATATAAGCGAAAGCTTCCTGCCGAGCCGGAGGTAGTTACCCCGCGAGTGTAGATACCCGAATCCGCTGATACCTTGGGTCAATTACCCTACAAATAAGTTTCCATTATAGTATGAAAGTGCCACTTCAATCCAGAAAATACGTATTTCTTTCTTTCAAGCAGAAAGTTAGGATATAGTGCGGATAAAATGACCATTGGGATCCATGTAAAGTGCACCAAAGTATCTTCAGTCAATTACCTAAAGGCCTCTCGATTTTTTAGGGTACCCTTTCTTTCTGAGACTCAATAGGCAAGGGAGAGATATTTTCCCGCTCTTAATGAATGAAGATATTAACTCGATGTATTGATTGGTGGTCAGGAAATCTTGACCTCATAAATGTACGTTTCCAACGTTGTTGGTTGGATATTTGGTAATTGTGTGCGGTTTTCTTAAGAATCAAGGCAAAATAGTGAGTTATATACGGGCCAGGTACAAAGGTAGTCACGCACTTGTAATTGGACATGAAATTCTGACTCAAGAATTTTTAACTTCTTTTCAAATAGATGTATTATAGAAATTTTGTCGTGGAAAATTGCTATGATTAATGGCAGTAACACTGAATGAAAAATATTGGATGATTTGTTGAGCGATATCCAATAAAAACTTACGAAAGGCATACAAAATTACTCTACAAATGCAATGTTGCGATCCCAGCCGTGAAACTAGATGAAGAAGAATGAGTGTGGCGACAGGAAGAAGGAGAGCTCATCAAAAGGGCATTAGCCTGCAAGTATCGTACTTTGTTGACTTTTGGGAGACAAATGAACTTTGCTTTCAAAATTAGTTGGGAGGCGTTTGCTCAAGATAACGAATGTGCTAGAATTACTGCTTCTAATTGCTCTTCTATAATCCTGGAGGCAATATACTGATTTCCTAGATCATTATCTAGATTTAGGAGCGTGAATAACTTTATATATATTATCACCGTTTGTAGTGACACGTCCTGCTAATCAGCTTTTATTTTAATCCACGATAGCTTTCAGGATAGCTTCCGCGTTGTGTCGTTTTTATGACGACAGTTTCGCGAGCATTCACGCTTGCTTCTTCAGGAACGCTCGCAAAACTGTCGTCATAAAAATTACAGAACGCGGAAGCTATGCCTAAAGCTATCATGGATCAAGACCACTCCTTGGAAGCTTTTACAAAAAGAGGGATAACTTTATTTTAGCAATACGCTCAAATTAAATGATAATGAACAATTTTTAAAATTGTAGACGTGGTTTATTATCTGGGATGTCCTCCGCGTCAATTTATCTTCGTACAACGGTTTTAGCGGCGTTTCAGCTGGCTACAGTTTGCAGTGACCTTCAAACCTGAATACGCCTTCTGAAACGCCGGAAACGCTGTGGTACGAAGATGAATCAACGCGGAGGAAATCTCGGAAAATTAGCCATGCCAACTCCACCCATCTATGGAAGCCTATATCAATATTAAAATTTTTAAATTTGGAGAACAATTTTCCTTAGGTTTAATTAACTGTGCTGAAAAAAGTGAAAGAAAGGCTTAGAAAAACTCTGTAAAGTTAAATCATCATCCCTCACTCAGCGAAAGTTTCATCTTGGCGACCTTAACTTTTTACAGAAAAAAATTGTTTTTACAACTGCATAAAACTTAATAAGTGAGGAAGTAGAGCAGGTGTATGAAATAATAGGGAATCGCGATCAGCCATCAAATGAGAAAAGCCGTAAAGATATGAATGAGTACATTATGCATAGAGGTGGCAATATCTCATAGGGAAACGCTGAAGCTACGTATCGAACTGAAAGAAGTTTTATTTTAGTGTATCTGTTGATAGGCAATGTAATTTGGAGTAAAGAAATTGAAATAATTATAGTGAGGATAAAATGCAGAGATGAAAAGAATAGGTTGAGAAACGTAACTGTAGAAAATCCACATATAGCAGGTTCCTTGAGAATGAAGACATTGTGAAAAAAAATGATTAGTCTACATCTCTCCGACTCTCCCCTCTCCAACTCTCCCCTATTATCCATACCTTTCCCCCCACCACCTCCCACTGACCGTGTCGCACGTCTCTGACGTCAATTAACCACTTCTTCCCCCACCCCCCTCCCCAGATCTATATATTAAGTCGCATGCCATGTGTATGTACCTTGAAAATGATTGCAAGGCAGTCGAAACCTGGGTCGGGAATTAAAGTTTCAGGTGTGAAAAATACTAAGAGTTCTCTCTTTTTAGTCATGTTAGTCTACCTCATTTGGATCAGAATTTGATGCAACTATTTAGGGCTTGAGAGAGAAAGGGAAAAAATTCGCTAGAAATTGATGAATTTCCCTCAGAAATTCCTCTGACTGCAGAGAAAGGGACCAAAAAAGACTATGCAGATTGATTAGTGAAATTTATTCGACTGGGCAATTGCCAATGGATATAAAAAGAGTATAATTACCCCCATACCAAAGAAGTCAAGAGCCAAAATACGCAAGGACATTTCATCAACGAGCCTCACACTCACACTTTGTAACGTGCATCTAAAATTCCATCCAGAGTTAAAACAGACGATGGAAAACTTTTGGACAAGTACCAATTTGATTTTAGGGAAAGTAGGAGACCAAAAGACTTTATTATAGCTCTGAAATACTTATCGTTCTTAGAGAAGCGTCCGACAAGAGGAGACCATTTTAATTTCCTATATCAACTTTAAAAAATCATTTGGAAATTTCTATGGGAACAGAATGCTTACCACACATAAGAGAATAGAAGTGTCGTTTAATATTAGTGGAGCAAAATGCAGGCTGTTTAAGAAACATCTGGCGGTCAACTAGAAGAATATTGTAAGATAAACTAAGGCTATATCTTTTGAAGGAATCAAGAGGACAGATACGCTTTTATATATAGGTAGCAAAAATGGGCGGAAGAATTTTTTTTTTATCTGGGAAGTAACATCGCTATTGATAGAAGAAGCAAGGAATACATTTTCACAGAATAGCCCCGGCAAAAGAGGCATTCTTCCAGAAGTGGAGTATGCTGGTGGCTAGGAGTACGAACCTGAAAGTAAGGAAACCCTATTTTGATACATATTTCGAGGGAGGTATCATTGGGCAGTGACATTTGGGAAATATCTTAAGTCGAACTAAGAAATTTTACGTTTTACGAAATTACTTTCGGATAAGTGCTACGAGTTGGAGAGAAAAAAAGCACAATGCAAAAAATAAAAATTTTAGGACTCCCTATGTGACCCAGTAGTCTATTGGAAACAATATTAGAAGATAAGAATTGCTTAGAAAGAGCAAGAATGGGATGCATTCAGCACATCATGAAGGGCACTAAAGTAAATTTGATTTAAAATACGGCATGTTCAATAAAATTCTTGTTGTTTTACATTATTGGAGATACATAGATGATCACAACACTTGTTGCTGATGAACTTAAAAAGCCGGGTTTTCTTTATTCTCGTGATAACATATTAGTGAAAGAAGGATTAAAACCTATGTTATATTTATTATAAAATAATTTTAATGCTGCCTCATAAAAATTTGAATGCTGAGTAGATAGGGCTTCATGGAATTATTCGCAAATACCTCCTTAAATGTGGAGGAATGCTAAACTAGTAATCAATAAATGTGGCAATGAATGATAGTATGCCATCCATGGAATAATGTTCGCAATGCATTCTCAGAATTCCTATTTATTGTATGGCTTTACCCAGTAGTCATTTAATCTATGATAATATAATTTTTCATTGGGATTTGTCATCAAACTAATTCCGTCTTAATTTATTAAAATCACAGTATGTATACATAGCATGACCGTATTAAAATGAGAAGTTCATGATATAATTAGAATTTTTAAATTGAGTTTAAATGTAATCATGTGTCATAGTTCTCCAATAATTAATTGGAGGTTACAAAATTTTCTTCACATAACTCATCCACCAAAATTCCTCAAAGGAAAGTTTTGAGTGATAGGTGTATATTTCAAGTCACATATATAAGGTAGTATCTACTAGGAAACACATTGTAAATATTTTCCCCGAGGCACTGGAAAATCTTAAGGATTGCCATTAAAAAGTAACAATAGCTCTATGTTTTAGGTTGAAAGATAGTTTAAAAATTAATTTTATCTTTAGTGATTTGCAACTAAATTAACCGTGTAAATTTGCAAAATTTAATATGGTCTTCATATCAATATTTTATTACTTCACCTGTCTCGGACTGTTTAGAACTTGCTCTGGTCGTTATAATTTACGATTAGGTTATCTTGAAATAACTTTCAAACTCGAGTGTATTAGTAATCGGGGATAAAATGCTGCTGCTAAAATGCTGCTAAAAAACTGCTCTGCTTTATCTTCAAACATCTAAAGACCAGCCATTGAACTACTGGCAAATATTCTTTTTCCCTCTCAGCCCTCAACTGTCTACACCTTTCCTCGGCTTTTCCATGCGTTATGATTTCCCTTCTCATGAGTTCAAATTGTTGTTTTTCCGAAAAACAAGTTTTCCTCCTTTCTTTACTTCTTCCTATGAGCCATTCGTCCCTGTGAAACACAAATTAGATCTGCTCATTTCACATTGCTCGAAAACAAACCCACCAAAACTTTCCTAGAAGGGAAAAATACCTCAACAAACAATATTCCCGTGTCATTTTAGCGTCTAGACTTCTTCACTTCTTCCCGATTTATTTTCATGACTCTCGCACAGTTTATTTTATCTGAGGTCTTGTCTCAGCCTATAATAATTTATAATCCCCTTATATTTAAAAGTATTTCAGTAAAATATCTTACCATTGGTGTTTTCCATGCTCTTTTTAAGGAAATAATCAGGATTAACCTAGTAATTGGCTCTTATTTACCTCAACAATGATATTTTTGTTCCAGTAAAAAGCTATCAATTACCCAAATAACCCAGCTCTATTCTTATGATATTTTAATCATCTCTCCCATATCAATTTCAGTGCTTTCATTTCTCAGGCACCTTCATAAGTTACGTGATACTGTCAGCCTTCTTTTACCAATTTATCGCATCCGGCATTAATAATTCAGCTATAATCGAGTAAGAAAGCTTCAAACTTTTTTTTTCTGAAAACGTCGGGCTACTCATGCGCTGAACTTTATTATTATTCGAATTTCTCTTGTTTTTGCGAATGGCAAAAGGATTAATGGAATCAGCTCTTTTGATTTACAAATCTTTTCCTTAAATTCTGTGAAGTGATGGATTGACATGCCTAAAAGCCTAATACAAACACACCTTCCTCCAAAAATGGTCTCATCCTCTCAAATTATAAACGTATTGACTCTTAGGAGTTGAAGATTTTGAAACGGTAGGTGCAAAATATTTCAAGTAAATACAAATGAAATGTTGGGCTTTCATAATGAAATTCTGATGCCAAATCCTCAGCGTGATGTTGAGCAAAGAACCTTAAGAGCCATTTAAGATTTACCATTAGATTTCCAGGTATAAAATGCACCTACAAATGATAAGTAATATCGGGCGTACTCATCTGGGAATTCAAGTTCTCAATATGTAATATAATTTTAAATCCACTAAGTATAATGTAAAAAATTTCCCTTATTTTTTCATGGAGCATTTATATTTGATCCGCATCTAGTTTTCTGGCGTAGTCTATAAAAGAAACTTTACAACCAGATAATGAGTATTTTTCAAAACCGTTTTTGTTAATCTGTTTATTCTAGTTCCACCTAGCCTATTAAAGTGGACTTTGTTGTAAGCTACTAATAGACAGTGATTATCATAGTCCTGCAAACTGACACAGAAGCGGTGTTAGATGGAAATTTAATCTTAAATGAAGTATAGAATATAGTATTGATTACTTACCTTGGTCTTGCTTATATAAATGATATTGAAAGTGTCAAAATTTCTATATAGTTACGGGCAGTACCATTCATGTTATAAACTTCCAAGAAATGAAACGCATTCCGAAATTTTAAAGCTTCAAAATGTACCATCTGTTTAGATTGCGGAAAACATAGAGGAGGAAGTGAACAGAATAAGCTCTAGATAAAGTCACAGATACGCAAAAAAATAACGACCTCATGCTAACTATAAAGTTGGAATTCATACTTTCCCACTCTTGATTAAACGAGGCGAAATAATTATTGCAAGTTGTAATAAAAGATTTAAGATCTTCCCGGTGTAATATGTTTGATTATCTTTCTCGGGCTTCTCCCGCACCGGCTTCTCCAGCTACTCGGGCTTCGCACCGGGTAATATTTTCTAATTTCGCCGACGATTCGGTAAACTACTTGTCTTCCCCTGTCAAGGAAATTGTTATTTCTGTCATGTCCACTATAACGCTTATAACACTATAGTGTTATAGTATATAGGCGGTATTATTCAACGGAAATAACACACGCCTTGAAAATGCAAGATAAGTCTTTTTCCGAAACGTCGGCAAAGTTTGAAAAGATTACTCTGCGCATAGCCCGAGAAAAATATTTAAACATATTGCAAGTTTTAGTTACACATCTAAAACAGTTCATAACAACCAATATCAACATTTTTTTGCAATTTATATAATAAAAAAATGAAATGCTCTGAGTTCATACTTGTGCAAATGATATTGGTTTATTTGTACTATAAGAAGAGTTGTAATTTTATGGGGAGTCTGAGCATGTTACATTTTATCTTTAATCCCTTGCGCATTATCTTTTCATAAAAATATAAACTAAAAGACTAAATTACTCATTTTGCGAACTTATTAAAGGAGAGTTTCTGTCTACTTCGACGCACCTTTCGGAGTCATCCTCGTCTTCATCTTTTTCTGGCCGTTGTAAATGGAGGGATGCGAGATATACGACCAGTCCATTCATTATTCCATTTTGTTTCTCCCTTTGCTTTAAATTTAGCCTCGAGTACTCATAAAATCCAAAATAGAAGTTGTGCTGAGGATTAAACATTTTTTTGAAGCCCCCGTAAGCATACACTCCACACAATCGACTGCACCTCAAACTTCCTCGTGGTAAATAAATGTACGTTAAATTCTTTATGGCTCTCTTTCCCTTCCACGTTTACCTCTTTGTGTCTCTCTCGGCTCTGTATCTCTGGTAGGGTGGTGATGCTATCCTAACACTTCCGAACAGCCGAGAGACCAACTGCCGTGCCAAAAACCGACTCACACCACGTCCAACAACTCTTCTCTCCCCTAACCCCATCCCTCCCGGAAACTCTCCCCCTTCCACTGTCCACTCTTTCAGCGCAGTTCCCCTTACCCCCGAAACGACATTCCCTTCCCTCTCTTCCCTCTTAGATGACATTTCCCCTCCCTCTACTTTCTTCTACCCGTTCCACCTTGCCTTCCTGTCATTTTTACTCCTATCCCTGCTCTCCCTTTCCACTATTCCAACCGCAGTCTTTCCCATATAGCCTCCCCTCCCTCTCCCTTCTCCCCTCTCGCCCTTTTCCAGTATCCATGAACGTCACCGTCTTCCCTCCATTTCCCTTTCCCCCCCTACATATCCCTCTCCCCATTCCCTCCCCACGGACGTCGAAAACTCCCACTTGGATTCCACTCGTGTGGACCAAATCCTTCCTCTAGCAGTGGTGTTCCATCTTCCACGCGGATTATTTGGAATACACCTTGTGCGTAAGGGCTTTCACTGCTAAAGAGAGTGTTTACTTCTGGTGATTTTTTCCCTCCTTAACCCGTCTATCCCCTCTCCTTACTGCCCTCTCGGTGGAAAGTGAAGTGAAGTGAAAAATATTCGTTACTTAGAGTTATATTTTTCTGTGGATATCGCCCTTTTCGCGAGAGAATCCGTATTGTTTACCTTTCTTGTGCGATGAGCGTTTCTTCTTTCCACGTTGGTGTCTGCTGGCTGGGAATTTTTTGTGTTCTCTCTGCATCTTCTTGCTAAACACACCTAAAAGTAAGTAGTTTTCCATGTCATCCGTCGGTGATGCAGTGACAGAGCTCTTTTGTGCAACACTTATCACCGACTCCGAGCCTTCGTCTTTCCTGCTCCCGGAGAGCAGGAGGAAGGAAGTGGTGGTGGTCGTTAGGTCAGCGGGTCATTACGGGCCCACCGAAGCCCACGGGAGGGTCCGCAACCGAGGGCCTCTCGGGATCTTCGCTCGGGACATCAAGTGAGAGCTGCCACAGAGAACTGGATTGTGGGGAAGGAGTTAAAGTGAGGAAAGAGGGGGGGGGGAGTCTTCTCGTGATTTTCTCTTGAATGGAGACGACCGTGTCGGTGGTGACACACCGGAAGGTGGTGAGGCGTCGGCGGCGGATGGTGGGAGTGGAGGGCCGCTGGCAGGGCGAGGAGGAAGTGGAGACGGAGGTGCAGGAGGGCGCGGCAGAGGGAGTGGGAGAAGGAGGCGGTGGGGGTGGTGTGGCGGGTGCAATGGCGGCTCTGACGGCGGCGGATGGGAAAGAGGGAGGTGGAGAGGGTGAGAGGGTCAAGTGGGTGCTTGGAGGGGATCTGGTGTCATCCTCCTCGTCCGCCTCCTCGAGGAAGATCAGCCGGCGGCGACGCGGGTGGACGGTCGTGATCGGCCCAGAGCTCCGGTACGAATTACGGACTGTGGGATGAGAAATTGCCCAGTTGAAATTAGCGATTGAACGGCGATGCCTATCTCGATTGCCTGTTCAATATGCGTTCTTATTCTTACTCTGACTTTGAAATAACTTAACAATATTATAAAATATGCTTTGAAAAACCGAGTGAATTTTACCCATTCATTTATTGTTTTACTCGTGTAAAAGAAATACTGAGCTTACTTTTGCAAAACAATTGGATATTTTTAATTGAAATTATGTTTTACGTTTAGTGTCACCCTGTGACGAAGTTTTATATATATATATATATATATATATATATATTACAACCATTTCTTCGCAGAATTTACTAGAGTAATTTTAGTTTAAAATCATTGAAGATTTATTGCCTAGTCTATGTAAGGTCATAATGCGTAGTGAATTAACAAATTGACTTATAATGAGGAACTAATCCTGCCAATTACAATCCGACTATTACCGGAGTTGAAATTCTTCAAAAATAATCCATGTACGAGACTACTCTAGTTTTCAAAGGGACATTTCTTTGATATCTAGTCCTCAGGATATGATTTTATTTTTTTGTCAAAGATTATTCTGTAAACATTGGATAATTGTTTCCTTTAGAACCTGTTATCAGTGAATTATTGTTTACATCCACGCGGACTCATGGAAAACCGATATAACGTACCCAATGTAGGTGTTAGTGTATACCTACTCGAGCACTATCTTCAAAATTACTTATGGGTGTGACTTCATGTCAAGCATGGTACGATAAATTGACGACAGGAGGAACCGTCGGAATAGAGTGAAAGCAACTAAGTACCTTGAAGTTATTGTCTTATCGTGTGAATGGTATTTGTTTCCCAATTCCTCGAAATTTAGGTGTTGTCCTAATGCTGCATTCATTGCGTTTTCTTAGGGCTCTCTAGAAGAGACGTATTTCTCCTGCTGAGAAGTTTCAACTCCTAGCAATTGACATTTGAGTGCATCTTTTAAATTATATAAATTGTGGTCGACATTCAAAATCATTTTATTTACCGTCGCGAAACATGCCGCTAGGATAAATGTTAGAACCGAACTGAAAGAGCGTTTCTTTCTTTTTCTTTTTAAACTAAAGTTTCTTCCTAATTAAAAACAGTTTCCATGAAATCATGAGGATTAGTCCAACTTATTTCGTCGTGTGGGATTCCATATTTTGCTCATATTAAAAGGATTGCTTGAGATTGATATTTTATTCTGACTAAATTTGACTTGATCAGTCTTATATGACTCTTCACCTCAATGATTTTTTACACATGATTAAATAAATTTCAGGAGACCATTATTTTACAACATCGTGAAAATGATGAAATAACATAATAAGCTCATTTTAGTCCATTGATAGGAAACTTTGTAAGCGCTGATGTGCGCTGGAAATATTTCAGACGTTTAATGTGATTGGCAACAAACATATGGGTGAATATCTCGGATATTAGTTAATAGCTGTTCTGGTACTTTACTATAGTTAATAGCTTTTCTGGTACTTAACTATAGTTATCCAAATATTCCGATCTAAAAAAGGCTTTCTTCTGAGAAGGGAAATAAGTATGCACTAAAATATCGTTATCGTTAAAAATATTGTACAAAAATATTTTTATACGAAAAAAATTTTCTCGCGTTTCCGCACAGTTCATTATATATAGGAAATTTAAGCTGGTAGTATAATGTATTACCGGAATCGATAGTTTTTCACCATGTGTTACCTTAGCTATTCTTAGTCTTTACACTCTAAACACTTATCGATGACTTCTATTTCTTACTTATTGTTAGTAAGGGGATATCTTTTTCTGTATAACTAATTATTCAATTAAGTCTTTAATCCCGTTTATTTCCTTCTTTATAAGCCTATATGATACTACATGCATACAAATCTGGATTTTAGTAGAATTATCTTTATTTGTGGATGGGTGAGTAGCCAGAAGATGTTAATTACGATTTATGACTATGAGACTTACCCATTTTTAACCATGCTTCATTGGATTTTTTCACCGTCTGAAGAAATATTAAGCCCTGCTCTGCGCCTTCTGAGGTTGTTAAGATGAAGATAATTTCTTTGCCTCGTAACCTCTCATTTTCCAGCCCTGTCATCTGCCGCCTTCTTTCGTCGACGTCGTTCTCTCCGGGCTCATTTTCATTTTACACCGCAAACGCTAATGACCCAGGTTGCTGACGCGCCATCCCACATCATCCCATGCCTCTGTGACTTTAAGACATTAATTTTTTGTAGAAATTATAAATGTTTTAAATCTTCAAGTGTGACTTCAGAGAGAAATTTAACGAAAATGTTATAACATTTACGTAAATGTTATCTGATAACCAAAATAACAATAACATTTTTTACCTAGAGCGTATATATTATGCCGGCCATCTGATATCAGATAGCTTGATGTGAATTCTTCTCACAAACTGATGATGATAATCGTTGTTTTTTTGTTGAAAATTGTCTAAACTTTTATGCCATTAATCAAAGATTTATTCATTGGAGAAATGGCTTAATACTAAACCCAAAGGAACAGGAAGAGCTGAAGTGCTAAAATGTCGTGTTATTGCATTCTAGCTGCTCAGTAAGCTAATTATCGTCCGTTATATTTTCCATTAAATGTTACGGAGTTACGTTTTACTCCTTGGTGAGTAACTTATCGCATCTGGTTGAAAATAGTAGCAATTAGCAATCATTTGGCTCTTTAGGAATGATTATTGCTATTACTAAAAAAGGTTGTGAACTTGCGATTTAGTCCAAAAAGTTTGTTTATTTTATTGGCCATTTTTTATAACTTTCAATGAAGATTAGGTGACAAAACTTGCTATATCAAATGGGTATAGATACCATTGTAAAAATTCTTGAATTAGCATCACTTTGGCATCCCCAAAGATTATCATCTTCAACTATTCGCCTCTTCAATGCTTATTTGGGTAAAACGCTTTTTATAAGGCCATTAGTAACCCCTTGTCAGTCTTGATTGTGAGCTCCATTTTATGACTGTTTGGAGAGAAATTTTTTTTTACTTCATAATTTGTATTTACAATGATATAGACTCAATGTATAATACCTGTTAAATATTTATCTTTCCACTAATAGGCATATCAATCACACTGTTTTATATAATTTTTGAATGTGTTTAAGAGTTGCGTGTGGTATCAACTTATTTCAAAAATTCTTTTAAAATAATGGCTGATTCATCATAAAACTAAATTTGTCTTCTCTTTAATTTTCAGGTGAGTACTGGCAAGTGACATATGTCGGCAAATGCATTAAGGACATCAGTTTGCAGTGAGAAAATTGCTTGAGTATTTTCAATTTTAATGGGCTTTGATAGTGCATTTTATTTTATGTCTTTGAATGCCAGGTGTGGCAATTAGTACTAGATACATATTATTTCATTCTATGTTTCACGCTGTTTTGACTGCGTTTTACGTTTTATACAGCCATAGCAATTGTTTATTATTGTTGTGGAAATGAGTAAGACAGCACAAGAATTTACACTTAAACATGAGTTATCAACGCTTATTTTGCTCCATAATTTTTCATAGCTATCTAGTAATCTACCCATACACAAGTTTTGGTTGAAAACAAATCACCAAATGTTGATTCCTTTCCACCCATAATTTGAGGATAAATTTACATTGTTCCAGAAGTCATGGCTTGTAAATTAATTTGCTGATACATTTTTTAGCCAATATTTTCTAGTAAAACGGACCCATCAAACAATTCACTCTCACTATCACTTATCTCTGTTAATTGTCAAATTACAGTTTGTAGTGCGTTTCTCTCACCACTCTTTGAATGGTATTGCTAATATTTTCATCAGCGCAAGAGTACCTAAACCTATCATTCTCAATAATGCGTAAAGATTATACATTGGTCATTAAATCAGAAGTTGTATCGCTGCCGAAATAAATTTTGTTGGTAAAATATTTTTTATCTACAGTTGGATGATTTCTTAACATTCTTGCAAATTAATGAAAAAGTTAATGTGGAAATTTTTAAAAGAATTAATGAATTATTACCTTTATATAAATTATCTTAACAAAATTTTTTAATTAGCTATTTATAATTAACTGCTGAAAAATTTTACTCAATTAAAACTGGATGTTCAAGTATTTACTTTTTTTTTAATCGAATTCGTTTTCTAATTTTTGTCTCTTATAATTTCTCTTAAGACTTTTTCATAAATATTACATACATAACGATTTCCATTTCGATAGATTTGGTTAATGCTAAATAAAGTTAAAAGATTAAATATAAATTTCAGTGGTTATTCAATGCATTGGGAGCGTTATATCCATAGATCTTCTCAGAAATTTTTCCAAGTATTTTTTTACTTTTTAACGTCCAAACTTGGTTCTAAAAGAAATTAACTAACCGTTAAATCAAATCTCTGGAGGGAGAAAATAAAGGAGTGAAGTAAATTTGCTCCTTACTGAGGTACAAGTGATGAAATAAAGCTCTCTTTCTAAGAATATTGCATCCTGCATGGGTCGACATCATAGCCTTTTCTCCGCTGCCTAGCCCAGAAATTTTCGCACATGTCACGCTCTTCACATCGATTTGCTATGGAGAGCCATGAATCCACTTCCTCCTCCTTTCTTCAACTTGTCTTTCTCAATTTCATCGTGATATGGTGCCAGTTACCGTCAACTTCATTCCGGCAGGGATCCAGTTAGGCCGTGGCTACCGCTGTCACACGTTCCAAAACCTTTGGGCAAGTAAGATGTTCCAAGCTCTCACTTTTTAAAAGATATTTTATTAAATGAGCTATCATAAGGCATAGACAGGCAAAAATTTATTGACTAATGCCTAATAAATACAGATCTTTCCTGAAACTGCGCTAAATGGAATGTAAAACCTTGGCGTCTATACCCCTGTCAATATATTATCAATGCCGGATTACTAGCAAAACTGGTTTGAGAAAAGTATCTTATGTAGCCTGCAGGACTAGAAATAGTGGTACACACAGTAGTTGGTCCTAGTCAACTTATATTTCTTCAGCTCTAACTTCCACTTGATTCCTCCTATTTCCAATTATTGTATCTCAATTTTATGTTCACGTCAGTCACATTTGAACTAAAAGCAGCTAAAAAGAACAGCTACTTGTGATTGGTTGTGGTAACTGATTGTCCAATACAACAATTTATTTAGTATTATCATATCTATATACATGCCCTTTGCTGCGGTCACGTGACGAGTCTCCAAATATACTCAACTATTCCTTAATCTTTTAAAAAATTCCAACTCTATATGCTCTAAATAGTCTCTTTGGTCTAATGACCATCTTGGGTCAAGCACTATCAGTCTCTCATGCTAATTTTCAATAGTTTACTTATACGTTTGATAATTATTTGTGATCAAAACAATTCTCTTACTTACAAAACATCTCACTCTTTTAGCAGTCCAACCCACATTTTTGTGTGGTCAATACACATTCCATAATCTATGCATTTAACTTTACTTTTTAATCCTTATTTATTAATTAATCGACACAAGAATACACTTTGAATTACTTTGGGGAGTAATATGAAAGAAAAGTGAATGAAATAGTCTTAATAAAGCTTTTACTTATAAAAATTCTCACAGGAGCAAAAAAATTACGAAAAATATGGAGAATATATTCTCGAATAAAATGTTATTTTAATGGAACTATTGGGCAGTATATTTAGGTATAAGTGTTATAAATCTTTAGAGAACTTTGAAGACAAGGAGATTTAGTTAGCAGCAAAAAGTGCAAAATACTCATTGAATATAGAGGAAAAAAAACTACGGTAGTCAAAATTATTACCATGGGCATTTGAGGTTTGCGAGAAGAACGTGTGTTCTGGTGTTAATATTCGCTACTCCTGGAGAGTTGAAATTTTTTTATACATTTATGTACCTTAAGTGCCTCTGAAGATTATTCACCATATTATCCTAACTTTTAACTCACTATCACAAGCACCATTATTCTACCACTTAACGGCACTTGTGCCTTTAAGCCTATTATGCGGTAATTTTTGGAATTATTGGAAGTTCCAAAGGTAAACATATCATATATGATCATTATATTCATGATTTTGCAGAGTAACAATACATCTTCTGCAGAACCCGGCCGTAATTTTGTTATTCTTAATCATGCATCGTTAGAATATGTAGGATATAAATACAAATATAACAATTGATATTTGTAAACTTCAAAGATCATGTTTTTATCAGTATGCTCAGAGTGCAGAATAATTTCTGAAATTGTAACTTCACATCTCACTAGGCCTTTCGATCGACATTTTTGCTCATAATCACCTGTTCTATCAATTCATTAGATGATATTCTTAGCTCTTACTCTAATTTTATCATCATGTCATAAGGTGGTCATAATGGTTTCGTTAATTGGATATTTTTTAAAGTACTTTGGCCATTCTCTCGTTAACTATGTCATCAGGGGTGGTACGTAGAATCTCTTTGCTTTAAATGACCAAGTGAGTAACTTTTACCTCAATATCATAATTAGCAATTTCGGTAGTGTATATATGTAGGAGATGTGCCGATTTATGACTGAGGCATAATGTACAAGGGGTGTTCAAATAAAAAGGTACGAAACGGCAAAGTGGGTATAATTGAAGTCTTTATTCAAAAGTAATCATCAGAGGCCTGAGCACAACTATCCCACTGTTTCATGAGCTGAAGTTTGGTTTAGTTGTTATGACGTTTCGTACCTTTTCATTTGAACACCCAAATATTACCCAATCCAGGCATCTAAATTTCACTGAGTGTAATTTAAATGATTATAGCAAAGGTAATTTATAATATTTATCCATGATTGAATTTTGATTGCGTGGTTGCATTTATTTAAATTGGTACTGGATATTCATAATATCATTTATAATTGTGTCTTTTTACATGTTTGAAAGAGACCCCATTATAGTCGGAATGCGATCTTCTTGTCACGTCATGCATTTTTCTGTAAATTTTAGCCTCTCTTGAAAGGGGAGCATGTGATAGGGCTGGATCCTCTGTTGTCATATATTGCATTTCTCAAAATCCTAACACAATGGTAGGGTATATTTGCTCGAGCTTTGCCTTTAGAAAATGTCTAATACTTCACTGTCACATTAGTTTACTCGGTTTCGAGTGTTTTATAGAGCGTAGGTTGGAGAACAACTTGTCCTCCCTTTTACGCAGTAATTTTAACGTTGATATTTTTAAAGCTTTGGGAAATGTACCTTGTACCCTCAACTCTTTTGAAATATAAAGAGTCTGTCAAGCATTTTAACTTCGTGCTTCCTCACTGACAGCTGTTTTTTGCGTCACAATATTTTTGTTATTCAAATTCTGCTCTGTGTGAATAGTTACCTGAAACTGGATGAAAACATACGCGTATATGTGTAGCGTATTTTCTCTTACTTTTATTCTGTTGCTTGTTTCAGTACACCAGTGTATTCTGGAATCATATCTTACTCGACATAGTAATCAACCATATGTTCGCGAATATTAAGCACAGAGTTTTATTTACAAGTGCAATTTTTTAAGTAGAGTGCATTGAATTTTTTCTTCCTTCATCCTTAGGTTAGTCTTAAATGATAATTATGCCAATCCTGTCATTTGAATGTTATCTTTTAAGACCTTTTATTAAAATCTACTCAATTTGGCAATCACTATTTTTTCAAATCCAAGATCTTTTTCCTCTCTTATCCGTTTCCTTAAATGTCAAATACTACCATTTCATCTACTGAAAGCAGTGAGAGGTGCCGGCGAAAAGTCTTTTCAAGGTTTACGTCGTGGATGAGGGAATATTTGCCTCTTGTCGTAATGAATAAGAATGGCCATCCGTGGAAACTCTTGGCTTCCTCCGCGATTGTATTAAACTCATTTGGTTTAGAGAGGCTACTCTTGCCATGCCCGTAAACTTTCAATTATTCAAAGCAAGTAGATTATTACCAAGTGTCCGTACTTTGCATGAAATCTGCTTAATACTTCTTTGATTCAAGGTTTTCTTTTGACTCACAATTTTGTTTAATCCTTTTTTCCTCTTAAATCTGATTGATTTTAATTCAAGGTAAACAACTTATTGTCTTCATGTTTTAGGTTCACAGAAGGTAAAGATGTGCCATGGCTCAAAAAATACAAATTGAGAGCCTTTGAGGCTCTCAATTTGTATTTTTTGAGTATTCAATATTCATTGGGCTAAAATGGCACCTTTCCAATATGCACAAGCACCTTCAGAGTTCCTCTTTCTTTAAGTAATCTCAACTATCTAAACAGCAGGTAAACTCAACATCTCAGTGGCAGCCTTTGTAAATGTTTTATTCTATATATCATTCCCATTGGGCATACTTTTAAGTTGAACATGGTATCATCTCTCATTAACTCAATCCTTCATTTTGAACTTTTCTAATCAATTCTTCCTGTAAAATATCCACCTGAATCAACTGAGTTAGAATATCTTCCAGTAAGTTTCACGCCGCTTTGTTGTCAGCATTGTCTCCGATAAGAGTTTTGCAACCACGTGAAGTCCCATATTCCTGAAGAATTACTTTCTTTTAATTAGGTGATAGACCAGAGCCACTATAGATCAACTGGTGACAAGGTGGTTGTCTACTGATGTAAGAGTGGAGGCTTTAGTAAAGTGTGTTATGAATTCAGCTTAGCCAGCGTAGTTTTTTATGGTGTTTCCCATTAGAATTTCTAACTTGTTCAACAAGTAATTTGAAACTTAAGTTCGGTACATGGCCTCTGGGACCAATAAGGATCGAGTTCCTTGTGACCCTACATATTCTGAGATTCAGTGATGAGATTAACCAACTACTGCTGAGACCATCGGCTTGGCTTATACCCCTCGCCTATCCACAACAGCCTCCCATCATTTCCTCAGACCCTTTTCCATATTTGGCCACATTTCTTCGTGCACTCACTTCTCTGCCTTCCTTCAACATCCTACACATTCTTCTATCTCCTCTTTATACTGTCAACATACCAGTCGTCTTCTGACCTCTTCCCTGACCTCTAAGGCTAGCAACCCTCGACTTCCCCTCCCTCCAGTATTTGCAAGGCATTTCCCTGCAAAAACACTCTCTCGACTCGTCACTCACACTCACAAAAGGGAAATATTTTTGTAAGAGATGTCCCATTCCTCTGCCTCTCCCTCGGCATTCTACGTTTCATTTCAACTCGGTCACAGGAAGAACCACTAGAGAATTCGGAAAAGCTGGAAACAACGCGACCCTTTCTTTTAAATACTTTTCATCGTAATTCATTGTATATTTTGGCTGCTCTGAGGAAGTTTGTTCAGCCATTAGGTTAAAATTTTGTTCATTGATATTATCGATTTATTTTAGAATAAGGCTCCTTCCGGCAGAAGTAGAAAAAATAATCCCTGCGAAACTACCTTCTGCTCTGTGACAAAACCTCACTGCGGTACCATGAACCACTAACGCCTCCTTAACCCGTGTTTTACTAGAAATCTATCTATATGGCAAATTTATTATTTAAAATTAGTTCTACATGTAGGTGTGTTTAAGTTTTCGTAAAATGACTCTTAAATGTCCCCCATTGCTGTTTAATTATACTGATAGCTAATTAAGAACTCCATACATTGGTAAGAATGAACCTTCATTTTATCCATAGCCAATAACCTACCATAAGCTTATAATCGTATAAGCTTATATACATATAAGCACACATATTATAAAGTGATACTTCTTGCATTGAATGATGTAAAATATTCGTAGGTCATCGGACATTAAACGAAAATATATTGGCTTCAGAATAATTTTGTTGAACACTAAAAACATTGCCTTAATAGCATTGCGATGGAATCTCTTCACATAACATTTTTCTCAATTTTTGCACAAAGAACGTTATTCTAAAACTTGTACAACATGCCCTACATATTGAGACACCTTGTATATTTTTACAGCATAGCTCGTTGGTAATGGAACACGAGTATTTAGGTCTGAGTGAATGACTTCCGGTTGTCGCCGGAGGACAGCCGACATACTGTGATGAATAGGGAAACGTTGTCAAGGGAAACTTATGCTGTTTAACTTCTTTACCAAATAAATTTCCCTATATAAATCATTATTAGGATATCAATACACATCGTTAAATGTTATAAGCGTAAAATATAACTACACCCTTCCCACAGTTTATTTAAAAAAATCATTATATCAAATCCTGCGTAATAGGAATGGAGGCTGGAGTCAGTATAATTACTGGTTTTCATGATATTTAAAGCTTGGGTTCCATGATTTGTTCCAAAATATTTTATCTGCATTAGTGTTTACATGGAATTTAAAAAAATATACAAGGCCGCACTGAGCCTGAATTTACTCGTTACAGAAAATATTGTACATTATAAGAATACTGTACTTCCAAGCGCAGGCTCCTCCTTAATTACGAGGGTGAGGTAGGGATGACTATGAAATATAAGACTTGACTATCTATCCACCGTAGATATATTTTTGGCCTATGATAGAAGAGAAATTATATCGTCTGTTAGTATCATACATACCTACCTCGTTTAGAATCTTTATGGATCATGAAGATATTATATTCAGACATATTCAATTCCAATCCCCAAGGGATTGTTGTATCTGCACTATACCTTTCTTCAAAACATGTCAAATTATATTTCTCGTTTTTATATCATTTGCTTTGAGAAGTAATATTAGAAGTAAGGCCCCGATAACCAATTCACTTTGAATTGGTTATCGGCGCTTATCACTTTGACTTATTATTGGTTATCTTCATTTCAATTTCATGCAGAACTATATTGGCTGGTAGGTATTTTTTCATGAATGGCGTCCGGTTTGCTTGCAATTCTGTTTTTGATGCATATTTCTTTTCTCATTATTCCTAGACAACTTACATTAAGATGATAATTTTCATTCTCAATACGTTTCATCAGCATAGAACTTTCACGTTTAATAGTTTTTCTTTTTTATTTGAGACGGATTTTCTTTCTTATGATTGAAAAGCGCTAACTGAGTTTACAGGACTGAACTAATCATTCTCCCTTTTATATGTATTTTACGCATTTCTTTTCAATCTAGTAGAATGCCACACTTAAGTAAATCTAACACCAACCGCATATATTTTAAGGGCACTTAATATTGTACTGATGTATGCATATTCATATTTATCCAACCTCTGTAGTTAACAAGAAAAATAGACCGAATTTAGTTTTATATTCTCTTGAAAATCGTAACTTACCAGCAATTATTCATAAACTATAAAATCATTGAAGGAATACTTTTCTCTTGATGTTAAAATTCATTTTCATAACTTTATATACGCCTCATAGCTTGACAATGACGCTAGCAATATCATTGAGTAGTATGTATCCAAAGCCATTACATGCAGTTTAGGTAATAATAAAAATGATGGAAGGTGAGCAATTTGTTGTTAAGTACCAAGTCCATTGGAGCCATTAGAGAGACTTTATTTATGAAAAGTGAAAGAAGCTGGCACGTTATCGATTTTATTTATAGTTTGCCACATTATTAAAAACCCATATTTGCAATACAAAGTTGTACTAAGCGTTGCTGAGGGAAAAATATCCGACTTTAACGGTTGTCCTCAAGCTATTCTTCCTATCACTGTTGTAGTATTGCCATTAACTGTTAGTAGTGTGTATTTGGTCATTCATTTTTCTTTCAAATCCAAGATATTCGTTCAATCGTTACATAAGAGAACCAGAGTCAATATTAAGTTATGATTTTCCAGAATGTAGAACCATGACTCTCACTGGACCTGTGAAATTATCAAACTGTTTACACTGACTTCCGTGCCACGGATTCATTCACATCAGGTACAGGAATATTCTTGGTCAGGCCATATCATAATCCTAATTTTTACTTTTAATCTATTGAAGTGGTTTATGATATATTTTAAGAGATGAATAGAGAGTTAAAGGCTGAGATGTTAAAATATTCTTTTCTTACTAGTTTGCATTGTTGAACCAATTTCATTATTTAAATGCTCTATGGTAGTCATTACACATTTACCAGCTAATTTTTAATTTTCATCATTAAAAATTTTTGCGCTTTTTTTTGCTATCGTGCATTGAGCAAATTTTCGTTCATTAGTCTCCAATCGTTACTCCTGTTTTTGTATTTCTTCTCGCTTTTTGTTCCTTCTTCATTCAAAATTCTGTCTTTCTTGGAAGGGAATGTCCCATTCCTCGGGGGATGTGAACCTCTGCTCATCTCTTTCCCATTCATTCACTTCCTGTCTCCCCAAACACGAATTATATTAACAGTTCTAAACAAAAGAGCGCGCGCCCGACACGCATCGGATTCTTGGCGTCCGAAGTGTCTCGATTCTCCGTGGAGAGGCGCCACCATGCGAGTCAGAACGGAAGAGAGATGGTGACATCGTGTGTGCCTCTGAAGAGACAAGAGAGCGCGAATGGATTGTGTTTCTCTCTCTAAATAAATGCGCTAATTACGAAAATTGTCTGTAATACTATTAAAGCATTATTTTAGCGCTCATTTTTCATTCAAAGAATAGTATATTGCTCACAGAATGAAACTACTTTTTAATTTTTGAAAACCGTTTCCCAATAAATATGTGATTGTAAGATAAATATTGAATAAAAATTTGCATAAAGATGATGGTTGTCTTAAGTTTTACTCGTTTCTGAATATTACATAGTTAGAAAATTTAGATTTGTAATGGAGGAAGTTTTTTACATTAATCATCTGCTCATTAGTTGCTCACTGCTTAACCTGCGAATTCAAAACTGCGTGCTGAATGTAAACTTAACTTACCAGTATACGCAAGCTATTAAACGATTTATGCAAAATGTGGTCAATGCTAATGACCTATTATTAATAGTGAATTTACAAGATATAATCTTGCAATTAACCTTATATGAATTTTCGGAAAGTACCTAACATGATACAGAGTACCTAACATGATACAGTGGTAAGTGCGGTGGTTTAGCTTCCGCTCTATGATTTGATTCAATAGAATTATTAAATATCTTTAATTAAGTGTTGAAGAAGAAAGCAGTTTGATTGTGCAATTAATTACTATGCACATTTTTTGCTGTTAATAATGCAATATAAAAGGTTAATAAAAGTAGCAGTGAGCACATCGTATGGGTTAGAATGTGAGACGCATACACGAAATGTGTAATTTTCGCTCTGATCTCATGAACCTAATACCCGAAAATATAAATCCATGGGTCAATATACTCTTCTCTACGATTCTTTCCTCGTACAAAACTATTCTGCGATATCAAACGGTGACTAAATCAAAATGTTATCATTTTATTTTTTCTCTTCATTTCTATGATTATTTATCCATACAATCAAATCAATTAAACATTTTCTGGGAAAACAAAGATGTGAAATTTTTTATAATGAAAATTCATATCGATCCTAGCCATACAAAATCTACCGAAAACACATTCCAAATTAGCAGAATAACAAATGAAAGATGGATAGGGATAATATTTCTTTTAGCACTTGAAGGGCAGAGGGCAAATGGGCCTTGCCTCGGACGAGAGCTCGGCTTTTTACGGGGATATACTTTTCCAGCGTGGTTTGGAAGGTTTGGGAGGGAGAAAGAAAGAAGAAAAAAGTACGGGATGAAGGTGGAAGGGAGGAGAATGTGTGAGAATAGAGAGAGATGAAGGGGGAGTAGATGATGAGAAGATGGAGTAGGGAGGAAAGGTGGCCGGAGGAAGTGGAGGCGTGCCTCTTAGTGGAGAAGCGAGCCTCCCCGTGGGATAGAAGTGTGTCGCGTCACTCTCGTAGAACACACACGGGTGCTCACGCCTGCGAGGGGGCAGAGGGTGTTGGGGGCCATGGGGGGCGGGGGCGATAAGGGGGAGCAAGCGATGACGCCCGGGAATCGTCCGTGACCCACATTCCAATGGTGGAGCGATTTTTATTCGGGGCTTGCTTTTCAGAACAGAGGCGGGCGCGCGCTTAACATCAGCTGCTGGCGCCTTTAGGTGTTTGCGCCCCCTAAGCCGCTCCTCCTTGCCCCCTCCCCCTGGACTACGTACGGATAGAGAGAGCGTTTCCTGTGCCTTCGGGAATTTCAGCTCGGGAGACGGCGTTTGCCGCGTCATATAGGCGAAAGCGTGTGGGAGGGGGAAATGGTATCGTGTGTGGCCTTGGATCGACGTTCCCCCATAACCACCTTCGCTCTAGCCACAACTAGACGCAGTTATCGACAACTCTCGGTTTTTAAAGACGAAGTTTGTGTGCTGTTGGTCGTACGGTTGTCCACTCATTCATTTAAATAGTGGATACATTCGAACATTTTCTGATAAATAGTAAGTTGCCGCTACATTTTCAATGTATTACCAGAATGTGATGGTAAAATAATAATATATGAATATAAATGTAAGAGAAATATAAAAGAGATGCGTGTAGTCAAAATTCGTGGTAGTTGTTTTTGGATGAAAAATTAAAAGAGCACACAGTCTTATAAATGAAAGGATGTCAATATCAGCTAGATGCAGCCAAAATGCGTGGAACACTTTTAGAGGCACGAAAAATGCACGGAAAGGATCCTCAAATCATCCTCAAACATCCTTGCATCCTCATATCACCGTCGAAACTTGTTCAGCAACAATGAATATCGAGTAAATGTGTATGTTATCATCATCCTATTGTGTACGTATTTTTCTCCAATAATGCAGGTTTAAAATAGCATTTCTCCCCAGTTGTCGAAATTTTTGTTCATTTCTTATTTTTTGACGCCTAAAGGTCAGAATATTTTTTATGTTACTATTAAATGTATAACAATTAATACGTATTAAATGTATAGCATTGAATATATGATATTAAATTCCATTATTTCTTATTCAACTATTGCTAGGGTTGTAGTCTCTTGTTTATTTTCTCGCATTTTCCCTCTCTAGCAATTTTCAAGGCTGAGTTAGTGTCATCATCACTTCACTGAACTTGATAATGAGCTTGAGTGTGGAGCAACTTCATAGAAACTTTCGATAAGTTAAGTCTATCAAGGTTGCTAAAGCTTTATTGATGAAATCCCTATTAAGGCTTCATTACTAGAAGTTTTACTTACACTGGTCTTTGGCAGCAAAGAATGAGGGTTGAAACAGATTAAGTGGATTGAACAGAGATGCGTAGGCACATACATTGTATTTCTAAGGAAATGGTAAGCATGGTCATAGAAGTGAGGGCTCCCGATAAGATTGCAGCTTTGATTTGGTGTCAGAGCTGTTGGACCCGTTTGTATTGATGTCGAATCAAACAATAAGTAATGTTATGAATACTATGGTTTATTCCTTCTGAATGAAGGCAACAGACATACCATAAAATGTAACTCAGTACATTTGCCTCTCTATATCATCCGAAATTTAGTGCCCTCTATGTTGGTCTTAATTAAAAAATGCTACATGCTGCGCCAAATCTATATTTTTGAATGTTTGTTCCAAATTATTTTCTCATTGAAATGCAATTAGTTAGAAAGGGAAAAATTAATCTTAAGCAAAACTTTGAGCCATTGCAGAAATACTGGAAAGGGTAAACAAACACTTCCATCGCCATCGTAATTATCAGAGTTGTGTCGTTTAATTCCAACGTATAATTCTAAAATAATAACGAATGCTCTTATCTTTCCCCGAATAATACACTGGATGATGACATCGCCTTTACCAGTTGGTTTTGGTGTTTTTCTGTACCAACTTTTCGAGGGCTCTGTCATTGTCTTCAATGTCCCTTTATCCTTAAGAGAGAAATGTTTCCTAATGGTTTCCAGCTATTATTGGATGCTGTTTACTCAGCTCTATGTAGGGGAATCTTGTTTTACACGTATTCTCTTGAACTAGTTAAAAATATTTGTGGCGATCTTATTATTTGCTGTCGTGGGCTTCGAAATGCGCTTGTATCCATCTCGTCTACTCCCAGGTCTATGTGATATCTTAAAGCAATTAGGATACCAGATCACTTGGCTCCTGTGAGAAACTTGTTTTCCACCCAAATGTAGGCAATATCCACACATTAAAGAGTGAGGAATAGCCTACAATGAAGGATACCCACGTTTCATAAGCAGGCAACATAAGCTTATAAGTAGCGTGATATTTGAAGGAAAATTCAACTGTAGTAGCTGTAGTACTGCAGTGAAACATGCTTTGACAGCTAAACAGTGAGCTTCATTAGGATTTTGCAAGATTTTTACAAAAGGTTTCATGATTAAGCCGGGTTACGTATCTCAGTGATTTCTCTTGGATTGAATCTCCCGGATTTGTTTTTCAGGAATTTTCCGTGCATGAGTGATCTAGAGCTGGTATTGAACGCGAAATGAATGTGTAATATTGATTCACCAAACGTTTTGTCCTTTCCAGATTTACTATCGCTATGTTGACTTCTTTATTATGACAAAAAACAAGAATACTTTATGTTGAGTTCAGAGTCGGTATCCCTTGGCGGGGTATTAATTGTCTCGATATCACAAATGAAGCTAGTGATGAAATAACGCTATTCTTCTCGAACGCACAATGGCCCTAATTTCTAATTATACTCAGCTCAGCTAGTCTTAGTTGTTCCATTTTCGATTGATAAGTCTCTTTGAAACATTATCTAGAAACAGTAATCGGTTCAAGGCTATAAATACTATACTATTTTGAAGTTTTCAAGATAGACAAAACCAGATTTATCTTTGATTTGATCTATTATTTTCAATCTTGATATAAACTTTAGTATGCATGCAGTCCAAGAAAAAACTTATTATACAGAATAAACGGCGATATAATGAACATACAAGGTATTTAATAAATACCCATTACGTAATTGTATGTTACGGTTTGTTGATTAGTATAGATTTTTCTGTACTCGAGCATATAAACTGTCCTAATAATAATAAACTATAATTAAGGCATTCTTTTGAATTTCGGGTATATCGGTTATTTTCTTCGTGAGGATAGAAGATCAATGCTGGATGAGGTAGATGAATTTATTATGCCGGCATAAATCAAATTTCACACCAATAAAAAGTAAACAAGTCAATTCAGTTGCTACTTTATTTATAGAGGCACTTTAAGGATCCCTTTTCAATTTTTTTTCATGCAGTTAGTATTTTAATATACAACTCTATTCAGTTGTCTTTTAAATACGCTCTGGGATTTTCCAAAAGAGGCTAAATGTTCTTCAGTCAGAAAAATATTAAATGTCCTTTCTTTTGTTATCCTTAATGCTAAGGTGATTCAGTTACATCTATTTCGTGATTCAATTATATAAAACGTCAGTTTGCACAAAATGCTCCTGCTTTAAATTCCCACCGCTTGGTGGCTCAGTCTACTCAGAGGCGGGACGTACTTCTCTGCTGGCAGTTGGAAAGTTCCCCGCCAGGGATCGCATGACTCTCAAATATATCCTCCGCGACTATAGATCCACAGTGGCAGTGTCCTCCAAGCCTGGTTTCGGTCAGATGCCCCTGAGACTCTCTTGTGCGTTTGGATCATGCACGCAGTGAATGTCTATAAGCTTGTAGGTATTTACTTATTAATGGTTATAGTTGGATTAAATTTTTATGTATCCCACGGATTTAAATTTTTATATACTTACTACCTAATTTAGCATAGGAACTGTTAATAATTAAAATTGTATTACTCTCGTTATCTCTTTATTTGCATTAAATTTTATACTTGTAAATTTACCCAAAATTACTGTTTCACAGTAGATTTTATTCGTCAACTATCCATAGTTGCTTTGAAGACCCTTTTTCGTATCCCATGCCGTGTCCGTTCTTAATATTAGTGTTGTGGAGATGTGGAGTTCTCGCGATTAAGAACCACACTAATTTGTTGAAAATTTTCTTCTATCCTTCTTCCTTCTTCCTGAATAAATCTTTTAGCCAGTACCAGCGGCTTAACTATACCATTACGCCTTGGTCTTCCAATACTTCTTCCCACGTACGCCATAGCCTACTTTGGACAAATTTGTGCACTACACTAACCTATATGTCGCAGGTTGAATATCTAGACCTTTTCTTATGGATGTATTTGCAATTTTGTCTAACCTTGTATACTCTTTCAAAGCTCAAACAATATTTATTTATGATGACTCTATTTTCTTAATTTTTTTAAATTAACGTTCATAAAATGCCAAGGAGACTGAAAATTGATTGATAATTCGTAGGTATACTTTGAGATGAATACTTGCATAGCAAGTCATTATTTTTCCTATAAAGCATTTGAAGCTATGCTTGGTTGAAATTGAATAACATTCCTTACGCCAAATTACTTGAGAGAATATATACCCATTTTATATATGGTAATGCATTATTCCACTTCATGATTCATGCTAATTTTAGCTAATTGATATATTTATTCTGAGTCATCAAAAACCTTTTTCGAAATATTTGGGCAAATTTAAACTGCATTAAATCGAGAGTTGAATTTTTAATTGAGTAGTAAATGCACACGTTTAACTCAATCCGTCTGAATAGACGAAATTATTTCTTCGAACCGGTAGACTCTTTTTGACTGTTGGTTAGGTTATTTCGGATAATTACACTCATTGCAATATTTTTTCTAATCCTATCCTCTCTTTTCATAAAGTTGCTTAGGGTTTTCTAATAACGTATCTCACAAACTCTGGGTATATTTTATCTCAGTAATACGTAATCAGAGCCCTTGGAATGTTTACCCCGTTTTCCTTTTATTCCCCCACCGCGGTCGTATCGTGTCCTTTTAAAGAGATTAATTATGTTACACCACTCGACATCGCAAAACGCATGTGATATTTCTCGTTCTCTCGGATGAAACGGGCTGGCTCTGACCTTTTGCTCCCTCGATCAATCACGCGGAGGAAATGGACTGCTCTTCTCTCTCTCTCTCTCACTCGCGCGCCCCTCCTGACGAGGAGGAAGAGCGTGATTCAAAAATCGTCTCTCCTTCCCACTGTCATCTCATCTCCTCCTCACTCTCTAACAGTTCCACCACACCATGCCTCTTTTGCTGTGTGTTTCTGTGTTGCGAAGGTGGCGCTGGGCCCCAAAACTGCGAAATAGCGCCAAGTCCCACGGTCGACGTCATTCTGTTCTGGAGTGTACGTATCTTCCGCCCTGTAATTGCCATCCACCACCACCATAACTGAGATGAATGAGCAGGCACTTGGGTTTCACTGTGAATAGGATCTTGACGCGTGTGTGTGAGATGAAGTGAAGAGAGAGGAAAAGGTTCTTCAAAAACCTCATTCATTCCTTTAATTTAAAAAAACAAATAAATATGTGTTTTTCTGAATTCTCATTTCCACTCCTCTGCCATTTTTACTGAGCTTAATTTTTTTTACTCAAAAAATTATGTCGACAAATTAAATCCGACCCCACCACTTCCAGTAAAAATATCATTATTGTAGCACATTTATCCTCATTTATGTGGCAGTCTTCTTTCATGCCTATTTATGAGATTAAAGACGGTGGTACTATAATATGATATTTCACAAATAAAAATACAAATAAGGTCGTTTGGTGCCCTCTTTTGATCAATATTTTTTAAGGAATATAATTTGACTTTTTAATATAAATTTTCCTCTATAAAATTTCAAAAAGTAGAGAGTTCTAATTGTTCTATGTGTTATATAGTCAGAAGCATGATTTTGTTAGATTGTTTTTAATTCCACTATTTGGGACTAACTTATTAGACGAAATCAATTTTGCATTATGAAATATATTTTGCAATACCACAGCCGCAAACACTAGACCGAAATTCATACTTTTAGTTTTCTGGTTATGTAATAGGTCCACTCACTTTTTGATGGTGATTAAATAACTCAATCTGTCCTTTTTAAATTGGCAATCAACCCTGTGATTGATCAGACAACATATATTTTTGGCTCATAATACATATATAGTGTGTAAGTCTCACACTTCTAAGTTTCATTTATGTATGCTTTTCCTGATTTTGTTCGGAACTTCCATTGTTAGACTTAATCCATATCCTTTTTGCTCTTCCCAACGCCCCGTAAAGTTCCTCTGAAACGTCCTAGATTAGTCATTTCCTTTAACTTTACCCAATAGTTTACGTTTTTGAATGGCTTGGCGTAAATCAAGCTTCTGAGATGGTAAGCGGATTGCCATCGGGAAGCGGACAGTAATTCATTGTCCCCCACCCACCGAGTCGCGATTCTTCCAGAGCCATTAGTTCCAGCTTCCTCCGCTACCCACACCGCCATACACTACTGCGTCACTTGCTTGGCATAAATGGTAATCCCTTGAGCTATCGAATCATAGCTTCGAAAAAAATCCTTTAAAAAAAACTCATCCCCACAGTTTCTCTGCAAAATCACCCTTACCCGACTTTGTTTCTACTTCGAGTCAGCCCTCACTCTCTTTCCGGAAAATACCGAATATTTCCCGTTAAAATTCAATAGTAAACGACGAACGAGAGGCTTTAATAATTCAATAAAGAAATTTCCGCGGCATAGGAAAAAAATATGAATGGCTCCGATTCTCTGAATAAAAACATAAAAATGTCCGTTTTAATATTTTTTCATCAAAGGTACGGATTGATGTTTAGTTTATAGCTTAATATGATTTCTTCCATTACAGATACCACAGCTGCATGTCATATATCATGCTCAGATTTCAAGTTTAGCTTTAAATCTCTATCAATGTTTGTACAGATATCTGTCACCCTTAATCAGAAATCAGTGTCACACTTTTTTGTTCACAAATCTTTCTGAATCATGCAAACTGACTGTAAGGACATTAGTACTAAAATGGCCGTGGAAAAAATACCAGTGCAATATGTATTGAGAAATTTTCATGTGACTTATTGTTTTATTTTATAGGTGTAGAAAGTATTATGTGCTATTACTACTTTGATTTATTAATTTGGACTCCGAGGCAATATTAACTTGTTCTTCTAAAAAAAAATAAAAATTACTCCATGGCAATGCTTAATTTATGCCAATGTTTTTACTTATTTTTCAATGCAAGATGTGAGCACCTATCATAATTTGTCAAAGCTGTTATAGTGCTTTACATTTTTACTAAGTGCTAACTTTTGAGAAACTTTTTACACTCTTGAGTGTAGTTTGACAAAAATGCTTCCTATAGCACGTTTTATAAGCAAGTTTTGGTTTAATACTGGTTACAGCTTAATTAAGATATATAAGAAATGGCCAATAGACACGTTTTTCTAATTAGGAGGCATGCAAACCTTTTTTTGAGTATCCTTTCTTTGTGTTCAGTCGGCGTTAATGCTATAAATTCACTCCAGAGACGTTCTGATCCCGCTTCGCTCAAATCCCCACGGTCGACGTCAATTCATTTATTCTCCCACTACCGAATTTTCTGCTCCTCCACGCAGTGATAAAGCATTCATTATACAAAGGCTAGTCTCTTCCTTACCTTAGCCTTGGCTTTTATCGGCCGTGCGCTCTTTGATTGGAGAGCTACGCCGAAAAAACTGCTTCTGCATCATTTGGATTTTTTATCTATCCTCCAAAATGAATGCAGTAGGCCAAACATCGCCATATTTCATCCGTGTATATTTTCAAAAGCTTCTTTCAATACTTCTTGCATCTGGCTCGTGTGTGATCAGTGAAGGGTGCATATTATACTTTCAAATCGTAATTGGATCCTTAGTAAAGGTTGGCGTTATTAAGATCGTTTGGTTTTTATTATTTTTTCTCTATCAAGTTCAAGTGAAGTTTTTTTCAAGTGTTCCTTTGGGTGTTTTGTTTATCACCAGCAAAAATTGAAAGAACTAAACATTGTAAAAATATAAAAGACATTGAAGTTTATGAACATGAGATGTAACTAGGTCAAATAAGGTTCCAAATATCATAAAGTCCATATTTGGCAGATGAGGACGTGGGATGCAAGGATACCTTACATTTTTAACTCTGTAAATCTAAGGCATTAAACCATACTCAAAATGTATGTTAAACAAGACGTATTGTTGAATTATAATATACAAACTCTCAATTTGTGAGAAAATAAAAAATAAATCACTCTTATGTTTTTGTAAAAGAATATTACCATACAGTCATACGATTCACTCAAATATGACAAGTAATGGAAGGCAGTTCCTGGGGAAGCAAAAGATTGGGTTGAAGATGATGAAGATTGAATTGCTTAGGCGTGTTTAAACTGAGAATTACTATAACTAGGGATAAGGAAACTCGGTGTAAGAAAATAGAAATGGCAACTAATGATATGCAGAGGGAGGGATATTTGAGGTAGTCTACGCTTCCTGCTGATACATGGAGAGTGTAATTCGTTGCAAACGTGAATAAGGATTGCACGATTCTCATATTTCCTTGAAAGGTGGGAAACCTTCCGTGGAGACTCTTGAGTAGCGCGATGAGATTATGTACAATTTGGTGAGGAATTTTGGGACAATTCACGATCACTTATCGAGACGACGGTATTCCATGGAGGGAAAATTGAGAACTCTTCCAATTATTGTAAATGCAATCCATACGCCTGGGCAATGCAATTCGATTGATTCAGTTGCAAGAGCATTCTGCGATAATAAGATTTTCTGTCACCTTGGAAATAAAAAAAATTCTAAAGCATTTTCTTCATGATATCAAGAAGATGGAAATTTATATTATTTCGATAAATATGCTACTACGGGAGTGAAAAATCACTAAATTTTGGAAATTCAGCTTTGTAAAAGAGGGCTACAAAAATGTAATATAAGCAAATGGTAGGTATAAGTTTGCAATAAGTTCCATTAAATAGCTCTATTCTACATTATTTTTAACTTTAGCTGCAAACAATTACGCCCAAAATCATTAAAACTCTCTGCATTAACAGGGTGTTCAAGCATTTCTTTTCAGTTTATTTTGCTGATACCGGGCTATAGTTTCAATTAATGGATGAATAATTCCAAGATTAATCTTGGTGTAAGTAGTCTTGCGGGAAATCTGTCTTTAAATTGAATAAATTTTATTTTCATTTCTCCTTAACATTGCTGGCCAATTGCTACTTTCATGAAGGAGGTAATAAGATGCCTGTTGTTCTCATTACCTCTCTCCGGTAATTCTGTCTCTGTTTATTGGACTCCCCTTACAATTTTAGGCAATTGCTTGATAAGCTGTCATAGTATCTGGTAGGATTTCTGATACTCCAAGTAGAAATTCTAATCATTGGTGGTTTTTTATTAGAACTCTTTCATTTTATAATTATTTTTCCGACCCAGGCGGTTTCAACTTTCATTTTAAATTCGTCATTACACTTTTTAAAACTCAGCGTTGCCATCATTATACCTGCTGAAGACTCATGCAAATATATAAATTAGTAGTGACCAAAAGTCGTTTACATTTTATTTTATGTCCTTGTTTAAAACTTCTTGATACGATAGCAGGTAAAATTCACGTATTAATAAATTACTGTATAAAAATACCGAAATGTAAATGAGTAAAGTTAGTCTCTACTTGAATTTCACTTTATACTTCCATTAAGAAAGACAATTACCTCAAAGGAAATTTCGGATGATATAAGATTCTATGCCTAGTTCTGTATTTTATGTATCTCCAAATATAGCTCTATAATAATTATTAAATATAATAATTAATAATGGTAATAAATAAAAATTAATAATAAATAATAATTTTATATAGCTCAACTTCCCTTCAATTCCGGCAATTAACAGCAACAGATTGAGTACTTTAATATGGAATTATTTTAAAAACCTACACCTATCTAAATTTTTAAAACCCACCATGCATTTATTTTTTCTGGTGTCAAGGTCCTTTTCATCTTTTTATTGAAATACTATTTTAATTGTTTTTAACCTAATTGTATTTGCGCAACCTACCCATATTCCATTTAGTGCTCATTCAATACCTTTTGACAATTATTGAAAAAAAAGGCAAAGGCACGTAAACAGGCTAAAGCCAACATCCACAGCAAATTTTCTCGCGAGCGTAGTTCCGTTATGTCTCCCATCCTTTCGTCCCTGTCCTCCTAATGAATTCCGGGTTTGTAAATGGTGGGGTTTGGGGAGGAGGCTTATTTGCGTCGGAGGGAGCTTGGAACGGGGGTGTAAGGAGCATGGGAAGAGGAGTGACGCGTCGGAGGAGTGAGAATATGGGAGGATGGGAACGGTGGGGGGGGGATGGCAGTTCGCTGGATGAGGGCGTCGGGAGTGGAGGCAGATATATTCTTTGTTCTCAATCCAGCTGGCCCGGCGTCTAGGGAGGCTTGGCATGGCCTCCGCTGCACGTGACACTTATTCGATTGACGTCCCAGCGGTCACTTTATCCCAGGCCTGAAGGGCACCTCGCTTGAGGGAAAACGCAGGCGCGGGCGGAGGGAAGCGGGAGATGAATATGAGCGAAATTTCGCCATCCGAAAAGCTAGAAGGGCGACTTTGGGTGGGGGGGGTTACAGGGAGGGGAGTGTGTGGTTATGGGAGGGTGGGAGGGGGAGGCAACCGGCGATCGTCTCTCTCTGTGCTCCCTCGGCATTGCGAAATATACAATGGCGCACTGACAGGACGGTGGCGACCGACGGGAGCGACATCGTTACACTTGCACAAAGCAAAATGCCATCCTCGCTCACTCATTCCTCCGAATGACTCAACTGATTACGCCTCAGCTTCTCTGGATAATGCACGCAAGGTTTATTCAACGTTTAATAAAATTTTTCGTGAGGCGTGCTCTGATTTATAGCAAGTAAGTCTCATACGACTCATTTCAGAAGGAATATGCGTTAGTAATCCGTATCATGGGTGATGCAGTTCAATTAGCCGCAGGATAACTTAATTGCATCATAAAAAGGGTCCAGTGGATTTTTTGCGACGAAGCGATGAATAACATACTTCCCTTTCTACATGAGCTGATCTTAAATAAATAATTTGGGTTGTTTTTGAAGATTAAAAACCAAATTAGTGGTCACGGCGTTCTATACTTTGATAATAGTTTCACCTATTTCGCATTTTGGTTCGCATATTTTGTAATATTGACCGTAATAAGTGAGATGGCTATAATATTTTTTTTCCCAATTATAGTTTCACCCTGATAATCTATTTCACCATTTAGTTAAATATTGTGGCTCAAGATCTTTGGGCTGATCATCTCTGTCAACTACTGGCGTAGACGTTGCGCTACATGTAATATTTCGATCCATTGTATTAACATTTCTAGAATATATCGATAGCCTATATAGTTCTAGGTTCGGATACAATCCAAAGTTTATCACACAATTCTTAAAATTGACGGTCCAATCCGGGAAATGGAGGCTCATAAATATTTCCCTTCAGTCACACTGTACTTACGTTTTCCCTCATACTCTGTATTTTGCTCGTCAATTTACTACAGGTTTTTAATATGGTTTATGTTTGATATGGTATAGTATGGGTCTATCGCATTTTCTAACTTAGCTTTGATCCCTACCAACTCATCTCTACAGCTTTCAGTTTCCCTTAAGCCTAAGCGAAATTAAGTTATAAATTTGAACAACTAGTATTTTTTCCCTCGAAAATATGCATTCCTTTAATTTTAGAATCTTTCTAAGGTGTTTATTTGACTGCAACCGAGAATATAGTAGTATTTATGACAGTGTGGTAGTGATACATTATTCAAATGATTCTTCTTCAGGTATGTGGTTGCCATTTGTACATTAATTATGAAAGCATTCAGATAGATAGCCTGGACTTGGTTGGTGTGAACCAAGTACCAATTATCTGTAATTGTGTACAAAAAGTTAGTCACTATTTTGCTTTTACATTTAAAAAAGTCATAATGAATTTTGCGTACCCGATATCATATATTTTACAATAAAATGCCTTCGTAAATGCTATTAGGTATGAGTTTTCTTTAAAAAATACGTGAAAACTCAAATATACATTATGTGGAGTGAGTATCACACCACATTAAGTTCATATTTCAATCCTAGTCACAATAGCCCTTTATCTATCTATTTATAATTATCACTTCTTTCCAGCATTTAAACCATGCTGAATACCATCATTTGAGTGGAAAGATTGGGTATAGAAATTTACCTTCGGTTTGTAACGTATTTGTACCATTGGATCGATTCAAATCGAACCACATTGAATACCCTTCATTAAGGCGCATCATCTACCATACCCTAACTCATTCCTTGACTCCACTCACCCAGAGATGAGCATGAAGGTCGGACAAAGAGGTAAGGATACACAGCGAATCTCTTTTTAAGCCTCTCGGCGAGTGGAAATCCCATGTTCCCTTCATTTCATAGGCAACCTGTGAATTTTCTGAGAAGTTATGTTTGGCTGCAGAAATCAAATAATTTATCGGAGTCTACACTGGACCCCACGGTGCTTCCCTATTGGTTCCCTCCTACATTACACAGCGAATGACGCAAAACTTAATTCCGCGTCCGATCCGGATAGGGTGCACCTGTGGCGCCCTCATCTTGGCCACCGTCCAAGGCACATAGCGTCGATTATAAATGGCAGTTTTTATTCTTGTCCTGCCTAAAGTAGACTCGAGAGGTTTTGGTGATTGCTGGATGGATTGTTGAAATGTTAACTATATGTTTTGGTTTCGATATATCAACCGAAAACTACGATCATCAAAGAGTATTTGTTTTATGTGTGATAAAAATACAATTTTTTTATTATATCATATAAAATAAAAACATATTTTTGCACATTATACGCCTGAATATGGTGTGATATGGGTGATCCCAGAAGCCTGTGCCATCACTCAGCTCAACGCTTGAGATCAACTCAAATGTGATTATTGGTTGTGACTGAGTTGTGTCTCAACATTATTTAAGCCAAGATTATTAGAGGTGAAATTAAGGTTGTGAGGTTAAAATTCCCAGAGAAAAATTAGATTCAAGCAAAAGTCAGTTCGGATGAACAATACGATGACATCCATTTCCTGTAAAGACAGTTTTCGTCATGGCCATTTAAAAGGTCCAAGGCAAAACATTTGAACTGGTTGGCAATTACTGACTAACAGCAGTGTTTATTTCAGGAATGTCCATTTACCATTTTCCTGTGTCAACAGGCGATGCGACTTGAAAATCCTTTTGCCACCAAAAAAATCCTCGCCATGCAATTAACATAATATGGGAAGAAGTATTAAGTAATTAAGAAGAATTAAGTGACCATAATTACAATGTTACACCATTAAATAACGAAAATGACAAAGTCATCGTAAATATTGATTTTCATTATCACTTAAAAGATTAATCCTATATTCTGATGGAATTTACTCTCGCAGTGAGTATTTGTTTGTATGTAATACTGCATCTATGATTGTTACATTTTTTAAATACAAGTTTTATTGTCGAGCAAAACTCGGTCATCTGTCTCTCGAGATATAAATTGGGAATGAAGAAATACCCTATTTAATCACTAAATATAATAAGGGTTGCATTTTTTTTTCAGTAATACAAGATTTGAAAGTGACCATCTCTATCGTGTAATAATGCAGAACTTTCATTGCTGTCTAATTTCTACTCATCTTTGCCCTTAAATTAAGTTAACTCTGAAAACGCCTAAGCAACATTTTCATAAAGTTTATAGGTATATCATCTGCTGGTATGGTTTTTACAAGTTTCAAAAATGGAATCTTTGTGGAGTATGTTTCTAACGGAGTGCTCTAATGTGACGGTATTCGTTTGACGGTCTATGGGATGGATGAAATCGAATACTGCTCTTATTGGATGTAAATCCGTTGCAAACGAGACATTCAATTTTGTTTTTCAGCGTACATGGCTCTTGTAGAGCACCAAAAAACAATCTTTCCTGAAAATAAACCCGGATAATGCAGTAATTTTCCAGTCGTCAGCGAAAATTAGACCGTTTTGGTGGCGAGTAAATAGCCATTGTATTCGGCGATATGGACCGATCGCACGCTCGATCAGTTGATCCGGAGGGCATAATCAATGCTCCTGCCCACCGATGCCATCAATACCCCATTTGTAAGAAGGCGCCTCTATCCAATTTCCTGGATACCTTAATTGTACCTTTCAATTAGGAAATAAATTGGCCACATTTCATTTCATAAGTCGGAGAGACTCCGAGCAGCCCTGTCGAATGGAAGTAATCAATCTAATGGGTTATATCGGTTTCAAAGTGCTCCGTGTTATTTATTTAACGCTTAACACTGCACACTCTCTAATTCGTACTCTATTCTATCTAGGTACTGGATTTTATTTTGCAAAGCCTTTTTCATAGAGTAGCCATGCAGCTAATACTTCCATTACTTGTTGGAAGTAAATTTTTAAAATGATTCGACTTCAAATGTTTCCTATCATGTGCGAAAAAAAATAATATTGGTAGTTATAGCTAAATATTTGACAACCAAATATAATTTAACTTTATTTTTATGATCATTTTCTCTCTTCCTGAATTTCAAATAAGTTTTATTTTAATCGAAGCAGCGGGTCGTAAGGAGGCATGATAGGAGGGGATAGATTGTGGACGAGCAGAAATAAACTTATCGATGGCATTACGCTGTTGCTGGAAAGTTTACGCTGGAAAAACTAATGATTAGTTTTGCTGAAATGCTTATCTTATGACACCCAGTGTGTTGATGTTTGTCATATTAAGTAATACAGAAGGTGCCCATTTTTTGTAAATTTTTCATTGGAAATAGTTTTATTCGAAATTTGTTCATATTTTCCACGTTAATAAAGCGATTTGAAAATTTCGAACGTATTATTGTAAGTACACCAGTCGAACTTTGAATTTTCAATGGTGATTCTTTGAAATTCACTTTTTCCATTTCCATATTTTGGGAATAGTACCGTCACATGTGCCAAATTACAGCATTCTGGAGAATTTAAATTTAAAATTTGACTCTACCCCTGGATATTCCTGCAAATTTTGAAGCCACATGAAATGAGTTCAACCTTTTCCATCTTTTAGAAATTATTTTGACCTCGCACTCACGTAAAAAGACTAATATAAGTTTACATTGAAGATTTTAATGTTTCAAATTATATTAAAAGTTAAGGTACATGGTGAGCTACATATTTTTTTGAACTGCCGTAAAAAGAATAGACAAATTTGTTTTGTTGACTGGTAGTGAACATGATAAAAATTAATTTTATTTCATATGAAAAAATAAGATGGTGTGTGGTTAAAAGACATTTGCGTTAAAGTGAGTTTAAAAAATCTTTTTGAGTGACAAATTGCAGTGTAGCGTTACGACTCGTGTTCTGGTATTCGTAGAATATTCTAGGTGACCTTTGCAACTGGGCCTCTCTGAAGTTTTTTCCAACTCCACCCCGGGTTTTACATTAAAACGCGCTCCGTTAGCAGGGATGCGATTTTTCATTTTTCGTGTATTCAGAAGAATTTAAGGATTCATAAAAGAAACCGCCCACTCCACACAACCAAATGTACGTGTCATTTCTTTTTTTTAATTGCTCCATATTTTTGGATGGCCGCCCGGGGGAAAGGGAGGGAGTGGATGAGCCGTGCAAAAAAAACAATGCTTGAGAGAACGTTAATCCGGCCCTGGGAGCGGCGAGCACTTTTGCTGACCGGACTTGTTATCTATCCGTTCATATGGACATTTTACGAGACATTGGGCCTCTGTCATGCCAGAGCCATAAAGAGCTACCCTAAACAAATAAAGCCGATATCTTTGAAGTGAAAATACGGCCCAATAACTCTCTTCCAGGAAAAACAATCAACTTGATACGTAAATGCGCGTAGGGATCCGAATCTCTCTAGTTTTTGTTTAAAGGTTATCCCGGACAGAGGAAGGAGTGGACCCGGTAGGGATGAGAGAGGGGGCATTTACAGAAAAACTTCAAATAATGCATTCCGTTGATGGAGATTCCTGCGCGATAACTGAATCGGTAGTCCACAATGCTAGCCATGAAAACCATTATCTCTAATGCACATTCGACTGCTTATGTTCACAACCGGTTCTGTACCGCAAAATCGAATCCATTGCTTGCCAACTCTCACGGTTTGTTTGTTTGGGAAGACGACATACAGCAAGTAATCAGCATAGTTGCAGATTGTGGTGGATTTGATAGCAAGTTTGTGCGTGAGGAAAGGATGGACTACGGGTTTAGCAAAACCAATTTATCTTATGACGGACGGAGTCCTGATTTTGACGTTCTTCTTAATAAGAACTATGATTTGACTGATTAAAGTATTACTCTATCTAATCAAACCAACCCAATTTTCTCACTTAAAACGAGTTTAATAATACTTTGACAACTCAAGACTGAAAACTGAGGCTTCATGAAATTTAGGATTCGCTAGGATGGAGTGACTTACTTGCTACAGCCCTCAACATTATTGGTTATTACCGAAATGCTTAAACTTTCTGCCTTGAGCAATATTCTGGTACTCAAAGGAGTGTTCTTATTAGTCTGGGGATGCTATTTTGGAATTCATAATTATATTTATTGATGAATGCCGCAAAAGAGGATGTAAAACAACTTACTACTCTTCCAGCCGCTACGGATATGTGAGGCAGAGGGTGTCAGGAAGCCGGCAGAGAAGGTGGAAATTGGTAAATGAAAGAGATAGGGAACAGAATTAAATTTCATGTTAAATGTGTGTCTTGGATTATTATCATGCTGATTTTGTGGTGGTTCGAACAAGAAAAGTTTTGCATCTATCAGTTTGACAAAGTATTACTTATTTCGTCCCTTCTATCAGTTCGAGCGATGTGAAGTGGAGTGTTCCTTGTTGTCCCATTACTCGCCTGATTCGGAATTTTCAAGTATTCATAGCCTATCGTGTAGCCTCTGAATCAAACGGATGCCTAACAATTCCTTTCATCAGCTGCTTTACTCTCCCTATCCTTCATAACATTTTTTATCAAAGCGTGCGCTGAACGCAGAAATTGATTTCGCGTATCAAAACCTTTTGTGCATTATACCAAATAGCGGCGTATTCCAAATCTGGCCAACGTGAAAGGAAGTAGCATCTTCTCTAGTTTTCCTTTATTAATTCATAAATTAATCCAAGTCAGAATCCGTAAAATCGTCAAAGAAACACTCGTACATATCCGTATATATTACTCGTATAAATTTTTTCGCATCGAGAGTGCGCATCGAGACAGGTTTTGCCGGTGTAAAAGTTAAAATGACCAGCGTGTCAGAAGTATAAATCCAAGATTGCAACCTTAAAACCAATTTGACTGGTGAGAGCGAGAATTATAGTATTTCCATTCTAGCTCACCAATCACGTGGAGATGGGGAATTGGGAGGGAGTGTTCCAAGCCTGTATTTTGGAGGACAAGTATGATGCTGGTTTAGTACCACTTTTCATATTTGTACTCTGCTCGGTACTTAGTCCTTCGGCTATCCTCCTCCTTCCCACCTTCACGAGTAGGATTCTGGTCAAATTAGGAGATAAATCTCGGACCCAGAGATTTATTCCGGCCGCGAGGGTCCGTGCCACCGTGCCGTTGAAACTCGAGATAGAACGAGGGTAGGGGCAGGAATACGTGTGAGGCGAGGGCTCGTTACGGAGGCGTGGGATACGGGGGCGACGCTTAGGGGAGCACTGCGAGACGAGGATGGGGGAAGCGGAGGGGGAGGAAGGAGAAGGGAGGGGCGATCGGGTGGGGACAAGAGGGGGGGGGTAGATTTTGCGAGGGCACGGCCCCCGAACCGGGTCGCCAAGGCAACCGAGAGCTCCGCGGAGTTGCGTGGAGGGCACCTACACGCAAACGAAGCACGCGCCTTGACCTCCACTCCAATCCCATCAGTTCAACCTCCTCCCAACCTCCCCGCCAGCCCACCTGCTCCTCCACTCCCACCCCCCTCTTCCACAACTCTCCTCCTTCCTCTCTTTCTTTCCTTCCGCGATCTCTCTCTCGTCCTCTCCCTTCCTTTTTCTCTCGCTCTCATTTGGTTCTTCTTACCCAAATTGACTCAACGTTAGGTCTTCTTCCTCATTACAGTCTCTTCCTCACTCTCTGTTTAAAGAGATTCCTCCCCGACTATGTGAGTCAAAAACGAATACTAAATTCCAAGTTTTTAAAAAATTCTGCTTTTGATGATGGGAGGCAACAGTAATTGAAAACCGTAATTTTTAGCACATAAAAATGCCATTCATTCCACAAATATATTTTTAATGATCGCTTCATATAGCAATATACATCACTAACCGCCATTTCCGCGGAATTACCAAATTTTTACTTCAATTTTCGCAGTTTTGAGCGATTAACTGAAAAAATGAGGCCGTAAGATTTTATTGCTTTTCTTTTTCAATCAACTTGCTGGAAGTTTACACATTTAATAAAAAATTTTTCATGAAAATGGCATTTATGATAGATCGGCAAATACTATTTTTCATCTTGTTAGTACTATTCTCCCATTCCACACTGTGCTATTTCAAGTTCAATTTGCGAAAATAATTGCCAGGAAAGGATTTACATAAAAATGGCAATAATACCCTTTCTCGGTGGGACCATTTTAATTCTGTGACACCCGGTCCTCAAGTAGTTGCCAAATGGGTTCGTTGCGCTAAGTCGCCGAATGGTTTTCGAGAATTTGAGTTTTGCATGTTTTTTTCATGATTCACATTCATTTTTTCCTCCGTTCGGGCAGACCTCTCTTCCGAGAATTGTTTGAACTGATCCGTGGTCAACTTAAATCCCTTGGGAATCTCATAACATCGTCACCATACTGTCGTATTATACTTATGTAGTGGTTTGTAATATGCTCCCTTTTCAAGGCATTGCTGTTTTTTCTGGGTTTTCTCTTTTCATGAATAAACTCAATAAACTTACACTACCGTTTTCAATTACGTTGTGTCAAGTATTTTTATTGTTATTGCTTTAATTTGTATTCTTCAATCTCTGTAAGTTTTACTTACCATTTTATGAGAGTTTTATTTCACTTAATACATCTTTTACCCCATTCTGAAGCTGCAACTAGGAGTTTTTCATACTTACTTGCATTTGGAGGCTTTTTATATTCAATTACATTTAGTCTCTTATTTATTGCACTCGCAAAAAGCTACCTCGATGTAAATGTCATATTTTTCATTTTTTGCTCCGTTGTGTCCTCTACTGTTTTTGCATTCAGCACTTTCCCCATTCTATTTTGCGCCCTTTTTTCCAACTTCATGGTTTTAGAATACGCATTCCAAATTAATAGTTACTCCCATTGTCAACAAACTATTTTTTTACGTTTTAGGAAAGGTTATTTTATATCAATTTAATACCTCCACCATGTTTTTGTTTTGCGTTCTCTTTTAGTTTTCTCCGTATCGATGTATTTCAACTTTGGCATTTCTATGCCCCAAAATTTCGCTCTCGCAACTTGTTAGAACTCCACGGTTGTCGGAATGTATCACTCCTGAATTTTCAGGGATACTTACACAGGTGTTTGCCTTTCTGTTTAGAATGTATTGACTTCCCCAAAACCTCTATCTGAGGTAAACTTTATTATGCTGTGTGCGCAGTTCTAAAAGGGGAAAAAATAAGAACCTTTGTTGGCTAGGCTCTTAATTTCGGCTGTCTATCGATATCTTGCGTTTTCCTATCACTCGTTCATCGGTATTGATTTTTTTAATCTCAAAAGTTGCATTTAGTTGCTAGTTTTGGTTAAAAAATTTCTTTATCTTTTTTATGGCTTTAAAAACTGATTGCTTTTTTAGTAACTCTCAACCTCTTTTCACCACTTTTGCTAGATCAACCCTTCACGTTGAACTCCACTCTAAATAAAATTATGGTCATAATGGAAAGAGCTTTTATGTGACCTTTTGACCTTCGCAGTACAACCCACCATTTTTCCACGGACGCGTTAAACAAATGTCATTACGTAAACTCTAAATCTCGTTTTAATTTAGCTGGCTTTATTTGGTTCTAGTCACGGCATTGTTTATTTATTAATGAACTGTTTATTTAGCTGTCTTCAGAAGTTTTATATTTACGGAATAGAAAGTCGAGTCATGTTGTTAGTTGTTTCTTATTTGATGAAGAGTCATAAAAGTAGTAATTTCCCTCAAAACCGCGGTGGAAATTATTTTCAAAGTGATATATTCCTCAATTCAAGACCAGACCAAGCGTTCGTTCTTCATGAGAAGTCGCTAATTTTGATGCTCTTTTGTTCCTCTCTCCGTGTCTCAAATTAATCGCCCTCATCCCTTTCCTTTACTTCCATCCTCCCTTGTACCTACTCCAACTCACTTCTCATCTCTGTCGGGAACCACCTTCAATTTTTTTTTCCCCTTGTCCTCCCCACCACCCACTTTTCCCTCCCTGGTTCAGTCCTTTGTTACTTCCTCGTATAACTTGGGTCTTTCTCGCCTCAAAACCTTTGGAGATGAGACTGCTCTTGAAATGTTCTCGTGGATAAAGTTCCGTGTAATATAAAGTGTTGCGTGGCGTCGGTTTTCCATCAAGAGACTGAAGGTGTGGGTCTGTGGGAGGCAAGCATGAGATAGACGCTCGGGGTTATTTTAACGAGAGGTTGAGTCGTGTCGAGAGAGCGAAACGTTGTAAAGGCGGCACAATTATTTTTATCTTTTCCTGCCGCGACGCTAGGCGATCATATAATGTCTGCTCTGGGAGATTTTTCTGAACACCTGCACTGTTCTGGGCTTAGCGCAATAAAATTCGCCGCGAGGAGGAAGAACTCTAACTTGCTAATCCCATTGTTTTGATACTTTTTCTTTACTAACGTGGTTCTCTCAGCGTGGATGGCGGTATGCATATTTTCATCATTCAGAGTAAAACAATTCCATTCTTAAATCAGGTTATGTGTAACAATTTCATTGCAATTATTTTCTTAGAAACTTTCATGGATGCCATTAAGGTATTGACTCAAAGTGTAGAAATGTCAGCATTTCTTTCAAAAACCTCTGCAAATTTCTACCGAATAAACATTGTATTTACTGCTTCGTCAAGTCGTAAACCATAAAACTGAGGCTTTATTAACCATTCCTTCTTTTCTCTGATGAATTGTACGATTGCAGGTGAAAAATGTCAACGGAGTATTTAATTCCAATTAAAAAGTTATATATACTATTTTGATGGATATAAATTGCTTTTTTGTTTATGAAAAGGTATAATAAAATGACATTTCAATTTATTCATTTTATTTTCAGTAGCCTTTCATTATTTTGTATTCTTGAAAGCCTTAGGTGTTCAAGCCTGAGGCTTTTAAACACACCAATTAATACAAGTAAGTGAAAGGTAAAATATTGTCCCAAGCTGGTAATATTTCATATTTAATTAGTCAGGTTTACTTTTCTAGGTTTGTACGGTTTTGGTTATTGAATAGCTCTAATTTGGTCAGATTCTATTTTTGCGTTATTGATTCTCACAATTTAAATGTATATTTTTAATCCAATCTTAATTACTACTGGTGAATAATGGAGATATAGTATTTAGAATTCCAATTGGTAGATTAATACGGACAAAATTCTTTCTATAAAAAAGTGTATTAGCTATACTAAATCTTATATAGAGTTTATCTTTGACTAAGCACTCTTTGCTTTTTTTATTATTATAATGTAATTATTTAATAATATTATGATATTTATGGAATCGTAACGGAATTTGTTAACTGTCAACACTTACACATAAATTTCATGGAAACACATGGAAGATAGAAGATAGTTTAAAGCCTCGGTGGAATTCCTTGATATCAGGGATACAAAATTAACTCTGCAATTCCACATGGTAATTGTGGAACGCAAAAAATTTAAGGATTGATTTTAGCTGGAAATTAAAAAAAAAAGTTAATGTGATATTTAATAGTCTTAATTTGGAAAAGAGAGGTATGGAATGCAACAGTTAAAGTTTGGCGTATAACCACATCGGTTAAGAAATTACCGAAAAAATATCTGAGAAAAACATAGAGATGCAAGCTAAAAGATATAGTAATGTGTCCAAAACAGATATAGCTCAGCTTGTTAGATTATATATAAGCAATAAATAAAAGATTATACCGAGTTATAGTAAGTACCACTCGGTGATGAGGTTTTACAAGTGCTGTTGAGGTTATGAAATCCAAGATATTATTGCTGAACATAACACTCGGTATTTAGTCTTGACAAGGGCTGCTGAGGTAATTAAATCTGATATCTATTGAATACAATCGTAAATAAAAGGTAAAGCAGAAGCATAGTATTTTATAGCAATTTGATGAAGAGAACAGGGTCAAAACATTTCTCAAAGCAAGCACAGCCACCCATCCGGAAAAGGTAAAGATATGACGATTATATGGTCCTAAGATTCTGAGGATTCCGCTTCCTGATTATGGTTGAAGCAGAAATTTGTTGCAGATTACAACGTTATTCACGCGAAATTTACGTTTTTGGCGGGCTCTTCAATGATATATTGTTTAAAACTACTGCAATAATAAAAATGTCAAAAATGAGAAAGTGAAATCCACTTTCCAATGTTCATCGGTTTGTTTTTTCAGCAATGTGAACATGAGAAGTTCGAAAAAAGCTTACGCGGTAATATATGGGGACAAGAGAGCATCGGGCTGCGAGTCGGCCTTTGTACTGTGATTACCATTAAACTAGTCGCGGAATCAGTGCAAAAGGCCTATTACGGTAATATCCGAAAAAATTAATAGGTTTTCATTAAGTAAAAAATTTAGAAGTAACAATTATAGGAATAATCAACACATTAGGGCAGTATGAACAAGTAAAACTATCTTGAAATTTGGCAGCAGGAGAGGAGTATTGCAGAAAACAGATGCCTAATGGCTGACATTACGGAAAGATATCTGTTAAGGATAATTAGCAATAAAATTTCTCAGGAAAGAATGAAATATTAAAGTACTTGCTTTAAAATATATTGGAGAACCACGGAGAAAACAAACATGGGAAAGATAAGGAGTTCGGCGAAGCGAGAAAATCATTAATAATTTGGATGTACTGAGGAAGTCAATGGAAGACGTACTGAGAGAAATTGGATTGCTGTAACTTCAGAAAATCATGAAAATTATATAATATTTTCAAATGTATTCTATAAAGCATTAGGCGCTTTGGTAACGTAATAAGTGAATTTAAACAAAAAAATGGATTCTTTATTTTTACTTTCCTAAGGAATTTGTCGTCCCGCTCTCTGTTATGGACAAGAAAGAGGGAAGAAATAGGCAATGAGGAAACCATCTGTTAGAATTTTCGAGGGTTGGAGTATTTGCGACAGACCAAAGTGACTGAGTTTCCCAAGTCCAACATGAGTGGGTTTTCAAGCATGAACCGTCCAAATATCAGCGGAGACCCTGTAGTGAACAGAACGTTGATGATTTTTGGGTCCATAGTCACGTTATATCGTCAGAACAGATGAAAATCACATTTCGCGCGACAAACTCGTGCCACAAGACGGTGAGAAAGATAAAGATGAGGGAAGATTGATGGGAAACGAACATTATTTCCACCTTGAAGGCGAGGCAAAGCGTGGAAAAAGATAGAGAAGGGATGTGGATGGGTGTGGGTGTTTGCGATTGAAGAAAAGAGTGCAAAAGGAGTACCCAAAGAATGCACGACGAGGAGATGATGGAGATGAAGGTTTAGCGTAAGATGAGGGGCAAGAAGAAGGGAAGGGGCGTGAGAATGGGATGAGAGCGTGAGAATGGGGAAGTGAAGAAAGCTGCCCACAGTGGGAGTGAGTAGCGTTGTTTGCGATGGCAGGTGGGGATGCTTCGGTGGGTGGTCTGGAGAGTTTGCGTGGGGACCGCCAGGTGAGGTCGTTTGGTCCCATCCGACATCAATAGCGCCCCCACTCTTGGTTGAGGAGGCGTAGGGAGAGAGTGGCTGTGAGGGAGGAAGGAGAGACGTTGAAATGGATATGTGGAGGGTAGCCTGGGGGAAGGAGGATGTCGCAGAGCACATGCGATTAAGTAAGAGAGGTGGTGCGAAAGTAATTGCAGGAAAGAAAGAGCGAGATTATTTAATTAGGCTGTTAAACCTTAAAGGAATCTCTTTTAAGCTGTAATCTATTGACTTACACCTTTAATCTAATTAGACAAACCATTAGTATTAGAATTAATATGCAACAATATTAGCCAGGGAAATGATTCTGAAATACCTGCAAAGTCGGCTTCTGAAAATTTTGACACGTGAGGGAGAGAATTACATATCTAGTTAAGGTTGCTTTATAACTTTTGAAATGAACCGCAGACTTTGTGGCATTAATCTGCAATGCATAAAGGCAATTTTTCCACTTGCTGCTTATTTTATGCAAATAATTGATTTGTAAATTTCATTTACATTCTAGTTGATCCTTAGACTAGGCATCGGGAGAATTTTAGGAATTTGATACAATTGCTAATAATGGCAGGTATTGTTGTGATGTATTGCTTTAGAACGTTGTGCCTTGGTTCAATATTTATATTCTGACTCCACGACTAATCGATATTCAAGAGCAGAAATGGAGACGGAAATCAGACACAGTACAAGGGTATTGGGCTGTGCGAGTGCGATCGGATTATGTTGAGGAAGCGAGAATAAATTCTTGGAAATATTGGAGAGTAGAAGGGAATTGTGGGATCTTGTGGGTCTGGAAAGATGAGCAGGAACTGAAGAGTGAGGAGATTAAGAACACCGGGGAGATGAAGAGATTTGGCTTGTCAAAGGAAGGTCCTCATGTTGAAGGAGGTGAAAGCTATCTCGGATTTCCCAATAATTGTTGCATGATCTTTTGTCTATGTCATACCTCAGGATTTTTTGGATGGTGGTAGACTAAAAAATAATGAAAAAGTTTTGTGAAACATGAAATATTTATTTCACCTCAAAGAAGTACAGTTTTAAATATCCAATAAGGATCTTTCTTGATTGTTTAATCATGAATACAACCTAAAATCTTGTTGTATATGGTCTCTTATAATGCAACTTTAATACTTCATTATGCTTGCTAAATATGAAAGAAATCTAAATACAGGGACGATTTTCTTGTCATCACTAAGGAATTTTCTGTGCGCAATGAGTCTCCCTGAAATTGCCCTACAGGTTTGCAATTTTATCGGTGATATCGGTGTCAAATTACAGTGTTTAATTTCCGCATTAACTTACCTCGACTTTCGTGGATATAGAGGAGTGACTAAACTTCTCACTTCTCAGCAATATATCGGCATATTAACTCATTCTCAAGGCAGAATTTCAACCTGCTGAAGTAATTTATTGAAAAAGTCTGATGAGTTGATTGATGTGAGTATTTTATTGCAAAAGCTGATGCCGTCACTGTGGTCAAGTAAACCCAAACCCACTTTCTTGGAAATCAGTGTATAATATTCCCATGTTACATTCTACCACTTCTATTTTGTCTTGTACACAAGATGTATCGAACTACCTCGACTTTCTGCGAGTATACAGCTTCTTCAATCGCCGTTTCCCTTTCTCCTACCGAGTGTTCTCCATTCGCTTGTCTCTCACAAGCAAGTGTGAGGCAGACTGCGCGATCCCCCGCTGTCTTTGTTTGTCGCAGACAAAGAACGACGGCCCAAACCTTACGAGAGAGAGAGAGGGAGAAATGAGTTCAACTGGGTCCTTGCTCTTCCCGTCATCAACTTAGCTGTCGCTCTCGTACTAAACTCTCTTCTATATCAGAGGGAGGTTGTACTGGACTCAAAAGCATTGACAGAATGAAATAATATCCTGTGGAGCTAAGTCGACTGAAATGTTTCCATAAATGCTTAAGGTAGTTTGAGCGAAATATCATTTTACCTAAAAATCAATGAGTTTGGTCTCATTTGAAAGAAAAATATATTACCCTTCCATTTACACAAAAATTCAACCACTTACCACATAACTTTCTGAGATATTTCCCAAAAATGCCAGTCATTTTATACTGGAAATGGTACATGTATGCACTCCAGAGAGACTTTATATTAAAAATTAGGTATTTTCTACACTTATATCTCGTCAAAAAAATCAAGTGTGAAGTTTTTGTGTTTTCTCAAATATTTTTGAAAATTGATCATATTGTCACCGCAATAGGTTCTTGGGTATCACAAAAGATCTTCCGTTTTGAAGGAATTTCAAACGTACCGCATGAAAAAAATTAGTCAAGTTAAAGACTTTTTATATATTTTCATTTGATTACGTACAACTTTTGTCATTTAGAACTATTTTATTGCACCATTAATAATGCAATATTCAATTCGTGTGTCTCACTGCTGGTGTAATGAAAACGCATTACACCAGCATCGCATCGAATATGGTCTCTATTGTGACTAGGGAACTATCTCGCACGCTCTACCTTAGTAATTTCGGATACTTCGTTTCACTTAACAATTGAAGTTCACTCAGGTTGATATCTTTAAGAGCATTTTGCCCAAGTTACACATCTATTGAATTTAAAATCACATCAACTTCTGTTAAAATTGGATGCATTTAACAGTGATTTTATTCAAACGAGTGCGGGAAGTTAGATAGGTTTTTTATTGCAAATGAGTTGTAAAATTGTGAATATCTGCAAAGTGTAATTTACATCTTAGGACCACAATGCGATAATAATGGAACTTTGGGGATAAATAAAGAATGAATATTGATCGTGTTGCTGACGTCATTTGCGTATGAGGCTCGGTTATCCAATTTATCATCCATGCCAAACGTTTACCAGAACAGTGGCTTAGAAACACGAATCATTCGTCTGACTTCATTCCTTACTGCACAGTTCTGTATTAGTAGTCCAAGAAAGCCGTCATACAAACCAGACAACCTGTAACGTCTTCTCTTGTGGAGGCCTGCCTTGACAAACAATCACTCAAGTAACTGTCTGAAAATCAGGAGAATGACTTTTTTGCTAAGAATAGAGTATTTAGTCATCATTCAATATTTTTAAACTCACATTATTGGACGCTGTTGAAAGTTACTTTTTCTTCGGTTCTGTAAACGAAATGCGTTTCTAATAAGACAATACAAGGAAATAGCTGGTTTTATTGGAATAATTTGTATATTTGAATCGTAAAAAACCAATGTTGTTATTCAAGTCATTTTCGCTAAATCTTATTCCAAGTTCCCATTGGATATCCCTTTCATAAATTAATCTCTATTTTAAACATTGTCAAAGAAAGACCACTTTTATAAATATCTTATATCGCAATATGGTGATAGAGGCGTCAGTCCATAAATGACCAATTGCCACAAGAAAGTATAGAAAAAGGATTTTGTTTTTTATTTTTTAAGTTTGGTGTACCCATGGGTAGAACGAAAATCCTAACGACAACGGTCCATTTTTATCAAGCGATTGGATTTTTGTAAATTTACCGGGAAAATATTACTGTTTTAAACCTGTAATGCCTTTTTTGTGTATTTTTATTTGCTAAATAGCTGAAAGTGATCAAAGTTCCTGTTGAGGGATGCCGACATCGTCCTAAACTATACCTTAAGGGAATAATTATTATAATGTTCTCTATTTAAGGAAATGTATGTCAATATATTCCACTATGTATGTTCTGATTTTATTGTTTCTACGATGCCCACGAAAGTTAGGAAGGTTCTCTTCTTCCCAAGCCCGTTATTATCAACTTTAGCTAGGAACTTTGCAACAGGGTTACGTAAAAATGAGGTGTTTTTAAACGATTGGTTGAGAAATTTTTCAAGTAGTGCATATTAGCGTAGTTTTATTTAGTGAATTTGACGGTATACCAAGTTTTACTCACTAAGCCAAAATCGTTGCACGATCTCCGTCATTTAGCTGATGTTCGTAGATTTTTAACATGTTTGTTATTGTAGTTGCATTCTTAAATCATGAAAGTCATTCAAAATTGTCCGAACCACCTTGATTATAATTGACACTATTGAGACCTATGTCAGTAGAACTTACGGATTTTTAGATGGAATTCTAAAATTTGGACTAATTTGATTATAGCCCTTATAGTGCTACAATGAAGTGTTGTGGAGTTTTTAAACGGAGATTACTTGGTTTCCTTTTAAGTTAGATATAATTAAAAATCTTTGCCTGAACACTTGAGTGAAAGAATCTTTGATGAATCATTGTCATGAATTCAATGGAAAAAAACTTTAAAAGCTGCTGAAATTCGTTTTTCTTTCGAAGCCCCTCAAAAGCAGATTCAATTAATTTTTATCGTCCTGGGGAGAAAAAATGGCGACCTTTAGATTCGCGTGGCACAATGATACCTCACATTTCCTTGTACAAACATATTTATTCTCCCACCTCGTTTAGTTTTTCCGCTGTCCTCGTTGCCTTCCGTCATTTGCCGACTCCCATTTTCTCTCGTCTCTCCATTTCCTCCACCGCTTTCACCGTCTAACGTACATTCGTCACCGGGGATCTTCTTTGTCGCGGAAATCGATTCCCTCTTTACCAGCTGGCAGCCTCTTTTCTACCCCTCACCTGTTCTCTCTATCTTCTTGGCTCCCCTGCCCTTCCTTTTCTTTACCTTAACCCATGAATTCTTCATACTTCCGAGTGTGTCGGCAGATGGGACGCAGTCTTCTCGCATGCCTGTCTATTGACGCATATTATACATTCTTTACATGCCCGCTGAGGTCTATTTGTCTTTCCTCATGAGACTTCATGACCCTCATCTCAACTCTTTTTATGGCCATATCTGTTTGAAAGTAGGAATCCTTCTGAAAAATACTCTTGCATGTGTTACCGGTTTTTCTGTTCACAATGGAAAACCTTGATATTTACTCCAAAGAGCGAATTTTTGTCTTCCGAAATTCTTTGCACTCAACTTTGGGCAATAATTGGACGTAAGAGCAAAGAATGGAATATAGGCAACGGTCATTTTCTTTCATACAGTTAAGCAGGCATTTAGACACTCCATACAATACCGATTTTCTGCAAAATCTAATTACGTTCATTCAATTGGCAAAAAGTAACTCTAAAGAGCAATTCGCATATACCTGGAGGATGCAATAAAGGAAGCCTAATGAAAATTTTATTTTCCTCTAAAAAGGAGGACGAAATTTTTATCCATTAACATATTTTCCTCTATTTAAGTATATACTTTACGCAATTATTAAATGCCTTTGGTGAAATTTACACTATGCTACCATCAGTTTTGGCGTCAACTGTCAAGATCCCCTTATTTCCATTAATCCTCAACGTTACTAATCTAGAATTTTCCCTGGTCAGGGAATCTTAAACATATGGCTGTTAATGTCACACTTCACTTCGTAGAAGAAATTGGTTTACCTAATGTGGTCATAAATACTTGTAGCCTTCAAGAAATTTGGAAAAAACTACATATTTCCTAATTACAATAATTGATAACTACATGCTTTAACGTGCGTGTTATGTGTAAATTGCGCATGCATAAAACTTCTATTTATGTTATTCAATATCTGCATATGGCTTCTGCCTTTGGTTTTCTTAATTATAGCCAGGATTCGTAACCCTCATTTACAATTTTTTGCTGAACCTTTCTTCCTAGAATTGGTTGTAAAAAATCAATACTATGACCAAGACAAAGATGTACGTTTTCGTTCTTTCGTTACATTCTGTATTCAATTCCATTATTTACACTTTAGATGTTTGTAGTGCCATCTTAGTTTGATTACCTCAAAAACAGGCAGTTATAACTTTTTAACCGTTATCTGCATTATTCATAGAATTTCCACGAGTCCATTCCTTAAATGATGCGGATATGCTGCCTTCAATCATCATAGTTCGAAAAAATTTTGAAGCACAAGAGCCTAAAAATAATTATAGTTATGATGGAATTAGCTTTAGATTATTCGCTTACACGAATTTATGGCGTTGTCATGAGTTTCATATGAACATGAGAATTGGTCGTGTTTAAATTGACCATTGTCAGGCGAAACTATGTGTTTCCACTAAGGAATGGATACTTGCAGAGTAACCAGAGTGTTTATACATCCTCAGTTGGCCGTGTTTGTTTAGCCATCATTCTTCGCTTGCTGCAACCTCTTCCACTCACAATTCCACCAATCTTTCCACTCCTCTCTTCCCCTCTCCCTTACTTACGCCCTCTCTCGGCCTCGACATCCCTCTTGCTTTCGCTCCGAGGCTTTGCACGTCAGTCCCTTCCTTCCGCCTCCAAATCCGCTCTAGAGTCCAAGAAAGAGGACATTTTCCCCCAAACCGCCATCACCAGCTCTCCTCCCTTCGTCCACCTGACTAAATCTCCCTCTCGCCGCTTCCCTTCGTCTCCATATACACCCTCGATCCCTTCTGCCTCCACTGTCGCTCCGTCCTATCTTTCCATTCCTCTCTCCCCGTTCTTCCCTCATGGCTTTTCCTCTCCTCACGTTCCTCTCCCGCACCGGGCCTTTTGTCTCATCCCTTTCGAATGCCCGCCCGACGTATTCGTGAAAGCGCTTCCTCTCCAACTCATTCGTTGACCTTCTCGTCGTTTTTCCCTCTCTTTCCTCCACGACCCCCATCGACCCCTCAATAAAACCGTGTCTATTCACTCTCGGCCGACTGACGCCCTCTCGTCTCTTCTCACCTAATGTCGGGGAAGTTGGGGTGGAAATCACTCGGCAGACCACACGCAGAATGCCTTTAAAAGGCAGAACAGGTCGGGTTCGCACCCTCGCAACGTGCACATTGGTTTATCGTCTCGGTTTTCTCAGGTTTATCGGATGCGATTTGTAGCAAGAATTTCTAGGTGCCGCAATCGGGAAAAAATAGGAATACCTTGATTCTTGCGTTGTCTATTTGCATTTTTTACTAAACTGTTCCCCGCCTTTAGTTAACCCTTTTCTTCATAAAATCGTATGTGTTCTCTACGTTTCCTTTTTAGTGTATTTAACAATTTTATGAATTCATTGATGTGTGTTTCAAAAGAATTTCCATTTTAATTTTGCCAGTTACCTCAAATTACGGTTGTCGTTTTTGAAAATCAAGGTAAAATACTTGGTAAAAAAGGTATAAAAGGTATTTTTACGTTAAAGGTGTTAAAAAGTACTATATGTCTCCGCAAATTCAGGTGTTAAAGTTTATTTTCGTTAAAGTAATATTAAATGCACATATTTTAGCCCCCTTTAAATTTTGGGTGACTTTTTAATTAAATATATAGTGTCTGGTGAGTACTAGCAAAGGTCACGGGGTCGAATCAAGGTAGGTCTCTTTGGGCACCATTGGCTGAAAATACGCTGTTTGCTGATCAGGGCACCCCATCCTAGTGGAAAGCCAATGGCGTTGTAGAAATAGGCAATGGATACTCAGGATTGACCATTTCCTGCGTCAAATAGACTTATCTCACGACGAACTCTTTTCTAAATCGGCCTTTGACTTGATAGTCCCTTAATAACCCTTACATCTTTACACGGATGGTGTAATAACATCCCCTGCCGCACGCCCATGCGGCGGTTCTCAGGGTAGTATGTACCTACATATAGATAGATTTGAAGCGTTATTTTTCTCAGTTACTTTAACCCCATCAGTTTACTCCCAAAAGACGCTCTGGTCTGTTGAAAATTATTTTATTTTCCCTGGAATTCTTTCCGATTATGAAGAAGACATAATTTTTTTATTAATTTATTCTCTACTTAACGTCACTTTCCCTCGATAATTCTACGCGTTTGCCTTAGCAAATTTTCCTAGAATCCAAGCTTTTTATTTTTTTCATTTCGCTCCACGTTAGGTTTCTATCATTTGTCGGCATTATTCTTCGATGCCTCCAACAAAGAGACTATATCAGAAATCATGGCCCATGTTGTGCCCATGTTTTTCGCCCTATGCGTCCAACTTCACTGGAATTCCGGTTAGGAATTATTTCCTTATTGTTATTATACATCAACTCTCTCCTCTGCCCATGTTATATTTGTATTTCTCCCTTCCTTTGTCCGGGGGCTCTCTCGTGCTTCTCCGTCCTTTCATGTCCGTTCTCTCATGTACTCGTAAATATTGATCAGGGACTTCCCCTGGGAGGCGCCCGGAGGATGCGAAAAAAAATCGCAAAAGCCTGCTCTTCTGTTCCTCCGTCTGTTTTTCGACCGGGCCTCCCTTGACCGCTCTCTTGTTGCTATCCTAGTTCTACCATTTCCCATTTCTAACCCTACGCCCTTTGGTTATGTTCAAAAATTTCAAAAGCAGTAATACGGTTTTCTGTCGTAGAGCAATCATGTGAAAAAGTTAGGAGGCGTATTTTCAGCTGAATCATACTGCACCTCAATGTTGGAAACTGGTACAGTGATAATTAAGATATAGTTTGAAGTTTTATAAATATAGGCATCAAAGCTTTACCATTATGCTCTTGAGCATATGGAAAATGCCAAACTGTGAAGATGTGAGAAATTGGATTGCTCCAAATGTATTTTTCTCCAAAGTGTTTTTTTATGTTTTTCATCTCCATTTTCATGGAACGGTTGCACCACATCACAGTGAAACCTGTATTTATGTTGAAATTTAAGTACCTTCCCTAAAATATAGTGTGTGTGTGTTGTGACATAAGGACATGGAGTGTTTAATTCTGTACAAATGAAATCTCAGTTATAATTGCGACAAGAAAAATACTATTCCAAATGTTATAATTGTTTCCCGGGCCTAGGCAAAATAGGGTAACAGAGGATAAAAATAGCACAAAAAACCAATAACTTTTATGGCAGTAATAATGAGACAACATATATGTCTTATTCCATCTATTTCTCAAATGGGGTAGCTTAGCCTGAATTAAATTCTGCACATGAGCCTCAGCATGCAACGTCGGGTGATTAACTTCGATTTTCCTTTAGGAAATTCGGAAAATCGAAAATGCACTAAAAGTCGAGATAATACCTCTTTTAGGTGTTTCGAATCGTAACTTCCAAATCTTCGATTGATTCTATTTAAGGTATATTTGAAAGGTTGAATAGTGGACTCTAGGACAATAATTGGGTGAACTTTTGTCATAGTAATAATATTTATTATTTTATCTAATTTGAATATAGTGTTTGATTGGAACTGTGTTTGATATTTACTTAGTAACCTCGTCGTAACTAATGCTGTCACTGGTATAACATTCAATAAGATTTACACCTAATTTACAAAACTAAACGAAAAATTACGCATCATTGAAACAATCTTCTTTTCTGGTTATGAACTAAATTTGCTCGCTTTGTCAAAGAGATATCCACAGCGGTAAATGCAACTTTAAATGATAAACATCATTGCATGAAGTTTTTCCAGGACCATGATTAGTAAAATTTTCGATAAATTTTGTTGAGGTAGGGAATTTGTTAGGATTTTCAGCCAAAGGATAATTAAAATTATGAGTTCAGAATACAGAGCAGCTTTTCAACGTGACTATGAGTTTATGTGTTTGTAATTGAGTCGTCTCCGGTCGTTTATTTATTCCTTCCATCAAAAGAGTATTCGGTTCCAACAATGAACCTCCCATCGTTTATTTTATGAGCCATCTCTCGGAAGGGCTATTCTTTATTAATTCAGCCGTGACCTCCTTGGGTGGGGAACTGTTTACGGGCGCGAGAGAGCCGGTGTGTGAGGAGGTCCACGATTACGGCGTTCTCCATTTTTTTTCTCGAAAAGGGAGGGATTGGAAGGGTGCGACAGCGATCGAAGGGGGCGACAGGAGAGAAAATCCGTAAATGGACCACGCCGATGGCTCTCATTTGTTTTCCTCGCCCTCGCTCCTCCCATCGTTTCGTAATGGCCCAATCCTCTTCCTTTCTCCTTTCCCTATTCCGTCCAAAGCACCTATCCCCGCTCCCTTTGCTCTCGTACCAACCTATGAACTTTTCAAATTCTTTCAGAAACTCTTCTAGCTGTAGTGAAACATAGATTTAGTGGGAATTTTCTTTCCTTAAATAGTAAACCCTTATATTGACCCTTCCCACTCATAAAGGAGGGCATCTCTCGATATATCTTTACCTAAGATAGAGTAAGTTTCATTATTTCGTTTTCAGGTAAATAAAAGTTTTACACCTAGACTTAGTGGTTTTATGAAGACAGTCTCCTTTCGTTATACTTAAAAAATACAAGCAAGAAACTTGAACCAGTTTTTTCAACACTGCTGCTTGTCCTCGGTCCTGGTGATTCCCGAATACCCAATCAATAAGTGAATCTTACATGGCTACTTCTTCTCAAATTTTTTGGCGGAGAGTTATTTTCCTACTCTTAATCGTTTTAATATTTTTCTTATGGAATCCTGATAAACGGTCGAATATTTTTAATCTCGATAGTATGTGTATTTTGGTAACAATAATGTGAAGAGTGAAATATTTTTCTCCCAGACAAAAAATGAACATCCCTTATGAGTAAATTTCTGTACTAGCTGCTGCAGTGTTTATATTGATACTTAGTCAAGGAAATGCTGATATGAATCTTTTATGATATATTTTTAGAATTTTGGGCTTGTGTGAGTCTTGAGATTTTGATCCTCAGTAATATGTACAAGTTAAATGCGAGACGTGGAAGGAATATTTCTCAGAGACGGAGAGTTATACTCTCAAGAAATATCCATAATTGCATGATTCTTTTTAATTAATTTTTCTTATATGTAAGTTTTTCTTATCTCTGAACTATTTTATCTTTCCTATCCGCTGAGCATGGCAGTGATGATGGAATGTTCTGATCGAATATTCCGTGTAATATTTGTCGCACACTAAGTCTATAAAATATTGAAGTACTTCATATTTCCTATCTTTTTGACTTTGTTAAATCATTTTGACACACAGGTAAAGCTTTCAGTGTGCTATGTATCAAGCTTGTAAGCATGCCATTTCCAACTCAATCCACCCACTCCATCCTCTCCAAATTCTTCCAAGCTTTCCTCTCCAATCTCTCTCCATCCTCTCCATTTCATTTTTCTTCGACGAACATTCTTACTCATTTACTTTTCCTTCCTACCCGCCCATAGAACACTTTTTACTCTTGATCAACATCTAGTCATTTAAACACGCTCTATCTACTTCCATAATTTCACCCATCGTTTTGGTGTATGTTCCAATTATCCAATCTAGCTCTCCGTAAGCAACGTGAACATTTTTTTTTGCATTCTTCAATCGGGTCCAGTTATTTGTTCCTAAACCATATTAAACCTAGTAAAAAACATCAAATTTAGATTTCATTGCTTCTCTAGCAATATTATTCATATTTTCGTCAGTGCCGCGTCAAGTTTTCAACTTGAACAACTTACAATAAATGTCATAAAACCAATTGTCTCCATTTTCTCTTTATTAATAGGTCCTCTTTCATCGTACTGGGGATATCTATTTACTGAATAATTGCCTTGTTTTCATCCAATCTGCCCTATGGGGGAACGTTATACTTGTTTTTAATTCCTAAATTCTTGGGTGGTGAACCATATAAAAGTAGTACCGACGTGTGCTGTAAGCTCCATGAAATATCGCGTTTGAAAATATGCACTCAACAATTAATTAATCAATGCGTAAAGGTATTTAAACACATATCCCCTTGGGCCAGATCGCGTTCATGCATTGTACTGAACTTTATACGGTGGTCACGAGGGACAACACACTCGTAATATCACGTCTCCTAAATCAGTTTTTTGCACGCTGCATCGCCAGCATTAGACTTCCTCCTTCCCCTCAACCTCGCCCCTATGCGGCCACTGCGTCCATATGTACCCTTCAGTTCATCTGCGGAGATAGATTAATGCGGCGACGCAATAACCGTTACGAACATGTTCGGTGAGGAGACTCCTAGGGTGACAATGCAATGGACTTATCCAAGCTGTCGATCTGCGAGCATAAATTTTTAGTTTTGTTTTCTTTCTTTTTGAACACCTCTGACAAAAAATACACAAATCACATTAATACTTGACATAGAAAGAGAAAATTATATAAGAACTCCTTCAGAGGCTTGCACCATCCTTAATTTATTCTTGAAAAAATAAAATTCGCAAATTTTTTCCGATTATTTTTCTCTATCTATAAATGTAAAAAATACTTTCTTTACTTGTAAGCAGCTCTTTTTGGAAAGTGGGGGATGCTCAAAAATTTGTGCGAAAATGGTTTGGGCAAGCGGTATTGCAAACTAAGTATCGGAAATAGGTGAGCAGAAAAAGAAATTGAAATGGAAATTTTTATCCATACGTTCATCCTCGTTCCAGAAGCTCCCATCTTTTTTCTCACAAATATCATTTTCCCTTGTATTATTTTGAGATACACGCTGAGATGGATTTATTTTAAGGCAAAATATGATTTGAGGTCAAATTAGCGCTTCTAGCACGTCTTTACTTGATGAAATTTATTGAGCATTACTTTTGCTTTAATATGGACGGCAGGCTGTAAATCTCTCAATTTTCAATAATGAAAAAATACCATGCTTATGATTTACAAACTTTGAGCTTATTTCATTTCCAGCTTCACCGTAAATAAATTATGAGAGAAAGGTCAACAAAGGCAAGAAACTGTGTCAGGTTTTCCGGTATATGGAACAGTAAATTATGCTCATCCAAAAATAACTAGCGTTCAATTTCCGCTTTGGGCTCCGTAAAACTAGACTATCCAACCTTTTGCAGAACAAACCCTCAATCATGTATACCTACCTCACGTCCTGCGGGGAAAATCGTTTCCGGTGACACAATGGAGCTGATGGCCGAAGGCGGCTTGAGATGGGAAGGGGTGAGGGGAGAAGGGAGAGAGAGAGTTAAACCTTTCGCTTCCGTGCCCGTGGAAACAAGCCAACAAGTTTTCCCTTTGCTTCCAGACCGAAGAAATGAGGCGTAAAAACGGCTAATTGCGAAGATACTCTCCTCCGCTTTTTTCTTGCGCCAACCATTTACCGGTTCACCATTAACAAAAATTCCCGTCGGTAGAATTCTTTTTTTTTTTCTTCACCTTCTCCATCATTACTCATCAATCCTTGACTCGCCCATTCCTCAGCCGCTTTCGTCATCTCTGTTTGCCCCCCCCCCCCAAATGCCGCCCAGCCTCTCACGTACTCACGGGGCAGACCCGGGAAAACGACTGCTCCATGTTCTAACCCTCTCCCCCCACCCGGGGCCAACTCTCCTCCTGCCTTCACCCGAGGCCAACTCCCCCCTCTCTCATCTTCCACTCAAACTTCCTTCGCTGTGTCTCTTTAAGTTGTCTCGCGGCGTTTTCGCCGAGAGATCAAAAGTCTGTTTCCATTTCTCCTCCATCAGCATCACTCTTGAGAAAATGTACTCGTTTTGCTTCCCCTGCGCATAACGAATCGATTCGTCAGACATGACTTCATGAAAGAAATTGAGCGTGGTGCTTGAGTGGAAGTGTATGTTCTTTATGCGGAGTCGGCCTCCAAACTGACTCGTTTGCTAATTTATCGGTTTTCCCGGTTAATATGCGAAAGTTCAATGCGGCACTGCACTCGATGGTTGCCGGTAAACTGTACCCGATGGAATGGAGAACTTTCAAGGTTTTTTTACAGTTATTTTAACTCATGTATCATATAGATAACCAAAAATGTTTCCTAAATATTCTTTCCTTTCATCTGAGCGACCCATATTTATTGAACTACAGTCAATGGAAAAGATGATGTCGTTTCAAACGCTGCTTTTTGCGCGCCATTTTGGAAGTGATACGCGTGACGTCACACCTGCCGTCCATCGTACGAGACATACCAGTTACCGGCAAATAGTTCGGTGAGTATCTCCGTTCACTTACCGTTCATTTATCTTTAACCTCGTGATATTTCGCTGAAATATTGCGTCTGAGTTTTGGAAAGTATATATGTATTTTGCTGTGCAATACTTTAACGATTTATTAGTATTTAGTTTGTGCCAACTCAGATAATCTGCCTATCGCTCTAGTGATGATGGAGTACTTATAATGAGATGCGACATGTAGACATAGTCGGAAATATAAACTGTTAAATCACTTTGTTAATTATTTACTGTGATTTTCCCGATAAATTAATATATTAATTGTTTGAAATATCTATTGCAGTATTTCGACATTATTAGAAATGTAACCTTTTCGAATAGTTCGATTGTAAAATTTTATTGCAGTTCCATGAGGAAGTATGACATCGATAGTGCAATAGGACGCGTTCGATAGCAAATATTGAAAAATGTATGCACAGTGAAGTGCGAAATAATCCCGGAACATAAAGTAACGGCAAAAAATTGTGAGTCTAGCCTTATGATCAGCGAAGAGTCTCACGAGGAGACATCGCGAGACCTACGGTGAGCTGACGTGACGCCAAAGATTTTTTGCGACTGGGGATAGATGAAGAAAAAGGGTCGCTGCTTTTTCTCCCATAGGCCCGGGTTCGCGAGACAATTGTAGGTAACTCGAGAATTTGGCTCATCTTCAATTCGTCGCATTAAGACATATTCACACGATGCATATCCTTGCAAGTATATACATAGATAGATAGATAGATGGACATGGACAAATTATGCGTATCATAACAGGAGCTTTTTTATGTCCACGAGTTCATGCATTGGCACAATTTTGGAAGTAAATACAATGCAATTTTAATGGTGACTGTGTACGTATCTGCTCATGCGTAATTAACATCAGTTTTACTCTCGTAACATAATTATTTGCCAAGGTGGTGTGGGTTAAGGCATTGGGTGCACAGGACTCCAGTGTAGTACAGGATCGTGGCCATACTGCGTAACTTATTTTTCGGTTTAATATGTTGCAGAAATAAAGTAGAATTCCCAATCCCAAACAGGTACAACCATCACTGCATCATTTTTAATTTTCTAACTATTACTTGCATCTTCAACTAACCCTTCAAAGAGAGTACAACTAGTAGCAAATTTTGGGATTCTATAGTTCGCCTAGATTTACAATTAATAGGTGGAAGGTGTGTCGTTGGCCGCACATTTTTGTAATCTGAGGATACATTTCAGGGAAGAGAAAGAGCTCCGATCGGTCATGAGTCTATTTGAAGTGTTAAAAATAGACAAAGATGTAATTTTTATCGTAAAGCGACGTATTTACTTTGAATTTCCTAGCAATTATACTCGAATGCTGATATTTGTTAATCAACTTTTCGCTCACCGCGAAGAATTTTCTGACGTGTGAGAGTTAATAACAGAGTATGTAAAAGCAGAGGTTTGTGAAGTTCAGTTAAAACGGCGTATTTAATGTAAGCAAAACGTGGATCGAAGGATCATGGAGTGTTTTCCTTGCACAATCCACTAACGCGGTTGAAAACCCGGAAAACCTTAATGTTCGACTACGTACAAAAATGGTCGTAAATTATGTTACCCACACGAAAAGCGTTCGTGCAGATGCAAAGCATCTGGTGATAACTTTATTAAATGCGCCTATTGTGGAGTCATTTTTTACTTAACATGCCTATGTGATATCATTTGAAATCATGCCGCATTACGCCGTGAGCGTAAGATGAAATCCCTGGAGTTGCAATACGCATAACAAGGTAAAGAAAATACTGTGTTATCATGCCCTACATTTGTACTGAACTGGAAAGTATTAACTTTCTCTCTCCCGAGGTCCCCGTTTCGATTCCTCAAAATGTTACAAAAATAAATGTTATGACAGGTAAAATAGTGGAAAGAAATCCTATAGTTGCAATTTTATCGCGAACCCAGGCGTATGGGAAAAAAATTTTACACTTTTCCCACGTTTCTCTCCTGTTTCAGTAAAAAGTTGTGTCGTTAGCAGCCTAAACCAGCCTCTACAGTGTAAGAAGTTCTGACAATGCCGGTGACATGCGACTTCGGTTCTGTTACTTTGGAAGCGGAATTTCCATCGTTGATAGCAGCGTAGATGTTTCCGTGCTTGCATCCATTGAATACTCCACCGTTCTAGGCGTAGCGCTCCTGCCATAAGTCCCCTGTGACGCCGCCCGGAGTCCCCGAGACAACGCCGGGCTTGCCACCGCTGCGGCCTCTGAACGACAGGTGTGACGTCAGGCCTGCCCGATCTGACCACGCCCCCCTTTTCGCCCGTTTTTCGCGCCGTTGGAATTCCGACAACTTTGAGAATTTATATCTCGGAAACTAAGCGATACTTAAGCCTCGGGTTTTTTGCGTTGGGCAAGATTCATCATCCTCTATTGCCTCTATTTTTTCAAAAAATCTGCAAGTTCTCCATTAGAACTGTCGACCCAAGATATTTCTCGTTATCATGAAATACGATCCTCTTGGCGCAACTTGTATTCACCTTGCTGCGTACACCCCAAAAGCAATGCGAAGCTGTTACACTATCGGGTTAACTAGCAGTATTCGTTGCCGGGCTGAACGAAAACTTTACGCCAACCTGAATTGTACGCCTCATAACCTTGGTAGAGGCTAAAATCCTCTTGTGCCTTTAAAAGTAGCATGTAAATTAGCTATAATAATCTCTCATAAATACCTAAGTAGGAAAATAATTCTGTCACAGCCTTTAATAGCTACGCTGTGTTCTGATCATTCGGTATACCTAAACCTAACCCTAGATTTCAGGCTATCCCAGCAAATGCTTATGATGTATGAACCTGAGATGAAAACCTGAGATCTTTTAATCCCAAATCTAATGTGTTTCAATATATTTATTCAAAAGTACACCTTTTGTCCAGGGGATACCTAAGTAAAAAGTCAGTCAATTTACTTTTCACCATATCATAAAATACACGCATAAATTTAGATATATATATATTTTTTCTTTATTTTCCTTTTTGTTAATAATAGTTGAATAGAACCATAATTTCTCTGTTTAATATTAAAAGAATGAATATCATGCTAAACGTATATTATCCTTGAATACAAAATGCCTGTAGTTTAGAACTTCATCCAATTAATGAATACCGAAACAATCTAATATTTATGTGTGGTATTTACCTTGATTGTATTTTACGCATTTTATTTTAGCTACATCGAAATAGTTTCCAGATTCGAAATGGTGAAAGTCGTCATCCACAATATGTATTCATTGTATTTAATAAGTCTTCTTCGCCCCATGTTCTAATCTTTTAGAATACGAAAAATATCAGTAAATGTACGTTCACATCGGGTTGAATTGTTGTGTGCTGATGTTGAATTGGTGTTTACAGAAAATCATTTGTTATTCTGTATCACTGGGAAATTTCTAACGAGGACTCTTTAAGAATTTAAAAGTTTGTTGAATCTACTTCAACTTGGTGGAAACTGAATCTGATGGATAATATACTGCAATGTATAATTTTTACAGATATTCCTGTAGTGATATCAGTTCTATAAAGAAATATATGTGAAAACTATGCATTTATTTACATAACTATTCAAAAGTATCATATATGGTGTTACCTCTTCAATCAGAAGTTTGTTCGGGTGATTGGCGTATCATAAATTTCAAATAAGAAATGAGAGAGAACAATAAGTTGAGTGGGACAACCTATTATGGTTCGTCTCGTTCCTACAACAGTGGTAACTTAGAAGAATAGTATAACTCGCAAAGTTATTCAATTTTCTGAGTCTTATTGGTAAACTTTCATACCACATCACACACTCGAAGGTATAAGAAGTCTTTCCGCTCGCCAACCCCCAACTGGGCGGGGGGCCGACCAATTGCACCCCAGCAAAACTCCCCACCCTCTCGGTGTCTCCTTGACGCCGCCGCCGACTACCGCGCATTCGAGACGTGGTGGCACCCTTTCCTGCCAATCCAACAACGCCTTCACCTGCTCACCCACTCTTCTCCTATTTGTCTCTCAATTTACGCCATCCAAGTCCTCCGCTCGATATCGCCCCTGCTCGCTCGCCCTGGGTTGTTTGCTTACATCTCCTCCGCACCGCATCGGCTTCAGAATGTGTGCTCCTGTAAAACGCCCATCTTCAAATACTAGGCATCCGTCTCATCCCCTTCTCTCCCCTTTAGTCCTCTCCTTCCCACTTACGCCCGTCTTTGCCCACCCGTCATAGCCGCATCTTTCCGCTCCTCTGCCAATACATCTCCCACACACATACACACAGACATGCCCTTCCGTCTTCTCCTTTACTCCGTCATCTCGACCCCTTCTTTCCTCTCTCCCTCTCTTTACCCTTCACCTTCTCCTCCATTACCTCATCACTTCCGTTATGCTCTCTACCTCAAACTAATCTCTCTCCCAATCTACCTCCTCTTTTGCAAAATCCATAACGGAGAGAGCAACCCTCCCTCCACTCCAGTTTTTTTCGCAACCCCTTCCCACCAGTATCCCAGTGCACACTCCCCGCACCCACTGTTTCAGTCAAACATCGGCACGCCGCCCATCTTTCAACTCTTCCCATCACCCCGTTCCTCCCTCGCACCCAATCCCCTCCGCCATCGTTTCTTTCCCCTCCTCTTCTTCCTCTCTCGCCCCCGGCCACCGGTTAACGAGGCTCGCTCCTATCTCCGGCCACCTCCTCCTCAGCCCTCACATCTCCCATCTCCTTATGCCCGACGCTTTTCTACCAAATCCCTCATCTCCTTCTTCCCCCCAAACTGCGAGTCCCGAACCCCCGGCGCTCATTCCCAACGAGGATGTGGGGCGCTGCCTCCCCTCACCGCCGAAACCGCAATTCTTTCGGACCAATTACAAATCACTTCTCATCCGGCCCTATCTTCTTCCCCAACGGCCCATAATGAATGAAGGAGGGAGTTTATGAGGGGTGGCTGGAGAGGTGGAAGTTGGTTTCTGGCAGTGGATAATAGATGGCAACATCCCGCAAAGGTCGCTTTACCCGATCGCAGAAAAAGTTCCCAAGGGGAAAGATGCACGGATCACACGGTCTCGAGAACATCTCCGTCCTTGAGAGTCTTCTGCCTTGTCAATTTTTCGCCGTTCAAATAAGGTGCTCTATTTCATACATATGGTGGAACTCTATGAATTTACGGTTATGCCCTAAGTGTAATTGGAGTTAACGCTTATTTTTTTAAATTTTTAAAATGAATGAAATGGAAAAAGTAAATTTGAATATAAGGTGCGGTGCTTTTCTGAGTAGATATACTTTCCCAAGATAGGTCAAATATAAGATAGTCTGGTCGACACGTCTAGTTAGAATGGCAAAACAAGCAGGTTCTCTTTTCAGATTGAATACTGTGCGTGCCTAAATGTAGTCCAGTCAATGAGGGCAAAAAACGGCAAAACTGTATAATTTTGCCAAACAGCACCGATTTGCATGAAAACTTTTTAGGTTCTACTTACACTCTACTTCAAAGTTGACCCTGTGCTTGCTTTTTATTTTTTAGGGGTGAAAACTACCCCTGTTCGAAAATAATTATAGAATTCAAGCTTGCAATCAAAATATTTTTTCAATAAATTAAATAAATATCAATTGACATTCTGAGGGATGATTAATGATGATTTTCGAAATTTCAACCCCAAAAAATCAGCCCCTAATTCCTGAAACATTAAAAAATAATGTTAGAAAATGTTATTGAGCAACTTTTCATAATTTAATCAAAGGTGATATTAAATTAAGGTTTCTTTACTGTTTTAATTTTTCATCATTTACGTATAAGTTTCAACCCTTATGAAAACCACCCCTTGGGTTGGTTTTCATAAGGGTACAAACTAAATATTTGATTGGTTTTTTTACCATAACTCGCTTAATTTTTAACATTTTGTAGGAAAATTTCTAAACAGGAAAACGTACAATTTTGTACTCTACAAAATTTTGCGTATCATTAGTAGTTTTTAAGTTATTTTAAAAAGAAGGCAATTTTTTGCAAAATTACAAAAATGTTGTTTAAACTTCGAGCTTAATTTTTCTCAAAACTAAGAACTCTAATCCGCTCAAACTTCTTGACCATATTTTAATTACTTAAATAAAGGGAGTTGTAAAGTGGTATTGATTATTTTTAATTAGGGTGGTAATTAGGGGGTGATTTTCACATTTTTTTGAGCCGAAAAAAGTAAGGAATAACTTTGTTTTCGTCATAACTCGCTTAGTTTTGATGCTAAAGACTTTTATAAAAAACAAAAATAAATTTTTTTAAGCACTTTAAAAAAATTTAATAAGTTTTCCCCGAAAAATGCATTGTTTTTTTATTATGTCACTTTGAAACTTGTAACTTTGAGTCTGACGAATAAGAACCAACCTTTAATAAGCCATAACTCCGTTTGTATTAGGTCTATGAAAATTATAAACCCACCATTCCTTTTGTTTTTGTATAAGCTACATTTTTTTAAGAATAATTTTTTCGATAAAATGCTTAGTTTTTGAGTTATTCGCGAAAAACCATCTGAAAACATGGTTTTTTTGGGTGACTTTGAATCACAAATAACTCGAAAAGTATTGATTTTACAAAAAAAACTTTATAGGACAAAAGTTGCTTAAAATTAGTCAATCTATCGATATCCGGACTTATTTCTAAAACAAAATTTTCCACCCCCGAGAAAGGGTGGCATCCACCCCCAGGGTAAAAGCAACCCCCGGCACAGGGTCAACTTTAAAGTAGAGGGTATTAGAACCTACAACCAAATTTTCATGCAAATCGGTGCTGTATGGCAAAATTATATAGGAATTTGGTCATTGACTGGACTAATGCATATAACTTCCCTTATATTGCCAGTTTGAACTTAAGCATAAATATTTTTCTTTGAGCGTTATGTTCGAACGTTTTTACCAATCGCTATTATTTTATGCTAGTAGTACAATTTTTTTATTCTATACCATTTTAATTTCTTAAGCCAAACGGTTATTGAGAGTCTTTATAATATTCCACAAACTATTATCTATATCTCCTTATTTCGAGGTTTTTTAAGGGTGTTGAGAATTCATTTTCAGGGTATTAACAGACGCAAAGTTGGGAAAGTGCCAAGTCTATAATTCACTCTCTTGGATAAAGTTATGTATTTTCACAAATTCATGCCTGAATGTCGTGTCTAGCTTCATGCCTGTTTCAAATTTTTTTTTGTAATCAATATTTCAATCGATTTGGAAATCCTATTTGTGATGAAAACACGCATCCGTATCTGCTATCTTGTTTCAAATATGTTGTTGTCTTAGTTTTCCAATCAGTTATGTGATCCCTTGAATATGTTATTGTGGCCTCTAAATCCACGACTTATGTTTTCTTAGAAGGTAGTTAATGAGTTTTTCAGGACACTAGGCCTTATACCAGTTTTATGAAAGTTTACAAATTTATATTTAATTTCAATCTTGTTGATTTAAAATCAATGTGAGCGTACTATTCGTACGCCTTTCACACATGCATGTTATGTTATAGTTAGAGATAAAGTTTAAAATAGCTTATTTGAGTAGCTTCTTATTGTCTACAATTACTCTTCTTGAATATACTAACATACTAAGCATCGTCGTGATAAGTTGAGCCTCGGCTATCTGACGGTATACTTTTCTAAAATATTTTGATGGTAAGCAAAGATAGTACTTTATAATGGGTGTTTTATCTTGTGTTTAACTGTAGTGTAATTCTGTGGGGAAATTGCCAGTAGGCTATCTCGAATACCAGGTAACAAAGAATGTTTTATAATTATTGGTTGGTCGAAATAAGCGAGAATCCTGCAGGCTCGTCTTTTATATAAAACTCAATGCACTCACTTTATCCACCAACTACGTTCTTTAAATGCTGTGTTGTGTCAGGAAACATATTCAATATTTGTTTGTCACCCAGCAACTGCCTAAGAATCCCACTGCAATCAACATACCCAAATTATGGGCATAAAGTTAATGAAATTGATTGAAGTTAATTAAACATACCCACATTATGAGAATAAGGTTAATGAAAATGTCCATATTACTTGGGCATTGCGGTACGATATCCTGCCCATATAAAAAAAAATTCTCAATGTTTTTAAAAGGAAGATTTTATAATTTTTTTTATTAATATAGCTCAATCCAAGAAAATTTAGGTTACAAATTTATTTATGACTGCGGATATGATTCATCCATGCACAACAGGTATCATTTATTATCCTAGGTCAACTTCTCTTTGCAAGCGCCTGAATAACTTACCTACTTAATCTAGCCAAGATTATAAAATTTTGCTTTATATGTCAATAATCATGTTATTATATTCGATGGGTTCATGATGAATTGTATTTTTTCAGTCTTATCTTATTTTTAACATTGTTTCCTATCTGTCGAAATAAAATCTTGCATAGAGTAGTTTGAGTTTTTCTGGTCATTATTTATTTTAGGTTTTTGTTTAAATAATTAGAAACACTCACTATTCGTGAAAAAGTGAGATACGATTTTTTATTTTTATCAATGAAAAATTATAGTTATTTAAACTTCGACTTATTTCTCTGTTCTGAAAATTTATTGCTAAATCCAAGTACCTACTCTTAGCTGAGTTGTTATTGAATGCCAGCGGTACGGTTAATCTCCTCATACTAGTAACCACTCATGTGCTGTACTCTACGAATTCGTGCCTCCTCCTCTAAGAGTTCGAAGAGACCGCATCTTCGGCTGTCTCTTAATTAGTGTCTGCAGCCCGCGGTATCGCGGCTGGAGCTCATGACTCCCTTGCAGCCCTCATGCTTCATTTCGGCTATGAGTGCATTTAGAGGTTACATCCGGCCCGCATGACTCCAGCGAGAATGGTGCTGCTAATTTCAACCAGTGAGACGCAAGTTTCAAGAGAAATAGCTCAATGGAAGTTTCCTATCAATCAGGAATTGAAATCGCAAATGTTGCATGCTTCATATATGTTGATAATTATGGTTTTATGCTAGTGGTTGTAGTGACGTGAGGAATATGCCCCTAATCATCTTTGAGTACCATTTTATCGATTGAGACTGGAATTAGGTTCTTTCATGGTTACCAGGTGACTCTGCTGTAGGCAGAAGGTGACGATTAATTCCAAGTTGATGAATTTAGTGTAGTTTTTTACTTACAGGAGTGGGTCATATAGAGATTGGAAAGTCGAAATCAAACGTTGTTTAGTCAAACGTCGACATATACCTGAAAATCGACTTCTGTTTTGGTCTACTTTTAATTTTCAAAGCTGACCAAGAGTCGACTTACATCATCGACTTTCGTACGACGGTGAATTCGATTTTGTGAATGGTTTAATGACTATTTTGCATTACTCGAATATGTTTTAAAGGATACTTAGCTTGAAAATACAATCAATCATTTTCTAGAAAGGAGCCAGGAATTCAGAGTAGAGGAAAATACGAGAAAAACAAGGAGCTTGAAGGTATATTACCAGATTTTTCAATGTCAGCAGCTATGACACGAATGTTTGCCTTTCACTATTTCATCTTCAGCGTCAGAAGGTAATCCGGTGGCAAATGTAGGCTTAATTTTGTGTTTCTACGTTGGTACTATGTTTTCTGTCCCATGGTGTGGCATCTGACATCTAAATTATGCGCAAGAGTGCTTTGTAAGAATACTTTATAAAACTGATGGACCACTAATTGAAGTTCATGGTTTTTAATTGATGTCTAAGTATAACGGGAGCAGTAAAACAAACACACATCACTCTCTTGAGGACCAAGCACAATTTTGTGCTTGAAGCATAAACACCAGCAACGGCAATGACAGAACTCATGTGAGCAGAATATTTTCCGTGCAGACCAAGAAAAACGAATCCACGAGCGCCTCTAATTCCTCTCTTCATAATTAATGATATTGTTTCAGCCATCCTTGGGCTGAGATTTCAAAACTATCATTTATTTCTCAAGTTCTCTTTGTTTCATTTATGCTAGTCCTTCATCCGTTGGCTTGGTCATGCTCGTACTCTCGACAGAAATACTCTGCTTTTTATCATTTTCTCATCGAACTTCATCTCTGCGGCAATTCTTCTTAATATTTCTCTGTTTTCGTCGTCCTCTACCGTAATCCCACAATGTTTATTGATCACGGTGGACTTTTTCATGGGATTTTCATCCTCTTGTTTACCTGGAAGTTAGGAGCAGTCATGGACATTCGTGTGTAGTGCAGACCTTCGTGGTGTGTGCGCTCGCAAAACGAAACCCGTCCGGTGAGAATGAAATCATATTCTCCTAATTCCCACAGATTGGCCATAAAGTACCTTCCAATCTTTGCAACCTGGTACCATGTGAAAGACTTTTTCTAAGTAAAAAATATATTTTAGACAGAGAGGGCTCACCTGAAGGGTAACAAAAGGTATATACAACTCTGTGGCTCTATCCCCCTTCAGTAGCGGGAAGAGTAGGCAACGTTTTAATTGTACCGATTGCCTTTCGTTTAATTTTTAACGTCAGTGTTTGTTACCACAATTTTGTTCGTTTTTTTAATGACAGAGTTCGATCTGTATGTTTTAAGTCTAGTCTATATTTGTTATGTGGAATAAAACTATTTTTCACGTTCAATTTTGGAGCTGTTACATTGGGTTTCACTTACTGGTCACAATAGAATTGCAACGTGATCGACTAAAATTAAACATCATAAAATAGCAAAAACTTTTAAGGTATTGGTTTCATTTTGCTATATAAAATCGTGTTAGCTTATATGTTGGAACTTGATCTAAAATTGTTCGTCGAAGTCAAACGTCGGCTTATACTGAACGTTTCCATTCCCTAGTGTCACCCATCATTTCCCTGGAATCAAATCAGCAGATGTTACGTGTTTCCCTTCTGGACGACTTAGTGATGACTTAAATGCGAGTTGTAGAATATGACAACCATTTGCTCCAGCAACAAGTGTATCTTCTACATTAATAGAAAACAGAACCTGGGTGAAGGGGGGAGGAATGCACTAAACTTAAGGAATAAGATCTAAAATAAACTGTGCCTGAGACACCCTGGTGCCTCACAGCTCACCTGTTGGAACGCATGCGTTTGTTTTCTCTAAAACATTCTTGCAAAAATTTTGAATCTAAATACGTAATTAGACATGAAGACGAAGACAAGAAGAAAGTGGCTTTTATTTTTGATAGTGCACAATATATCAATTTTTTCTATTTTTATTTATCTTATAAGTATGGATCAATCGCATTTTGGTAGATGCAGTAGTAATGGACCTTAACCTCAATAAACCTATATTTGCCAAATTAACCTTATATATTCTTTTAGTTGCCGTGCAAAATCTTCTTCTAGAAAGAGTTATTTTCTCTCAAGTGTGAGAATATACCATCTACGATGACTACGCATATAAATCATAGCTGTGAAATAATTTCTGCATTTGAAACCATTAATTTTTCATCTTTTGATATGACCAATATGACAAATAGAATATCTAATTCTGAGATAGTAAATATTCACATTTTTAATAGGTAGGTAATTTTTCAGAATGGTTGTGAAGCAAACGTATAAGAATAGCTTATGGGAGTTGTTTGAAGAGAAATGAGTGTACTTCAGCGTATAAATTGAATTCAAGGGAGAAAAAAAGATACTATATGAAGAACTGCACAATTTCACCGGGGCGTTGACAGCGACTGAGAACCGAGAAATATTGGGTTTGAGGGTAGTAAATAAAGAAGTTAATGGAAAGCACTTTGGAGAACAAGAGTTGTACTCAGCGAGTGCGTTTTGAGGCATGACAGTTTCCAGAAGGTATCTGGGGAAGATAAAAAGCAATCATATGGTCGCAGAGAAATGCCTCGGATGAGAAACAGATAAGGAAGATGCGTGGGAGAGAAGACTTATAAGAGACGGGGGAGAAATAATATGATTGATCGCATGATGTTTTTCTATTTTTTTGAATTTATCAAAGATAGGTATTATTAGCTAGGATACCCAAAATGACTTTGACGGGCAAGGTCATCTACTGTTCACCCGACGGTTGCATCTTTACATTTCTGTGAATTCCGCTATTGCATATCCATGTTATTATTTTATTGTGTTGGTGGTTTGGCGATTCATCTTCTTTTCTCTTTTGGCTTATCTCGACCCAAAAGCTTCTCAATCTCGTGATTCGCTTAGAGCTCAGCTTTGAGGAACTGCAGATTGCCGCTCTCCTTGCTCGTCAAATTTAGGCTTCCGAAGCACTCTGCCTGTCATTCCTTTCCCACCCCTCCCCTCCACACTTCATCGTCTTCTCACGCTACCGTCAAAAACGCCGCTCCATTTCCATACACTCTCCTCTCCATTCCGCCCACCCACCACCCCGTCCCTTCCCTCTCAACATAACTTTCCTCGCCAGTGCTTCTTTTTTAAACGCCAAAAATCCCTCCGCTGCAAATCCTTTAAGTTCCTCCGCGTCACTGAACTTCAAAGTTTTTCGGCTCTGTCGGAGACGTTTTCCTTCTTACAGATTTTCTGCGCATAACTTTTTCCCTCAGCTCTTCCCATTTCCCTCAGAGAAGAGTCAAGAGTGCTGTTCTGTTACTTATCCCATGTGAAATGTGGAGTCATATCTTTATTTGTTTTTGGATTTTCTTCTTTGAGATACTGATATTTCCGGGACAAATACCTTGTTCGTGACATTGAACTTCTAGTCTTTATAAGGCTAGTCTCACATGATTTATCAATTCCATCTATTCCACTTACTCGTTTGGCAGAGGAAAATTAAGATCTCCCTCTAACTTTCGCAAAGAGTTTTACGCTTAACAAGTAGAACTTTTAAGGTGACAATCAGGTAATCAATCTCTCAGCTGTCCATGTGATTGTGGTTGGAAGTGAAGAGAGAATCATCTGAAATAATGCTCTAAAAATGGTTATTGCTCGCACCTAAGTTCTAAAGTAACTGAAAGATTTTAGTTGATTAATATTGATTGAAAAATGACTTTCAGAATTGCCAGAAAAAATCTGAAAAACGGTTGCGTTCGTTGTTTAGAAGATATTTATTTAGTGCTTGTCATATTTTTCATTTTCCATTCATTCCAATCAATCAACTTTCGGAAATTGCTTTGGAATAACTTTGCCAAAGCTGAAATTGTATTGAAACTAATCTGTCTTCTCAACTAACAGCTATCAAAATGTGTATTTCGCAAAACACATCTTTGAAGTAAAGTAATTGTTATGCCAACCAGAGTGAAGTGTGATTTTTGCTAACACCAGTATATCCTATTCACGCATTTCATGTTGATATTCACGTTTTTAATAATACGTTTCCTTTATAAAAGTTTGAACTGGGCATACATAGAAATATGTATGGCTTTTTGCTCTAAATGTATCATTTACCAATTTATTTAATCACTATCGTTTCAAATCCTTTTTAGTAATTAGCTAATATCAAAGTACCTTCTTATGTTGGATTTATTTTTACTTTTTTATTTGCCTCCTTTCACTAATTTTCTAAATTTATTTGAGGATCCACACAATTGATCCTAACCTCTTTAGGCAATATTATTTCTTGTGATTTTTTGAGAATAGTGAACTGTAAAAATTGATCTTTTAAATCCCTCATTTTAATTTAAAAGAGACCTTGACTATGAGTTCTGTAAGCTCACTTCCGTTTTTGAGTTACTTTTCAGGAATTGTTTTAAATTTTGGAATTATGTAACGTTTTTGTATTTGGAAATAAGGCAAACGGTTAATTCCTTGCTCAGTTCATTTTTGTTGAATAACCCAACCCACTATCCCGGACATGTGTATCCTCTCTAAAATTACTGTTTTTGTTTTCGCCAAAACGCTAGCCTCTCCCGGAAGATGAAGCGCGGTTCAGAAGCTGTTTAGGGCGAGGGGTCATTTTCCCGTGCATAACGGTGGGGGTCGTTCCCGGAACGCGACCGGCCATCCCCTCCTCTCATTCCGGTGACCCTCACCGCTCCAGAGTCGGACTCTCCACCGCCGCCTCTTCCCTTTGGGGAGTGGGGGAAGGAGGAAGGAGTGAGGCGAGAGGGGGGGAAGGGGTTCGTGGACTGCCCCGCCCTGGCGACACGGGTGCTCAATAATTCGCCCCTTCCCTCCCTCCCCTTCCCCCCTCTCCATTCCCCCGCTTTCCCACGAGACCTCCCTAACCCTCATCCCACATAGCGTCCTTTCACTTCCACGGTACCGTGTCCTAATTGGTGCTCTCTACGTGTATGTGAATTTTGGGGAGTGGCCATTCCCGCTGTAATGCATTTGTCCCCCCGAGACCGCAGCGCAATCAAACCAAGGCCGATAATGTAGCCCGGGCCGGCGCAAGGTGGGCGGAAAAGAAGGGAGGGCGGTACGCTGCATGGGAGTGTGAGAAGCGATGCCTATTTATCTTTCTTCGAGCTCTTCGGGGGTGACGAAATCTGGTGACTCTACTCGGCTGGAAACCGTTCGGTTTAGCTGCGGTGCCCTTTCGGGGTTTATGTCCGACGAGGGGATGGGGTAAGGTTTTGGCTAGTTGGTTCCCCAGGCACGCCTCTTCTGCCCTAACAGCGCCGCCTTCGAAGACGTGCTCGGTGAGGCCGCGGGGCCTTGAGCCACTCCACTCGCCCTCACATCCGTCAGTCCCGGGGCATTTCATCTCCATCTCTTACCGGCTCACGTCTCAACCCGAAGCACCTGTTTCCCGCCCCTGTAACCCCTCCACTCGAGTGGAGCCACCACTGGACTTCTCTATTAATCTCCACACGGCTACCCTCCTCTGGTCTCTTCGTTCCCTCCACCGCCTACCTCCGCTTTCCTCCCTGCACTGCCATTTATTCTCAGCTCCAACCTTCCGCCTTCCATTGTTCCTTCCTCTCGCACTCCTTCCGCGAGAGGGCTTCCATATCTGTGCTCCTCTCCCTTCGTGAGAAACGGAGTTCCTCACACTTTCACTTCCTATTCGCTTCGCTCCGCCCATTTCCTTCCTCCGTCTCAAGTGTTTCATCTGTGCCTTCACACCCACGAGTCTACCTATCGCCCTGCGGCATTGCGTTTCCTGGAGAAACCTTTCTCGAAACACTCATCGAAACTTTGATTTTTCCCCTATACTCGTCCGATTTCTAATGCTCATTCTCTTACCAGCTCATTTTTTCCTTCTTAACTGTCTTAAGAATCTCTTTTTCATTTAATTGCCATTTGTTATGAGTTTGTATCAGCATTGATCCTTGAGTAATGCTGAAGGAAAAAATTTATATCACGGATAAAACTCAAAAGCCTCTTTCTAGCAAAATGTCCTGTATCCATGGTAGGAGCTTCGTGATTCCGGTGATTTTGTTTCATATTATATAAATTTCATATTTTATGAACTTTGATAAATAAAAATTATTTATTCTGGTATTATTTCTCAGATATTTTCACTGTAAAAAAAATAGCTGAACTATTTTGACCATTTCCCTCTGAAGTATAATCTTTCTAAGCTAGTGTTTTATTAACTTTTGTTACATAATTTTTGATTAATTAATCGCTTATCCCTTCAGTTTTCTTCAGGCGTTTTCTTTATTTTTGTCTTTCGCAAAATCTGAAAACCTTTTATAAAGAAGTGTTTTCCAATGTGCCATTTTATTGTTCCGAGGAGTAATAGTTCCTACTCCACATTTATTCCAATCTCAGCCTTCAGTTTAATTCAAGCTGCGTTATGAAGGGAAAGAAAAACAGATCAGGGCGTGTACAGCCTTATTACAACATTAAAACCCATTTCCAAAATTTTTAGCGATCGTCAGTCACAAGATGACTCAGCTTCTCCATTTATTTAAAGCTAAGTTAAAGATTAGGTTTCATTTGTTTCGTCTGACCGTAGGTTAGCTGAGAGGAAGGATATCAATGAGAGAATGTATCAACAAAGTTTAACAATCCAAGAAAATATTTAACCAGAAATTATGAAAACGGGCTTAAAAATGCGGTAGAGTTGGCTACAGACGAAAGGTACGGGCAGAAAATGGATAGTGATGCGTCTTCTCGCAATTTAGTTTCACATTTATCTGTCCAATAGCTTTATCATTCCGGTTTAAATTATTTTCACTCATTTATGCTGCGTAAAATTGAGTCTAAAAATAAAACTTTAGCTTGCTTTAAATAAAATAGGTCAAATGAATATGATTGTAAATGAAATAACTAAATTTTCACCACTCTACTAAAGAGTCGATGATTTTAGCTTTGATAAAGACAAAATACCATCGTAGTTAAATGTAATTGAATCAATGATTTGCAAGAAAAACATATGATCTTTTCATAAATCTTCAAATTATTTTTGTCAAAGACCTATTCGATTAACTCATCCGACTAGTATTTTAATGCTTTCGTTATGATGGTTCATAATGAATCGTGCTCGTGTATCATTTAAGCTGTCTCAAATAAGTGCGCAGGAAATCTCATTTCAAGAGTTCAATTTTCCCCATGATTAAAAACTGATTAATTTCGTGTCATCAGAATTACGCCGTGCATTGATAGGTTAGATAATGGAGACTTGTAAAAAGAGATGTGATACTTTTGACGTAGCCTACTTGTTTTTATTTTACTCTCAGATTGTATTGTTAGGCCATTCCTATCAGCAAGATTTCTGTCAAAAGTTAGCCTAACCTTCTGACAAAAAATTTATCGGGGTTTCACAAGTTTATTGTGGATTAGCTTATAAGTTTGGGAACAATTTTATAAATGACTAAAAAGGTTTTGATAAATGTTGAAGAATTTAAAAGTATTTTATTTAGAAATTTTTGACAGTACTTCACAGAAGCAATCATCATTTGATCATAAAATCACAATGTGTCTTAATTTTACTGAATGCCTGCATTTAATTGTTCCCGAGTTAAAGACCAAAAATACGCCGCTCGTTTTAAGCTCTAGCTGACCACTTTGTATCCCTTATATATATATATATATTTTTTTTTTTTTTTTAATTTTGGGTCGCTTCCTTCTCCAGCCGCATTAAATTCTTGTTTGTCTCCTGCCGTTGATTAAATCTTTTCCTCTGGGTTCCAACTCCGTCGTGTCCCCACTCTAAGCGCTGGAATACTCTTCGCCGCTGGCTTTCCTCTTGTGCGCATACCTGCCGAAGGAAGTCTCTTCTCGAGTGAAATCCATAGTCTGCCCTCCCAACAACCTCCCTCCGAAAACTCATCTGACGCGCTCGCCCTCGAATATCCCTTCGCCTCGACTGCCTTCCCCACTTTGCATTGTCTCCACATCTCTCTCTCTCTCTCTCTCTCTCTCTCTCTCCCTCTCTCTCCCTCTCTCTCCCTCTCTCTCTCCTCATCCCTCGCTCCACATCCACCCTACCCTTCCTCACGCTCCACTGGCAATACTAAAACCTCAGAGATATTCTCCTCAGGACGGGACTATTTTCCTTTGTGTCGGAGAGTACGCTCATAACCCATTGGTCTATTAGTTACGACATGACGAAGAAATCAGATTGACTATCCCGTTGAAGGTGGATCATCCGTTAAGTACCTAAATTCCAATTGATTCATATTCGAGATACTAATAGAATAATATATGCCTTCCATCTGATATTTTTCAGATCATTCCTGGGAATCATATTTGGCAAATCATTATCCAAAGGCAAGGTGCCTCAAGACTGGAAAATAGTCAAAGTAACACCAATATTTTAATGAGGAAACCGACATGACCCAGGAAATTACCCGCCTATAAAGTTAACATTGCTTTTATGCAATTATCTTGAGCATATTGTTGTTAGCGATATTAGCGATATATGACCTACCTGGATAATCCACACTTCCTACACGGCTGTCAGGCTTCCGGAAGGGTAAACCCTGCGAAACACAGCTTACGCTCTACCTTCGCGGCATCCTAATATTAGGTGAGTCCTTGATTTCAAGGAATCTTACGACATGTACACAGTGATCGCAAATGCAATAGATTTTGATGGTGTAAGCTCTGATATGAATTGCATCACATTCGTTGTTTTACAAGGAAGCGTGATCTGCCCTCGTTTCTTCATTATTTTGTATTAATGTCATTAGTTCTCGTGTCATCAATAAACTAAGATAATTCTCTAATGATATATTCGTCTACTGGGAAATTAGCGATGACGTGGACTCAGAATTTCTATCATCGGACATAAACAACGCTCATTCGTGATGACAGGAGTTGGAGCTAGATCTAAATCTTAGTAAATACATCACAGTACAATTCTTACGGAAATCTTTACACCAATGCCACACCTACACTGTGAGTGAATAAAATATTAAGTCCTCAGAAAATGTCAAATACAAGCTAACTACCTTCGAACTCGTACCTTGGAATTACCTTAAACTCGGATACATCGTGGAGAACACATACACAAAAAGTAGCAGCACAGCATTAAAGAAACTTATAATAGGAAGGTCCTCGAATGAGAAAATAAAAGAGAAGCGCTACTTTGCTCTGGTTAGGCCATATTTTAAATGCGATATGAGCATTTGGGACCTTGGACACAAGGTTTAACAAAAAATATAACAAAATATAAACTAAAGCTGTGCGCTTCGTTAAAAACTGCTGTGAGCGAACATATTGTGTTTCTTAGCTTTTAGAGAGAATAGATTTGGAGCCACTAGAGACAAGGAGGCTGCACGCTTGACGTACTTTGCGTGAGAAATTTAGAACAGGTGTGTTTTAGAGCGACATAGAGAATATAATATTGACACTACACGATATTTATAGATCCGGCAGAAGTGACAAAATTAGAGAAAACATTGCTGAACAGGTAGGAACAAACTTTTGTTTATTTCACGCATAATTAACGACCATTATAAAAACTTGAGCTCCATTAAAAACACACCCTCACAACATTAGATGCTGTTTGTTGGTAAGCGCATCACTTACCAACAAACCGATGGCTGGACCGATTTGGATATTTTTTTAATGTTCGTAACAGTCCGAATAAGGTTTTTTAAGGAAATAATGGAAAAGTTGCCCGGAAAATTGGAAAACTTGGGAAAAACTGAAAGTGCTTTTCTCTATGAGATTTTTGTATGAACTCAAGACCATAACTCACGATCGAACGATGGATATGCGTAATTCTTTTTTTGTTTTGTTCGCTATAGTCCTGGAAACGTTTTCAGGCAAAAAATCTACAATGTGCGCAAATGTCGTTTGAAAGCTGATTGTAAATTTGTGAATAATGCCAATTAGTTGCATAATGACAAAAAAATTGATTATGTTGTTAATTGTTAGTTGAACTGTGATTCTGTTTTAAGTTCATTGCAATTGTTTTGTCGTTTTATCTCAAACAAATTTACAGATTTGCCTACAAAATTTGGTGAGTTTGGAAATGACAAATGGTTATACAGTAACAACATAGTGAATCAACTGTCCATTTTCAGTTGAAATGTCATTCTTCGCATCGCACGCTGTGTCGAAATCGTCACAGTTTAATCACATCGCAATTCCGCCAATAAGACGAAGCAATTTAGGTCGCAGAACTCGCAATGCCACAAACCAAACGAATTTTTGATCTAATTGAACTGCAGAGCTGCGCGAAGAGCGAAATGAAATTGGACGGAATCGATCATCACAAACACGTTCATCACGTACACAAGAAGGAAGAGAAAATGCAAACGAAGATGATGTGCATCGAATGAGACATCATCTGTCAGTAGAAACCAATCGCGCTACAATGAATTTGAATAATCGTGCAAGAAGTCAAACAAATTTTGCCTTAAATTCTCATAGAGCTGTATTCCATTACAACGTTGAATGAGCGTTGTGTGCCCATATTTTAAGACATTGAAATACAGAAATGAAACCTCTGAATTATGTTGCGCTAGTGGAAATGTCAAACTGGCACCCTTGGTCCCGCCACCAGAGCCCTTGCGCTCACTGGTCTCTGGAACAGGAACAGATTCCACACATCTCCTAACACAAATCCAGAAATACAACAGTTGCTTCCAAGTGACTTCATTTGGCTAAACAAATGTGGTTCGGGACAATTTCATGCCCACTTTCATGGTAATTGCAACACATTAATCTTTCACATCATTCAACCGTACTACACAACATGATTATTCAACAACAACATTATTATCAGTATTGTATTATATATTCCTTTACATATTCAGCTAAATTCAGCAGATAGCGCCAAATATAGCATCGAGCAGTTTCGCTATTGCCATCGCTGAATACAGACTATTAATTTCTGCAGATTTATTTCATGGACAATTCACCACAAGAAGTAGATCAGAGTCGTGCACACAACAGTTCTATGAAAAGACCAATTGTGGAACAATTGCAAAATTTTTTTTCGACACATAGAGTTGACTGCATTCTTCAAAACTGCACTGGTCTGCCTGCCATCTGATAATTACAAAATTGTAATCTGAGCCTATAAGACGCCTGCGGGAGAACACGCATGACGTTTCAATACGCCAACAATTGATGAAGTCGCCATTGTCGTTGGTGAAAATTTGGAATCCCGTGATATCGTTCTAAATCGGCGGAACGATCAGCTGCAGCGTGTCTATGAAACGCACCGATCATATGATGCATTAAAATATCCCATAATATTTTGGCAAGGTGAAGACGGTTATCATTTTTTGATCAAGTTGATAAATCCGCTTAAACAGGTGAATAGCAAATCTATATTTTTATAATAAGTTTAATTCATTTCAGGCAGGAAGGCATTTAATTCATTTACAAGCACTGAAACGAACAAAAAAATCAGTTCAATGAACTATTATTTATGTGGACTGATGGTTCGTGAAAATGAAGACAGTCACATCTTGAAATGTCGGCATCTGTTTCAGCAATATGCTGTCGATATGTACGTCAAAGCTGAAACTGAACGATTGACATTCATCAGATTGAACCAGACAAAACTCCGTTCCGAAGAGTATATTCACCTTCGAGATACCTTCAATACTGACGAAAACGTGCAGACTGCCGGCCGAATGACGATTCTCCCAGCAACGTACGTCGAAAGTCCGCGACATAAGCATGAATACGCTCAAGAAGCCATGTCACATGTTCGCCATTACGGCACACCAGATTTGTTCATCACGTTTACGTGCAATCCGCAAAGGATAGAAATTTGACAAGAGTTATTCCCTAGCCTATAACCCAGCGATCGCCATGACATCACCGCGTGAGTCTTCAAACAAAAATTAAAATCAATGAAGGATTTCATTTTGAAGCATCATGTGTTCGGTGAGACGCGCTGCTGGATGTATTTAGTAAAGTGGCAGAAACGCGGATTGCCTCATGCACATATTTTCATTTGGTTGAATGAGAAGATGAAACCAATTAAAATCGATGGTGTGATATCAACGGAAATTCCCGATGAAGAGGAAGATCCAGACTTGCATAAGGTGTTACTAAGAACATGATTCATGGCTCCTGTGGAACATTAAATAACAATTCTCCGTATATGGTCACGGAAAATGTTCGAAGGGTTATTCACGGGCATTAGTAGCAGAAACAGTCACCGGAAATGACGGTTATCCACTGTATTCTCGCCGATCCACTGCGGGAAATGAAAGGTCAACAATTGCCAAAGTGAATCAACAGGACATTGAAGTTGATAATCGTTGGATTGTTCCATATTCGCCATTACTCTCGAAGATATTCAAAGCGTTCATCAACGTCGAATCTTGTCATTCCATGAAATCCTTCAAATAAATCTGCAAGTATGTGACCAAAGGAAGTGGCATGGCTGTGATTGGAGTTGGTGCGCAGTTTCAAAGATGAAGACACTCAATATCAAATGGGCCGCTATTTTAGCAGTTATGGAGCAATTTGGCGCATTTTTTCATTAGCCATTCATGAAAGACACCCCACTGTTGTCCACGTGGCCGTACATCTGGAAAATGGTCAAAGAGTATACTTCACTTCGGAGAACGCATTACAACGAGCTGATCGACCACCATCTACAATATTGACCAGTTTTTTTTTTTTTAATGTGCCAGAATGATGACTTCGCCCGAACGCTGATATACTTCGAAATGCCAAAATATTATACTTGGAATCAATCGTCAAAGAAATTTCAACGACGAAACAAGGAAATTCAGTTCCAGATTACCCACATGTATTTTCCACCGATGCATTAAGTCGCATTTGCACAGTCTATCCAATCAACGACAAGTGTTTCTATTTGCGTTTGTTAATAGTCAACGTTCGTGGCCCAACATCTACGAACTGTTAATGATGAATTATGTAGCACATATAGAGAAGCCTGTCAACGTTTGCAGTTGCTGACAATTACACTCATTGGAGTTACACTCTCGGAGATGCTGTGATTTCGTCAAATGCTCATCAAATACGAACATTGTTTTCAATAATTATCTCAACATTCCTTCCATCGACGCTTGTTTGATTGTTTTGTGGACCAAATGCAAAGATGACACGTCTCATGATATTTTGCATCAAATGCGTATTAGAGCATCAAATTCAGATTTGCAACTTAGCGAGGAAATTCACAACGTGGCATTGATATTAATTGAGGACATATGCCTGATGATATCAAACAAGGTATTACTCCAATTGGGCATGACAGCGTCCAATTGTCCGATGCACGACGCAATTAATCAAAGTTGAATCGCGAAACACAATATGATTGCGATGCATTGAAAGCATCAGTTCGAACGAACATTCCGCTTTTGAATTGGCAACAAAAAGATGCGTACGACACTCTCATGAAAGTTGGGAACAATGGAACTGGCGGGATTTTGTTTTTGGACGCTCCCGGTGGAACCGGAAAAACCTTTTTGATCGCATTGATTTTGGCAACGATTCGCTAACATAATGAAATTGCACTAGCACTTGCTTCAGCAGGAATCACAGCTGCGTTGTTGGAAGGAGGTTGAACAGCTCATTTAGCACTCAAGTGGCCGTGGAATATCCATATCAATGAAACTCCGGCGTGCAGCCTTTCGAAGAACAGTGCGATGGCCAAAGATTTTCACCAATACCAATTGAACGTTTGGGATCAATGTTCGACGGCGCATAATAAGTCTTTACAGGCATTATACCGAACGATATAAGATCCACGAAACAATGAAAACCGGCAATGTTGGCAGGTGATTTTCGCCAAACATTGCCAGTGATTCTACGGTCAACGCCATCCGATGGACTTAATGCATGTTTGAAGTCGTCCATCTTGTGGAAACACGTCAAGACACTCAAATGAAGTATGAAGATGCGTGTCGAGTTGCAGAACGACCAATCTGGAGAAGTATTTTCAAAACAATTGCAGGACATTGGCTATGGCAAAATCTCCATCGACATTTCGACTTGCTGCATTACATTCCCCGTCAATTTTTGCCAGTCACCGAATCAAAGACCAAACTCATCCGTAAGGTGTTCCCAAACATTGCTCAAAATTACAAAAACCATCTTTGGGTAAGCGAACGTGTTATATTGGCTGCGAAAAACATTTTATGTCGGCGAATTGAATTTCAAGATTCTAACTTAGACTTTTCTGCTTATGAGATCCGATTGAATACTTCTTCATATATTACATCTTGAAGGAATAATAATAAATGACAAAAATTATTTACTAAGCACATCAAGGGGATATTAAAAAATGCTATATATTTAAAAATAGTTCAAAGATTGTTATGTGTCCACGATGAATAAGGCCTTACGTCAATAAAGATGTTGGTTTTGTATTGTGGTAATGCCACTTACTAAAGAAATGCACTTTCTCTTTGTAGCCTTCTTAAGGGCAAATCATAATTCATACGAAGGATCGAGTAACCTGGCCAACGGCTAATAAGTTGTTTAATAAGTCACAGAAACTTTTTTACGATACCTAATACCAAGTCGTGTAATTATCCGATCTTCCAATTAGGCTTCAATAATATTTTCATAAGAAATACGCATGCTTCAACTAAGGCTGTAGTATGAAATAATATCAATGCCCTGAGCTACTATAGGTGCTGCGTGCATAGGCAGACCGTGTACGGTCGTCCCATACGGGCTTTCTGCTATATTTGCTCTAGTCTCACTCTTTTTCCCCGATGCCGCGGCATCCATTTTATATTCCGAAGGTGATCAAAATTTTATAAGGTAATAAAGTAAATATTATATAGTAAAATTATATATAGTAAATTTCCTTGTCCTCTGTATGCTTTGGGAAATTGCTCAAAAATTAGTTTCTAGAATCATCGGAATTGTTAGAAAAATGCTTTTTTGGAAATCACGAGCTATTTACCACATTAAGGTATCAGGCTTTGACTTGTAAAGTATTTGATAGGGCAATTATCAGAAACAATTAGAGGATAATTATTACGTACAACAAGGGATGAAATACAGAGTATTAATATCTCATAATCCCTCTGAAGCTTCCTCTGTAAGTCGTTTGAATCGAAATTTGTAATTTAGTCAAAGCTAGATAAACTAGTAATTTTGCCACTGTCAAAGTAGTGAGTGCGAGGCAGTGTTCACGCCTGAGAAAACACAAAGGTCATATACAAAAGTCTGCACTTGAATGTTTTAATTCAGCATCAGGTAAAGAAATAAACGCAAATGTGAACTGAAAATGTTAATGAATAACTTTCAGTCTAAATACCAGACAGTGATTTCTATAATTGCTCATATGCCAATCGATGCAATGATCAACTTAGAATGGGAGCGTTTAGGGAATAGAATAAATGGAGGCAGAAATTAGTATCACATTGATCTCTTAGTCCGAGTGAAAAGAGCAGGTCGATGACAAACCTGCTCTTGGTTTGTTGCCTATTACTAAGGCAAAGACCCAAACCGCGTCTACGCTACATTCTCTTAATGTACCTACCCCATACATCCTGCTTAATTGCCTCACCTGTTTTAAGGCATATACATATTTTTCTATAACTTGATTAATCTTTTTATTTGGCATTGTAAGACACAGCCAAAGAATTTAAGCGTCTCTGATCAATTTTAATTTAAGAATGTCTGATCGAATGTAATTGATAACCTTCTACCCTGTATTTAACTCGTCAATGTGTATTTCTTTCTCGTGCACTCCATATTTTTTTTCTTCGGAGAATTATCCCATAACAACGAAACTTATTCATTCATTTAATAATCTAGAAATTGGTTGTTATATTATAGCCTCAACTTTTGTCGTATATCATCTCAAACTGATGATGTATGATAAAAATCAATATTCAAGCTCTTAATTTGCATTGGATTGAAATTTCCCTAGAGTATCACAAAAAAGAAAAAAGCTGAATTTATTTTATTCCTCTCTTTTACAGAAGCAGAGAGCACAATTTTTCACGAAAATGAAGGCAAGCCAAAAGATGTGTGTTTATGCAAATTGCCAGAAAAAAATGTTGCGCATTCGTCTCAAAAATCCCTCGCAGGGAGAGGCGTTACTTATGCTCCGTAAGCGAAGGACGCTCGTCTGCCATCCAATTTATTCCACGAGGATGGGAGACAGCCACTGAGAAGCTCCATATCTCCATTCACCTAGCATCGGTTCTAATTTCTCATCCACTCCTTCTCTCTTTCATGGCATCGCATTGCCTTTTCCTTCCAATTTTACTTCCCGGGACTTTAAGCTCCGAAAAGTTATCAGCATTCCATTCATCCCTTGCTTGTTCCATCGTATTCCCTTCAAAACAAGCCTTTATGAACGAAGCTCACGAATGGAGTGGATTTGTAAAACCCTATATCTTCTGCAGGCTCCTAAAGAGTTCTGGTGTGTTCGTGAGGCCGAGAGAGATGAAGGAATAAAGGGCTTGATTGTCGGGTGTGACAAGTCTATTCCCTACCGCACTAATCTTCTCTCTTATCTCTACCGAAAGCACACTCCTACAAAATCATTACTGCCATCTTTTTGTTCCGCGTACTCCTTTTCTTAACTCGCGTACCGGCCAAAGTATTTCTCTTTTTTCTCCTTACCCATATGACAACCTATTCACAATCCACGACCCGTTCTTCATTCAGACGAATAGTTTCTGCCCTCCCACTCCCCTTTGTTCCCCCTCTACCGTTGTCAAGCGTTGGAAACTTGTCTTATTCGCCGAGACGTAGTCTATCTGTCCTCCTCCCTTTGACCACATTATTCGCAAATTTAAAGGATCCTGGAGAAGAAGCGTTTAAGTTTCCTCGCACAGATTAAATTACAGATTTCCCGCACGTATTTCATTTATTGTCCGCAATATCTTGAGTGCCACCTACACTCCAGTGTGCTCGTAAGCCTAAAGCTATTCGATTCTTATTCCACATCCTCCCAATCTTTCTTTCATGGCATTTTAGAACCGAGTTATCCCGTTAATCTTTGGAGTTAATCCGCCGTTTTTGAGTTCATAGCTTTGATTGTTACTGCATGAGCTAGCGCTGGCCACTTACGGTCAGGTTATAATTGCCAGATATTCTGCTCCCGGAATCTGCCACTTTCCATTTACCACGAAAATGTAATTAGAGCATGTGGGGTGGTAGCACAGTTTTTATTTTCAATTATGTAATTTTTCAATCTCTCCGTTCATCAGAGAAAAATATGTCTATAAGTTTATGGCTATGTGTCTTACGTAAAGGGATAGACCCCAACCCTGAAAAATAAAATAATTTTAAGGTCCTGCTAAGGAAATATGGTGCTGCCTCTCGTTTTTCATACTCTAGGTATTTCTTTCTTCGTTAAAGGGAAATCAATGGCTAATCATACTGCAAATCATTAAAATTCATTAGCAGGTTTAAAATTGTAAACCTAATTTGCTCTGAGGTGTTGGTCAGTGATATCTAGCTTACACGTAGTGAAGATGAAAACACCGTAATAACGAAATAACTCGGAAAATATATTTTCTTTTTGCTTCCCAGAAATGAAATTTCAGATCAAATGGTTGTGTGATGTCTTACGATGCCATGTTCTGCTCTTAACTTACTAGCAATTTTTTGCGGTATCCCTCGATTTTTGGAATCCCTCGTTTTTCCCCTCAATCTTTTTCTTATCAGAGTATACGTATCCATAGCATTTTTGGGGAATGTTGATGTTATTGGAAGTGCCGCGCAATTTTTATCACCGGTATCACCAGTAACATGAATTTCTTATATTTTAAACTCACCTCCTTTTTTGCTATTTATTGAATATACATATGCTTCATTTATTAATAAAAATAGCAAAAGCGTGTAACCATCGTTGATTATTTTCTGTAGAAATACATTTTGAATTCATTTAACTCGTCGTGTGTTTCATCACGTGCCCTAGGCCTCCACATATAAAGCCGTAAATCAAGTGTGTCTTTCGTTATAATCTACAATTTTTCTCTTCAATGTATCATATTAAAAGTATTAATATGCATTTTTTTCATAGTTTTTCCGAGTGTTGAAATGAAAATTCCTGCACTTAGTAATATATGACCAAATCTGTTGTAAATTCATTTTTACTGAATCAAAATGATCTTGTAATTTTGCCACAGTTTTTTTTATTTTATGACGACTGGTTTCTCTGTAAAGGCGGAATCCTTAGGACGTAATAGGAAAAACGAATCTGATATTATAATTCAGGCAAAATTCTTGCAGTAGTACATTAGGATAAAATACACAGAGATAGTTAAAATTCATTGGCTACAGAGGGCAAGAATTTTTTTCTCCTCTACGCTGAAAATAAAAATAACATGGAAAATTATGCCCATTGGTGGCTTCTTGGATACATCCTGATGCTAAATTGCTGATGCGGTCTTACATCCTACTCTTGCAAGGCAGAAGATTCGCTCTCATCTCCGCTAGAATGCTACTTAGCACCGCTTCAGGATCGATTTTTACGACGGCGAATACCTGCTGTGCGGGCAGATCCAACCCGGCTAACCACGAGTCCTTTCATCCTTGTCGTCATGACGTGGCCCAGGCGAACGTGCAACTCCCCGTTTTAAACCAGGACTCCATTCTGCGTACTTCAGCGGAGAGGCAAGGGGCTTTGTCGGTTTAAAAAAACTGGGAGGAAAAAGAAATGGAAATTTTTACCAGGGTGCCCGAAGACGTCATGGATTTTCTCGGTGCCCTCCGATTCCGTGGGAAAGGATGCGTTTAATTCCTCCTACCGGATCCCGCGGTCTCCATCTCTGAAGGGAAAAAAAGCTGAAACTCCAACTTCTCCCTCGATCACGCCTCCTGCCCCTACATCCACTCGCTTTTGTTTTTAAATGGAGTTCCCCCTCTTGAAGCTTATCGCCCTCCTCTTTTCACTAGTCGTTTAACCGTTTCCACGCACACAAAAGTCCCCGGAGCCCAGGAGCAAGCGCACGTACGGCTTAATTTTCATCGTCCCGGAATCGCCGTGCTGCACCGCATGCGTTCCGGGGCTCTTTCTCACTTGCAGAGCAGAGGTTGCCCTCGGCGGAAATTGCCCGGGCCAAAGAGCTCTTGCTCTGTGGACGGTGCCCTCGAAAGACCTCTTCATGCGGGCCGCGGATCCTCATATCACCCCATATCTTTTTCTTCCTTCTACTTCGGCACCCTCGCGTCATTCTCCAACCATTTCATGATCTTTGCCTCATCAAGTGTCCTCGTTTATTACTCGATTTTCAATTCCATTTTTTTATTATTCTGTACAGACCTCTTCGCCGTCTACTCATTAAAAATCCTCCACTTTCTCCGATATCTCTCCGGCCAAACTTTCCTCTTCCTCCTCTGCCATCATTTAGTCGTCGTTGTGCCCTTTACCCTTGACCTCTACGTAACATCCGATCGGTCTAGGTGGCGGTGGGGTAAAGTCCTTGCCTGCTAACCCGAGGGTTGCGGGTTCGAATCCCGCCTCGGTAGATTATTCACCGCACATTACATGGATGTGTGTTAGTCGAATTCAAGTTAATTGTAAGAGAGGACAGTACAATCCTGAATTTGCTCAATAAAGACAAGTTATTATTATTGTCACTGCCGTCTTATTTTTTCTACTTCGCTCACTTTTTCCTTTACACTCTCATCCTCACACACATACACACGCACTAATGCATTTCGGCGCAAGTGACTACTTAAAAAAAATACATGGGCAATTCAAAGGTAATCAGTGTATTTTTTTCTCAGACTTCCGTCAAAATCAATGATCATCGAGTTTCTTGAGTTTGCCGACTTTGCTAAGGCCATTTTTTTCATCCAATGTGCTTTTTTATCTGCTGAAAGTTGTTCCTACTGGGACTTCTTCCCACTGTTTATGAAAAAGTATGTCGCCGGCTTCACTTTGAAGAAGTTTGTTATGTACATGTTCATGATAAAATAAAATACTTAGTGCTTCTCTACAATATTTTATTTGAGGAATGTGTCAAAGCGTTTTAGGTCCTCGTCAAGTAAACATTCTGTATCTTTCAATGCTATAAATCGGTGAAACGTATCGTAAAAATGAACTAGCGTAGTAAATTACGTAGTATTTTACCTTATTATGAATATGTACCATTATTTTTTATTTATTATTCCGTTACATAATTGAAGAAGCCCGTATTTCAGATTTCCCAATTAATGAGCATAAATATTTTTCCTGACAAAATTGATACTACTCCAATTAAGCTTTCAAAGAGTTCTTAGCATCATTTCGTCATTACCGTGTTATTTTATCGTGACTACCTATTTCCATCCTTGCTTGCTCAGTTTATTTTTGTTCTTTGTTATCGCGGCTCTTTCCTTACATTTTCCTGGTTTGTGCTGGTTCAATATTTATTGAAATGCTAACTCTCAGAAAACGTTAAGAGTATTGTTTATTTTCCTGGAATAAATTAGTTTCTCTTGTTTCAGACATCTCTTCGGCAAAATTATGAATATTTAAAGGCCTCTGGCATATGTGACCTTTTAGTTACAAAAGAAGCACTTTGTAAAAATTTCTGCTTGCAGAGATCTTTCACATTTACTCTATTTCCAGCCATCTCTCTTATTTGGAGATTTTCTTTTACATTTGGGACTGTTATTTTTTTTTAATATGAAGTATCAGTTATATATTCTAGCATAGTTCGTCAAAAGCTGAAAGTAATCTTACCTCTCTTTCACTATTCCTGTTGTGGATAGGCCATGAGGAACGTGAGAAAAGATAACTTACTATTCCCTATTTTTCAGCATCCATTTGTGCACTATTAGTCTTACACTAAACTCATATTAGATTTTCATATTATTCTCCGTAAAAAATTTTTTTTTATCATATGACAAACAACATAGGTCTCAAAACCCTTGTTATGGCCTATTTTAACAAAAAGCCTTATTATTTTCTATATAGTTATATTTATGAAAAATGCTTGTGTCAGCCACAGTAAATTCCTTTGACAAAAGCACTCGAATAACAACTGTAAAAGTAAGCAAACTGCGCGGGAAATTGTGTAAGCTTTGTAAATTCCTCTCTGTTTATTTTATGCCCGAGCCCGATCAGTTTCAAAGCCTTTGCGTCATTTTTGAGGGAAGCATATTTTTTCCACAGCCAAGTTCTTATAGTTATTATATATTATAAGTGCCTGAGGATGAAACGCGGTGTCGAAACAATGGTCGTGTTGAATTATATTAAAGAGTGTGGAATAAAACAAAGTACATATCTTTTATTATGAGTGAAAGTCTTATATATAACCTGTCCAAAACATTAAATTAGGAGTAGAAAAGTAGTGGTTGAAATGTCAACAAAGATGATAGAGAATAGAGATAGAGTAACGGACGAAAAATCATCTTAACGAAAATAGTTTCCGGAAGGGTGAACATGTACAAGCTGTGAAAGATTCGTTGGTTAAGGTCATTTTACAATTTCGTTCCAATAACTTGGAAGAGGATACCAATTTAAATTTTTCCTAAATATCTAGCATTTCTTGGTTGTTAGAAGGATGTAATACGCTAGCTATCAGTTCATACTGATTGTTAAAAACAGATTAATGTTTAGCAATTACAGGCTTGTTATTACAATCAATGAAAGATACAAATGTACTTTTGTTTTTTCACAAAATCTTCTGCCTCTAAATTGCTCAAAAAATGAGTAACACAGCCCTGTGCCACATCATTGCTAATGAACTCGAATTTCGTAGCGAAAATTTTAATGGTATTTAGAATTAAAATTCATCTGCCCCGGTGCCAAGCGATTTTGAAAATAAGCTTTGACTATCACGTTTTGAATGATTTTGCTAATTATATTTCACATTTTTGTTGCTTGGAACTTAGATCCATTTAGCTTTTACAGGTTTAGGGTAAGATTCGTTGATAATGTAAAATTAATGTTTTCGTTGTTTCCAATGGAGTAATTTGTCTCTTAGGAAAACGTTTTCGTCATTTCTCGTAGCAATGAATTAAATTATGTATAATATTCAATGGATTTGCATATACGTGAAATGGGTTACGAAAAACGTTGGAAAAATGTTGGATAAAGTTTGTAATTTCCGGCGTTACATTGTGGCATTTACTGATCATTGCGAATGAAAAAGTAATTCTTTGTTTTTCCACATAACTTTAATATTAAAACTATGGTGACCAGGTGACCAGGTGATCAGGTGACCAGGTGACCTGTAGATGACGTAAAGTCGAAACCAAGGTCGTACTATATTCAATGTATGTGGAAAAACAAAGCATTACTTTTGCATTCACAATGTTGGAATAAAGGGTACTAATTTATATGAGAAGACGTCTTCGGGTGACAGACAAATTTACTTTTTTTTAACATTGAGTGAAAAATTGGGAAGATGGGATGTTTAGATAATATTTAAATAAAAATCTCTATTGAATTGAAATTGAGTATAATTTTTTAGGATATCAGAACTAGCCATGGTATTATCTCTTCGGAGTCGACCGCAGGTGCACAGAAATGCGAATCTCATAGACGCCATTATCTATCGCCGTCACCATGACTCGGACCCGGATCCCTCAACTTCCCCCCAAGAGCTTTAGCCAGTGAAGATACCTTGGCGTTCTATTCCACAATGGTTTCCCAGATTGTGACACTTAGGGCAAAATTTTGACTGTAAGTTATATTGTATGTCCATTAGTGTTGAGCAACTAGTTCCTTTAAGCCCACCAAAATTCGGTCAAGGTGGATTATTTTTCCCATGCGCAATCCGCACCTAAAATTGAGTAGTCAATTGCCGCTTCCACTGGTTAAGGATGGATGTGTTGTCCATTTGTAGAGTAGGTGTTTACATCGTAACATGTTTCTGTTCAGCAGAATGACCAATCTCAGCTAAAAGCAATCACTGGTTTCTTGGGATGATGTGATGACGAAGATATAATCGCATTTCCCATATCGTTTATGACGATCTCACTTTCCAATCATGGCTGTTAAACGAGTTGTCACTGCGGAAGTGCCACCTCTTATTAACTCGCTTCACCTTTTGAAAGCTCCTGCTCATGAATTAACTCTCCTCCCGTCCCACCCTCTTCTCTCTCCTCTTTCACATTTCTACAGCTAATTTTTCCTCCCACTCATTCTCACTGGTTCCTTCACCACTTTCCTCTCTTCTGCCAGTAATTAAGGCTTTCTGGGGTCCCAAATTAAAAATTCTTTTTGACCACTTTTTTATCGCCGAATGTCGTCGTTTTACGGCCGTGTGGATTCATCATATTATATTAAATGGGTGACTCATAAGGCTTGCCCAGTTTCAGCAGTCTCTTCACAGTGTTCGGCCTAACCTAGTACTTGTATCGTATTTTCTAGGGTTGAAAGAATTACAAATTAGTCCTTTTAACTTGGTTCTTATGAGTTCCAATGAAACTTCATTGTTTGAGTGTTGATTACAGAGACTGCAGAGAATTGTAATGCTAGAAAATTTATTTAATATAAAACACTATCAGGCATTAAGCTTTTTTGTTTAAATTCAGTTAGAACGGTTTTTCCTGAAATAAACAGAATTATACAAAACTTGACCGAAAAGAGCAAAAAGGTTTATAAGGGATGTCAAAGCCTTCATTTAACTTTTTTAAATGTTGATATAATTTATTTTAATTACTAAATTTCAATTCTTTTAATTTCCTTAGCTATTATCTTCGTTTTTAGCTAAATAATCTTTCTCGATCAATTTATAGTACTCATATTGAGATATATTTCTCTTGTTTTTCATCAATATTTTTCCTATTGCATTGAAGATTCTCTAAACTCTATTGGTGTGCATTTAATATAAATCAAGTGGTTAATGGGTAATATTAGTTCATCTTTTTTAAGCTGAGAAATTCAATTAAAATGCCCTAGTTTTCCCGTTGGTATGTTGACAAATGAGGACAAGAGCGTAATCTTAAAAGCAAAAAACGCTGCAAATATGGGGAAAGGGCAAGATATATTTTTCATTATGCCCATCATGTGAAAAAATGTTTTTTTTCTGTCTCCGGTGAACATCGTTATTTAATTTATTGCAATAAGAGGAATTATAGCATGAATAAAAATAATTAATATGCTTTTCTTTTTCAGGTAAGTACATTTACTGAATATTTGGCTGTGATTGAACCCAAAATGACGTCGAGATTGGTAAGTGTAGAATCTTACGCTGTAGCTCTGTTTTCGTGACTTTTAATAAATACACGTAATAAAGCAATTGCGATGCATACCTAAATTAAGAGCACATTTTATTCTCTTGAAAGAGTGCTGTAATGTCACAACTTGAGCATCATAAAACCACTTTGTGCTGATGAATTGTATTGTCAATAATAAGTACTCTTCATCATTATACAAATTAATTCCATTTATATAAGAGACAGAAAGTGTCGAAGGATGATTTGTAGCAGTTTTATCGCTACTAATCTAATAGAATGAAATGAAATTCACGCAACGTAATTGTGATGATTTCATTTCGTCATATATGTTATCTAGGCATGTATGGGAAAGTGAATAGCTAAGTATTTCAGACACATAATTGCTTAGTTTTTCAGAAGTGAATCAATTATAGTGATATATTTTTACCTTTTGAGACTTCCCTGCGACCTTCTATGTAAGGGCTCCTTAGTTCGCGTGGGTGGGATTCAGAAAAATACTCCTCCATTCGCCGTCTCCATCTCCCTTCAACTCCTCTCCCAGCATCCCTCTCTTCTACCTTGATCAGTTTTTTTCTTCCCCGATCGCAGCGGGGCTTATAAATCAAGAGTATTTCCCTTGACGGGCCGCATAAGTCTCCCGCTATCTTTCCCTAAATGCATTTATTTAACTTATTTCTCTACCATCAATCAATATTCCTTCCCTCAACCCGCCTTTCACGTGGGGAAAAAATGCGGGACGCACTCCGTTTTCGCGCTCATGTCCATGCCGCATCGAAATTTCATAAGGCTCCGTAACATTCCCATTTGCATGGAGCCTAGAAGCTGGCGTATTTAGGCAGTCATTTTTTTTGCATTATGTTATTATTAATGCCATCTTTAGTTGAAGCTGAGATATCTTTTAGGTCTTGAAAAGTCGAATTTTACGGTGACTTACTGTAGAAGGCTAGATAGGTATAGCGGTAATTGAACATATTCCAGATTTTTTTCAATTATCCGGTGTCCAGAAAGTTAAATTATTATTTATCTCGAATATTACTCAGTATTCCTAGTAATTACTCTTGATGTATGGAACTGATATCTGGATAAAAGGCAACGTTTAAAGTTTTTATTTCAATTATTCGATTTATTTATTATTTTTCGATTATAATTCGGTTATCTTTAATTCTTTATCGCTCGATTCTAATAATGGACGTTCTAGTATGGGACGACACTGCACGAGTATTAAAAAAGCAATGTATATAAACTATTGAGAACGGGTCATTCTCAATTATTCTTTCGATGTAGTCACCTATAATGGATTCACTTTGCTCAACGGATGACAAAAAAATCTCCGGATTTGGAAAAATATTTATATACATTTTGAAAATTTTGCTCAATGTAACGTTGCCACTATCGGTTAATTGATGTTTTTGTCTACAGCCTTTAAGGGCCAACCGTTTGTAATAGTGATGTTTAATAGCATGTAGTCGTTCATTAAGCGAAAATATTGTAAAACATATCTTAAGGTGGTTTATTAATTTGAACCAAACCGCCCTTGAAACATCAAAATTAGTTAAAATAGTTAATAATATACTTCCATCAAATCAAGAATTTTTTACTTTGTTCTAATTTTAGAATAAGATTCTCTCAGTTTGACAATTTTTCCGTTCCCTTGAATCTACTGGGCATTAAAAAGTAATCATTATTTATCAAATCGTGGATTATTACATGATTATTACAATAGCTTGCGAAGAATCTGATATTTAATGGATACATTTGAATGTACACTACCTACGTATGAAATCGTCTCAGGCTTTACTTGGTGGTAATGCGATATATCCATGATAAAATATAACACAACACTGGATATTGGATTAGTGGATATAACTATTGTTGTGTTATAGTTTATCATGGGTACGCTACCTCTCGAGGAATGTTAAAAAGACAAAATCTTTCACCAGAGTCACCGGTGAAATTTCTGTCAAAGTTAAATCACAAGGTGTATATTTTTATTTAGAGGTAAACTTTTGGTCAAGATCAAGAGTAAGTAGGGTAGGCGGCGGGAGCTTCTACTAAATGGCGATGGATTGCTTAAGTCCATTATAGATGGGTGGTCGTTGAGTAAGCGGGGAAGGGAAAGAAAAGGAATAGTTTTCACACCGATGGGATGAACTATATAATATTTTGAGCATACATATTTTTTATATTTTAGACATTCATTTGAGAGTATATTTCTAAAATGCAACATGCAAAATTCATTACTTTTAACTCTCTGATGGATAGCAGAAGCTTCATTGATCGAAAACCTGGAGCAGAATTAGGTCATGAGCAGGAACTTAAATCCTTTAGAAATTATTACCAAGCAATGTGAGTTGACGTTAATATACTTCATTGCAGGAGGCGTGTGTTTCTTTTTTGTGGAAGTAATTGGCAAAGACCTGCCTTGGAGAGAGGAAGGGGTTTGATAGGAAATGACGATTCTGAATTGAGTACATTTTTTTCGTGTTTGAAGTAGAAGGACCATTCCGCCGATTCCACGGTCAGAAAGCATCCAATTGGCTCTGCATTTAATATATGCTAGTTAATATCAAAGAAGTAAATTAAATAGGCTTTTCCTCTGTGAATTTGAAAAATATTTTTAAAGGGATGGTGTAAACATCATGTAAAATCACTTCAACATTCATTCGGGAACGCGGATATCACTGATGAGGCTTTAGTTTCATTTACATCGCTCGCTATTTTCTCGACAATTTAGATCGCAATAACGTAATAAACTGCTGATGATTTGAAAGGAATTACAAATTATTGACAATGAAGTCGGGAAACAGGTATAAATTGTTTAGTTACCGCTGAAATATTGCCAACGGTGGAAACAGTCAGAGCATTTGTCTACAATTTTTCACTTCCTGCAATAATTATACTGGCCTTAATGATGCATGTTGTGCTGGGGGCCATCTTATTAAATGAAAAAGTTTTCAGGTCGTTACCAGTTCATGACTGGTGTAGGCTCGTCAATCGATAATTCCACGCCCACCAATCAAACAACAATTAAATTCTCATCTCACCCCGATGTAGCTTTCCATCGTGGCCATCCCCGTGAGAGGCCATCAATCAGAACCTTCATTCTCCCTTGAAAATTACCTTTTCTGTCCCTTGCCGAGCTTAAAAACCACGATCCAACCATCATTTCAGGTGTACGCTCGAGCGAGCAGAGAGAAATCCGTGAGGGAAGGCGTGGCCGAACGTAAATACTGCACGGGATAGCTCTTTATCCGTGTCTTACAAATGGATTGAAAAAACTGGTACTTGGGGAAGTCTTTTTTTAGGCAAAGCTAATATATCCTTTGCCATTCTATGGGGGTATCTGTGAGTAGATTAATCCAAAGTTTCAAGACGTTTCCCTCAAAAGATGTTGATTGGTGACTCCAAAACTCGTTTTTATCATCGGTATTGCAAAGAATAAAAACCACTAAGTCCCCATTATTTTGCCATCTATACTGGGGTGTTCTTATGTAATACCTTCCGCCTTTGAATCTTGTCTTTTATTGTTTCTTTGCCAAACCCACTTCTTCATTTCTTTCGTTTTTGTAGCCAAGTACTTTAATAATAAATTGTTATCAGCCTTCTTCAAAATTTTATTCGAAATTATTTTCAGCGTAACGAAATTAATGAAAAACAGAGAAAAAGCTGAAAATTAACAAATAACTGGTGTGTTATGTATTGAGATATTATAAGAACATACTTAAAATCATGAAAGAGGGTTTAGTAGTCTAATAATTAAAAGAGAAAACATTTATAGATTATTCCTGGTCTGAGAATAGTTAGCATTTACCTTATTTTGTGTTTGATGGACCATATTGTGTATGGTTAGCTCCTTAATGCCTTGATACCAACTTTGGCCGCGTGGTCATTAGCCATCATCTTTGACAACAAGAAGTCTCTCTTGAAGCCTCATGATCATTCCCGCACCATCTTTCGCCTCTTTTTCTGCTTGCAGTCATTTCAATTTTTTCGCTGCCTTTGTAATTCGAAATTTCCGTTTCTCATACATCACTCAACTCCTTTCTCTGATCTCTCCCTCTCCCATGGACCTCAGCATTTGTCATTTACCTTTCTCTCTTCTTCTTCCACTTGCCAACTCCAGAGTCCTCCTCTCCATCCTCAGCTTTTGTTTTCATATCTCCCAATCCCTCTATCAATTTCCTTCAAGCTCTTCCGAACATTAAAATATACGTCTCAAAGAAATGGAATTTTCTCATCGTCTTCCTCTCAAGCACTGATCCTATTAAGTTTCCTGGATAGAATTTGCTGCCGCCTTTTGAATTTCGCTCTTCGAACGTTTCATGCAGGACAATGTTGGCCATTTCTCTGTGACATTTGAAATTTAGCTGTTGCCTTAGGGTGATACGCGTGATGTCTACTCTGCAATTTCCATCTTATAGCTGTGTAGATTTGATTATCAGCTTGTAGGGTTTATTTAGGGTTATATATCGCGCACACCGTGGCTTTGGATAAAGATAATTTTCTTAGTGATGCAAATCGTTTCCCGAAGACACGTGGTACCTTCAAATATTATATAGCTTAGCTTTGGGTGCATGTAGGTACTCTATTTCAATGAATTTATTGACTTTAACATCCTAAGTATCTTTGGGATGGGCTGTGTAATACTTGTTTAACGTCAGTCTGAAACCGTCAACCTAAGTGACGTAGCCTCGACGTAAAGACGATGTTAACTGAAAGTGCAGGTTTAAAATAATATATCATTCTCTCATTTAGCTGACTTGGGCGTTATCACTAATTTATTGATATCAATTTTCATTCTGCTATAATATTGAACCAGAGATTACGACACTGGGCCTGAGCACTGGATGATCATTTAGAAAGAGGCAACATTTACAAACATTTTTATCCTGTTTTTACTCATTTCATTAACTAATTTCTTATTTGTGACAATATTTGTTATTAGAAGCGTAGTAAGGTTTCCTAAAATTAGGGAAAGAACGCTTTAAAGGATAGATATGAGGAACCCATACATGACTAACCCAATTCTACATTCTACAGTGTGTTCGGTTAAATTTTGGAAGTTAAAATCGATTAGCGTTAATCAAAGTGAAGGCATAGGATAGTTTTAAAATTTTTTCACAGCTACTTGATGATAATTTCTAAAGAGCAATTGTAAGAGATTATGAGATTGGCATCAATGATGCTGTAGTGAGTGGGTGTAAAAGTCATGTGATTCTTTTCTCTCTTAACGTTGAAGTAAAGAGTAATGGTCGAGTATATAATTTAATCTTGAACAAAGTGGCTCGAGGACTTTGAGGTTATAACGTGAGCATAAACGAGGAGAGGTCTTAACGACCGAGAGAGCGCTGAGTTCAGGCGTACTACGATGAGATAAATTCTTTGGTGAAATCTTTCGCGTGCCTCGCAGGCATCTCAGAGTGCAATGGAAAATCTCTCAGGATAGGTCATAAGAAGATGTTGATGATGAAGAGGCAGCATCTATGCCCGAGAAACAAAAATATCCCGAGCAAGAGAGCTTCAGATACCTGAAATAATCGCCTGAAATATCGTTTCGGAGTTACTTGGTGCTTGAGGCATTTGCTTAACATCAAGTTAAGCTTAAAATGAGAGACAAAAAAGTGTAAATGAGAGTTGAAAAGCTATATTCAAGGATTTAAACTTCCCCATGAAGTAGTGAAGGGGAACTTTATACCCTAAAGGCGTAAGCAAAGGAAGAATATACTAAGTATTGGCTATAGTTCCCAGCCTGGATTCGTTTTATTTATTTATCACAATTTTTGAATGTTATTAATCACAGGCAATAAACATAAGCTCAGATTAGCTCCCACATAGATACCATTCTTTGAAATTCTGTCGTTCGGTTATGCCTGTTACCCGCATAACGGATGCCTTTTTTAATCTTTAGCATATGCCGTGGGTACCGCTACTGTCATTATCAATTACATATGATAGTTTGCCTTAAGCAGGAATGAAACTGGAGTGTAAATGAGTGAGTTTTTTCTTCCTCATTTCATTTGAATTTTTCTGATAGTACTCGATGAAGATTTATTTCAATCGAGAGAACAGAGAAAACAAAACTAAAATTCCTCCTAAATGTATTATTGTGTTCAATATGCAGAAGTACAGGGTTTTGTTCTTCTAATTAATTCTTCGTGTTATTCTAATTAAAATTATTGATGTAGAGATGTTTATTCTTGAGGAAGAATAGAGATATTGTGAAATGCTGAAATTATTCTATTATCCAAAACGTTTGGCCGATGCCGAGAAAAAAACCGCCTATTCACGTTTTTTTTTAAATCTTCCGTGGGATGTTACTAGTCTGCTTATTCATATAATATCCGTTACGTTACGATAATTAAGTCAAATTTTTATTAATAATGTTAATATAAAATAGTATTTGATGAACACCATTTCTTATTCTTTTATATTCCTTGAATTCTTTATCAACCTCTCATCTTTTTATGTATAATTCTTCTGTACCTGTGTATGTCACTTAACTCCTCCTAAACGGCTGGACCGATTTTGATGAAATTTTTTTTGTTTGAGTGGGTCCCTGAATGGTTTAGATTCACAATTGGACCCGGTAGGTGGCACTGTGATCGGGTTCTAGGAAATTTTTTTTACGAACAATTTTTTTTTAAAGATTTTTCGCATATCAGAACATATAACTTCAAAATTTAACCCCTCAATATTTTTTTTAATGAAAAAAATTATATTTTCATGAATAACTGAACGTTAAAACCTTCTGAGAAGTTCATAAATAATTAACCATCTGAGAATAATTTATAGTTATGTTTTTGTACCATAGGTGGCGCTGATGTGGAATTCTATGAAATTTGACGTACGCATCAATACATGCGCAAGTCGTCGCACTGGCGTCATAGCTTGGCGTTGTTATGACGAAACGAACAGAAAGATTGAAATGTCAAACTCAATGTCAAATTTCACTTAGAGTATAGTTTATCAAAAATTCGAATATCGAAAAAACGTTTGCTGAACCCACTAATAGCAGGCAAGCCAACGTTTGGGCAGGACAACATCTGTCGGGTCCGCTAGTTTTACTATATTAAATAACTTTAACATGGAAAGTGATTGGAAATAAATGCTCTAAGTAAAGTAAACTTGATCAGTTATGAAGTTGATGACGTAAAAAATGAGAAAATATATGTAAACTGCCTTTTACTACAAATCAATACAAAGAAAGGACTCTTCCGGCAGTTATCTCTGAATTAAAATATTTATAAAAATGCGGCGTGGCTTTAAGGCCAATTACAACTTAGAAAATGCATACGCTCAGTCATTAGTGGAGCAAACTTGCGGCAAATATCACTCCAAGTATGAATATTTAATCTATTTGCATCGAGTTTTATTATCACCGTCATTCAGCAAACTTTTTTTGTTAAAATGCGGAAATTCAATGTATTGATAACTTCATTTTGCAGAGTACACGAAGATGAATTGCTATTTGTTGTCCAGGTTGGATGATGCTTTCAATGAATGGATAGAGCATAAGAAAGCTTAAAACATCTATAATGTGGAATAATTTAGTTTCCTCTATCTTACTCAATATTAGATTTCTAACTTATGAATTCATTTCCCATGTCGAACTAAAATTTTCAATCAGATGAACATTACATGTCCGTAGACATGCATGTGAATAATATGCGTTGAATTTACATTTTACATTGAATCATAACTCATCCCACGTATTGGTGAATTACGCATGGATAATTTCCGATCGGAATATCATAAAATTAACATTCTTATTCAAGTTTTTCCGTACACAACCATAGCTATCGTCCTACTTTTCAACGAATTTTTACGAGAAGCTTCGCAGTTGAACTCAATTGTACATGTTGCTCAACGCCTCTTTCTGAGCAGTGTATAGTAGCTGATCTGTATTGAGCATGCTGTTCTGACTCTTTCTTGTAGCTCAACGAGTGTAAGCTCCGCCCTCCACTAGGGGCATCATCCAGTGGATGGGTGGATTGTGGCTCCAGCACCTCCCTCCCCTAAATGACGCGCATCTAGTCTCACCCTCTGCTCGTAATCGAAGGAACTAGAAGAACAAAATTTACGCTTCGCTTTCGAAACATAATTCAAAACAAAATTCGTTCATGCAATGTAGCCCTTGGATCAAATTTAAAATTTAAGTCCATTAGGCACAGACAGTTTGTGAGAGCCGCTCATTTACTGATCATGTCATTTCTCGAAACTGTTCCATTTGAACTGCTTAGTTCATTTATTCCCATCTCTAGTTTATTCCGTCTTCAACCTTCCCGTAGGACATAGGACTCGATGCGTTTCGCGAAGCAATTTAAAGGTAGTCTTTTCGCATTTTTTTGCACTCAGTGATTCCCTTTAAGAAATTTCCTCCTTGGCTCAATACTAGCGTCTCCCTCTCTCTCCTTTTACCATTCCATGTGTAGCGTGCGGGGGGATACCCAAGCTCCCCGGAATACTTGTCTCCCCTCATCTCGCATGGAATAAATGTTTTTTTTTCCCTTTTTGCCCCGAGTGTTAATGTTGCCACCACCATTTATCGCGTTTAAAAGTCGACGTTAGCTATTTCAAAGGGCAGAGAGTGCTTTCCCGTCTTCATCTGTGACAAAATAACGCCTGGCAACCAGCACCCTTTCTCCTTTCACTCCGCCCCTTTTCCCTATGACCCCCCCCACCCCCCGCAAATTCCCTCACCCCAGGACATCTCACTCATTCCCTCTCACCTTCCTCCTCCTTTTCCTCCTCCGCTCCATTTCCCCCGGAATCGGCACTCTACCCACAGGCACGTGCCTTTGAGCCCTCCCCCCTTCCACATCCGCCTCCCGTGCTTGCCATTTCAACCCTCTGCGCATCCCCCTCACATTCAAAACTGCTCTCCATCCCACGTCCTGACATCATTTCTTCTCATTCATCTTCTATTTCATTCCCTTCCTCCGTGCTCTTTCTCTCACTCACTACATTGCTGCCTTAAAAGTCTCCGTGTATTCGGTCAAGTGTTCTCTGAAATTCCTCCCGCCTTCTTTTTCCTAAGCAATTTCCTAAGTAACTCTTATTTTGGTTAATGACAAGACTCTCATGTAATAAGTGTCATTGATGACTTAAAAAAATATTTACGCCTAATATTTGAGCTCCCAATGAAGATAGATTAATATATTTCTGTTTCTTTACATCGGGAGCTCCAGTGTATATTCACCTTTGCTCTAAATGTATGTATTCTATGTCATTACTTGACATCTGAAATCTGAATTACACATCAATGGCAGTGCTTGGTTTTGATTCTTGTTCGAGTCTTGCATGAAATTACGCCATGCACATATAGTTATAAATTTATAGTCAGACTAAATGACATTCTATTAAAATAATCCAAAACGTTAGCCTGCTTTTACCCTTAGCTTTCCTTTTAGCATTTTTATACGAGCTTACTGTCTCTGATGTACTCGTGCGCAGGCTTAGAATGCTCTGTAAAGGGGTTAAATTCTTTGGATACATCATCAAAAAAGGTCCATTAATGTATAAATCCTATTTCAATGCAATTTATTCTTTCTACATTTAGTAAGCATTCTATGCTCTAATTCTACGTTGGTCTTATTGTCATTTATTTTATTTTCATTCCTCAATAACTTGTTCAACAATATCATATCCTTTTTACTTCCAAATAGTCTAATAATGCCAATACCTAATATTAGCATTTTTATGTATGTATACTGTCCTTAGATTTTTCAGTACAAATAATATTAGACTCACTCATGTACTGTATAGTGCTTAGGTTCCCTGATACTTCCTCATAAAATAGATTACTTAAATATAAGTCCGAGTTCAGCGAAATTCATTTCTTTTTTCTCTTAGTGAGAAATTTTATGTTCTTTTAAGTTAGACCAAACTTTCATAGTTTCATTATCGTTTATTTGCATGCTCTTCAATTCGCTTTTCACTGGGCATCTCCGCCCCCTCCCATCTCCCTCTCCCTATGTCGGATGCGAGAGAAAGGATCGGAGAGGCATGGTAACCAACTAAGGCAGGAGACATTAGCGTGGGCGCAGGAGGAGGTGATACGGGAACGGAAGCAGCGGTGCGGAGTTAGTAGTTTCGGGCGGTGGTGGGCAGGGAGTGGGTGCGGGGAACAGTCCCCGCTCCTTTTGTGAGCCATCCTCCTCCGCCACTCCCCCGGAGCGGCACGTTTGCCCGACCCTGTCCTCAGCTCGTTGGACGTCCATTGTCGTCCAAGTACGCCCTCCGTCCCCGTCAGATCCCGCTTAATTCGCTTTGTTTACTTATTTATTCGGCTGACCTTCCCCACCCGGGCATCCTATCTTCCCAATTCGGGGTCAGGAGAGTCGTCAACGACTGGCGTTTTGCCACATTATTGTTGTTCCCACCCTCTCTCCCTCTCTCTCAATCCCACTCTCTTTTCTTGGTAAGGTACTCTCGAAGGATTGCGTAATTTCTGCGAAAAATGCTCTAGCTGAAATAATGCCCCTTCATCAAAACAGAAATAACGACATAAATGAAACAAGAAATTTCTTGCAAATAAGGGAGAAAGAGTGTACTTTTGAGTGCTATTAATGTCCTTAGAGGACACTCTTTGCTACCAAATAAGCCAGAGGATTGGAAAAAATATTCACTACGTTCACAGAGGAGGTTGTGCCCTAATGCTTTATTTATGTATAAAATATAGCACACAATAGAGATTCGTCAGTGGAATGCATTATATATTTTTATAGTCATTCGTAGTAAGGGTTTCATTTCCTGAATCACGAGCACTTCAGCGCAGGAAGTATCTGGCTCTAAAATGAGGAATAATTTAACGAGTACAAAATGTAAACACCTATATAATGAACTCAATGAGACTCCATATATGAAAGGTTATTGGAAAGATAAATTTATTGGGCTAGGTTTGATCTTGTGCAAAAATCAGTAAGGGGCCAAACGTAAGCCAATGAAAGGTCTACGCTCGAAATCATGAAACTGAATGGAGCATTTTGTTTTAAATCTTTAAATATGAAAACATACTCTTAGGAAAACGAGACATGGGATTGTTTGCGAGTGAAAGTTTGTGTTTTATTGTGTCCAGTGATAAGTTCCTGGTTAATGAATGACATTATGAAGATTAACCCAAATGTTTTGGTGTCAGTATTGCCCTGTTCAAAATTTGCACCATAGTTAAAGCTAATTTTGCGTTGGAGTTATGACTGTGCCCTGTTCCTTTATCAATATAAAATGACGAAACTTGCCATAGCTAAGGTAGTCTTTCTGCATATACAACTGAAACATGAATAATAAGTCGTTACCTTTCGGTGCATCAAAAACTCAATAGCTTTCCTAATGTATAAAAAAATAATAACCAAAGGAAATTGAAAAGTAGTTATAAAGGCATTCCGACAATTGATTGACTCTAGTTCCAGCGACATCGTGATTCTTAAAGACATTCCAAAAATTAATTTTCTCAGATGCATGCTTGGTTTTTTCATAAAATCGTATAATTAAAATAAAAATCTGATCGGAAATCATTTTTCAGATATTATATTCATGTACGAAGTTACAAATATTCCATATACAATGTTCACCCTGAGAAGGTGTGGCAGATTTTGCTTTTTCACAGTTCGTCGACTTCCCTCCCTTTGCACTGCTTTTCCGAAGGTGGTGTGATTCCAAGCGAACAAATCGTTCCTAGATTGCATTGAGGGAAGGAACGGGACCGGTTGAGACTGAGAAATGAAACAAATTCCAAGGTGAAGCCTTTGGAACGAGAAATATTTTGCATATAAGCAAAATGAAAATTTCAGTGCGCAACTTTCAGGATCGAGGCGTTTTTCATATGAGAATTTTCAATTATTGGTTAGTTCACCATGAATTGGAAACGAATTGAGTTCTCAGCACTGGTAATAATGATACAAAATAAGTACTTTTCCTTCCAACATCTAATGCCTTCAGCAAAATTTGTCATTAAGTACGAATTATCCCACTCCCAACACTCAGCATGTCTAAAAACAAAGTGCGATAAGGATCTTTTACGGTGTAAAACCAATTCTCCTTCGTTTAATAAAAGAGCTGCCAGTTCTTTTATTGAACGAAGCTGTTGGCAAATGAAACACGTTCCTTTTTTTGACTGAATGGAATGAAATGTGAACAGAAGTACTACCAAATTTATAGAACATTCAAAAGGTTATATTTACTCGTATATTTTAAAAATATTGCTTTAATTTGCAATTTTGAAATTTAAAATAATCATAAATTGATTCTCCCGGGGACTCTAAATTAAATATTTATCCACTAAGCAGCTATATCTTTGACTAAATATGATATTGCATTGAAACTATTTTTATTTTAATGGTATCGTTTAAGCTTCCATCAAACTACTTGCTATGTTTGTGATCTCATATTGCCTGATGGGGAGGAATTGGTTGAATGGATGATGTTCGTATGAAGTCATAGGAAGAATTTTTTACTTTTAGGTCTGCATTCATTGAGATATGCCCAGTAATTTTACTTATCTGTTTCCGCATAAAATGTTCTTATCATTATTCCTAATTGTTACAATTACTTATCATTTTCATATCGGATCATTGAAGCTCATCATCATTTGCGTAGCATGACTATCACTTCTTTCATTCGCAACTATTTTCTCCAAGTACATAATAGGAACTGCACTTCGTGTATTTGTTATGAGAGTATTCCTTTCCAAAAAGGTAAATGAAAAATGTCAAGTTTTCATTTCTGGCAAGATACGACCCGGCTCTCTCCGAATCAATAGTTCGTAGCCGATGTTTAACATCTCAGTCTTAGCTGTCCAGTTTAGTCGAGACTTTGATGAGGGTTCATTTTGAAAATGGTGTTTCCGGCCTTTTTATTTGGTGTAAAGTTCCTCTGTGTGTGCCCCAAAGAAGATCAAACGAAAAGCCCTTCGCCCATCAAAATCTAGCATTTTTTCATCGCTTAACTTTGATCAGTGGACCGTGCTCTCCAGTCCCGACCGTGCAGTCCAGCATCGGTGGTCCAGCGGGAAGGTCGGAGGCCTGAGAAAGAGAAATAAGTGGGTTCTGTTCTCTAGGTACGGTATTAATTCGGCCAGATTTTTTACTACTTTCTGCAAATTACAACAGTAAATAGATCTAAAACTGCTGTTTGAAGCTGATATCTATATTAATATGTATTCAGAATAATGTTTACCTTCTTTTTTGGGATGGTATTAAAAGTAGAGGACAATCTCGCGGTGTAAAGCTATCATCGGCATTATTATTCAGCCTCCTATTTGACTACTTTCTTCAGCACGCGCTGAAAAGTGGATCCAATGCCGCCGTTTGAGGGCATAAGTTTCATTCAGCCTCCTATTTGACTACTCTCTCTTTTCACTCTATGAGGCTTGGATGTAATCTAGAGGGACCAAGTGTTTTGAAATACTGCGACCGAAATGACCTGATCACGACAATAGTGGGAACTCATTCTGGAAACTGGTTTTCCGTTTGTTTTGTTTTTTTTCGTGTGCCCAGCCGTTGGCGTTGCGTGGGATGGGAAGTCATTCATCTCTCCTCGCTGCCACCGCTCTCTGTAGTCCGGTCGACGTCACACGTCATGCTCAGGCGCGGGAAATCCAGGTTTTCCGCGAGTGGTGGTGGTGGTGTGTACCCTCCTCTCCTACCCACGTTTAGGACATCTCTCCCGCCTCCCGCCCCTCTCGTCCTCCCTCTCTGCGTCCTACCTCTGCCTCCCTACCCGGTCTCCACCCCCGCACTCCCTCCCTGCAGTAAATCCTCCTGCCGCGTCCACATCACACATATTTCTCCCTCTCGAATCAATCCCCGCATCTCATTTCCTCTCTCGTCGTGGTCTCTGCCAACAACAACCGGGCCACTGCTTCGCACTACTGTACCGTCTTGTCCTCCCCCCTCCGAATCGCAACTCCTCCGATCCCATTCTTCATTCTTTCACTCGTTTTTTTCTCCCTCGTCTCTCTCTCTCTCTCCTCCGGATTCACACATATATACACGCCTTTCCGATTCCACCTTGCCTTAGCTTCATTCCCCATGCCCGTCACGATCCCCAGCTTTTCGTTCCGCGGATCATCCTCCGTCCCTAAAACCATCCCCCATAAGTCAACTTACCTTTCCAGCAAAATACCGATTCAGTCCTTGAAAAAAAAATATATATATGTAACCGGAGTCTCCTTTATTCACCTGCGCTCTAACATATTCGCCTCCTCCCGCATAAATTTCTTCTTTTATATTTTCCGACCGCTTGATTCTCTTCGTCCTCATCCTCAGCACTCACCATACCACGGTGGTCCTCCGCCAACTTGTCGAGGCCTCGTTCCATGTTACTCCCACCCTCCTTAATCCCGTGGGTGCCAAGCAGGAGCGCCATGCAGTAATTGATCACTGTAGTTAGATTGCACCATTAGTCTTACTGTGTGAAGAAATAATAACTTTAGGCTCCAAATTTAAGGAGCTTGAGGTAATTTATCTAGGATTTTATAACAATCATGATTCGTAATGTCGCTATAATTGGAGGGAACGCAGCTCATTAAGCTACATAACGCAAACAATAAGTGAATTTAACTCGTAATGGAGAGAATTTCATCCTCAGACCGTGGCAACCAGGTTGGTACGCTCTGGCCTTGCAAGATTATAAATTCGAGTTCCATTTTTCACAAACATCTTTTTCTATGTTAGTCGACGTTTGAAAGGTTCAGGCAGTGCTTCGATATATTTCAGTAAAACACGTCAAGTCCATTAAACCCGAATTTACCACTGCCTACGGAGACTTCACATCGAGTTCTGACGATGAGTTCTCAGTTTTGGCAACCATTTACACTCCCATCTTATTTTAAATGGAAGCCTCTTAAGAATTCGCATTCTAATTACAGCCAAGACTGCCGGTGCCGATGAACTGCCAAGCGACTTTATTACTGGGAAACCACACCGTCGTTAAAAGCATGAGTAGCTCAGAAATAAATATATTGCAAATAGGTTGGCTGTTGCGTAATAGCTTGAAAACATGCTGGGATAAGAGAGTTATAAGAGATAAGACTCCATGTCTAAGTTTTTACGAGGTAAATAGGTGACGTATCTACATTCGGCGATATCCTCCAAAGAAAATTGTACCTATTATTGCTCTAAAATGAATTATATATATATATATATATATATATATATATATATACACACACACACAAATGTTTATACAGAAAGGTTGAAAGAAAGTGGATAGGAACACACAAAATCAACAGACACAATGGTAGTGTGAAGATGTAAATATGGCCGATTCCAAGCAGAAAAATTCGACTGGACCGGGAATCGAACCACGGACCTTATATATATATATATATATATATATCTGTGTGTTAGACGAAAACACACATTTTATATATATATATATATATATATATATATATATATATATATATATATATATATATATATAAAACTTCGTCACAGGGTGACACTTGACGAAGTTATATATTATTTGCCACGTTCGTGGAATCTTCGCAAGAACTATATATATATATATATATATATAACTACACTTAGGATCACTCGTGTGACGAATATATAAACAGTTTGCCACAGGAAGGCAGACGATAAACACAGAGAAACACAAAAAAATGAACACACAGAGAGTTTCTTGATATTTCGGTGCCGCTAGCACCTTGGTCGCAAGAACGTAGAGACGTACATTGAGAGATATATGTAGATCGAGATAAATGTGTAAATTTTTCTATTTCGTTTTGTGAATCGTGAAACAAATCCATCGCCCTGGAGTATATTTATGGCCCTTCAATTTCCGGATCTGATTAAACTTGCATCTCGCATCCGTGACCATTCTTGCGGAGGCAATTTATCTTGTAATATTCGCGCACAATTGGAACAAAATTAGTCATGGGTGGATGCCTTTATATTTAGAACCGTTTTGGAGAGCTCACTCCCGCGTCGTCCTTTTCCGTCTCCCGAAATACACGACACGGCTTCTTATCGATCGCGAGCATTCCGGTGCACGGCTCTAAATTTATCTTTCTTTTTCGGCGCTCGGACCCCTACTTGGAAATCACGTCGAAACCCTTGCATCTAAATTAATTATTGAGCTCCCCAAGCTCTCCATTCCCTCTTCTCGACCTCCAGCAGGTCCCTCCACAACCTCAACAGAGCCGGAGCAAAAGTTGGAGGGAAGGAGTGGGAAGAATTGGGGCTGGGGAGATTATTCCTTCGGTCAAATTGTTGATACCCTTAGTCCAGACGACCAATTATAATTCCTCATACAGCTGCGCACTTAAAAATGCTTTTGACATCCTGCCTATAAAATCCTGCTCCTCCTGTGTCTACAGACGCACGGATACACTTCGCGCTCAAATCCACGAAGGTATAGAAATGGCGTGGAACCTGAAGCTCTGACTTCGTGTAACTATTTCTTCGTAGGAATCTCAATCCGTACCTAAGTAGATAGTGAAGAACCTCATGGGGCTTTTTCCGTTTGATGGAACATCAAATTGTGAGGCGACGTTCCTTAACAGAAGGTAAATACCACGCCATATTTCCATTCACCCGTTCTCTATTCTCAAATTATCCTTTAATCACTACCCTTTATAAATACATTGACCACCTAATCGCATGTTTCGTCACCCATTACTCGAAACATTACATACCTGACGGGGAAACGCCCCGAGCCTCGCACCTGAAAGTGGCTCATTAGGATCTAGGTATAAAAAGTGTGCCCAGCCATCATCCCACCTCACATGAGTGGCTCAAATGACCTGTCATGGGGTCACCTCCTCTCATCTAGCCTACCAACCAACCGAACTCATGTCCTCCCTCCTGATGTTCCCTCGCCCTCCACCACGAGCCCTCTGACCCTGAGTGAGGGTGTATAAAGGGGTCAGCTCCCCTCTCTTCACTTCACCTTGACCCCGTCCCCTTATGCCCAGTTCCCTTTCCTCTCTCTCACGACAACACTGCTCGAAGAGGCCCCTCTCTTCCCCAACTCGTTTCCTACTCTCGTCCCTCGCATCCCCACTCTGCCCCATTGCCCTCTCTTCCCTCCTCTCGCCCCTCCTTGCCCTGCTCTGCTCCACAGCCGCACCGCTCCCCGGCCCTCTGCCGCTCCGCCTTTCTCCGGCCGCACACCTGCTTTCGAGGGCTGCGGGGAAGAGTGCCGTGCCGCACACCGCACGCCAGGGGAGCGGCCGAAGACGAGGCGGGGACCGCGGGAGCAGGTGGGGGCGGGAGGTTGGAGTGGAGGGGGCGGTTGAAATTCGGGGCCGTGAGGAGAGGCATTCAAAGGAGAGTGGTGCTGAAGTGGTGTTATATTTCGTTGCATTTTTTTTTCCTTTTTTCTCCGGCGTAATCTCTTACCCACTTTACCTCCCTCCATCTTAATTAGCCGAGTTAAAAAACGCTGAGAATCTCAACAGATGGGGGTGGCGAGAGGCGAGGGTTCGCTTTTAAAAGGAGGGCCTCAACCTCTTCTTCCCGGCGACCCCTGTTCCTTCTCATCGCTCCCTGCTTCTGGATCCAACGCCCCGAGGCCTCCCAACTTCGCTCTCCATCCCAACTCACCACACCGAACGCGTCCTCCTGCCTCTCGCTATCCCTTAGCAATATTTTCCGGCGTGGTCCATATCCATAGGTTAAAGAAGAGGTTCGGACCTCGAGTGCTTGATTGAATTACCTACCTGGCCCATCGACTGTGATGATCAGTTTGCTCTTAAGTCCAACCGTCCAAGAATTCAAGTAAGAATATGTATTTTGGGTATTTGGCCCCCAAACGAAAGAAACGTGAGCCTATAATTTCATGCGCGCGAGGAACAACCCTACACATTTACCGAGTGCCTAACATATTAAACCTTGACAAAAAAAATGGGAGGCGATGGACTGTGCCTTTTTCTACTCCTGCGCCCATTTCCAACTCATTTCTCTTTAATTTACTCCTATCCATTTAATCTTGCTCAGTTTCTTCACTTTGGTCACCATCCAGCTCCGGTCACGTACTCCTCTTCCATATACCTCGTTCCCCATAGGGTCCATTAGCTCCATAAAGGAAACCTCTAGAAAACACGGATTTTAAGACAGGATGAGCGGGATATGAACGCAGAAAAGGAGAGAGAAGACACCGAAGAACGTGATATATGGGCTATTGTTTTTTATTTACGTTTCTCCACCTCACTTGATTCCAATCCATCTGCCGATACACTTTCTCTTTCCCGCGACGACTTCATCAATCCTCGTGTCAGATTTTTTCTGCTCTCTTGGGTCGGCTGGATCCTCTCTCTCTCTTAGCTCTCCCTCCCTCACGGCACCTTCATTTCTGCCACCGTCATTACATCGTCCTGCATCACCACCTCGCCCATCTTATGCAGATCTCTTGCCTCCACGGAACACGAGAAAACCCTTGTCCACTCACTGACGATGCGCGGTCTCACGAAGACGGCAGTCAATGGCATTTCTTTATTTTTTAAGAAAAAAAAAGCTGTGAGACGGTCCATCAAGAGAGAAGAGAGAGATGGGAGAGAAGAGGAGGAAGAGTTAAGAGAAGTGCGGGTCGCGAGCATGAGGAAGGGGGGTTTCGAGGAGGGACAAATGGAGAGGGAGGTGCGGGGAGGGAAGGAGAGTAGAGGGGGTGGGGAAGGAGTGCTTCGCGTAGCGTGCGCGGGGCGGCGGAGAGAGGCGGAGGGCAAAGAGGGGAGGGTTTGGGAGGGAGGGAGAGGAGGGTGAGGGGAGAAGGGAGAGGGAGGAGGGAGCGCTTATTATTGGCCTCGCCAGTCAGTGCTACGGCGGGAGCGAGGGGAGAAAGAAAGAGCGGAAGGCCGGGAGGAAGGCGTTAGCGGGGGCGCGAGTAGTGAGCGCCTCAAGGAGGACGGAAACCCACGGAGGACAAAGCGGCGACCAAGTGGGAAAATATGACAGTCGGACGTCTGGCGACACCGGAGTTCGCGTAGGGAGCGCCCGCGTGTCTGAGCCCACCCTAGCGGTCGCCCCGGCCTGCGGTTACCGCGAGGTCCACTTCACAAACCCACCACGTCTTTACTACCACTTTAGGCTCCACACTAAAAAAAAAACACTCCACCGACTCCCTAAAGTGCAGCGGACTCGCTGTTCCTTTGTCCTCAAAGATTGTTACCTCAGGGAGGTTAGTGAGTAATTGTGATATCGGATCCGGATCTGGTGTTGAGTAGTTTTTCTGTGTCGCGAGTGCATATTGGATTATCTACAACAAGGAACGGGGAAACCGCGGAAGTTCTCCACTGCTCTATCTTCTCGAGGAGAAGGATTGATTCGATCATGTGCTTGTCCGGCGAGGGAAGGCTGTGGATTCGAGGAATGGTGAGCGATTAGCGGAGGGACGTAGGAGAAAGCCGCCCGCCGCGATGGAGGGCGACGAAGAGGCTGAAGGGGAGAAATCCTCTTCATCCTCGACAGCCACCACCTCGTCCGTAGCATCCACTCGAACGGCCGCTGCCTCCTCATTGTCCACCGCGAGCACCACCAGTAGCCGATGGAGCACCACCTCCCGCACGTCCTCCTCGTCCACATCTATGAGGACCGTCACCACGTCCTCAAACAGGCTCTTCTTGGCACGTGCTTCCAAGCTGTCAGCCTCCACGGAGGAAGAGTGCGAGGGCGATGAGGGGACCACGGAGGAACGCAGGCGCTTGGCCTCCACATCTACGGCCTCCTCCGCGACCTCCGCCACGGGCCGGGAGGCCAGGCAGTGGCTGACCGCTCCGGGGGCGAGGGGAGAAACCGCCAGGTCGATGGAGAGTCTCCGGACCACATCGGCCTCTCAACAGCAGCAACACTCCCTGCACAAGGCGCACTCGACCACCACGTCCACGGCTTCGCTGGCCTCCTCCCGGCGGTCCTTGCACCGCCTGGAGGGCGCGGCGGCCGAACGCGAGGCCCGAAAGGCCATCGAGGCCCGCTCCCTGGAATCCCTCGAGCGGGAAATGAGGAAGAACCGGTCCACGGAGGAGGTCATAGTGGAAAGCGCCGGCGGTAGCACTCCGGTTCACGGCGTCTCGCCGTTTCCCGCCCCACCGGGGTTCAGCTGGGGCCGCCGTCCCGGGGGCGCAGTGCCGCCGCAACAGCTTTGCCTTCCCGGGGTGGAAGGCGGCCTCTTCCCGCCTCCCAGGAGGTTGACCATCCTGTCACCGCACTCGCCGACTCCGGAGCTGTACCAGGGGATCGCCGCTTCGATGGCCTCGGCCATGTCGTCCTCCACCTTCTCGCTTCGCACCCGTCGCAAGAAAGCAGTCGTGCTCCCTCGACTCGTCCTGCCCAGGAGCGACAGCGAAGTATTTCTAGAGTGAGTACGCGAGTACGCTTTGGAGTGCGTCCGGTGGTTGTAAGGAGGGTTTTTGCGTCGGCCTTCGTCGGTTGTCGCTGCCTGCCTCCTCTTTGGCCCCCGTCGCCGGCTCCTGCCTCTCGCCGGCTGTCCCTCTCCCACCTAACCCATCCCCTCTACCTTCCATCGCCCTCCCCTCCCCTTCTCCCGTGTCACGCAGGCGCCTGGGGATTAATTCCCGCCCAAGCGGACTGTCACGCCTCTCGCTTTAACCGGCTGCCGCCGCGTGCCGTTTTCGAGGTGGTGTCGCATGACAGAATGTGGGGATTCGTTTCGGTCGGGGGCATGTCGGATTTGCGATTATGTTTATCATGCATCGGATTACGCGTGTCGTCTTTTGTTTGACGTGACGTTGCCGAAGCACGGGAAAAGGACGCCAGGCCTTAAAGGAATCGCTTGTGGAGGCACTCACATCGTCAATTTGAGTAGCTCTTTTACACGTTCTAAAAAGGAGTTCGGAGTCTTATCTATTGTATGGATCTTCATGTCGTGAATGCTGATCCAGGACGTGTCCCTCGTGGAAAGAGAGGCTTTGGTGCACATTTGCGCAGTTTCAGCGAAAGATGGCCTGTTTAAAACGAGCGCACTCAATTCGTTCCATGGGCAATTACTTTTTTCGCCAAACCATTGCTAAGGACGTGATTATTGCACGAAATCCCCGCGGTTTTAGAGGAATTGAATTTAGAAGTTTTGTTGTAAATGGTTTTGTTCTCTCAAATATATGTGACAAGCGAAGGATGATTGTGCCTCTGTTCTTAAGATTTTCGAATTCCTAGAGTTAAATATTCTATTTCTCATTCATGCGGTACAGTAAACTGAAATCAGGTTAAATCAGATGTTGCAATCATATATTTCTTCAAGAACATTGAAAGTCATGAAATGCCAGGTCAGCGAAACAAAAATTAGGTTCTGCATGGAACGAGATATTTAATTGTGTAGATCATAATTATAAATTAATGCAGGTTGTAATGATATGATAGCCAGTTTTAAACATTGAATTAAGAGTAGGCGTAAATTAAAATTAGTCCCTTAGTAGCGGTAGTAGTAAAATTAGAAGCGATTTTCACAGCTATCAGTAATTTTTACTATGTTCACTTTTCACACAATAATCAGCCGCAATGCCTGATTAGTATAAGACTCACGACGCTTGAAAGTACCTTCATCAATTGTACTTTTGAAGTTGCGAGCTGTATCTTGGCCTCTTTATTCCCTTCGCAGCTTTCAGTTCTATCCATGTTACTAGCTCGTAAGGCATATTTAATGGATATAATTGCGTAAAAATAAGGGAAGTCTATGTGTGTTTATCCTTCATTAAGGTTTAGTTTTTCCGATCATGATGCATATTTTCATGGTATATATTTTAAAAAAGAGAAAACTTGTTATTTACATTTCTTAGTTTGGGTTATAACTCCTATAGCCTTAAAAAATTAAAACTACTTGTCTAATTAACAATCAATGTTAGCTCTAAGAGCTAATTTTTTTAATTTCTAAATTCCATTTTGCAAAACTTCCCCGCCCCTCATATTCACCCACCCCCTTAAGAAATATTTTAAGGTGCAACTTAGAAGTTATTCACGGCTATCACGAAAACGTCGAGAAAATAGACCACAGTAGAGGGTAAGACTCTGATATTCCATAATATTTCCTAAAAATGAACCTTACCTCATACAGTAGCGCAATCAGGCTCCGATCAATTTAATACCTAGGCAGAAAATCATTCCCACCAAGACGGGTGATAAAACCTTTTCCGCGCATGCGCGGCTTCTTATATCCGTTTCCGCGGTTGCACATGGGAACCTAAAACAAATCATACAAGTAGAATTCGATGAGCATACTGTATTGTGTGCTCTATGCTGGCAGCGGATACCTGTTACTTGTAGCCTATTGAAATTCCACTGAAGAAAAGAAAGAGTATTGCTCCAATAGCTCCTGTAGCCGTATAAAAAGCCAGCCGTGCATCGGATTCACCTGAACAAGGGAGCTTTGTCAAAAGCAGGAGCGTATCAGAGTGCATGCATCGAGAGCGAGGTTATCGCCGGAGGAATAAGAGCTTCGTCGAAAGCAGGTCCGTGTCAGAGATTCTGCATCAAAGGCAAGCGAAATGTTAGGAGAACAAGAGCTCAGGACTCATGGGAAGACCTTGAATTATGGACGAATTTTCATAACCCCCAGTGACAGGCATGAGCAAACGACAACGATATTGGCCATATGGCAAAGCAAACAATATGCATGATTAAATTAGCCAGTGTGAAGTCGGTTGATACGTTTTGTAGTAAATAAAAGTTATACGAATCATGCACAACAACAGAGATAAGTTCTTATCAGTACATTTAAGCAGCTATCAGTAAAACCATCTTTATTTAAGCATGAAAAATAACCGGAAACATTTCACATAATTCCCGGAAGCGCACAACGCTGTACCTGTAACTATGCAATTGATTGTGGAACTTAACCGCTGGTGAAGAGAAATATTACTCCTAAAACTATAATTTCACGTTGTATCGTCAAGTGACTCACCACTGCCTTTGTAGTGGTGTTTAAAATTCATAATGAAAGCATGGTCTTAATAATACCTAGGATGCTCACAAGTTGACATTGCACTTCATATGATCATGTGACACTAAGTGCACATTGCCTGTTTCTTTTTATTCCAAGGTCAGCCGCTGGGGATATGGGATCGTTTATGTGTCATGCTTCTATCCAGGGAATCGGCGTAACACGTCTTCTCCCCCGTACTATAATGAGTCGAGCACACATCCCTGCAAAAAGCGAAAAGTGATTTAATCCACACGAGACCGTTAAGTAAGAATTGACCCGATTTTCAGCCAATAGAAATTTAAAATTGATAAACAACCATTGAAGTCTCCTAGCCTCTAGCAATGGAACACGTGGATGTTGTTTTAATAATATGGACTCCTCAATTTCCCCTCAAATATCACTGGAGGCAAAATATCAACAATAGATGAGCTACGGATGTAGTGAGATAGTGGCTTTTAAGGCTAAGCGGATCAGCTATATGATAATGGTTCATCCGAATCCATACGCTTTTATAGTGCAGAGTACTTCTGAAAAAAGTTTAAAACGCCGTCAAATTGCTATGCACGCGCGTGATATTTTAATAAGCCTGCTTCTCCGAAATAGATAACTCTTGAAAAAATGAGTATGATACATCGGAAATGTTTCTTATCTGTTACACATCAAAGATTTGTTTTATTGTTTAATGGTTATGACCGTGTGTGACTATTGTTCACTGATTCTATATGCTCTCTGAGGTAGTTCATGCTACACGAATTAATAGCCATTTACGCATAATTATTAATACATGCAATCACTGAAGGTAATTAAATCAGCGGTTGATGAAAAAATCCATATTTCCATACCTTTTGGCGCAATATTTATTTCGCTATTTATGTAATATAATATAGTAATATCTGATCGTTTATTAATCACTACATAGGAAAAGTAAATTGTCTTTCAGGAAACCATATAATTTAATTTCCAATCTCTATTTAGTCTTTCTCCGATTAAGTAAGCCATGCTTATAATATGTTTTAATTGAGATCTCCCGGGTCCTTTCATCGCCTTCGCAAATTAGTTTTGCTTTGTTATACCACTGACTGAACCGAATTCTTGAAGCAATTATTCCGCGTAATTGATCCCCCCGTGGTAAGTGCTGATTGGCCGAGGATTAAGCCAGGCTCAAAGGCCAGAGAATGAACTCAGAGGAGATTCCAGGACTAACAGGAGAGGAAAATTTCCCTGTCCTTGAAGGACAGAACTCAATTTTCTCAGTAGAGGAAACGACTTAGTTCCCCCAAGTATCGGCGGTAAACTTTTGCCAACTGAAAGTCACTGCCCTATCGCTCCTTGAGTCCGCAACCCTTTCATAACTTGCGCTCTCTGCTCTTGACATACATCTCCTAAAAGGAGAATGTACCCAAGCGATGCCTGCGATTATTGAAAATTGACTTAATCTTATGTTTCTTCTTACTTTTCAATTCAGCGATAACATTGCCTTTTGCTTTATTTGCGAGCAACGTGAATTGGGGCAGATTTAATACTTATTTATAGATTGTTTATTGTGTCGGCATTTTTTAACTGAGCGAGATGAGCGCAAATTTTTACTACCGAAGAAGACTTCGCCTGAGAAAGATGAAACTTAAATAATTCCCACTTGTACAATATCCTGAATTCGACATTACCCTTAACTTGAATGCTTAACTTAAATGCTTATTAGGTATTACATTATTATGCCTACCATAAGGTATTACATGCAATACATATCTTGCGATTGTTAGGGATGTTATTTTAGCTATTTTTCATTTATTTTCATCTTCGTTTCCAAGAAAAGTTCCATTACCTTGATATATTTTCTTACTTATCGTTAGATTATATATGGTTTTAAAGTTTGATCATATCCATTACATGGTGTAGCTTCGGGTGGAAGTTGACTTAATAAATTTGGCTTTCATCACTTTTCATCAGTTGAGTTTTGTTTGGCCACTGCTTTCCTAATTAAAGGTAACTATGAATAATTTATCCTCTGCAGAAAAAGAGCCACTTTCTCTTTTAAATAGACTACTTGGTGGACCCAGTCTTATGGAAGAAGGTCAAAGAGATGCTCATTCAAACGCAACGTTATGGAGGGCCAGGATAAATTACTTAACTAATGATATCAGTTCTTATGTTCAACTTACATTCCATAATATTGTCTACTTAACCAATGTATAAGGTATAAGTTCATTTAACTCAGTCTGTAGTATGGAAACTGAAAAATGAAAATTTATTTCAGATCTGCCCCTCTGGTTTCCTGATGTAAGGCTCTCCTATTCGAGTGTCTAATTTTGACCCATTCCTTTTCTGAGGCAAATTATGTAACACTAAGTATTAATCGTATGCATCTTAATAAATGTAATCTTTTAAATAATTTTCTTCCCCTTGGAGTTCAATGAAGAGTGAGAAGGCAATCAGTGATTATTCAGTAAAATTAATGTCGTATTTCTCAGACCTATACAAATTTAAATGACAAGTTCATTATTTAAATCTTGTGTTTTAATACATTTTTTCTTTCATCGTCTGAGTTATATATAAGCTCATACGTATTTATTTGTATATGGTTCGTTAGTCACAAAATGTCAGTTATTCTACGAACAGATACTGGATGACACCCTAGGGACATTTCTTTGCCTTCATTTTTATTCGATTAATATAATAGCTGACAGAAAATTGCTGAGTTAATTTAAAATATAATATTGAAAGTCGAAAAAATTCATATTTAATTCACACATTTATTGATACTTCGACAAACCTGTATTCAGCACTCAGTAACGAATTATGATTAATTACTCAATGCGCCGTTTTATATTCAAGGTCAGGCTGTTTTTTGCCTTTACCTTGTTATTTATTGTCAGTGTTAGATACGAAGTGTACGACCGTGAAACTCCCTGGTTATGAGGGCGAGCTATTCTTCGCAGCCCTTGGCTCACCTCACTCCCTCTCTCGTCCGAGTTTGCCATACGGTGGCTTATGTGCTCATTAACTTGATTCCCTCGCAACTTCCTGTATGAGCATGCATGAATGAACGATTTCAGGTCGTGGAAGTTACACGAAAGGACCCGTTGGAACTCACCCTCTTGCTGGACACTACTAGTTCAATATCTGCATTGAAGTAGCTCTCTACTACTTCAATTGACTGTGGAAACGTGGTGGCTTTATGTCAATTCAAAGTTACCATGCTTGGCTGCTGTTTGCGAAAATTGGTGTCTCCTTGCCGATGTTTGATCAAAGGAAATACTCAGTGTTGAATTGAAAATATATATATATTTGTCGTCTTTCGTGTAAGTTTTCTTTGTAATGGACAAAAGTATTAAATATTTTTTCGACTTTTCTTCTTCGAACGTGTTTGTTTTAAAGATGACTTCTCTATGTAGCGTGTATATCTTAGGATATTTATACCCCTTAAACCTCAATACGAAACAGAAAAAATTGATTTACTGTTGATGGGAATAACTTTGAAGTAACGGCAAAGATATATAACTAGCATCTGTTTACATTATTACGCTAAGTTCTAAGCTGTTTGGTAGGAATCTTTTCCGGGGTCATATTGAAGCGCAACTATTTTACCTTATACGTATATATTTTCAGCATGTAAATGTCCTCTAACATTTTTTACTTGCTTACAAGGGATACATATTGGTTAAATTCTGCTTAGATACGTGTTTGCAGTCATGCAATATAACTCTTGCGTATATTCAAGATGAACTATTTTAAGAGACCTGTTTAGGCTTTAGCCATCGTTTCAGGCATAACAGGCATTTTATTTTTTACACTAAATATTCAAAAGACGAATTATTATTTTTAGAATAATTTTCATGGCTACGTATTGCTCTAATTTTCGGAGTAGTGTGAGGTAAATGTAGTATTTACGAAAGTTAGTGTCATCTCTTTAAATGGTGGAAATGTTGGGTAATCTCAAAAGGATTCCATTGCTTGGAATTAAGTACATAAACGTTTTTACTAGACGGCTATCTTAATATCCAATCATTAAAATCACGGTTAATACGTTATACATATACATTTTCATATTTATTGATGCATTATTTGTGAGGAAGACCATTTCTGCTATTTAATTTTGCCACCCCTGAATACTACTTCAAATCGAAAAAAGCTTTACTAACTTGTCTCCACGCAGTTGACTGTGTGAAGATGAGGTTAAATGGTCTTTTAACCCTTTCTGCCACAGTAGCATTCGACTTAATTGGTTCAATTTTCGGGTGGTACATACCCCATAAGTTTACATAGTTAATATAGCTGCATTTATAGTTTAGATGGGCGTGTCATCTCTTGCGGTCACGCATGTAACATTTGAATTTATGTCATAGTTGGGTTTGATTTACTGATATTTCATAAACATTTATGGGGCAGGAAATGTTGATTACTGTAAAGAGTTGGCCGTGTACGCAAAGATTGGAATGAATGCGGAAGAATAAGAGCCTACTTACACGCAGCGGCCACATGGAAATCCTATTGCACTCCTAGTGTCACGACGCGTCGCGCGTATGTCTCGTACTGGCGAGAATTGGAACGGATTATGGCGCAGGCGGTTGGATCGTCAATCACTTGGCTGGCGGCTGATAGAATTCGCATGTATTCGCATTTGTACGGCGCCTCCCTGTAATGAGACAGCCATCAAGGAATATTGAAGTGTTATTTTAACAGTATTGTGAGAATACCAGCCTGGCGAGGGGAATTAGAAGTCAGACCTCACATTATACTGCTTGCACCGAAGAGAACCCATGCATGCCATCACTGAGAGGGTTTCGTACCGACGTGTATGTCGATGGAGGACTAACTCGGGTAGTGCCTTTGACAAACAAACACGAGTAACCTAGGAAAGGAAGTTAAAAACCACAGTCACATGTATGCTCCTGAAGTTTCTTTACATAGATACTTGCGTCTCTGACATATCTTGGATTCATATGATATAAATATATCGGTTCACTTCAGAGTAGTTAAGAGGTGAATTAGCAGGACTCACGATTAATCATACTCTTACCCACTAAAAATAATAAGAATAATATAATTCAATAGCGATGTCTTGTAGAGCCCGCCAAAATGAAGGCCTTCAAATGCATTACTATCCTTGGATAGAATAACGTATTAGGAAACGACCTCTTTCTTTTGTCGCATCATTCCTACTATAGGGTGCGCACTATCAACAAAGTGACTTAACTTTTAGTCATCAATCAGTGCTACATTTATCGAGAGATTACTTTTTGAAGGTATATTTATACCATTGTTGTGGATGCTGAATTTCTTACTTTTACTGTTATGAATGGTAAGATTCCTCCAAAATGATAGAATGATAGTATTCAATTAATTATAATGGTTCTAATTTCCTTTTAAGCAGTACCTTCAGTATAATTTTCCCTATTGAGAACTTTTTATTTCATGGAAAGCAAAATGAGTTCCAAACTACGTTTTTTTGATTTCTTCAACACAGTCCTCAAAAATCGGGGTTTAATGATTTTTTTATAAAATCAATTTTATTCAAAGGGAAGAATGGATTTTTGATCATGCTTACTCATATCAGAGATAATTTTTCTGGTTTTATTTTCGTTATCTAAATCATTCCAATATTCGGAGCACTGTCTTGGTAGTAATTTATTTATTGATGAAAAATTTACCTTACATCGAGCGCCGACTTTTTACCTGCAATAGGATTATTTCAGTGCGTATATGGTAGTACGTCATTAATTTCATTGAATAGTTTAAAAACGCTATCAACACATTGGGTTATGTATCAGTCATTTATGGAAGCTAAACTATTTTGAACTAGGTGACCCAGAGCAACAAGATTTTATGATTTTACTTTGAATTTACATCATGATGACATTGAATGGTAGATTTCCATATGCGATGCAGTTTCGCGCGCAGGCAGTGAGTGAAGTGTGGGCGGAAGTAAGGCTTCCCCTACCAATTGTTTTCCTATCAGATTGCCCATTAAATTATTCCTCTCTCTCCACAGTGGCGGTGACGAAAATTAAACCATTTCTCATGACACTGTGAAATATAAAAATAATATTTCTCGCTCCTTCCGTGATTTAGGCAAGCTGTGGCCTAAATGGTAAATGATAAATGACTCGTCATATCACATCGGAATTGCCCTATTTAGGGAATGCAATTACGTCCGCGTCAACGGAAACGGTCAATTCGGGTCTTTATTGCCGTTCATGAACTTGCTTCGGTCTGCCGAGATTAGCTACGTGCAATGGAACTCTATTATATTTTTTACGTAATCACTCTAATATAGCTTACTAAGACCTACAGGATATTAGTCTCTGGGTCATCTGTGGTAACGAGTTCGGTCAAAAGCCGGTCTGTAGTGTTATTCTGTGCCTCATCCAAATATGTTAGCGAAGTTTATTATACCTCATAACGATATGTCGACCAATTTTGGGATACTGTAAGTCATAATAGATAATTTTCGTGGGTAAATTTCTCATTATGACAAACACTAGTGGTTATGAAGTAGCTTGAAATTGAGTTATAAATATCTACCTATTAACAATTCCATTGAAACCCGTTGATGTAAGTAAAAAAAATAAACATAGATACGCTTGTCAGACTAGATTATTATATTATACTTTGTTATTATTATTTCAGTTTATTTTTTACTTTGTATTTTTTATTTGTTATTTTTATTATTAAACTTTATTATTATTATTAGTATACTTTGTACATATTATACTTTTTCCAATTGGTAAAATCGTGTCCCCATATCCTAATGTAAATGAGAAGAACCAACACGGAATTGAGAATGGTGGAGTCGTAAAGAGAGATTCGTAACACGAACCAATTTGTATTTATTTATGCACCAAGACGTTCTTCACTAGTGGGGTAACATCACTCTTGGAGTCGTAAAAGCCATAGGTTTGTTTCGTACCGCCCTGAAAATTAGTTGTGTCTGTCATAGAATGGAGTCCGTGGGTCAAACTGTTCGAAGTGTCCCTAATTGTTCAAGCGTTTAAACTATGCCTTGTAGACAGATAGGTCATAGGTAATTTGATCATGGCGTTCGGCAACTTGTCACTCGGGTCGGAAATAAATGCGATGAAGGTAGGAGATGAAATTTTTCCGAGAGGAAAGCAGATGGTGAAAGCTGATTTCCCCATTTCGTCATCCGAACAGACGTTCGAAGAAATTCCCTTTTAAAGGGTTCTGTAATTCTTCCGTCTTCAAACCTTCAAACTTCGTCCCAAACACTGACCGGAAGTTTTGGACAGCCTTTCCCTCTCTTACGCCCCCGTCACTTGGGTCTTCAAATGGCCTCTGGGAGAGAGCTAAAGAGTTTGTCCACTCCAAGGAGGCAAGGGTCAGAGCGAGGCGGAAGACAGGTCAGCGGGGTGCTTTGGCTCTGGCGTGGGAGTTGAGAACGATTTCGCCGAATCTGGACAGATGCTCTTGGCTCTTTTGAAAGAAACGTAAGAGACAGATTGTGTCCATGTGTGAATGCGACAAGATGGGACGTGCTGGATAAATTCTGAGAAACATCTGTGGACTGCAGATTTCTCAAAAGCTGGGACCAGACAGATAGAATGAACCCTGCATCATTAAATCAGTAATAGGACCAGAAGAATCAAGTAAGAAAGGGTAGAGAGAAGTACGAAAGGGAAGAGAGGTAGTGGAAGAATCCTTTATCTCCATGCGTCAGATTTCGCATGTCATTATTAAATCTATAGTCAGCTCACCGTGCACGTGGTAAACTCTAAAACTTTGCTATTTTTAGGAAATGGGCAATTTATGACCCATAGTCGTCCGTTGCTCACCTCCCATAAGCTTTGTCGAGGATTGAAAAAAGATTTTTTTAAATGCCGTTTCATGGTTTAGTATCTGTTGTTGAGAGAAAAACCAATGCGGGCTCCGTGATAATTCTCTCACCACACACCTCTTTGCTTGTTTTTCTCCACTGTCGGAGCGTTAGCATAAACGGATAACCAAAGTGACAAAATAAATAGAACGGGATTTAAGGTTGTTTTAGAGGTATATCATTTCACTCAGAAATCTACGAGTTTATTTTCATTTCGCAGAAAAATATCCTACTCGTCCAACAATACCAAAATATCAGTCCCTACCCGCACTACTTTCCGAGATATGCGCCAAAAATATCAGCAATTTTACTTGGAAAATGGCCCTTGTATGCACTCAAGCGAGATATAAGGTATATAAAAATGAGGTATTTCTAGTACCGACATTTAATCAAAAATTAAAATTTTATAGTTTTTACGTTTTGTCAACTATTTTTTATTTATTATATGTTAACCGCAGTATTCTAATAGTACATACATACCAATCACGCCATTACCTTCCGAGGTAGGCACAGTCTCATTTCACTCATAAATATATATTTGCACACCTAACTCTGCTTCAATAATTTCCTCCATACTTACCTACCCTTTCAAACCTCTTTTACCTCATTTACCCCCATACGCTGCTTCATACACGCCCTCCTATTTTTAAGACTGCAAATATTTCTCCTCCTAAGAATTTCCTCAACCACATTCAACCACAACTTTATCGGCCTACCTCTACCTCTCGCAACATTCATTTCACTCTTATACATTTGTTTCGCTAATCGTGTCTCATCCATTCTCTCTGTTAGATATAGAAGATATTGATGTTGGTTGCCATGTGGCAGATGTTTGTTTTATAGTATCTCAGTGAACAGACTAGTTGGTGACATGATTTTACTGTTCATGAAGGATTCAAAGAAATTTACATGACATCAAGTGATAAGTTTTTGCATAAATCAGAAAAACTAAACACTCTCAACATGGCCGAACCAACGAAGCACACTCCTTTCATATATGTCCATTACTGGAGCATCTAACCCACGTTCGTTCATTACCCACTCATTCCTGGCCCTATCCATCCTATTTTTGCCGAAAACACTCCTCAGATTACTCATACCCACGGCGTTTAGTCTACTCTTACTTCTATCCTGACATACCCATGTTTCACAACCATACAAAAAACAAACACAACAGTATTCTTATAGAATCACCAGAAAGCCTTCCGCTGTGGAGTTTTAAATATACCACGTAAAAATTTTAGCCAAGTTAAATCTTTTCATCTGAGTTTATTTTAGACTTTTAACCAATATTTTTATGAATTTATGATAAAAATTTCAGTCATACCTAAGGATATAATTCCTCTATTAAAATCATAATACTTACTTTATGCTTCTTTTCGCTGCTGAAATTAAAACGTAAAATTCGAATGTGGTCTCCATAATGACTTGGTGAATATGTCGCTCAAATTACCGTAATTTCATCGTTTCGCTTGTCGTATATATCTCTCCACCCATGTAGATGAATAGGATCCGGCTCCAAACATCAAGGCTTCCGTCTCCTTCGAGTCAGCAAACGTTTTTATATCCACCCGGTGGAAAATCCGGCCACTAAGCGCAATTTTTACCTGGGAAACCTTGAATAATTTGGTCTGCAGTCAAGAAAAGAGGTCAACAGCGTTAAAATTTCATCACGAGGCTTTTGTTAGGTAATTCTTGCTATTATTGAGCATTTAGACGAAAGAGACTTGCGAAACTTCAGAAAAAATAAGCCTTAGAGTGGAACTATGTAAAGCCAATCCTGAGCGATTTAGATATATTCCTCATTCAACAGTTCCGTTGACTTATGAAAGAATATATTGCTCCACTGAAGCACTCAAAACTCTTCTTTTAAGAATAGGCATCTAACTTGATCTATTTTCTTTCCTCTCGGCCTTTATTAGGAGCATTAAGAAATTGGTAAGGTCTAGTGAACACCCTGAAGAGGTAGAAGTGGCTGTAGCAGTTTCAAACTCAGTTTTTTTGAAAAACTGGTGGTTCATTCAAAACATTCATTTAGGCATACATGGAAATTTTGCGCATTGTTGCAATTTTCTTACTGATGTTTTCAAAGTTTCCATGCATTAGTTTCGGCGTGAATATTTTGGTTTCAATTTTGGGTTAAAATAAGTTTATAATGGTCGGTATCAATCAGTTTTCATTGAATATTAACTTTATAATACCTTTGGATTAATCACCACAAAAAACACCATGTAATATTGACCCTGAGGTTGACTCGCTTTTACTTCCGTTCAAATAGATTATTTGAGGGAGTCGGGTCCTTTAGCACCTTCACGCTTCTTCCATTAAACAAGAGCCAAGCGATATCAAGTTAATATCTTTGGATCTGAAATGATACCCAGTCATATTTCCATTCCCCCGTAGTATTGTGTTACGTGCAGCGAAAAGCTCATTCGTCATTCGCCAGCGATCAATGGAACCTTCTCTTCACTAATCTAACTTACTTCGCGAAGGGAACGGATCTGCTTCAGAACTTCTCCATGGATTTTGCGGTCTCTCCGGCTCAATGGAGTTAGAGAGGTTCTCCCATAGCTAATGAGGTGACGAGTTTTCAAAACACCTTGATTCCGGAAATAGTACCTCTTAGAAAATAAAAAGATAGGTCAATTCTTGAAGAAAACTTTATGTAATCCTGATTAAGGAACTAGAAATGATTTACATATAATTAACTTGCGCTTATAAATAAACATGCTTCTGTCATTTTCTTAATGCCTTTTCATTGCTGTTGAACTATCAATGTACTCGGATTTTTAATTAGAATTCCACTAACGAACATCATATAGCGGATAATTGAGAGGAAACCGCAGCTAATAGTCATAATTATATCATTTGGATACAAGAATGAAAATTATCCACCGTCATTTAAGTTCGATCAATCGATTAGATTATTAGCAGTGTTTCTCCTGGGAAGGCACCATAGGCCAATTTCAGCGGAATCGCTCAAGAACGTATTTGAGGATTATATTATGTTTTCTAATCTCAGCCAACATGTCAAAGCTATTTTATGCAATACGTGAGTTCCTTTGCTAAAATATTTTTATACCTGCCACACTAACATTTTCTGTTTACAAAGTGCAAAGCATCGAAGTTTTGTACAGTAAAAGAAATACTTGTCTTTCAAATCATATGCTGGCTGGAAGGTTTGTATAGCCTATTTATTGAAAGTAAAAGCCATCTGAATGTGTTTTCTAAAATATCGAGTGTTATATATTTTTACTGTGAAACTGATTCATATGCTGCAACTATTTTTATAAATGTATGTTACTACCGGATCCGTTGAATAAATTACGACTCGTTAACTCTTTTCCCTGAAAAATAGTTTTCAGCCGTAATTTACAATGTATTTCAATGCAGGGAAACACTAACTTAAAGTAAATTTAACTCTGGAAAGTGGAATGCAAATAGGACATTAAAATGTACATGGGTTAAAAGCTCGCTACAGGAAGTCAATACCCCATCTCATCTCTAATAAATAGCGATACCACTTTATTCTGGCATATCAGGTAGATTGCGATTTAAAATTACTGGCGCCTTATTTTTTTAGGAAAATTGATGTTTAGCCATCAAGTATTAGAGAGGTGCAGGAATGTTAGTGAAGGGAAGCATATCCCAAAACTGAGAGGAATTTCAGCGACGGAAATTCCTTTATTTCCCCGGAAATCACAGCGGAAGGGGAAAACTTTGATGGGCGGAATTACGAAGGCAATTAGCTGGCGGGAAGAGGTGATGTAATTTATTCGTTGGCATTTATACCATGTTTGAAGTGACTTGGAAACAGAGTTGCTGATTTTTTACGATCGTATTTATTAGGCTTTGGAACTTTGGCGGCTAATTAATTACTAGCTGTAATCTTCGTCATTTAATAATCATTGGTTCCAAAATTTTTCATTTAGTTTTTTGCTCGATAATGTCTGATTTTAGCAGCATAGGCAGATTGTTGAATCAAAATATTGAATTTTAGAAAATGATTATTTTAAATTTGCGTTGAATCATCGTGAATTTGTGGCAAAGTTCTATGAGAATTTGGCACACCGTAAATATCTATAGCTATGGGCAAAAATGTACTTGACTATTGAATTTCTTTGAGGTTATTCTTTACGTGACTTCACGTTGTTGTTATTGTTTAGAGTCATACAGTGAAGCCTTTTTATGAGCCATGAGATAATGGCCGGTTAAGGAGGTGGCCACTGAAAGGAAGATTGAATGAAGATTGAATTGATTAAATGTATGGGAAATGTATTCTGTTCCTCAAAAAGTCGGCGCTTAGCAAGATGACCGCTTATGAGAGGTGGTTGCGGACGAGGATATCCTTCCCTCCCTGTTCTTTACTGTTTTTCTATAAGTTTAATCGACATTATTTGTCGAGTTGTTTTCTTAAAGATTTCACCGTTCTGTCGCATGTATGCTAATTTGAACCGAAAATGACTTTTAACAAATACATTGTTCTATTTTCGATTTCTAAGTGTGTTATATTAATTGTACTGCATGTTTATTAATGTTAAATTTATGCGTAGAAGCACTTCTTCCGTTTTTTAAGATATTTGGATTTTTATGCACCGTAAATACATGGTATCAGTTGTGTAAATTCGTCCTACTGGCGATGTCTTTACCTCTTTGGATTGAGTATGTCCCTGATTTTTATACGAAAATATCTCATGTATCTTGAAATTTTAATCAAATGGTGATCTAAGAGAGAAACTGCATCTATAGATCCAAAGTATTTGTGAGACTACATGGGAAGGAGCCATCGGGTATGAGCAATATAATAATGTGATATAATAATATAAATCATAGTGGGAGGAACGCTGAGGGTCACGCCGCCTGCCTCCGATGAAACTGCTTTTGATTTCGGTAATCGTGAGTACACGTCCTTATGCTTGGTCTCGCCTATATTGTATGCTAACTTTAATGGGAAGTATTGAGATGGTAATTGGAAACTTCTTGATGCCTCTAATCTGTATTTCATACATTTCCTACCATGTGCGAGTAAAAGGAGGAAATTTATGACTTGCCTCCGGTGAGGTCATCTTGGTACATGGGAAGTAATTTGAGGCTTGATAGGCCAGTGAGAGAATATCCATCTGCCACAAATGCAAATGTATTTTGGAGAACGACCTTCTCTCGAGCAAAACTTCGTATCTCCAGCTTCTCCAAATTATGCGATGACATTCTAACCCATGAACATCTACCCTGGTTTCACGGTCTTGAGAGATTATTTATTCCTTAAATCGTTAAAATTCACTGTCTTAATAATATTTAAACCGAATCATAAGTTATCATTTTGCTTTACCTCAAAGCGAGATGATTGCTTTCAATGTTTGATCATGTTACTATCGTGAACTCAGTTTCAAAACATCAGTATAGTTCAAAGTATGAGTTAATGACAAGATTCTTAGAGCATAATAAAGGACCTTGTATGGGCTGAATGTGACTTGGATGATTGCTTTATTTAATTGAGCCATTTTATCAGTAATTACAGGATACTTCATTCCTCTCTCAATGAAATTGTTTTCTATCCCAAAGAATACCGGCCTGATACTCGAAAGCAATGGCAACTTTTACGTCGATGCTTTAACTAATGGAATGAAAACAGCGAGGTTTTATTTAATGGATCACACTTCTGACGGTTTCATCACCTTATGGAATGTGAAGGTACAGGTCTCCCTGGTTTTTCTCTGATTTTTGACTTTGACGCTGGGTTGACAATAATGTCAGTTGCAGTGTGCTTCCCCAGGTCCATTAATACACTGATCTTTTCCCATTTTATGTTGATTATTCATGTCAAAAACCGTCGAATGATCTAGATAAGGAGGGCAGATATCAGCATCTTCACTTAATTGTACAGCATAATCTGACTGCAACGGAGCTCCGGCGTTACTGTCGCCCCATCATGGACCAATACCGAGCAAAACCAAGGAGACTTGTGTTTTCTCATAGTGTACAACCCGTTAGATTAGAAACTAAGGGAAATGCCTGTCCTCTCCTGCTCAACCCTATAACAACGTCTTGAGACTTCTGTCTTGTGTTTTCCAGTGAAAACAAAGACAGTGAGGTGCATTATCGATGAAAATAGCCAACAGTTTTGAAATAAATCTTGTCGAGCGTGCGGATGGAACGCTAAACTGAGTCATCCCTACAGCGGGAGGGAAATCGGAGGAAATAACATTTCCCCACGCGCCAAGATAAACTTGGCGTCCGACGAAATGAAATGAAAGAGGTGTTGAGCGAAGGGACGCGCAAGGGAGGGAAGAGATGGAGAAACGACCGCCTTATTGCGTCGAGATGAGAAGGTCGGAGGCATGCCGCCCGCCCGCCTCTGCCCACGAGGCAAGGATAAGGGTGGGCTTACCGAATTTCGGGCGAAAGGACAAATAAGGGAGAGTGTAGGACGGAACATAGGGCATCCGACGGGGGAGTGAGAGGGGAGCGGAGGAGGAGGAGGAGGCAAATGGGAGGAACCCTGAGGGTTACGCTGCCTGCCTCCGATGAAAGGATTTTTGATTTCGGTAGGAGCCGGATGAGTTACACTGGCACTGTCGGGAATTTTCATCGGCTCCCAAAACAACGCCGCCACACTGAACGGAAATGTTTTCGTGAACCGACGAGTTGACCACAGGAAGCGAAGGCGATGATGGGTGTTGTTGAAGTCTGTGGCGGATGGCGTCGAGTGGGAGGAAGGATGACCCGTGGGGAGTAGGAAGGCCGCTCTAATGTCAAAGGTTGCGAGAGCGCGCGTGCCGCCAGGGATTCAGTACCGAATTACCCATTTGCTAGGGGCAATCTGCTCTCTCGCCCTCAACTTGTTGGTGGAAACGCGTTCATTGGCTCACTAAAACTTCTGGGATATGTTCAGGAAAGGTTACCTGCTGTAGAGGAATGTAATACTTGTAACGACAATAGACTCAGGAGGTATAATTATTTGCAATTCCTATCCTATATAGACATTCATTTAGTTAAAATTCAGGTGAATCGCGATCGACTATTATGCCACTGCGATAAAGAAATTTTTTATGCATGGCAAAGAGTAAAATATTTCTGAATTAATTGATGATAAAAGGATTTGTAGAAGAAAACTTCAAAATTTTGAACTCAAGAACATCATGTGCTGCTTACTAATTATCCTATCCCCGTCAACCTTGTTATCCTCGGGTGAAAGGAGGACAAATAAGCAGCTGTGAAATATATTTTGAAGCCTATGGTTTCCTAGTTATAAGCCTAGTTGGGTAAAAGGTTTTGGTGTACATGGCGGTATTTCAGTACCATTAAACTGAAGTTTTAGCTATTAAGACATCACAGAAATCGGTCGCATGTCATATGGCTACATGCTTCTAAAACATGTGGTTCTGTACTTGTGATTTTGATATGACGAGAAACGTTTGTGTACTTAGAGTTGGACTAAATCATTCTCGTCATTTTTTGCTTTATAAGGCTCTGTCACCTAATAAAACTGACTGTTCAGTAGGTTTTTGCACTTTAAATGGATATTTATGTAGACTTATATTCGATTTGCATCATCTTTTTCTGTAAATGGATTGAAAATAACTGCACCATCATCTCTATCCGTTATTTTTTTATTCTGGATGAATTTATTTCTGTGAAATTTTTATTTTTAAGTCGTTATCTTCTATTCATTGAGTTATTTGCAACACAGTTTTCTTTTAATAGGTGGCATGGCTTACACCTTTGCATAAAACTTAGAGCTGATTAAAATATGGTTTAAATTAACTGAACGTGAAAATGTGTACCGATATCCCAATTGCTGATATTCTCCGCCATTTAAACGATACAGTAAAGGTACGATCGAAATGGATATTCAGTTATAGTCAAGATGAGCAACAAGAATACAAGAAATCTCTCTTTTTGAAGCGGGCGCTGGATGTTGTTGAGATTTGCGTTTCTTATTAATCCCACTCCGCTCCACATTGTCCGATGTTCTCCCAGTAGTTGAAATTAGAGAAATTTGAAAGGTTATACAATCCCCGGACAAGATGGGATACGTTTTCTGGGCGTATTTCGTTTTGGGGTGTGTTACCTTTTGATCTACCGTATTTTGTGATCTAAAAGTTTGCGTCTATTAAGGCATGTAACATATCACATCAATGTATACTTTATTGACTCCATTCTTGTGATCGACGAACGCTTTCTCGTTAGCTTGCTAGTTTTAGTGGAATAAACAGCGGCGGCTTTTAACTCTAATGAATCTTCTAGGAAGTTCACATTTTATCATCAGATGAAATCGCTGGCTTAGCGGCTTAGTATTAATTTTACAACTATGTTCATGATGTAACAGTAAGTGCTAAGATAATAAAGGCTTTATGTACGCAAATCAATTAAATTGATAAATAAAAAACATGGAATGTGAATGATGATGCTTTTCCTCATTCTAATTTATCGCATGTTTTTCTCAAATAAGGGGAAAGTGGTTTATTTTAGGTATATATTATATAAAGAATGAAGAGTTATGCTGTACTACTGGCATTTTGAAAATGGGTTGCTTCTCAGTAATTAAGCACAAATTTATGGCAAGGTCATGAATGTTTTTGTAATTTTTTCCCAAGTTCAATATTACTTGTTCTCAAAATCTGTGTATGAACAGGGTTCAATTAAAATCGTTAAAATCGGTACTTACTTCTTAAATCTTCGCAACATAGGTCTGCTGAAGGCCTTATAATCAACACCTACAGGGTTAATTAGTTTTTATGTCCTAAAAACTGTATATTAATAAGCTTTATCCTGACTTGAAGTTTCTTAACTATTGCACATGACATCTGATGACTAATTTTATTCTCGCGAACTTAAATACTCATCAGTAACTCAAGTTTTTCACTGACTACTTGTTCTCATATGCAGAATCTCCTCCCCATTGTCTATGTTACCGGTTGCGTGAATAACGTTTCGGGCTAAGCTTCCACAGAATCGGCTGGGCCTTCTCGCAGTCACAGCACAAGTGTGTGGTCGAGAGGGCTTTCAGCGCGACGCCAACTACACCCTCCCCACTCCACCGCCCCTTCCCCATCGCTCTCTTACGGATGCCACCGCCCACCCTCCCCACTCCACTATCCACAGATAACCGCGAAGCAACCCTTTCCCTCGCCCACTCTACCCCACACATCCGACCAGGTCCCAACGTTCGCACACACAGCCTTCTACTCCCTGTTGCTTCTGCTCACCGTACGACACACACCTCTTTCACTCTGCATCTCTTCGTGTCTCTCGCCCGAATCCTCAATAGAAACTCCACCTGGGATGGCACGACCGACGACGTCGAGGCGGGATAAAAAAAGAACGCCTCGTCTCTTTGCTCGAGTCCCACCGCGATGCACAGACCAACCCCCGGCTGTCGTGGCATTTCCCACGTTCTTCACACCTGACCCTTCCTCACTCCCGTTCCATACCCTCGCTTCCATTGCAACGCTCTTCTCGCACGAACACTCCTGTGCCACTTTTTCTTGTCGGAGCTGAAGTAGTGGTTGCTTTGAGGGGAGCCAACCCGCGTGTGAAGCCAATTGGGCCATTGGGAATAGGTGGTAGTTTGGTCAAGAGAGGATAATTATTGGATGGAGAAAGAATGGGAAAAACCTGGTTTTGGTTGTAGCCTGCTCATAGTAAAGGTATCCACTGGGCTCACAGTCTTTAATTTTAAATCTTCCCTGACGCTCAGTGGTCGGAATATATTGGAAAATGGAGCCCAAAAAGTACCAAATTACATTTTTTGAGATTTAAACTCAAAACTGCGGAAATGAGGCCCTCGTCATAGATTGGTGCATCAAGATTAGCAAGTTATTTTTCATGATTCCCTCTCAGAACTAAGATACATTGGTTCAAATGTTTATGGGCTATCCGCCATGAGGTGACCCACACTGGAGCATTAGTTTGAGACTTTAGGAGGACCGCGGCGGTCTGAGTATTGCTTGGGACTCAAGTTTCACTACTCTCTCCACACAGAGCCCGAGTTGGTGTCGATATAGTCCACTAACAAATATCTTTGCTGCCCGCGGGCTTCGAGTCTGGACCCACGACATCAGAAGCCAGTACCCTAGCCACGTTTCCAACCCGTTCTTTCTCTCCTTGGCGACCCAAGCTCCTTTTATAATACTTCTCTCGTCTTTCACTCAACTCTTCCTCACTATTTCTCGGCTGCTTCCATCGCGACCTCATCAGATGCTCCCACACCATTCCTTCTCTACCTACCTCCCCCCATTACCTTTTGGCCCCCATATCGTCCCCCGTGCCCTCCTATGCCGGCCACTTCAAGAACGCACCACGGGCGATGAGAGAGCGCGACCAAGAGCCCCCTAGGAAAGCCGTGAGAAGTTGATCGATCCTCTCACGGTTTACATTCTCCTCTCACTCCCGAACGCTCTCACACCTCACCACTCCACCTCCAGTGCAACCCACCTTAAGCCCACTTCCTTTTGTCCTGCTTCCCAATCTCCCCTTATCTCGCACGCTCCCTTCTTATTTCCAACGCTCCTTCTGGACCCAAAAGGAATTTTCCATTCTTTATCGTCTCGCAGCCGTTATTTTTTATATCCTGATGGTGAGAAGCTGGCTATCTTTGTGGAAGATATTCATACTAACACTTGTGCCTTCCTCTTTCGCGGAGTCTCTTTAAACCCGTTTCAGATGATCTTAGAGCTACGCTGCTCGCGGCCAATTATAATGAGGAGCGATGAGGATGAACAAGAAACTGAAATTCCACTAAAATTTAACCTCTTCTGACCATGGTGCCAAAACTACACTTCATCATCAGATAATGACTAGCATATCGAAGCCATGGTTGGAAGGGATTAGATCTAGTTTTGGAGAATCGTACTGTAACCTCTACCCTGACCACCAAGAGATTCCACTCTGTTAAGCGAGAGAATGTCACCGTAATAAAATGAGAAAGTACTTATCATTAAATTGAAAAATATGTTTTGATAAATCAATATCTTCATTTATCGGTGACTTCTCTGAAAGCCTCGCCTACGAATAGCCTCTGAACGACAGTATTATTTCAAATAAAGGTTTTTCAGCGCACATGTTGAAACCTCGACATTGGCAATTTTTTTAAATGTTGAGGCTACTAATCTATTCCCACTAGATGTGATTTTCTAGGAATTGATTGTATTGTAATCCCTTTATCTTTTATACTGAGAGTCCTGTTAAGTCTCTCTTGGACCACTTCTGATCGAATTTTTATGATCGTGCATTTCCCATGCGGTCGCCGCTCATCCAAAAAATAACGCTTCCGCCTTGGCATCGGGCCCCTTATCTATAATTCACCTATTACGCCTTCGCCCACTTCATTTTCATCCACCCTGCGCCCATCCTTCCCTCTCGGCACATTTTCCCCGACCTCCTTCCCTCCATGCCCTTCCCGCTTCCGTGTCATCTCCCGGGGTATCCAATATCCTCTCGTTGCCATGGTTTATTCATGGCGATTTCATGGGCTGCGCTCTCTTTGCGCCGTCATTGCTTCTCTTCCTCTCAACCATCTCTCATATACTCCTTCGTTTGCCAAATGAGCGGATGTTTTTTTCCTCGTATGCCTTTGGCGTTCCTCCGTCCATCAACTCACTCCTGCGTGACAAATCCTTTCTTCCAATCCAGTTGCTTTTTAAATGGCACAAAACGTACGTGCGTCCTCCCTGACCGACGTCTTCGGGTTTTCCGTCTTCGGGTGTCTTTCATCTGGATCTCAGAAAACACAGAACCTCGGGTGTGTTGGTAAATAACTCTCCGACCAACGATGACCTCCTTTCGTTTTATTTATCCACCCTCAACCGTGGCACCAAAACTTATTCCTTCCGTGAGCGGATCCTGCAGGAATATCATCCGAGGAGAAGATTCAGAAATTGATGAATAGACTATAATACTTTTTATGTTTGTCTATTAATGTAGCACTACTGATATATGTGTTCTGTCAATGAGCAATTATTATAAATAGTGTCGTGATGCTGTTTACTGTTCACAAAAGCTGGAAACTGTTGACTCATGGCTCAAACGGAGGTCGCTCTGATTGTAGGGCTCAAAGCGTACCTCTTAGATAACTACTGAGTCCAGCGGCTTGTGAAATTAAAACTTAAAGAGTTTGTATTCGCAGCGTAAGAGTATATATACGCAGCTTAGGCCGGCCCCGGTGGCGACGAGGTAAGGTCCTCGCCCGCTAAACTGAGGGTCGCGGGTTCGAGTCCCACCTGGGTGGGTTTTGTTTTTCACCACGTAGGGCATGGATATATGTCAAGTTCTGTTGTCCCAGTCCCTGGAAAACCTGATGATAGACCTAGCAGCCCATTGGGATTATTGGCACGTACAGAATCATTCAGTATGCATAAAAATGTCCTTAGAGGCCCCTCCAGCACGTAGACTTAGAAATACCTTCGGTTAGGATTCCAACGCTCTATCTGCTGGGTTAGCTTACCTTTTTGCTCATTACGATATGCGATTATTCCAAGTTGTCTTTCATGAATAGTTTCTCAATCTGTATGTATTGAAGTAAGTGGCAGCTGTTTCCAATGTTCTGAGGGTAGGTCTGGTTACCGACGCACGAGGAATTCGCACGTATACTCCACCCACGCACCTGTATCTGAAACAATCCGTTCTCGCTTCTCTCCAGACTTTCTCGTCGCACACAGTCCCTTAGAATCGCCTCCTTGCTTGTCCTCTTCCCACTTTCGGGACGGCGCGGGAGCTCGGATTACGCCCACCCTGTCCCCGCTTCTTGTTTCCCTCACGGCCCCGCGCTTAAACCTACAACCTCTTTCTCTCGCCGTCCCTCGCACCTCTCTTCTCTCCCGGACCTGAATTCCCGTCGGAGGGATCCAAATTTATGTGTCCAACCGGGCGAGTCACGCAATATGGGCGAAGGTGTGAAGTCGTATTGCAGGCACCGCCAACACCGAGTCGCCGAGTGGATTGGAGAGGTTTTTTTTCTCGTTGTGCGTGTCTGTGTCATCGTCTTTTTTCTTATTTATTTTCATATGAATTCCGGGAGAAACATTTGGGAATATGCGAAACCTTTGGTTAGCTGGAGGGGCAATTTTGCTCTCTGCCGTGTTAATCAAGGGGTTAAAGGGAAATGCTCTCAAGCTCGTTGTTCTCCACGAATCGGCTCCTCTCTTCCTTTTCTGCCCGCTCAGGACTAAAGCAATCCATTTTTTTCCTGGAAATGTTCGTGGTTTTATTTCGGTTCCTAATGTTGTGCTCGGAATCGTTTCAACATATTCCTTTTTTATGTCGGATTTAAAAACAAAATTACTTCCTTGCGCTTGGTAAATCACAATAATATATTTTCAGTGGAGCTATTGGCAAATATTTGTAGCTTCATGTGAAATTTTACAGCAGAGCGCATATTATCTTCATAAGGCTTTATGTTTTCCCTTTTTTGTGAATAAGTTGAATGGAACATCCAAAGTAATTATTTTGCTCATCAAATGCCCACTGTTCAATCTATTTGCCCTGTCGAAAATAAACATGTCATTTGAATCCAATATTGTTATGCCTTTTAAAAATAAATTATATCTTTATTGTAATAAATAGCCTATTAATTGACTGTCATAACTTTCCTCCTATTCGTAAGTATATTGTCACCCCTTTTTGCGGAAATAATACGTGAGGATCTTTTTAATTATATATACTGTCAGGGGGCTCATTTAGTAAAACAGTTGGCGTTATCCGTAACCATTTTGAAATTATTTTCAAATCTATGTCATAAATATAATTTATATTTGTTTTTAACTTATAATTTAAAACGATATACAATTTTACTTGTACATGCATACGAAAAAACCCCATATACTGGATTATTCATTACTCGCCACTATTTATCTAAAATATAAAAGCTATGATAATATATTTATCTAGCCAGCCTGAAATTAAAAGGGGCCTCTTCATCATAAGATGTTTTCCTAAAAGCTTGACTCAGGTAGTTGTGAACGGAGCATTGTGTTATTACGGTAGTCATTAAGTTAATTCGTGTCTGATTTCGGAGGATTTGACGTAACCCGCGTATGCAAATGGAGTGGTGAACACTCAAATGTTCTTTGTCACCTTTAAACCAAATACCTACGGTAAATGCACTGCCGGAGATTATACGCTCAGCCCTAATCGGAATACCTTGCAAACGCATCCGGGACCGGATTCCGCAAATTACTTACGAAATGGATTCCATTGAATTGGGCCATCTGGCCCCTCAAGAAGAGTTCCCTCGAAACCGCCGTCCGCAAAGGGGTGGGGGGAGAAGGGTGAGTGAGGGAGGGGCGCATATCTGAAATCTCTCTCTTCCTTTCCCCTGTGAATGCCATGGCGAGAGGAGCAGAAGGGTAAACAACGTACCGCGGCGGAGGCGTATCAACCGTCTACAAGGGATCCCCTTGCTTCGTTTTTGGTCCCTTTTTGCTCTCGCCGCTGCCTCTGCGAGGGAGTCTCCTCGCTTCCCTCTTCCCTGGGTTATCCTTTAATTAACCGCGGGATCGAATAATCTCACTCCTCCGGCCGACTCTTCTCTCCTCTTCTTCTCTGGTGCGCGACGCACTCGGTCCGTTCTGTTCCTTTGCGCCAAGAGAGTTCCCCCTGCTCCATTCCCCTCTTTACTTTTTACTTTACCATCATCTATGCGCAGTGCATAAGTCTGTATTAAACACAGAGTAATGAATCACAGAAATGATGAAACCTGATGATTACGCAGTACATCGAAACCATGGTCGTATTAAACCGTATCTAGTGGATAATTACCATTTCTGTGATTCATTATGCTGAACTGCCACCATATCACGCCTAATGCTTCTCTTTTTGTAAAATTTCAGAGGCTTAGAAAATCCTCTGGTTTTAAATTTTCTCTATACATTTATTTTATAAAGGTTGTTTCGCGAATTGAATAGGTTTAGATCGAGGCCACGTTACGTTCGCTATTCTTTTAAATAATATCAGAACCGTACCAAAGAAATGTATTGATTTAACTCTTCCATTTATTACATTTTAAGTATTACATTTATCATTGGTTGTTCAATCCTACGATTGGTTCACTGCAGCTCTCCACTCTTCTCTATCTAATGCCAGTTCCTTTATATTCTGGTGTCTCTTCCTATTTACTTTCCTTTTTATTTGGTCTTCTTTTGGAAACTTTTCCCTCTATTTTGCCTTCAATTATGTTCTTCACAAACCCGTTTTATCTCAGGGTGTGTCCAATTCATCTTGTTCTTTTCTCAATGGTGTTCCATATGGTCCTTTCCTCTTTTACTCTTCCGTATACTTCATAATTTTTATTTTGCCTGTCAAAATTATCTTCAGCATCCTCCTTCAGCACCAGGTTTTAAGGCTTCTAGCCTTTTCTGGTCAGATTTTCCCATAGTCTATGCTTCCAATCCGTAGAGCAGTTAAAAAATTATGTGCAACTAAAAATTAGGCAGTTTTAAAATTATGAGAAATAGTGATAAAACGTGTCCTGCCGTATTTTAGAGTTCAGGTATTTAGTCCAAAATAACTAGGTACGTGTATCATTTGCATCATCTTTGATCTCATTTGTATGCCTTCCACCCTTGCCTCCAAGATAAAATATCGTTTGTCTTCATTTAAATAATATTTTTTCTATCTCAAAGTTTCAGTCGAAATATGATAATGACAGGAAGCCAAATTTGCTACAGAGAGGTATAAAGAGTGTCACAACTATGGTTTATTGGGCTAAGAACATTCCTAATCACAACTTACAAAATTTATTTGTATGGTTTATCGTTATATAGAGGGGGAATATCGATCCTCAGATATAAATTTGAATAATGTCCTTCCTTGCGTGGACTCCTCTCTCTTTCTGCTCTTCTCTTTTTCTCCTCCTCTCCTCCCACGCCTGTTTTGCCTCTCTCTTCCCACCACCACCCTTCTCTGTCTCCTTGCCTCCTCCCGCGCCTTTTTCTTTCCCCTTCTTGTTGTCACCACCTCTTCGTCTCACTCCGTTGATGGAGAGATACCGACCTCAAATCCTTTCTCCCTCGCCGCCTCACGAGACTGTTTTGCCCAAGGGAGGTTGAACTACACTGCAGGCACTGTCTGGGAGACATTCGTGCGGTCAGACGGCAAAAGTACTGGCTCGCAATTTTTTTTCCTATTGAAGTATGCTTTGTGCCCTACAATTTATTGCCTGTCTATAAAATTTGTAAAGTCTTTCTACTTTCCTATCAATGAAAATGTCTCACAAATTCGTCTGAAACATGCCGCAATCATCACTAAATCTCTGTGTATGGCTAAAGTATTCCATATAATTTGGAATAAGAGTGCTAAGTCCAATAAAGAAAATAAAATATAGCAATCAGTAAAGTTATAAATTTTATATTTACCAGTATTTTTTTCGAAATTTATGTGCAGGGGTTGGTTAATTTCTTACCAGAAATGGAGACGTTGAAGTTACCTTGAAAACTATTGCGAGTCCAGTGCTTTCGTCCTATCAGATTCTAGGTCTTCCTATCGTAAACGCCCACATCCCTTCCACAGTCACGCTCCACGCATATGGACAGCAAAGCACTATGAAAGAATTGAAATTACGTCAGGATTCAGGTCACTTCCTTGAAACATGAGAGATTCATTGAGTAATCGATAAAAATTGTGTTGATTCTTGCATTCTTACTTCCTGATTGGAAACAATCAGAGCTTCGATTACTTGTGACATTATCAAGGTGAAAAACGAAGCATAGTACGTACCTCATGTATTCAAATGGAGGAGAAAAAAGGTAGATTCCAACTTTTTTCCACTGTTAATACTTGTTCCTCATCCATTTTTTGCGGTACAAGGTCTAAAAATGCTCTGTTTTGCACCTTTACTATGAGAAAAGTTGTAACACTGGTGAGAATTTAGAATTATGATGATCAATGTCTAAAGAAGAGAATAGAGGGAAAAAATTAGCACAAAATGGCGCGATAGCTCAGTTGTGCAATTAATATGCCCGGAATATAGTTATTTTTTCAAATGTACTATGCAGGCCGTGGTGGAACAGCATCTTATATTGATTAAAAATTTGTTGTTTGTTTTACTTGTTCACTTGTTTCATTTATTGCAACGCGTTTCAAAGCGTGAACTCTATCTTCTAATCCAATGCCTACCTGGAGATTACGCCAAGCGTTTAACTGTGTTGTAATAAATGAATAAGGTAGCAGTGCAAGTTTTGATTTCTATTGATATAATATTCATGCTGAAATAATCGCGGGATAAAGATAATTTATGCACAAAAATGCAAAATAAAAATAGTAAAACACCTTCTTATTAATAAGAGTTGTGAGTTAATAGCGTGCAATAGCATCATTCTAAAATAAACAACCTTTACTGTCATTTTTCAAGTTGCTTTCTACTATCATATTTTAACTATTATGAAAACGGTATGAATTTTACAGTTGATTTAATTATGAAACCCACTAGAATATCTCAAACTTCCTAGGCCCTCTCTCCTTCTGCTCTCCTTCTCCCGTTCGGAGGTTGTCGTCTCCTCTGTCCCCTCTTTCCGTCTCCCTCATTCCCATCTCTCTCACCGCCATCTCCTCCCTTCGCCTCGCCTCCCTCTTCATTTGTACACCACCCAACTCTTCATCCAAGTGCCCCCTCTTCATCTCACTTTGCTGTCCCTTCAATCCGATCCCTTCACTCTCAAGTGCTTGCTCCTCCCTTTCCAAATTTATCCCGCTTGAAATACCTCCCACCGCATCGTTTCATATTTTTCTTCAACTACTCCCTGTAGAAACGGAGACGCAGGGAGAAATTTTCCTCTGGTCCCATTTCATGAGTGAAATAACGATGCTGCATCTCGTTATTGTGTTTTTTCAGTACTATTCTACTAAATATAATGGGAGCACATTGGTGTGTGAACATGCTTTCTATTTCAATTGGCTACTACTCACTGTATTCAGCAATAATATAAAAGAGCTAACTTATCTCCAATAGAATTATTTCAGCATTGTGTCAGGGTTGATGAATAGTCCTGATTTGACTGAGTTCACAAGCTTCTCAAATTTTGAAATCAAAGTATGTAGGTACTCTATGGTCCCGTTCTTGGTAAAGCATAGAGAAAACAATTGAAAGATGTTATGCCATCTTTCAATTGCTTAGGGTGGTAGACCTTTCACTATTGGTAACACCGCATGCTAAGAATTACGCTTTTTACTTAGTGAAATACTTTTCTGAAGTCTTGACTTGATTTTTTATTATATACGCCCTATATTTTTTATTAAAAACTAATAAATAATATATAATGTAAAATTGCTACGTTCTGAGTGTTTAAACGCATTTTCTTAAAATGATGTATGTATTATTCAGCTACCAGGACCTAAGCACCATTGTAAAAGTCCTGGATTCCAAAACGTAACTAGTATAATGAGGAGCAGAAATGGGCTCCGTATTAACGAACGAAAGATTTTATATTCATTTCCAGCTACCTTTAATACTCTCTTTAGTGGTTTCATAAATATAAACTCCAGAAATATACACATTTTTCTATTATTTGGATACAAGTTGAGAGATTTTAGTTCTTTTTCCGTCACTTTTTATCTATGAGATCGTTTTACCGTCCGTGCGATTTTTTCCCCTGGTTTTCATGCGTAGCGTTTGTTTCTATTCTTGACTTCACTTGCAAAACAAGCTCGTGACAACCGCAAAAGTCGTGTATTTTCTCGTATATGAAAAAATTTTACATTCTCCCCTTTGTGACTATATGTGCTTTGATAGTGGCTTTGGGAAAAGTTTTCTGTTTTCTGGGGCAGAAAAAGGCAGCTTGTCTGCGACGGTTTAGTAAGCAAACCTGCAATGTTAAAAGTGGATGCATTTGGCCGTGAAATAAACTCGAAACTCACGCTTGAACTATTTCCTCTGTTCAACGCTAACAAAAAATAATACTCTTCTTGGTGGTTATATTTAATTGTTTCCTGATCAATCTGCTTGCATTTTTATCAGCTTTCTGACAAATTACTGGTGCTATCCTTCGTAGTTCCACGTTAGTTAATACATATACGGAAAGGAGTAAAAATATTAGAACAATCTCAGATGATGTATACACGCTATTTCTGTAATTCTAGTTATCTTCATGGTGATTTAATATCCGATGCGAATTACTACAGCTATGTCATAAGCGCGCTGTATATGAATGTGTTGGTGAGACATTCAACAATTGGTGAAAGTCTTCAGCCTTACTGTAATAAATATAAAATAGTTATGAAGAATATTTACTATTAATGAATAACTCAAATAGCTGTCTTCTATCAAGCGTGTATCAATTTTTGTCTTAGCCTCATGGTACGACCATTCTAATGTTTGTGAGCGCTAGGCGTTCTTTATTGAGCATTAGAAACCAAATCGAGGATTTGAACTTAATATTTTTCAAAATAAAAAATGAAAATCTTCAGGTCAGGTCACTTCTGACCTGAAAAAGACAGCTGCAATGCTGTCAAAACTGTCGTCTAAGACAGTGGAAATACGCGAAAGAGAGCCCGAAAAGCCTTCACTGCTTCCTTTAAAAGCCTTCAAAAGTATTCTGGCCTAAAGAAGGCAGCTGCATTGCTGTCGAAACTGTCATCTACGACAGTGGAAATATGCAAAAGAGAGCCCAAAAAGCCTTCACTGCCATCTGGATGACTCCACGGAAGCCTTCAAGTTCATACATCCCATTTTAATGACGGTAATTATAATTTCCCCAGGCTACAAGAGATTCAGCTTTTTCAAAGCTTGGCGTAAAGCAATGAGGTACCTTTAATTGCGCCTTATTATGCTGCCAATCTCTCTGTCAAATCCTTAATTATATTATAGCATAATTCAATATTTTTCGATACTTTTCTTCACTGAAGCTACTGATGGAAACCTCTTGTTTATATTCTGCATCAACAAATGAGGAAGCAATGTGTGCCGTACGGTTCAAATCATACGATATCATTTTCTCAACAATCACCTACGCTCCTATAAATCTTGAATTTTTCTGAGTGAGGCATCGAACCTTGACATCTCCTAGGCCGTGAATTCAGGGCGTCGACGAATCCCGGCTTAGGATTCCCCAAAAACGAGATTTGTCAAGCCTGCCACGGGGTAAATTCGTCAATGTCGAGGTTTGACAATTTCGCATCCTTTACGAATAATGGAGCTTTGTTTTCACTCCCCGGGAAACAGATTTTGGTCGATATATTGAGCTAATTTTAATCCTCAGCATTTCACGTCCTCGGTTGCATATGTATATTCTCGATTAATTTCTTGAATTTCTCAGTCTTTCCAGATTGCACGTTGGTAAAACCTTGAATTCTCATTCTCACCTTCGTCACGTTTTGCGCGTGTACGAACACCCACGTTCTTCACCCACTCGACCTGGCTGCAGACACAAACCTCTTCCTCTCCTCTCTTATCCGACGTCCTCATTACCAACAGACCCTCCCTTCCCATGCTCTTCTCATCCCTCGAGACTAATTCCATCTCCTTCTCTTTATCTTCCTCTCAGCCTTTCCGTCATCCAGCATCTTTCCAGTATTCTCTTTTTCCCGAGTCATCCCCGCGACTACTCTTTTCAATCCCCTGCTTTCCTTCCGCAGCCTCACGCCGTCTGCAGCCTCGGTAGCTTCTTGCCCGGGGCGAAAAGGCTTCTGGGTCAAAGGGAAAGGGGGAAGGGGTAGCGTTTCGCACTCCGGGAGTTGAGTGAGTGGTTGTTAGTGGTTGGCTTCCATCTCACCTTTCTCCGTTCCCTTCATTCACTTGGCACTTTTCTCATTTACACCAACACTCCTGAGCCACTCGCACTCCGTGTGCCCTTCATCATGCTCACAGTCCCGTCATCTCCGCCAGCAACGCAAAAAGAAGTGATATGTGCTATTGTTTTCACACAACTGTGGCCTCCTACTTCGATGCGTTTACACTCGATTTTCTTTACATTTGTGGTTTTTTCTCCCATTATTATCCATGTTCTCTGCCTTTCTTTGAATGGGTTCACCTCGGCCCGCATCCAAAATCCCTGCTTACCTAAATGCATTTGAGATATTTATTTGCCAGAACCGCATGCGGAGGTTGACCCAAAGATGATTCTTGGGGCGGACTTCATGGAATTTCAGGCTAAATAATAAGAAATTAGGCATTTGAGTGCATGACAAAATATGTAAACTTTATGTTACAATCACATTTTCAAATCCATATCTTCTTTAAGTTTTAATTTATTATTTTACATAATACCCTGTTAAGAATACATTTTCATCACTGAAGGAATGGTAATTTATATATACTTACCATTTTATAGTTTCAATCTTCGATTAAGGTGTTGAAATGTGTGTCAGTAAAAATTTCATTTTCTTACGGGCCTCTTGAATCTGCCCAACTGATGTGTTTTCTTCGTGTGATCGGTGATGAACAATTTCCGATACCCTCCAATCTTTTGAAAGCCTCTTGTATTTCTTTTTAGATATCAATTGATCAAATTTATACGTGCGGAAAAGTAAGATATTGGATCAATCTTTCTAGTGAATGCGTACAGTTTCACTGCCATTAAATCCCATTTCTTCCTTTTATGCTTCTTTTGAGGATCGAGGCCTTAAATTTACCCATCCGCCCCTGAAGATTTTCATCCTATCCGCGTTTTTTATGAGGATGATGGCCGGTCTTGTAACCTTTTATATGTGCCTTGAAGTGAACATTGAAATCTAAGGCTTTGGTGATATTAGTCCCTAAGATAAATTTTGTCGATTCGCTAATATTCCATTAAGACAACTGCCGCCGCCGGTAACTTCCACCCAAGCAGAGGAGGATATTTTTTAGAGTAAACCCGATTCATCCTTGAGTGACTTGTGGAGGGCACTTCAAGTACAGTACTCCGTCTGTCGGATGAGACGTTAAACCGTGGTCCCCTTGGCGCCTTACGTTAAGAGCAGGCTAATACCGACGCGGGGTTTCTATCCCCCCTTCCTACCTTACCTATCCCCTATGGCGGAAATGACCTTAGCTCTCGGTCACCTCCACAAAAATCCAATCCAATCCGGTAAATTTTAACTGGTCCTGCGATTGAAAGCCCGCTCTCTTACTCCCACGGGCATGTTCGCCGTGGTTTGAGTTCCCTTCTCGTTGAGGACGGAGCACAAGTCGGGCACACCAAGTGAATAAACTTAATGGTTGAAGGCGTCACTTTGTGGAACGTTACCGCAGACTTGACGAAAAAAAATCCTGGCCTAGGTTTTGATTGCCTTGTAATGATTTTCAAAGGTCCTTTGAAAATGATTGCAAGGCAATCGAAACCTAGGTCGGTAATAAGAGTTTTAAGTGTGGAATATACAAAGAGATTTTTCTTTTTCGTCGTGTCCATACCAAGTGACTCGGATGAAATTTTCGTCGCTCCGTGGATTCGGCTTTGGAAGGGAATGAAGGTAAGCAGTGGCAGCACGCAATCCATTCCTCCTCCGGCGCACACTCGCACACACATCTCTAATGCGTATATCCCTCCATTCCCTTTCCTCGTTTCCGTTTTACGCGCCCTTTCCTTCATCCACATCAAGACCCGAGAGGAGGTCTTAAAAGATTGAAGGGGATTCTGCAATAGGGGAGAGGAAAGGGAGGAACAGGAGGGGGGAGGTACCCGTTGGGGGCGGAGAGCCGGGACGGGGGGATGGAGAGGGTCTGTGTGCTACGGGTGTGCTGCCCGCCTCGCCGCTGCGCCGTTTCGGGATAAGTGGAAGAAATACGGCCGTTCCGCGAAACCGAGCATTAATTTTTGGACGGGTTATTCCTCTCTTGAGAGAACTTCGAATCAAAACGGAGAGCCTACCCGTGTGTCTCCGGTTCCCACGGTTAAAAACCACCGTCAAAGAATTTCTGGATGGACGGTCACACGCTCGGTACGTACTTACATATCAGAATGAAAATTTGGTGTATTTTGATGACAATAAACTTGTTTTCAAGGAGGCAGGCTTATGTGACGGTGGATTTATATACCTCCATCTATATCTGCAATAACTATTGAACGTGTTTTTCTCTGAGCTGATCGATATCAATATTGGTGCGGGAGCTTTTGATACGGGCATTTATGCTGGCATAATATTTTATGTACACATAAAAATGTTGTTTTAGGACTTTCATAATAAATATTTATGAAAAAAATGGTAAAACGAGTCTTTGGCTCGCGAATATGCTCATATCTTGTGATTTTATCTAGTATAGTATCGAAAACATATTTCATTTACAAACGATACATTAAAAGATAAGTGATGGTAATTCAAAGCAGTGAGTACTAATTATCGAATTGAATGCATCTAATTTTAAGTATCTCTCACTGAAGTTCTTTCAATTTGATGACCAATCGTAAGCTTACTACGAAAGTTTCTTTCTTTAAATTATTAATTTTATGTTACTATATTTTACCTTAGCTCCATTAGGACGTAAAGTATGATAATGAATTGGCACATTGCTACCACCGGTGAACTCAAATTCTCACGTACCCTTTAATGCCAACCTGTTTCTAAAATATTTTTCATTCTATCAATTCAACCGAAATGTAATGCTTTGCATATTCATGCGCTGTTCCCTCTGGGATCTCGACTGACAGTCATATAATGACATAATTTCACCTGCTTATAGTACCTGCATAGGGTTTAACGGTAATAATGCTCCTTTGTAAGGATTTTTCTTTCATTCTTCATAAGGATCCATTCTTGTAACTGAGACTTTCTTTGTACGGAGTATGGAAGCTCATTTAGGGGATAAAGTTTATACCCGGGGATTTTCACAACATTCACTACCCTGGGGAAGCATCAATGAGTTTTGGTTATTGGCAAAAGCTAATTTAATTCATCAGAGACTGATATTTTTTAGACATACCTTTTCAGAGAAATATGGAAATTCACAAATGATCAGACCGCTCGATTTTCATATTTTATCAGACGTTGCTGCGGAAAATTAGTTTTTAATTTGATTACTCGTTTATTTGTGGCAACTTGTTATGAATATTTTGATGAAATTTTGATGCATTGATTAAATTACTCTTCACTGAGTTCATCATTTTCCTACATAAGAACTTTATTTGAATGCTTTAACGAAAAATTTTCAGTGACGCACTAATTTTCTAAATAGAAATTTTAGTTGAAAATTATTTTGGTTTTTCTTACCCTTGAACCACTTTCATGTAAATATTTAATTTTGGTAACGTGTAGCTGTAAGTTATTGAGCTAAATTGTACTTACATTGACATTAACCTTATGCTAAATTCTGATCCTTTAGAACGGGTGTTTTGATTATATGCTGCTGAAAACATAGCGATTACATTGATCTTTCCAAGTCAGGTGGAACGACGAAACACCTTTCCATTTTCAAACCATTTTCGGCCAAATTAGCCGGTCGCACTCAATTCTCGTAGCGTACCGTGTAACATTACTTTTCAAAAATATGCACCCGATGCTTAGCTAAGACAGCATGAAACATAGGAACACAGAGTTTCTCATAAATTAAGGTTGATTTCTTATATCTCCTGGCACATGATACCTTTAAATAAGTAATTATTCACGGAATGAGAAGAAGTAGCCCGTAAATTATCTACAGCAGCAGTGATATATTTTACTGATTAAAGCAATAACCGTTGTATTCAGAATTAGTTTCCCTTAAATTTCGCTCTTTTTTTGATAATTTGGATGATTTTCTTTGACATCTTGTCTATGAATAGTTAAATTTTGGCGGTGGTACTTTTCCTTTGAAGGTATAAATTACTTTTAAAGTATGGGGATGTTCTATTTTTGGGTTGCATATCAATGTCCTCTGGTGGTTGTTTTTCAAAGGTGAGCCACTTTTATTTTGAAACTTAATGCCTCTGTTACACCATTTGAAACATGGCAGCTGCTGGTGATTAAAAATACAAAACTAGAATATATCAAATAGTTACAGTGATCATCATAGTCATCGATGTCTTCATCTTGATAAAACCCATAATTTACATTTACTTTACCCTCACATTTTTGGTGCTGTGCTGTTTGAAACTTAGTCGGTTTTTAAGATCCACTGCCCAAAAATACCGTTTTACTCTCTATATTCATGGAGTGCTAAACCCCTTGGTACATGCTTCACCACTTACTACCTTCAAGATTTACCCTCTTTGTAATATCTATCCAATTGGAAAGTTTTACCGAGCGCTTTTTTGTGCAAGCCATTTCCGAGATGCTAGCTTCCAGGGGGAGTGAAAAAAATTGTCTCATCCGAGTCCGACGATGATGCACGCTTAGCTAGTCATAATTGGCGAAGGGGATGGAAATTGTGATTTTCCTGGCCATTATGAAAGGTCAAAGGGCACGCTGAACATTTAGCCCTGTCGGGATGAATCCCCGAGTGGCAAGACAAATTGCGCGGGCCAATCACCGCACGGGACTTCAAAAATTGCGGTGGAGTACATACGCCTGCGGCGATGACGTTTACGTGCCAATCGCTTTAAGTTATGATGAAAAAATTCCTCCGCGTGCGCCGAATCCCAATTGACAATTTGTTTTCAGAGCATAGTCTCTGGGTGACTCGGATAACGACTAAAATTGGTGCATTGGTAAAGTATCCAATAAATGTGCCATCCGTCCGCATCTCGAGACTAAATTAATTGTAACCCTTAGTCGCTTATATTGTGTGAGATAACATCTAATGCTACTTCATATTGAAAAGTAGTTCTGGTAAATTATTTACAACCCTTAAGTAATGTTTGGTTTAAATAAGTAGATTTTATAGTTTTCCTGCATTCTCCCTGAAAAAATATGCCTCTTTTTAAATGGTGGACGTGAGAAAAATTAAGACACCTTAGTCGCCAGTTGAATGGGAATGAAATTTTCCCTAAGTAAAATATTGGTGGCTTTCGTGAGTGTAATTGCGGCCTCGCATTTTCTTTCCACTATAATTGTTTCTAATTCCTTATTTTTTTATCACAACGCAGCCAATTTCTCCCATGCTTGAATTGGAAATTTTTCGGGTCTAGCAGGGAATAGTCACTTAGTATCTCAAGCGTTAGTATTATTTTCAGCAAATCATATGTTTCACCTTTCGAAACGTGAAACATACGATAAGTGATTGCTTGATTATAAACCGTAAGAATTGTGTAACCCCTGGTTTGAAGATGAGAGTCCAGCATTTCGTTTTCGCGTCTCAAGTGGGTACTTATCTTGACTTATCGCGTATAATGTTTACGTTTTAGACCGCGTAAACCTCAATCTATATTTCTTGCTAGTGTTTTATTGCAATTTCTCTCGACAAATTTCCACAGATTTCATTTTTGAGTATATAAGTGTTTATCTTTGTCTGAGAGTATATGACGTTAGAACTTACGAAAATCATCATGGGAATGGAGTCAGATGGGTTATGAGATCTCTGGATGGAAGGATAGGCTGGAGAAAATCATTTCAATGCCGTGGCCGCCTGTTTTGGAAGTGCTGCTTCATGCTGTCCACGGTAGTAGGTATCGCGTCATCAAGGGGAGATCCATTCCCTTCAACAGAAAGCATTCTTGCTACATCACTGAGAAATTTTCATATTCGTCCAAATCTCGTTTTTACATGTATCTCACCGGTTCCCATTCATTTCCCACCCGTGATATCTCAAACCAAATCTTCAGGTTGAAGGTGGGTAAAATCGTTATCTAGTTGGTAAGATGGTAGGGTGTCCACGTTGGTAATACTGTTCACCTTTATCACTACACCATCATCCCGATTAGTTAGGCAGTACATTCTCTTTAGGCTATCAAACTGACTCTTGGTTTGCGTTGAAATAAATATTTATAAATTTTTGTTTCAGGTACTCGGCCATGTCGTGTGCACCACATTGACGGAGTTAAAATTTCTTCCCTTTAATGATGCCGCGTTACCAACAGAAGTGAAATCCGAAAGGTTTTTTCAGCTCTCCGTTCCACTGTCCTGTTGTATTTTTCTCCTCTATTGTCCCATATAGTTTTCCTCTCTCATTTCATATCCGGTCTTACTCGGTAATACAGCGCGTCAATTTTTCCTTCTACTGCGGTTTTCAGAAATAATACCGTAGAATATCGCCAGTGTGTTTGCTACTACTTTTTGAGTTTTTATCAAACTTTTCTCCACAAAAATTTCTAATTTCTACTCTAAAATATATAGTAATAAATTTAAAAGTACCCTATAGCATTTCAAATGGACTCTTCCAGCAGAGCATAGAAATTGCCGTCGAAAAAAATAGGCCATTTGCTTTCCGGGACGATTTGCAAACCATCACAGCACATAGGTTTCTTGATAGACAATTTTGGAAGGATTATTGGTCGAAAAAAATCCTTATATATTTTAGTAGTGCTAAGGAGATAATTATGCTTAAAGGTTCCATGTAGATATTAAACTTTTTATTTTGTCATATGCAGAGTTGTGCTTGCTCAATTTATTTATAGTTTGACCCCAAATGAAATGAGAATAAAACCCGAGGAGTACATTTAAAACTCCATTGTTTTGCATTAAACTTCTTCATCCTGGATAAATTCGATTTTATACGTTGCTACTTAATGCCATTTTTCGGAATACAAAGCGAGATAATGACGATTCCTTCTCTTTTTAGGCCTTCATGAATTTAACAATATCAAGATTTTCGTCATATTTTCTTTGTAAAGCCGCGTCTTATGTTACTATGGCCCAGAAACTAGTAATATTTGATAAAAATGCCTTAAGATAAAAACAAGATCTCAACTCAGCTATTTATTTAAAGAAAAATACCGAGTCCTAGATAACGTACATTTTTAGGCAAATACGAGAGTATCGATCCAATATTTGGAGAGGCATATTAAGACATGCTTTCCGTTTTGTGTATCCCTGGTGGTACGATGAAGTTAAGGCAGGTGAATATAGGATCAGGAGTCTTTTTGGCTGTCGTCTTAAAACTACGGAATTTTGTGTGAGCATTTTACGCTACTCCGGAGTTTCCTCGCTTTGCTCTCTCTTTATATGGCTCATCTCTCGCTTCGCTCGACGACTTGGCCGTGAACTCCCAGCGCTCCCTTCTCTTATTTTGAGAAAATCTTAAACTTGGATCCTCGTGCCCTCGTACCCTCGTACCCTCGCGCCCCATTACCGCTAGCCATGCAAATTTACTTCTAATGCCTCCTCTGAGCGCCAATTAAATGCTATGCAATTACGCCGCTGTTGGAGCCGCATAAAACGAAGAGTAGAGGGAGGCACTCGCGCTTTTTATCGCTACCCGTGTTATTCGTTCACCCTAATAGTTCGAGTGAAGTAATCTACCGAGGGGAGTGCCCGATGCAAAGCTTATCCATCTTTAAAGAAATATATTTACAAAACTTGAAAATATTACCCATAAAGTCCTAAGATTGAGCATTAAAAAGCTATTTAAAAAAACTAATTTATCGCCTTTGTAAAGGAATGGTATATTTTTTTGAGCCGAAAGCCTTTATGCTTATAACTGTTATGCCCAACGTTGATTCTATTACGCGGGTCTGAGTAGTTGTTTTTAGGGATGATATTGTGTACCCTCGTTTTACACTCCACCCGCGTTCTCAGCGAGATTATTTTTAGCTTGAGAATGTATAAGTCTATTTTATGCTGCATAAAACCTGTGGCGAAGATGTGTTTTCTCGAGAATCGAGTCTTGAGCACAGGATGAGTGATCTCAGAGGGAAAGGCTCAGAGGGAGGCACGATACGAGGGGCATTACCTTTGGCTGATTATAGTATTTCCTCCGTCCAAGTCTCCCCGCCCCATCCTCTCTCTCGCTGTCTAAGAGATTACGTCCAGAGAGATTAATCTGCTTTCGGCTCTCTCCCTTCATGCGTCCACAGCACTCTGTTTCGTCACGCGCCATCGCCTTCGTGTGTTCTCCTCTGCTTTGTTCCATCCCAGCTTTCTTCCTCCTCCACCCAGATATATATTATATTTTTTACCCCCGATCTTACACGCACGCAATTCCACTTCTTCGCTCGATCCACTGTCACAATTCCCAACCGAGCTGCGTACCAGCCGTGAAAACTTCGCAAGGTCACCTCTCATGTTTCGCCACCGGATATCCCTGTGGCAGCCGCCTTGCTCTTCCCACTGCTCATACCTGCTTCCTACGCCAGCACTTGAACCTCTTGATGGGTTAGCTAAGTGGTCATAGGTGGAGCACGTAGCAAAAATAGTTTGAGCAAGATTTGTCCTTAGTCTTAGAGAAAATTATATTCCAATGTTATTTTTGAAGTTCAGCATGTGTAAGAACCATGAATTTGATGTCATAATATAAATGGTGCACAAATGTAGTCTCATCCGACTGAACTTCTCATTGGATAAATAAACATGAGTATCAATATATTGTAACTCGTTTATTTTACATTGAGCAACGTCTTCTTTACCCGAATCTCATATAATACAAATGTGTATACATCAATCACGTTATTTTTTACATTGAACAATGTTTTCTATTACCCGTATCACATTTAATACAACATTTCCACATCAGCATTCCTAATTTCTCACCTCTGTCCAAATCATATCCCACTTCAGTTTCCTGGTCCTCCTTGAATTGTCCACTTTCTCTACTTCCCGACACTCGTATTTATTTTCTCGATTTTTCCACACTCCTCCACACACCACTTATACGTAAACTTTCCACTCCCTTTCCACATGTTCTGACCTTCTCCCGACAAAACTCTTACTCCCCGTAATTTTCCTCAACAATCCTATCCCCCAACAATATCCTCCCTGTTCGGACATTCTGCGTGAGACAGAACTGACAACTTGTAAAATCATTACAATGGTGGCGAGCTGGTACGCCACAATATGTCTTCAATTCAACTCATATTTTCACACCGCACATTGAATACTCCTTAACAACTGAAGGTTTTTTCAATTCTGTTAAAAGTATTTCGGTGAGAAATTGATATTATTATTGAAATAGTCGAAAAAGCAATCAAAAGATAGCATAAATCTGATAGAGCACGGCTGAATTACGGTCGAGATCCGGACGTTATAAATTCCTCTTATTTAAATAAAATCTGAATTATGTGCGTTCGTGCGCCTTATCCCTTGTAAATCGGTTTCACTTATCGGCAATATCTCGAAAAGAAGTGCAGTAAGTGGCCGATATTTTGGTATCATTGGAGGTGAGATACTTTTCACATGCATCAAATTATTTGAGAAATTATACGTATTTTGTTCAAACTATCATGAGTGCTAAGATCTAACTGTTTGAGAGCTCAACTTGTCTGGTGGAATTATCACTGGAAAGAGCTGATAAGTTTTGAGACGATCGAAAAATTGGTAGGTGTTTATGTATTAAGGCCGCTGTACACAGTACATTTTATTGTACAAACGAATGTATGAACTCTTGCATGAGGAAAATTGTAGCGTGTAAAGCGCCAGACTATATGATTATCTGAACGACTCAACGGGAAATAGAACCTGCTGTATTTCCATTCATTTTCTTGTACATTCTATGATACATTCGTTTGTACAATAAAATGTACCGTGTAAAGCGGCCTTTAGAGAGGTTATAATGAAGTGGAGGAGGCATTGTGGTGAGCACCCATGAGTGAAGGTGAAGCAAAGGCAGGGATATAAGAGAAGGATGCTGTGCTGATTAACTATGGCCTATTGGTTACTTATATATCAGCAATTTCAGCAGTATGTTTACGCATCGCAATTTTTCTGGACTTTTGCTTGCGTGAAATGGAAATCAATTGCGACTGCCAGAAAGGCTGGCCAGATTGAGGCCTTAACTGTGCGGAATGTAATGGCGGAAATGGCTTCTTACAGCTTCAAGAAAATAGGCAATCAGTCACTATTTTATATAACCTCATTCGTAAAATATAATCGTAGTTCGTAGTATTCAGAACTTAATGAACGGATATGAGTAGATTTAAGTGTTCAACTGCTCTCTGGAATAGGGCTTCGCTCGAAGTGATTATTTAAGACATATATGGGCCCCTCTTTATTTCTCTGCTCAGAGACTGATGTTACCTCTATTTTTGCGTTATCTTTCATCACTATGCCTGCAGTACTTTGTACGAGGCCACTCAGAATACCGTCTGAACATTTGGGGATCTGCCAGAAAATGAGGGCTCTTTTTAATTTGTTATGAGTCCCACCAATGTTCTTGGAGCAAATACCACGAACTTACTTAAACACGGGTCAAGCTACGGTTGAATTTTCTTTGAGTTCTTGATCTCTTTTGTTTTTAGGGCCGCTATCCAGTGACTGGCAGCGGTCGTAGGTTGAGTTCCTGCTCAGCAGCTGGCCTTCTTTTGTTCTCAGAAGTGCTATCAAAGGCCTTTTATTTATTTATTTATTTGACTGATGGAACGCATTTGTTTACCTTCCAGTCCTCCTCTTAGGTCTTGGCTTTAAATTTTGTTCAACTGCATCTCAACTTAGACTGGTTACATCTGTTCGCAGTATAAATCACTTGTTACGTGCAGCCTTACTAAAATATTCATCATAAATGCGGCTTATTTACGCTAAGGAAGCACTTTTATCGGAGTAATATTTCTACTTCCGTTTTTTAAATCCAGTACAAAAGTGCAATTTTTACGACAAATTTAGCAAGTTTCTACTTGTGATCGCATTGCATATCACAATACTTTATAATAAAAACTAGCTACACTCTAATCAAAATATTGGTGAGTTATCATAACCAACTTCATTTTTTGTAGCTCTATGTCGGTATCAAAGTTGGTATCATATTTGGAGTTACTGAAGAAACATCGGAGAAACGATGGTCAAGTGATGATAGAGCCACACTAATATCCATTCAAAATTTTTAATTTTATTTTACACCGTAAATGTGAAAATGGTTTTCAAGAGGGTGTGATGGGGTTGACTCACCACTGGTCGTAATCCGCGCAGGCAAATATCCCTGTAACTCTTTAGTCTCAATAAAATAATAAGAGGGATTGGCAGTGATTGCATTTATATGCTCAGGGAAAATTCTTAAGTCCACATTTCTACTGAATCACAGGCACCGTTACGCAACTATAAAGACTTTTACGGAGAGCGAGAGAGGAAAATCAATGTAAGAATTTGCAACTCACGTCACCTTTTGATTTCTTCTGTCGATTTCGACATGGTTAGTTGTGAAAACACAGGATTGAAAAAAAGAACTCGGGTGAAGCCAATCTCTTTCAGGCGTAAATTACGGCACACCGCCTATCGCGCTACGTATCGACCAACTATCATGATTCGTTGCCGCCAATATCACTCGCAAAACGTCCAAGGGAATGTAATTTATATGCATTTTTTTCACCCTTGAGTTGATTGCCGTTCGAACTTGCAAAATTCCGCTCCTACGAGGCGGCCGGCCTGAGGTGCGGCGGCTATTATTGCAGCTGGACTGTGAGCTCCCAAGAAGAAACTCGGGAGGGTGGGCGTAAGATGGATTGATGGGAGGGTGGAGGTATCGGGCCCGAGTCAGTCACTCCCACCATCCGGGGGGGGATGGGGAGAGAGACCCGCCCCCCCACAAGGCCGTCGGGAAGACAAATGCGTCGGCGGTCCCTTCTATACCCGTCTCCCCGCCTTCCCCACCTTAGCGATTACGTTGGGTTACGCAACCACTACAACATAACTCCCCTCCCGCTTCCTCCTTAGCATTCCTTTCGTCCTCGCGGCCGTGGAATAAGGAGAAAAATCTGGCGTCGTCTTCTTTCGGCAGTTGCCTGGTTTATGAAAACTCTACCACACGGTTCTTTTTATGTGGCGGTTGCTTATTTATTTACATCCGTCTCCCAGAAGTGACGTGAGCAAAGTTAGAAGCGTTGCTTGATACGCGAAGACTAAATTTGGGAAAGAACAAACCATTATGAATGCATTGGAAACCATGCTCATTTCTGCTCAGTTGGTCAGGCTTTAATTGAAGTGGTCCATTAATTTTACGTATTAGTACGAGTACTATTAATCAGGGAAGGTGATCAATAATTGAGTTTAAACGCCCCGTACCTTGGTGACTTCGGTATTTGGAAAACAGACGAAGAGGGAAGAGGAGACTGGTAACGTCATTGACATCGTTTTTCAAACGGCGCCAAAGTACGTCTACCGTATTATTTTCCATCCCAAAGTCGTAGAAAAGGCATAGCAAAACTTAGTGACACTTGCCAGAGGAGAGTTTGAGGTCACTGAGAGTGAATTTAGCTTTGATGAGAAGGTAAAGGCATGGAAAGACTGTATTGGGGGCGTGTAGAGAGACACTTCATTCATTAATAGAATTTATGTTCTAAGACTTACTTTTTGGTTATCCATAATCCATAACATAACGTTGAAGAATACTTTTTACAGTCCGTAATCAATCTTTCCACTTCGTCGGCGAATTTAATAAAAATTATCGTGTACATTACATAGTTTTCATTTATTTAGTTATTAAGCCTCTTTTTGTATACACCTTTAGTTATTGTCTCTTCGTCCGGACGTCATTCTCTCTACCATATAGTTCCATTAACTTTTACAACAGTTTTCCATTTAGAGCACTACATATACTTATCTTAAAGTGACCTCATATCGACATCCATGATTTAAAATCCTTTTTCTTTCCAATATGGTTTTAATATTTTTTTGTCTTAATGATCCTCGAGTATCTTTTATTGTGTCAAGGTCAAATGATATTGTAAACAAAAGTGTTGATGGCATAAACGTAGCTGAAGGACGCTGACAAATCGTTGTCTATTACTTCGTACCCACGGTCTATACTATTCAAATACTGAATAATTTGATAGATTGTTGTCTTCAAAGCAAGAATTTAGTGCCACAGACATTTACATATGTTTCCTCTGCGTAAACCCGGCACATTTGCAACCAGAATTCATCCTAGTACTGTCAGGATGGAAGCTAGTGCTCTCACCATAGCATTTTCCTTTTAATTCTGTTCCATTTGTATTTAGTTTGCACTCACTAGTACAAAAATCCACTCATTCCATTTATTTTTATTCCTTGGATAATCTGTTCCGCCTCACTGCAACACCCTTCCGAAAAATGAGGACGTTTTTGTGTAGACAATATTTTCTTACCATTTCTTCCGTTCTTTAACTTAAAAAGCATCTAGGATGCTGCTTCCATTTTAATTCCGGGGTAAAAAAATTATGAATGTTTTTGGGGCAATTTAAAAAATAATGCTGCTCTCAATAAAATGCGTTAGTTGGACTGGGTTAATGGAGCTAATGGGGCCATCACTTCCATTACCTGAGCTTGGCGGACGAGTTCTATGCTTATGGAAAAATACGATGCTCTCACGAAATGTGCTCCCCATGGAAGTTATTATGCATTTTTATGAACACAGGAAGAGGCCTTTACAATATGGTGGAATTTTTGAAGGTATAGAGTTTTCCCCTATCATTTAAAAAATCAGCATATTATCATGCATATGAATAATTATGCAATAATAATGCTTGTAACATGTGTTTATTTTGTTTTCAGTGATGGATGGGTATTTAAAAGTTTTGAGTATTTTTTCAGTAAACGATTCTTTTTCAATAATATGGCCATTTATAATCTGCATTAGGGTGCTTTCATTATTTCATTATTTTTAGATCGGTCTTAATTGTTCAGTTCAGTAAAGAGGTAATTACGTGGTTTGACCGAAATCCCGTGGAAATTTCAAGACATTAGTATGCATTAAATTATAATTGACCTTTATTTGTATTGATTAATTTTGAATCAAGAAATACGAGAAATATATCATGAGATTCATCGACCCAAATTGAAAATTGTTCACTCAAGATTTTCAGCCATACGGAGTGTACTTCATGTCATCAGTTTCAGCGCTCCTCTGGTAGGCAGAATATTTCTAATTTTCCCACCATTCGCAAATATAGCGTAGCGGAACAGAGAGACCTTATTGTATAGATCATCTGAAGATGGTTCTGCTTTCACTGCGTGAGTCAAGAAAAACACTTAGTATCACGTTTTTATTAATTCAGTTAAAAAATCCTGCTTTTACTGGTAAAATCGGTTACCTAATGAAGACCAAAAATAATGGCACAAAATGTTCCACGAATATATTTTGCACGGCCACGTATGCACAGCTATTGCAGCCGATTGCTGCGCCATTTACATGAAACTGCCATATTTTTGCTTCTATTACGGCAGTACGTCGCTTATAACTTTCAAAAATAGGTGGTAAGATGCTTATATTTCATTCTTCTTCCCAGATTTTTTCACTTCAACAACGCAGTTTATATTAAAGGCTTGCGTGTGCTTTCTTGTTCAAACCGACTTTCTTCTGCTGTAACCTAAGCTATTTTCAACAACCTCATATTAAATTTTCTACTTTTGAGACTAAATTACAGATAAATCGGTAAACCATACTTAATTTTCATCTCAAATAATAAAAAGCACTTCAAAGATGCTATATTCAAGTTTTCAGAAAATCAGGAATAAGTGACCATGAGGCCATAGTCGCCTTAACTCCCGATAGATCATATTTTGTTATTCATAATCATTAGTCGTCTGCTTTCGCAGGTCCGTGGTGCCTCCATCTCTTTCTTCCCTCTGCTATCCTCTTCAATTCTCTGTAACTCCCTAAATCCTTCAGGTCTTCAAAAATCTTTCATTTCTTTCTTCCTCTTTTGCGGTTTCCATCCACCATTCCTTCCAGTACATCTCGTAACAAACATTTCCTTCTCAGTACATGTCCCATTCAGCTCTTCTTCCTATTGTCAATGGTCTTTAAGAGCTTTCTTCCTTCTTTTATTCTCTTCAACACCTCTTCGTACCTAACCCTATCAGACCACTTGATGTTGTGAACTTTCCTCCGAATCAACGTTTATAAACTCTCTACCCTTTTTCTATCCTTTTCTGTTATCGTCCATATTTACCCACCATACAAAATCATACTCCAAACAAAACACTTGTCGGTACTTTTTTTTCAGTTCCAGCTCCATTTTATTAGTTAGTCATACCAATTCTTGTTCTCATCTCCATTTCACTCTTCCAATCCTCGGCCACTTCAGTTCCCAGGTACTTGAACCGCTTTACCTGCTCCAGATGTTCTCCATCCACATAAATATTCTACTCTTGCTTTATCCCCACTATCATTACTTCAGTTTTCTTTTTATTGACTTTGAGTCCATATTCCTCCTTCGTTAGTACTAGGGGATCAAGCATTTTATTCAAATCACTTTCTGCAAATTATATTATATCATCTGAAAATCTAATTGTTCTGGTTTTTCATCCACCTATGCATACTCTTTTATCTTCTTTCCAACACATTTTGTTATTACACACGGCGAATAGAAAATGACCAGCTTTCGTAAACTGAAGATCCAAAGCTATCCTAGCTTTTCTGTCTCTACAGCTGTGAGATCTTCTCTTTAATCCTCGACGATACACTACTGGCGGCGTCGGATAACACGAGAATAGCGGTAGAAATTCGGACATAAATTGAACTTGTAGTCTCGCTATTAACCACCTTCATTTCTTATATTTCGCACATTGTCCGAGCGGTGAGTAATTATGTTTTTGTTGATTGAGATTGTTAATTGAGTGAGATTTTACCTACTCTGGGTATTATACATTGGTCATATTTTTCCTTATCAAGCCTTAAGCGCATTTCAAATTTGGTGCTAGGGTGTATGCTTGTTACGTGTATCCCTAAAGGTGTAGCCTTACTCTTTCAAGGTCTATTGTAATAAACTTTTAGGAGTAACATATCGAGATACGGAATGGTTTAATCTGTCTTGGCCATGTTTAAAGACCCTATTCTGTACTGATTCAGCATACCACCTCCCTCTAAAAGATGTGAATCTTTCTCCTTCGTGAGAAACTCATTTGAACTCACATTATTGTATCAATTGGTAACTTAACTCTATGAGAGGGAAATTGCTATTCAGAGGCACAGGTGCTGGTGAATTTACTAAATGGAAACATTTGGGTAGGCTAGATTTTGAAAATGAAGTTGAGGTGAAGGGGGATTACATTGGCCGATGGCTTTGGAATGAGTGAATGAGAGAGTTGGAGGAGTGAGGTTGAGGAGGGTTTTGCTCGGATGAGGTGGCAATTAAAGACGGATTGAGAGGGCGAGGTAACTTGATAGTTTCGCGGTGCCCGGGGCGGATCGTCCTGGGCGGGGCGGGAGGGCGGGGCCGATGCGTTCAGGGGAGAAGGGGGCGAAGAGTATGCGCGAGCGAGCAGCTGCGGAAGCAGAACAACTAAGCGTGCGTTCTCGAGCGTGTGCCTTGCGTGGGCGACCCAATAGGTGTTTCCGTGTTTGCGCACGCGAGGCTTTCATTTGTTCGTGCATTCCTTTCGTCGAGCAAGTGCGAGACGTAAACCGAACGTTGATGGAAGCGGACGAGATACACGAGTGACAAGTAGAAGGAAGGCGAGCGGGATGGTGTGGTAGCTGTAGCTGAAGGAAGAGGATAAGGCCAGGGAGAAAGAGGAGAGCGCGGCAGCTTTTCACTTGTGATGGAAGTGTGTACCGCACAAATTATTCATTCACAACGAAAGGAAAGGTGTTGCGGTATGCGCAGGAGGTAGTGAAGACGGTAACAGAAAATATCTGATGATGGCCTCAACCTATTAGCTATGTAATTTATATAATGAGGCAATGCACGACTGATTGTTTGGTAATTCCGCCATTTGGGATAGGCGGCTAGATTGCCGATTGGAGAAAGGGTGGAGGGATATCCGACCGGCGTTAGCCTACTCGTAACCATGGGCGCGAGGAGTTATAAATTTTTAAGTCTATTCAAATGAATCGAGTGCTGCATTTTGATTGCTCTCCAAATAGTACTCATTTAAGAATCTAGATGCCGTTGGAAAATCTACACCTCTTCCGTGATTTGATCCCAGGCCATGGTAGCGAAAAGCCATTAATCTAGCTACCACGTCAACTAAATCCGACGCCATAGCTACTTTTATTGAATAAAAATTAAGTGGACCAAGGCATATTAATTCAACAGATGGAGTTCTGTACTTGAAAATTCTGCCCTTACATAACCCAAATAGGAGGCGCAATACCAGTTAAAATCCATCGCCAGATCCTGGATTAGAACTTTGGTCATCGACGCCGGCATCCATTAAAGAAGCCCCTACGCCTCAATGTCCCTCACTATAGTTGGTGGCCGCGTCTGGAGAGAGGCGGGAGCGTGAATGACTAAAAGGGAGTGGAATGGGAGAAGATGGGAAAAAGGGAGGGAAAAGGTGGAGACTAGCGCGGAGGTAAGAGGCATCGGAGGAAGACAAACGATGGGGGGGAATAAATAATTCATGGGGTGCGTTGGGGAAATGGAGATGAGAGGGAGGGGGGAGATCGTGCGATCAAAAAAGTGAGCGTCGCGCGCGCGCCCTAGGAAATCAGGCGAGGAAGACAAAAAATAACAATGTCCTCATCAGCATGGCGGCCGCGTTTTGCGTGGCATTCATCTGCATTAATTTGTCGGCAGCGATTGCTTCATTAATCACGAATCACTCAGCTGTGAGTCAGCGCACTGCATGTCAAATACTTCCTGGAATATTTTCCTTATCCTTGACGGGGTTGAACTTATCAGGCAGCCACTTCGGCGAAATCTAAATTACCTGGTGAAAATGTGCTCCGATGTTCCGGGAATCAAAGAAGCTGTTGATATACACCTTTGATGTTCTAAGTTCTGCGGAAATAAACTTAGAGCACATTTTATACGCCGTTGTTGAGGAATCAGCTTGAAATAGGTGGGAAATAAGTCTTCATCATGCCGATGGGACGTGTTTCGATACGCAGTGTAAAGACAAATAACGATTATGTAAAATTAAACCTCTTAGGGTTAGACCCATTACTATACACATCGGTCACCCTAATTCATGAAACGCCTTAGAGATTTGGCAAGTTTGATATTAACGGGAATCATAAAAATCCACCGCTCTGCTTTGCACCGTTTTGAATGCTACCACTTAAGTTAAAAGAGCGAAATGATAATTCGGCCAATTTTAATTCGAGTTGGCATGGTCTGCTTTCGAATGGTCTTGAACACACATGTTCGTAGGGTAAATTAATGAAGTAGGTCTATTTCAAGTGACATGTTTATGCAGTACACTTTTCAAATCGTATTTCGGTCTTTGACCCTCGTTATCACTTAATAATATTTATCGCCTCTTTCCGAGCTTTCGGTTTCCACGCGGGATTTCGCAACATCCACATAAGAGACAAAAGTCAATTCATCAGTGATTTTTTTGTTTTGAGGAGCGGTCAAGTCTTTGCTCCACTGACCCAAGGACGCTCCAGATACTTTTTATATCCTCCACGTTTTTATCCGACACTTGGCCGACGACTCCTCATTTTCATCTTGCCAAACCAGTAAATATCTACAAACTCCATGGATATGTATATTTTAGAGCCAAAATCTCATGTTGAAATAACAGTGAATATTAATGAATAGTAGAGCCAATTGTAACCAGGTATAGATGACTCAATGGTATCAGGTGAAGCATGATGAATCTCCTTCATGATTGATCAAAAGAGGAAATGCACTTGCAAAATTCCACAGATGTTTATTTGGCATTACCGGTGATGGTAATATCTTGTATAGAAGCCGGTCGTACATCTTAAATAACTGTGGAACCTTGCATATGCTTTTTCTTCTTTTTATCAATGATAACATGGAAAGAGGAGCCTCCGTTCTAAACTTGTGGCATTTTCTATGAGGTAGCAAAATTTTCCAAGTTCTTAACTCGAGCTGTTATTAATTATGCTCGTGTCTCCCTCGGCATTCAATGGCCAAACCCTGCAAACAGAAGTAAGCTAAAGTTGTTAAGGGGTAATATTTGTATGTTTTGAGTCACATTTAAACATTTAAGCATTTTTCAAACTTTGGATAATGACTCATTGAAAATTACCCAGCCGAATCTCAAGTAGCTGACAAGCTACCACTTTAAATAAACGTGCGTACTCGCCAATTTTCGTGATTGTTTTTGATACGTTTCATAGTGTTTATTTCTTTTCACTGAGTATCAGATTGTTCTTTCGAGACGCTATTCCGTTTAATATCTAATTTAATGATATGTTAATGCAATTATTTTTTACATCTTTCCATATATTGCAATGCATTGTTGCATATGTGATGAGTTATTGGCCTTTGGCCATTTTTATTCAGCAGGCAAGCTTGAGTAAAAATTAGACGCATTACTGATGTAAAAATGAATGCCCAGTGATGATTTGAGGTTACGGCCACTGAACTGAGTATAATTCACGTCTGACCCGAGTGTGATCACGACGCGTTTTTGGTGCACAGGTTGTTATATTTTGTTTGAATCCGTATTCGAAAGTGTCTTATGTAGATTAAGACCGAGCAATGCGCCTGCATGGATGACTTAGTTACGTGTGAAAGCACAAAATTACAAGAAGCTTCCTCCTTTTGAACATTTGAATTGTATTCCTCTCCTGCATTCAATTCAATTCTCCACGTGCTCTCATATCAAAGGTTCAACCACTCTGGCTTAATAACTTTTAACTTGGTTGAGTTACTTGGAATACACCTCATTGCTAACTAAAAACTTAATTTTCCAATTTCTGGACCTACTATTGCGTTTCTTCCCCCAACTCCTTTGAAATGATTGCATAGGAATGTCGATGGATGCCTCTCCAGAGACGTGACATGGTTGCAATTTCTCGTCAGATTTACAATGAATGTGATTGTTATCCATTCAGATCTCAGCGGTATGTGATTGGCTCTATGCTGTTCCGTGATTATTTTTCATTTAGATCACAGGAGTGTGTGGTTGGCTCTCTGCTGCTCCCTTCTGAATGTGATGTGTTCCCCGGCTTGTAATTTGTCGTCCACCGCCAGGATGGCTTTCTGTCTGTTCTTTCGGTCCATCTTCTTCTTCCAGACTAAAGCACATCTTCATTCCGAATGCCTTTTACATTTTAATTGAGTTCCTACCTATTTTAGATGAGTTCGTCCTTGCGAATTTAGTCACGTATTTACTACTAGTTCCTTGGGTCCTTTCCCATTGTCCCTTTCACCTTTATTCCTCCAGTACGATTTCATGTGATGATCCCCGTAGTGAAAGCATTCACGATTGGGAAATAATGAATATGTCCTCTTAAGCTCAAGGCACTCTCGACTTCTTTTCTAATATTCTAATATATCATGCACAGGTCAGCAAAAGTTAAGTCTGTAGCACAGAATTGGGCTACTATGTTCTCACCCCTTTGCCATGAAGAATGTGATGTCTGGAGTTATCTAATTAGGATGTCATGTTTTGCTCCGTCGCACGTTTTGTGAAACCCATAAAACTGAACATTTTCTTACATATCTTGTCTATTTTTTGTTTTGTTACTTGTCATTTCTTATCTATTCTAGATATCATATTTATTTTTATAGTCATAAATATTGTTTATTGTAGTCATAAATGCCTCAATCGTTGCATGCAATTGAATAAATATTGTTGGAAATTGACTTGCTAATGTAGACTGTTTCCATACTCTGGCTTCATCATTCCACTTTTTGTCGATTTTTTCTTCTTTTTATTAAATTCTGTTCTGCTTTATCAGTTGTTACCCCAAAATTTTTATTTTGCTAATTCCGGAGATATTGAGTGAAATTTATTCAAGATCGTTGTAAACTGAACCGCAGTAAAAGTATGCATTTTTAGATGATAAACATTTCCAAAGATTGTTTTGTTACCTCCTACTTAGCTGTACTCTATATCAATTTTGAATAACAATATTTCAATTCTCGAAGAGCAGAAATTTATATTGTGGGTTTAGAAAAAAACGATACCTGTAACGATAAAGCGGAGGAAATGAAACATTTTTACTACACTCGGTATCCGCAGGAAAGGCTTGTGGAGAAAGATGCGGAATATTAGCAATCATCGGGATGCAGGATTGGAACAGGTAGCGAGCTCTCCAGGTTTGGAACAGGTAGCGAGCTCTCGCGTTTTTACGATAAAGATTAATAAGTAGACGGTCTCCGAAATGCGCCCAGCATTCCAAGAGCCCTCATAGCAAAGGCTGTTCTCATGACAACGGGCAGATGTTGAGAGGAGGCGCCTTCTGTTTGAGAAGACATCTCTTCGCCAAACGTTTTTATTATGCCGTTCAAGATGTCACTTCCCTAATTATTCTTTCCATTATCTCCATTCCTGTCATTCTGCCATGCAAATTTCCTCGCGGTCTCTACAAAACTAGAGCGCGTTTCTTAAACTGCTCTAATTTGTATCCCACTCATGACTTACGACATCGCGGAAATTCTCATAATCCCTCTCGCATACGGAATATAAAGAGCTAAAGTTTGCTCATAAATATGGGGTAAAAATAAGTCACAACACTTTTTATTCTGCAAGTAAATTTTTAAGAGCATCAGTTTTATTTAACTGATCTAAGTTGTGCGAATTTCCACAGAGAAAAAATGATCCGCCTTGGATTCGAACCCGGATCCCTCGACTTCCGGCCGAGTGCCTAAGCCAGTCAAGCTACGGTCAAATTAATATTTATTGTCACAAATGTCCAGAGTACATACTTTTACAAACAGGAAAAAATTTCATTAATATTTTACTCTTTTGAAATGCAAATTATATTATTTAATGAGTTCTTGTCTAAAGTTTCTGTTTGAAAAATTAGAGATTCAATTTTTCCATCATTAGTATCAATGAAATAATTTCTTCATAGAACACTGGGTGTCTCGAACCGGCTACCTCTTGTATGACTGGACTACGGTGCCCGATGCCTTTGCCGGTGCGGCTACGCTGGAGGCATGGAAGATAATAAGCCTGCTGCCGTTGTATTCTGCTCTTTCCAGCGTTCTCGCCTGCAACGACGTCCCCGCGTCTGCGCACTGCTACGTCTGCGGTGTGGCTGGCGGAGTGGGGTCGTTCGTCACTGTTTCCGTTCTTGTCTCTATTTTTCTTTCCTCTTCCTCCGCTTTCACAAGTAATCTGTGGAGCCAGGTTGTGGTTGGATCAGCTGTAACTCGGTTCTCCACCTGTTTTAAGCAAAGGGAAAGGGGGGTGCCTGTCCTTTTTTTTCGTGTTCTTATATTGATATATGTTCCTATTATTTGAGTCAAAAGCTTGTTTCGTCTATTTGGAAATAATTTGAAGTCCAGACAGAGGAGGCGTTCATGATGAACCGATCCCCCTCCGAAGGTATCCCATAATCGATAAATGTTTCGAATTGTGTCCCAGACGGGCGTGTTTTTGTCACAACCTAGTATATGGTGTGCAGTATTGTCGATCTTTTGACATTTTAAGCAGAGAGGGGAGTCTTCCAAGCCGATTCGGTATCTGGACTCTCTTGTGTCTAATATCCCTGCTATTGTCTCGTATAGGGCACTCTGACTCTCCGCATCGGCCTTTTTGTTGGCCGCCCAGTTCCTCCACTTGTTTGGGGGAGGTGTGAGTGGGAATTCTCTCGCTTTTAGTCGGTCGTAGACAGTCTTTGTTTTGAATATTTCCCCTTCTCCCCTCTGGAGGCTCTCTACTATCTCCCTCGTATCTTTTATGCCACGCTTAAATGTGTTCGAAGAGGAACCTCCCCCCTCCCATGCCGAGCGATGAAGTGCTCGGCGCGGGGCGTCCCCACCCCCCAGAATCTTGGCACTTAGTTTTGTGTAGACCACCTTACACTTGAGCGGAATGTCGCACAGGTTTAACCCTCCCCTCTCCATAGGGGAGCACACTTGTTTTCGTGAGACCTTCCTAACATATCCGTTCCAGAGCATTTGATTCGTGTTTTTAATTATCTCTGCAGAAGTTCTTTTATTAAGCGGCCAGATATGGGCCGCAAAGAAAACCCCCGGGAGCACATGTTGCTCTATCAGACGGGCACGGGCTGTGAGGGGGAGGGAAGGGATGGTGAATCTCCTCGCCGCCCAAGCCACCGCCCCGCTCACTCCCTCCCAGTTCCTTTCTATCATTTCTTCCGTTGTTCCGCCCCACCAGAAACCAAGCACTTTAAGCGGGGGAATCGCCACATTCCAACCCGCCGCGGTCGCCTCGGTAAGGTGCCCTCTCAGAGGGAGCACTTTGGATTTGCTAACACTCACTTCTACGCCAGCCGGAGCGAACTCCCGGAGAATATCCGCAGCTGCCACGAGCTGGCAGGGGTCAGAGATGAAAAGTGAGAGGTCGTCCGCGTACACCACCCCGGGGTATGTGGTCCCAAAGCGGCGCACGCCCACCCCCACCTCCTCCATCGCTCTAATAATAGGGTCGACTGCGATGGCATATAAAAACATTGAGAGCGGGCATCCTTGACGTACTGAGTTCGTTATAGGGAAGAGACGTGACGTCCTCCCTTTTATTTTTATACATGCTCTTGCATTTTTATATAATGTTGTAATGAAATCAATAAAATTGGCAGGGAAAGCCATCTTTTTTAGTACTAATAAGATATATTCAGGCCGGATAAAATCAAAGGCTTTGTTAAAATCAATCGCTAAAATTGATAAAAAATTCTCGGAGGGGGGAGCCTCGGATAAGACTATGTCCCTAATTAGGACGCCAGCATCTAAAATACAACGGGAGTTTGACACCGCGTGCTGTGAATGATGTAAGATACTGTCAGCAACGGCTGATAAACGCGATTTTAAAACCCGAGTAAAAACTTTATTATCACAATTTATAAGAGCTATGGGCCGGTAATCATTTAGTGATTGCGGCCGGCCCTTCTTTGGTTTTAATGAGATCACAGCTGTCCGTTGGCTTAAAGTCATTCCGGCCGAATGACTTTTAAAACTATTAAAAATACGAGTTAAAACAGGAACTAAAATATCACGACACGTGGTATAAAATTCATAGGGGAGGCCGTCCGACCCAGGGGCCTTGCCCTTGGGAAGGGAGTGGAGAACTGCGTCCACTTCCTCGCCCCTAATCGCGTCGGCAATCGCATCTTTCTCGTCCTCAGAGAGTGTGGGTAGTGTAGGGAGTGGAGGGGAATCTTCCTCCCTCCATGTCCCGTAGCGATTGTATGTGTTTTCGAAGAAATGGGCGGCGTCCTCGAGCAGTCCATCGCCCGCAGGATCCGCCGGTGTCTGGTGGTCAACCGTCTCCTGGTGTAATTCGACAACACGCCGAAGTTCGGCGAGCGTATAGGGACCCCAGACGTCCGGGTTGACTTCACGCTGCCAGCGGCTAGGTGCATGCCTCTCCATCTCCCGCCTGAGGATTATATTCTTCAGCTCACGCACTTTTTCTTTAAAATTTTCCGGCCGGGGGTTGGTGTTGATTAACTCCCCGAGGGCAGAACGATAAAAACTAATGGTCTCGTTCTTTTCCTTTTTCCAATGTATCGTCTCCTTCTTTAAAAAATAAATTATTTTGCGCTTAAAATTTTCCTCCCACCAAGTTAAAATATTCCCCTGGTAGTTGTTGAGGGTAGAGATTATATCTTGTACTCTCCTTCTTACAGCAGTGAGAAATTCGTCGTCTTGCAGAGGCCTTGTATCCATACACCACATACGGGGGGAGGTCGGTTTATGAGGGAGGGAGGGGTCGGGAAGGGTTAGGTCGAGGAGAAGGGCACAGTGATCGGAGAGGGATATGGGAAGGGTACTAGTGGTGTAGGGGAGGGGTTTCAATTGACGAGAGAGGAGAACAAGATCGATGCGGGTACGAGAGTTATGGCCAACACGCGTGTATGAAGCGGGGCCCACAGAGCTATTTAGAAACGCATCTACCGCATGCGTAGACTCAATTAAGAGTTTCAAGGCTCGACTCGGACGATTCAAAACTTTGTCTCTATTGGACTCGGAGTCTTCGCGCCTATAAATACTGTTAAAATCACCCGCTAAGATGGCTTTCCCCGTAAAACAAAATAAATAAGGCATTAAAATATCGCTAAAAAAGACCTCCCTCTCGCGACGGTTCTTTTCGCCCGCAGGGGCATAAATATTTAGAATAGTGATATCGTTCACCGTCAAAGATATAATCCTTCCGGATTCGTGGAGGCGCACTGTGTGTGTCTTTAGGTTGCTTTTTATGAGGGTACAGGTCCCAAGATATGAGTCTCCAAAGTTTGTATATGCTACATATTGGGGGTCGGGCCACTTGACCCCCTCAACATACTCTTGGAGGCAGACGATATCTGCCTTACAGTCTGAGACGAATGTGGCTAGTAACTTCATCTTAAGGGCGTTTGACACCCCCGCTATATTGAGAGATAATATTCTCATTGTAAGATTTGAGTAAGTATAAGGCTTACTCCTCTCCATACCTATGTACTTTCTCACTTTCTCCTATTACCTCTACGTAAACCGCTTCTCTTTCTCTTACTTTTACTTTTGTTATTCCTATCTGAATCCGAATGAGTCTCCTTTGGAGAAGAACACCCGGGGTCGAATTTTGGTTGGGTTGGTGTTATCATAGAGACCTGCGTATTGTCGCTCGGGGGGACGGGGGGGAAGTCGAAGGAAGAGGGTGGAGTGCTCGTTGACATCTCTTCCTCCTCTGTGTCATCATCCGGCGTTGACTCGTCGTCCACTCTGGCCTCTGCTTCCATTTCCGTCTTCTGAGATTCGGGGGAGTCAGGGGGTGCTGGCTGGGATGTGATGATCTCCTCCGTTTCGGTCACCTTGTCCTGGTTCTTGTTTTCTTCGTCTCCTGCCTGGTGGAAGGGGGGGGGTGGAGGAGGTGCGGGAGATGAGGATCGGCGTGGGGAGGTAGGAGAGCGGGGAGGGAAGGGGGTGGGGTGTGAGGTGGTGGATAAGTGTAGGAAGGGGAAGTCCCTCTCATCAAGGTGGCGATCTCCTTTTTCTGTTGGTAATATTGGGCTAGACGTTCGGAGACGTTTGGTGGGCTCCGGGTCGTCTTCCGCTACGAGGCGCTTGACTGCTGTATCCTCAGCCGATGATCCTGTCTGACTGGGCGCAGCTTGGACTTCCTCCCCCTCTAAGCCAAGTAGGGAGGCCGCTCCCGCAATCAACTGCTCCTCGTTCACTTCTGGATCGCCCACTCGCCCAGCCTGGGCCACCTCGTTAAATCCACGTGGCCCATTATTTCGGGGGCAGTTCTTCCTCTCGTGCCCCTCGGCCGAACAGCGAGCACACGTCCGCTTCTGTCCATCGTATATTACAATTGCCCTATGCCCTCCGATCGTGATGTATGATGGTATGTTGGTGGCTACCGCCATACGCACGATTCTAGTTCCGGTGAAGCACTTGAAAAGGTGGTCGCCATTCCATCTGTTCTCGCTAATTTTATAAATTTTACCGAAGGTTTGGAGGGCTAGGCCAATTTCCTCCCTGGTGATTTCGATGGGTAGACATAGGATCTTCACGTTAATGGGGGATCCGGAGGTCTTGTCGACTGTCGCCGTTGTCCTCGGTGTTTCCATCGTAGGAAACGGCAGTTTTCTTGTGGTGGTTTCTATTATTCTAGAGACTATGCTCTCATTCCCGACTTTGATAAATGTCGTTCTTCTATTGAGGCCAAACTGTATGGCCAAAACCTCCTCTTCCGCGAGGCCCAACACCTCCCTAATGAAGGTGTGGACCTCGAGCGGGGTTGGAGCGCTCACATTCTCCTCTAATTGGAGGAAGAGGGTATTCTGTCGCTCGACAACCATGTCGAAGCGATGGAAAAAATAAGAAAGTTGGGGACAAGCCCCGGGGCACTAGCTACAGGGGGGTCACTGGGTCACAAAAATAACCACGAAACAGGAAAAAAAAGAAGTGCTACTTTGCACATAGAACACAAAATAGAACCGTGGCGTTTCACACAACACACTGAGAAAATAAATCCGTGGTCCTTCACTTGAACATAATAACAAAAACTCACAACGTGCGGCCGCATCCGCGGCCGCCGAAACGCAAACCGTAGAAAAAAACTTAAACAATTGTGATCACTTTTCACTCAGTAGAAAAACTCGGAGAGAGACCGAACGTCTCTCCCAAAATCCCGGGCGAGGGAAGGCTTTCCTTCCCGGGGAAGTCTGGCCTTGACGTCGGATTACGGAGCTCTTGCAAAACACGTCCGCTCTCCACAAGCTACCGAGGCGTCTTCTGCCCCTATGGATTTTTTCTCTGTGGAAATTCGCACATTTGTGCATTGCGGGTGACTCCGTAAATTGGAACTCCGTGGCTAGTCCCGGATAGCTTAAAATTTGTCAAATAAGAGTGAACGCCTCTCTGTGTTCAAAGTACGATCTTTCCTCGTGGGCAGTGGCGCTAAGCGATCAGTAGCGTCTGATTGTTACAATGTATGTCCGGCAGTCGAGAACATCTAGTCCCGTAAAGGTCACAAAAATCCATAGGGAAAGAGGTCGCTTCGGTAGATTAACTGGCTAAAGCACTCGGCCGGGAATCGAGGGATCCGGGTTCGAATCCGGGTCAAGGCGGATGATTTTTTCTCTGCGGAAATTCGCACATTTGTGCATTGCGGGTGACTTCGTCAAGTGGTACTCCGTGGCTAGTCCCGGATAGCTTAAAATTTAAGATCTAAATTGATCAATTTTTTGTTTGCGATTGTGTGTTTTTTTAACATAAGGCGGATTGAATGTGACCACCGTATCACCCCTCAAGCCTGATTTAATGATATATATTTAGCGCTATTCCTGCTTGGAGCATATGTTTAATTTTATGCAAATACATTGTGCTTACTACTTCTAAATCATCAGTAGGTATGTCGTGGATCTTCTTTTTTACGTTTCTGCTTGGATTTTCTGTCACCGTCACAGGTATTTTAAGTACATTACTATTTATAAGTGAATGGAAGCAATTGAGCACTGCTTCTTTTTCCGGCGTCAAATGACTTTTTTGTTTCTCACAGAGGTCCCGAATCCTATTGACAAAGAATGGTGAAGAAGGTATGAAGAATAAGCAAAGGTGTGAAGAAATTATCTTTTTTAGAGTAATCCTGGGTATTTTGTAAATTTTAGGCAGTAATAGTAAAAAGTAACAATTCTCCCTTCCTCAGTAGTTTTTGAAGTAAAACAACATACTCGTCTTTCAGCGAAAGCCACCATTGAAATAAGGTTTCAACGTATCATTCCATGATTTGCACTGGAAGTGACCTGTCATGGTGCCTGATCAGTAAATGGGCCACTGCTCAATAATTTACGAGCACATTGTTGCGACTCTGATGCACAAAGACCTCACTGTGCGCTTAGACAGTTTGGATTTCCGATGCACAAAGACCTGTGTACACAGATAGGGTAGTATCGAATTGTAGTGCGGAGATTGGCATAGCTGGGAGTGTTCTCTTTACAAAGGGGCCAGAGCTTTGACCACTCAGAAGAAGAAAGATATTATGCCAAACCGGTAGTACTCGGGAGTATGCTTGCCTTTTGCGTTAGAGAATTTAAAACAACCGTGCCCTCATCACACTCTTGGACATCTCTCAGCCGAATGCCAAGTATAGCGAATACCTACACGGAGAAGAAATTTGGTGCATTAGCTCCATAATACAGAATGCGACTAATGAGTTCGTATGGCTGTTATTTTTTATTCTTACTTAATATGGCTATAATAAATAGACAATCGATTTGCTATAGTAAAGACAATATGATGAATATGTACGCTAGTAAATTGAAGCCGATAAACATAAACAGCTATCACCTTTTAGCATGAAAAATTATCTCGTGATCAAGTATCTCTCTCTAGTTTACATTGCAGTTCTTTGAAATTGTTTTATCCTAGTATTATGTTAATACATGGTGATTACTTTGAGGAAGAAGGTATGTATATTTAGTGAAAAATCAGCTTTCTTCACGAGTGTTAATGCTCAGTGGCATCATCTACATTTAGAAGAAACATTTTTATCTCGACGAGAAAAATGTTTGCTGTAAATGTTTTTGTCCACAGAATTTGCTAAATGAACGTTATTTTGAACTTGTAATTAATTAGAAATGAAGAGGTGCTGGAGAGAATAAAATAAGGAAGAGAGCTCTTAAAGACCACTCAAGATAGGAAGAAGAGCTGGATGGGACATGTACTGAGAAGAAAGTGTTTGTTACGAGATGTACTGAAAGGAATGGTGGATGGAAACCACAAAAGAGGAAGAAAGAATAGAAAGATTTTTGAGGACCTGAAGGATGGAGGGAGTTACAGAGAATTGAAGAGGAGAGCAGAGGATAGAAAGAGATGGAGGCACCGAGGACCTGCGAAAGCAGACGGCTAATGATGAATTAATTACTTTTATTTAAAAACAGGCATTTCTGCATCCAATTTCAGTGATAAACCCTAGCAGTTATAGCTACGCAGCTGAAGGTGCTGTATCAAAGCTTCACGGCAACGGGGGAAAAGATGGCGTTGACGAGATTACTCGACCTTATCCAACCGTGACGCGCTGTCTCAGACTTATTTTGGCTATGGAGTGAATCAGGAGGAACATTTTAAAAAAATAATTATTTTCATTGAACGACTTTTCGCGCCTAACACCATTGCATTATCAAACCCAGTACTTTCTGGCTCACGCATCATTTTCCGTCGTTGTGAGCTCTTTTAACTAAGTTTGTCATGTTTCCTACAAACATTTTATTAGAAATATAGGCGTTTATATGCCAAAAGGCATGAAAGCGTGATCCCCGGGTGAGATTGACTGCGTAATTTTCATTTCAGTTTCCTGAGCCATCAAAAGTGTCTTCTGCTTATGACATATTACTTGGGTGTATCTGGGAAATGCGAGTAAAACTTGACGTAATTAGCCTCAGTGAAACGCCTATTTAAGTGCCCAAGGGGAGAGGAAGTATACGGTCTTCAGATTTAAGGGTCTTTTCCAGCATCCAAGCCCGTGTATTCCAGACCAAAGTATTGATTTCGCGGATTCTGGGCCAAAGGGTTGAGATCTCCCTTCGTCAATGAGGCATTTTTATGTTTCTTACTCACTTACTTTCTTCCACTTTGCTTGTCATCAACGAATAAACGTCTAAGATTTTTTATGCTTTAATACAATTATCAAAGTTTTAGCATTTTCACAAATGGCTAATTAAGGATACCCGGAGTGTTTTGATATAGTGGTTAGATATTTCGGCCGCCTTTCATTGATTTGAACTTCAAAGCTAGAAATCATAAAAACAAATATCAGTTGTTCAACGGCTAAATCATGCTAGGAATCAGCAATTTATAAGCCTTACTAAGAATAGGAAGTGAGGAGATGGTGCTTTTGTCTAATACAATTTTCTTTCTTTAAACCATTAAAATATATATACAAAATGCACTATTTATTATTTTTATTCGTTTATTGACTTCAAAGGTGACATTTTCAGTTAAATGGCAACAGTCAATAAGCTAAACAAATTTACTTCAACCTCGTTTCTGGCTATTTGATCCACGTGAAATGGTTTTCTAGATATGAAAGCTTTCGACATATTACCTATTTATGCATTTTAAATATAATGGTGTAGATATAGCTTGGTAATAAAACTAAGAAAGAGGCCATTTATATCCTTTTAAGAGCGACAAAGCAAAATGATTTCTGAAATCCTCCTGGCATAATATTTTTTTAAACATATTTTAAGGTTCATTTTGGCTTAAGTCAAGGTTTAAGCTTATAATATTTCAATATTATCTTACTTAATAGCTCGCATGCTGCATTAAGCAAAAAGCATCAAGAGCTTTTTTCTTTAAAATACATGAAACAAGTATGTGATTATCGCTTTCATTCTTGTTATAACAAGGCTAGATATAGTTCTAATCTTTGATTTGTCAAATTCAGTCGTAATAAATCATTTTCTATTTAACATCGTATACTTGACACCATTTTTCTGTGATTAAATAATTTATGTTGAATTTTTAGGATGCCACTTCCAAAGGATGTGGTAATTTTAATGCTATATTTACCAAACGTGCTGCAGTAATTATGAGTAGTTCCTTTTAGAAATATTTTACCAGTGTATGAACTTTATATTGCCAAATAGAGCATATGTTGTTCATAAGTAAACACTAATCATACCTTGACATATCTGATATATTCGATTATTTCTAACTTGCAACATCATCTAGTGTAATGGCGAAAATCAATCATGTAAAATAATCGCTCTTTTGGCTAGTTTGTCTATCCAATGACAATCAGCATGCAACCTCATCAAGTATAACAGCTAAAAAAACTGTTTTGCAATATCATTGAGATCAGAAAGGGTAATTACCTCTTTTTTTAGAGTAGATATTTTCTAACGTATAATGAAGAAAGTTTGAACTCCTCCATCGACTTTAACTTCATCAATATTGGTTTTACGAAAACAAACTATAGCAGTTTTGACCGAGTCCATCAATTAGGCGGCTGCAATCGGAAATTAATTAGAGCAGATGACTCTTCCAAAGCTAATAAAGAGCTCGCATGCGATATTGGTTCGGTGGCGTTGGATCGTGGCCTGAGGAACTTGGTGGTCATTACATCACTTGGACCTTGATTTCCATCGATTACTATATCGAAACCATGCGTCAAGATCCGCGATCCTCGCATTCCTGAGCGCTCTTTTGCAGCTCTGTCGAGCACTTTTGATGTAAATTTAACAATTGGAACTTGAGGCTAATCCACCTAATACTGATTAATTTATTGCCGCTAATACATATCTGGCGTCTGTTGTGTTCAGTTGACGTAGAGCCAAGATTTTTTTTTTAAAGAATTAGAGCTGTACTACTCAAGCTTTATAGCCCCTGCGTGTATGAATTTTTGGTGTGGGTAAAGTGCTGAGAAAATAAATTACATGCTCGATATTTATCGCTTCTGAGTGATAATATAATTTTTTGAATATGTAAATACTTCGTAATATGATGTGGATGATAGCAGTAGAGTACCTCTATAAACGCATATTAACTTTTACAATAAGGATCTGACTCGAATTGGTCAGAGTAATTGTACCACATTAATTAGCCTCATTCCAACAACACAGAAACTATATTTTTTAGGTCTCAAGAATGAAAATCGTGTATATTAAGTATATATTAATCATTTTAGTTAGAAAAAATATCGATTAAAGTTATCTCTAAACACAAGCTATATTTGGAATTAATGCAGCCATTTTACATAGATTTTCCTTTCTGATCATCATTAATATCTAATTGAATGTTAGAAGCTTCTACTTCAAGACAATATAAGCTGTTTTTTTCCTTTTCTCAATCGCTGTGAAATTAATGGGCATTGGCTTCGTGATGAAAATTGATCAAAAATTGGGTGAAGAAATTTTTATCCCAAAAAAATCCACAACAGATGTTCGAATCCACAACATGGCTCGAAGAGTTTCGGAAAGCTATAGGAAAACCTTGCCTTCTCTATTTTTAAGTTTAAGCACTTCAACGCAAATAACCCGCATATCCTCTATGGGTTTAGATTTTTTTATTACCAATCGTTTTCAGCTTCTTTAAGTAAAAATAAAAAAATGCTATTTTCGGTGTTTAAATAAATATTTCCTTTTCTACTAATGAGTCAAGATTGTTAAAAATACTTCATTCTTAAGATTTCTCGGAAAAAGTCAATCTGAGAGCTAATTTGTCATTTCTATCGTAAAGTAATCTAAAGCATTTACTTATTACGAACCAGTTAGGAATCTAATTATTATTCCCTTGAAAAGGACTCAATAATTAAACTTCATACATTGCGTTTATGAGCCAGATGCACAGTCTAGTTATGGAAAGGAACGGTGAAGTGGTTGGCTAGAAACTAGATCTCCTGAACTTTATCTTGGTAACTTCTAACCGGGAGCACTTTGAAAAATTAACATTATGTCAACTCTTCCTCTCTTTACAATTGCTGGAACTTGAGGGTACTAATGCAAACTCGCTGCCTACACATAATTGTTCCTTAGCGACATTTAGGTAGAATTTGGATGCTTCAGATTCCGATGAAAATGATCGTTGAGCCAATTTCCATTGATGGAATTTTGATTTTGTTTAGTTTTCCAGGGGAAGTCTATTTAGTCAGATAATAATTCCGACATAAATGTCTTTTTAATTTTTAATAGCATAACTCTTAATTTTCTGGCACCCAGAAAAAGTGGAAATAACTTATAATGTATATTTGTGGATAACATATCAATCAATCCTTCAACCTTCAATCAATATCTCATACTTTTGAGATGTGATATTTGGGATATAAATGCTAAAAATTATTGACGAGAAAATGCCATTCTATGTTAATCTTATTTTTGCGGAAGGTGCTATTAAAATCCAGCTCGGAATAGCTCTCATTGTTATTAATAGCACATCACTTAATCCTCCGTTTTACGTAAATAAATTGTCCCCTGTGGAGCATGGCGCTGCATTTTAGATCTGAAAGGATTTTAAATGCTTCGTTTTTTCAGGTATTCTATTTCTGGAAGTGAATATGCACGTTTGTGCGTCGCTACCATGGAACAATGAGTCAGTCATCTGACAAGGATGCTCAAGCTTTAATGCCATAGGATCACTCCGCCAACTTTTGTACTCGGCATCTACCTTTTATGGAAAGCTACTCCACCGCTCGTTGCCTCTTACATTTGCCATTGGTGAATTTCAAATTCACCAATCAATGTCTCCCCACCCTCTCACCTCCAATAAGCCGCTGTATCCAGTTTGGGCTCGTTAATGGAATATTTTCTAATAAGCGTTATAGAAGGCTTGGGACTCGTGGATAGTATCGAATGGCATTAAGGAATGTAGTAAGTCGCGGAGAAGGGAGTTCAGTCCCTATCCGTGAAAACATGCGTCAGCACTTGACAAGGTAGATATTTTGCATCATTCTACCACGCTCTAAAGCTGCATCAACAAGGGTAGAAAAATGTATCTGCTTCATGCACCACTTTTAACTACATGCACGTATAAAGATAGAATTTGGATGCTAGACCTGAAAGGACTTAAAATGCTCCTATTTGTCAGGTATTGTATTTCTGGAAGTGAATATGCACGATTGTGCGTCGCTACCATAGAACGGTGAATCAGTCATCTGACAAGGATGCTCAAACTGTAATGCCGTGGGATCGCTACGCAAACCCTTAGTGCACCTACATAAATTCCAGCAAAATTTCGGCTAGAGTTTATCCCGAAACCAGAAAAAGGTACTGGAAATATGAATCAGTATCCTTTTGAAAAGTGTGTTGCAATTGGCCTATCATGATACTGAACTTTACGTTTTTTCATTTATTTTTACGTTTATTTTCATTTGACGTTTTCATTTCATTCATACGTTTACGATTCAGCATTTTCCTTGGGCGCTTGAAAAAATGAATGAAGAATTAAAGGATCTGCTTCTGCTATGGTAACAATGGAGGATTCTAGTGGAAGTTGTGAAAATAATCTGAGTCCCCATCGAGGAGGAGGCTCGCAGCTTGGGCAAGTCGGAGAGATCACAGTTACCCTTTTTATGGTTCTTTATAGGTACTGAATAACTATTCTATTAGAGACATCAGTTATCCTAAACCATTACGAACCTTTTCTCATGTCATTGCCCAAATTAACCTGCAGCGTTATCTATGCTCTAAATAGAAGGTTGGTCATTAATGCCCCCCCCCCTTAAAGCAACGGAAAATTTCATTTTTAATTTTCAAGATTTTTCTATGCGTTTATGTAACCTCATCACGCCCCTCCCAAAAAATCAAATCTAATATCTTTCATAAATTTACTGTAATAAATGTGTAGGAAAAAACATTACGGCATCTAGTAAGAGGAAAACGAGCTTGTAAAATACTCCGTTTTTCATGTGTATGTTCACTTCAGTTACCTCTATTCACAAAATAAATGTCAAGAACCATTGAAATCCTTGAATACGTAGAGAAAAATGTGTGTTTCATAACACAGTTCTACCATTATTTATTAATTTCCCGGAATTATTTATTTATGTTTTGAATTATTCCAAAGTTTGCTCTTGCTCTTATTAAGTTTGCTCTTTATTTTGTTTTATTCTGAATATTTTATCATGATTTACGATTCCCTTTTTCCGGGATAAAAGAGAGACAGAAAGAGAATGAGTTAAAATCTGAGCATACGTAACTGTGTATGTATGAGTGTCACTGAGATTCTCAAACCCAAGGTGGAGAGAGCATTTTCTAATTATCTTTCTAGCTTCTCAGTGTATTACAGTTTATTTTGTATTGCCTAAAGTACTTGTGACCTTATGGCGATTGTTGATGCTTGACTGCCATAAGGAGATTACAGAAGTTACTTGAAGTAGCATTCGGGACGGCCAACGTTAAGCCGCACAATTCTCTCTGATTTTAATGAGAAACACGTTATAGGTTCATCCAACTCTGTTTATTTTTAATTATTTTATTGGCTCTAGATATTACGATGGACAATGGCAATGAATAGAGTTAAAATGGACCACTCTTATTAAAAACAGTAGAAATCGAGATGGATTATACTCGCCTGACTTGCAAAATTTCCAGCGTAAATGTTTGATATCTATTTTTCATCCGATCTCTCTGGGCACAGATCAAAGAGCCTTCGGGATTGAAGCGCGTGTGGGCTCGGCGTTAAGTCTCGGGAAACGGGCTGCGGTCGGGACTTCTTGCACGCGCTTCGGGGTCGGTCGCGAGGGCATTGGGTTCACTCGCCGGAGTAATGACGGGGATGAAGCTGATATCCGACGATGGCGAGAGGCGGGGCAGGTATAATGGCAAAGGTGAAATTAGCGAGAATGAACGAGGGGAGAGGAAAAAAGAGGAGGGAAAACTGGGGAAACCGGTGGATAGGATGGAGAAGGAAGGCGGGGCGAAGTCAAAGGGGAGGAAAGATTAAAGTGCAGGGCTCGTTTATGGGAGCGGGGTCTTCCGTCTGGAGCGGCGGCTTTTCCGCGGGTTGAAGTAAGGTTTGGGCGCCTCTCCTACCTTATCTCTCCGGCCCCGCCTTTCGCTACACCCGCGGAGAGGGACAGCGATATGGAGAGTTGGGGTCTGGGAGGGCAAAGGACGGTGGCAGGAGAGGGTGTTAGCCCTGTCGAGAGGGTGTCAGTGAGGTTAAGGGTGTATCCCTGAAGAGAGATGACGAGAGCAGAGGAGAGAGGTCGGAGAAGGGCTTAACTGAGGACGGGAGATGGTTGAGGTAGGCACGAGGGTGGAGGCTTGCGTGATATTAAGCACACGTGAGACGAAGAGTCGTAAGACCCATCGGGAGAGGGAGGAGGAGGAGGAGAATGCTGCAAAAGAGCGAAATTAAAGTGTGAAATATGGATGTGAAATGCGTAGTTTAGCGGTGCGCAACCTCCTCTCCCGCGCCCCCAGTTTAATTTTTCATAGTGACACGTGGGCGGAGAGCGTGGAGGATTATCAGAGCACAAGCTTGGCTTTTCGATGTAATTATCGCAGGCGCTACTATCAAAGGTGTAATAAGTGCAGCACATAGCCCTAGAGAAAGGGTGTTTAACATATCACGAGATAGCCTTTATGTCCTTAAGCTGGAGAGGAAAGCTTTCATGAATATTACATATTGCCTTTGCGCCTCATAATTTTCGACGGCCATTATATCGCACGTTCATTTACATTGAAAGTGCTCCCCCAGTTGCGGTGAAATGTATCGTCATTTTCTCCGAATTGGTAGGTCAATTATATCATTAAACCCTCGTTCCAAAACAGAACTTCATTTCGGCGAAAATTTGCATTTTGGAACGACCGTATCTATACTATATAATGTTTTCAATTTTAAGTCCTCGATTTATATATAGCGCTCGGTGACAGATGTCATGATGTTGCAAAATGACGATTGCTCATTAATGCTTCCAAATTTATTGAATTCATTGGGATCATAAAATAACGAATATCCTCGAACACGATCGTTTGAATAATGAAAATTAACCTTTGATGAGGAAGTAATTTCGAATTTGCCGCTTTGTGAAAATATGAATCAACTCGAAACAATATTTTTAAACCGATAAAGCCGATTATGCTGTATTACAGAAATAAATCGCATTCTTATGAACTAAAATAATACATATTTATATGCGCGTGAATTGTAAATGCCAATGTGTCTTTCCGATCGCAAAAATTATGCCATAATATATATGCGATGTTCGATTTAATGGAGGAATAATTTGCTCATGGCCAATGAAGTGCAGCAAAGAGCTTTAATCAGAATTTTGGTTTTTAGTTGAATACTTCAACTGCGTCGTTATTGGTTCTATTAAGCTGATGCAAGTTAATAAAATACAACAGTTCTTACTCGTCTTTTCATTAAACTAAACTCTTTTGTGTTCACATTGGTTAAGGACTATGTTAAACAAAGTTTTCAGCACTTCCTGATAATTACCAATCATTTGCAAAATTTATATTTCCCATTACCAATTTCCGTACTGTCCCTCAATTCATGCAATTAAATTCTAGCCCTGGGCGATTTTTAAATCTTAGAGGAGCTGAATGAATTTGGCAGCCCTTTTTCATGCTGTTAAATGTAGTTGATGATTATGCGTTTGCTAATAAAATCCCATTAAATCCACATCAGGGGCGAAGATGTACGTTTTTGGTTATTGTCATTTTGCAGGCTTATGACATAAGGCAGTGAATCACAATTTCTCCACATAACTCAAAATTTAATTCCTTCATCACTGCCGCCATTTCAACGTCCATCATCGTCGGAACTGAGTGAACGAGCTTCTGTTACATTCTCGATTAACACAGCTTTTGGCGTAAATAGGTGGAAAAGAAAACAAATGACTCTCAATCTTTCATAATAACTTGGAACTTAACGACTTTTACTTTTATCGATGTATGGCGTCGAAACGGATGAAGTAAATTTATAAAATCTGGATATCGCCCATGTTTCCCTGGAGTGGGAGGAGAAAATAAATTAGGAGAAGGAAAGATAGCAGCTGAAAAAGTCTAGTTTTTACAATACTTTTAAAACATATTCGAGGAAATGACGTATTTTTCCTTATGTTAAAAATTAAATACAAGAACCAAAGGAAGTATTTTTTTCAGTACTTACATCGATCAGGTCGTGCGAATGTTGAGTGGCAGTGCAATGCGGAATTACGGTGGACTGGCAGAGTTAAGGCGAGCAGGGAAGGGAAAATTGATGACAAGGGGAGACCATGAAGTCAAAAAATGGATTTTAAAATATTAAAAACTTAAGTCGAAAGGTTTGGCATGGGGGATGATGGAGACCGGGGAAAGAGACAAGGTAGAGGGAAGGAGGAAGGGAAGGGTGAGTTGAGGGTGGAATACGGAGCTTCATCATTTTTTGAGAAAATTAAAAGGCGAAACGGGGAGAGTTTTTCAAGTTTGGGAGGAGGGATTCTGCACAAGGAAGTTCCGGTGTAAGAGGAGGAGGGGGGATTGGGCGGGGGGCGGGGCCAAGTGACGTAAAAGGGGGGCAGGGGACCGCGAGGAAAAAGTTGGAAGGAAGACTGAGAAGGAACTGGAGTACGGAATAATGGAGTGTGATGCCCCTTTAGTGGAAATGCCATAAATCAAACTGTGATATTGAATATTTTAAAAGCAGGGTTGCTGTACAAGCAAAGAAAAGTGGGTACCGTTGATTAATGAAATGAGGGGTGAATTCAAAGCAAGAACAAAGTTGATAACATTTTGAATGCCATGAATGTGTACTTTGTGTTTGTTTTTCACGTTTTCCCTTAATCATAAAAAATATAAAAAACTTTTTTTGGTGAAATATTGTAATTGGTTTCCTAAAAATGTTATTTAAACTAACAGAAACATTAATTATATTGAGTATATAAACCTTTTAAGATAATGAAGTAAAGGCTTTGCTACTATGAAATTAAATCTCATTTATGAGCTAATATTTAGAGAGCTATTTTTTCGTTGCCGAAATTGAGGCAGTATAAATCACGTGTGGCTCTAATTTGTATTTAAAATAGAAGAAACATACATGTTACTTGGCACAGTGTCCTTAGCCTTCGTGTTCATGTTTGTTTTTACTATGGGTCCTATTACGTAACGCCCGAAGTTTACTCTCTCCTTGTCTCCAAGGCTTTTCCCACCCTAAAACCGCTTACCTTCGGTTAATCTTTCCCGGCTGCCATTAGTGTAATATGCGCGTTATAATTCAATCACAATTTTACTTATTACAATAAAATCAAAATTAAAATGAAGTGATATCTGTGGTTTATTTGGGCCTACGTAAATATTATAGTTTGAGCCCAAACGAGCTGCAGTAAGTCATATATCTCTCACAAGCGTTACTTGCTCTTTATCACTCCCACAACATGCATTTTCTCTTTGAAAAGAAATCAATTTACTCTTATTAAAGCGTAAAAGATACCTTGTGGCGTTTAATTGAATTATATATAAGCGAGTTCTATACTGCCGTCGGCCGTCTCTCACATCCTCTTCTCCAAGCCTCCTTGTCTCTCCAGTCTTCGTTCTTTAATTGTCTCCTATTCATATCTTGGGTGGCTTGCTTTTTCCAGTCTTCTGGTGGTCGTCCTCTCTTCCTCCTCCCGGGTGGTTACCAATTTAATATCTGTTTTGGCCGTTTCTCCTCCATTCTTTTTACATGTCCATACCATTTTAGCCGTCTTTTCTCCTGTATGATGTATTTCCTGTATGATGTTTTCTTCTACTTGTATAATTTTTCTTATATTTTCATTTCTTATTTTTTGTAGTTTTGATTTTCTGCAGCTTCTTTTTAGAAAATCCATTTCTACGACCTCCAGTCTCTGCCTATTCCTTTTGGTCATTTCTCATGTTAATTTAATTAACCATACACAATGATCCTGCATATGCGCTGTTTTATGTTGCCTTCCCTTCTGTCTGTCCTGTTCTTACTATCAAACTAAATATTTTTGTCTCACAAGTGACCTGCGCTCTTCTCAGTTATCGTCAAACTCCAGAATATCCTCTGTAAAACCTCTCTTTTGGCACTCGGTAAAGTCCATCGGAATCCCGCTCCCTCTTTGGTCACTTAACGTCTGGCTGGCTGGCAATGCATCCCTGGTTCTGCAAAACTCCCTGATCCGCTCCTAAATCCCCCTCCCGCGATGCAGGTCCCTGAAATCCTCCCGTCCCGCATTTTAATCACTATATCTCGAGGCTTTTCTCGTCGGTGTTTATTTTTTGTTCTTATTTCCCAGGATCCTACAGACGAAACCATTATCTATGCTTATATTAACATTACTTTTCCCTCCATTACTCCTCGAATTGTTTACTCGTTGCACTATCGCTAGTATTTTATCTTTAATATAGATGTCCATATCACAAAATGTTCAGAATTTCTTTCATTCCCTACGATATAAGTCTAACTCTGATAACTCTGATTGAAATTCCACCTCAAAATTCTCCTTTTTTGTCGTCGCTACTATGCTGAATCTGGCACTCATCCAAGTTATTGTTATCACAGCCTTTCGATCGTCCTTAAACGCACATCATGACAGCCAACTAATATTCTGATGTTTCTTAGAAAATACAACTGTCACTTTACACTACATTGACCTAACGGTGACTCCATACTGGGCTGTAAAGCACAGCTGCAATAAATCCTAGACAATGTGTAAGGCTTGGCGAAAATAGACTCCCAGTCATAATTATTTTTTGCGGGGAAAGTCTTTTACGTGGCGTGTTCAACAGTAAAGAGCAAGTATATAAGAGAGGGGATGTTCAGGGAGATGCTGGTGAAGTGATAAGGTGGAAGCGAAGAATCCTTGCAGCGGAGAAATACGCATAACTCGGGAAGACGGTAAGAGATGTGCGAGTTCCAGGATCTTCTGCTCCGTTTCTTATAAATGCCTCGGCTACCGCTGAGGAGAAGGGATATTGGATTGGATTGGGAGTTGGGAGGCTTGAGGGGATGAGGAAGAGGAAGTGAGAGGATGCTTCCCCCATCTCTCAACGCAAACAAGCCTCTCCGGGTGGTTGAGCAACTCCGGTGTCTATCGCCGGAGAGAATTTCCGGTCGGGCAATCTTCTCTATCACTCCCATACCGGAACTTGGGTCATTTCTCTCCTACTCGGGCTCTCATCTGACTCCGCTCCGGCTCTCCCGATGAAAAATTTTCTACGCTTAGAATATATTCCCAAAAGGGTGTAAGTCTTTTCTAAACACAGTTTTGTCAATGCCCCAGAGAAGCATCAATTAACCTTTTCCCGTTTTCTGGGAATTCACTTCTTCGTTTTCTTAAAATTATCTTCTAATACAATATGTTGGACACCATAAATCCTCAACAGTGTTTTGAGTACCTCAATGCCAATTTCACGTTTGTTCTCATCTCGAGCATCGTCCAAAAACTTCCTTATTTGCTTTTCTATTGCTAAGATGTCTTCGTATCCCTTTCTGCTCCATTTGCCATTCTATCTTTCTACAAATCCATATCCCTAAGCTCTGTGGCCTAATATTACTATTATTTTACTACTCATACCTTAACAATTTTTACAAAATTCCATTTGCTTCCAATCTTGCCTTGTCCTCCAACTTTAGTCTTACCTTTTTTATTTTAAACTGAACTGTTTTCATCGATTACTCATTTCTCTTTTTTTAAACTTATTTAGTTAACTGTTTCTCTTAGACGTATTTTACCGTATAGATGAAGCAATAACTATATTACTCTTTGCACATTCACGTAGCTTTTAATCTCGTATGAGTCTCATTTGTAGAAATCAGAAGTCTTCTAATCATGTATTTTTATTGGCTACGTTTTGTTTATTTCTTAATATGTATTAAAACGTTTTCCAAGCGTAAAATTTGTCGGAAACGGTATTCAGGTTCGCATTTGCATTTCGTAGCTCCGTTTCCCGTGTGTTGCTTTGAATATTGAGATCAGTTGCTTTTATCCACGCATCGTGTGACAGAGTAATTTGGAGTGTAGGTAAACACTGCGTCATCACCATTTGGTGGGTGAATTAAGGTTCTCATGAGGATCCCTGGGGCACTGCCTTTGATGCTAAAATGTCGAATATGACGTCTCTGCGTTTGAGTGTTGACTCAATTTGCAGCTGCGAGTAAGACTCTGGAGAATTTCGTCACCATTACCAAATTGGGTAATATTCTTGTCAGAGAGGGTTGAATATTTCCGTGATAGACCGTGCCCTCTCGAAGTTTCGATTCAATAAGAATCCTTCGGTTCAGTTGCGTCCCGAGTGATGAGGGGTGGACTGGCCATTCCTTCAAAAACATATTCTTAAATCCTTGCATCACGGTTGGGGCATAAATCACCCTGATGCTCATCTGCGTGGATGATTAAATTACTTCGCGTGGTTTTAAATTCCTCTGGGTGGAGGAGCGCCCTTCGGTTAATTGCTAAACCTTAATCAGGGCTGACCCAAGCCGCGGGCCCTTCGTCCGATCTGTTGGATCCGTCTGGAGATTGATGATGTTTCTGGATCAACGCGCGAGTGTAAATCCTGCATCCCAAAAACCATTACTCCCGACGTCCCGACTCCTTGCCGATACTAAAGGGAGACCTTCTGCCGAAGCACGACTCTCCACCCACGCGAGGCCTGGTCCTGCTCCAGTTCGTCTCTCTCCGATCCTCCGTTTTTCCCTTTAAGGACTCGTTTCTCGTGGCCGTTCGTCTTCGTCCCCTACTTCGCCTCGTCCGTAGTATATCCGCCGCTGAGTTCCCGCCGCAGTCCCAGTGGTGCAGGTGTTTGCCGTGCGACGATTTGCTCATTTTTTCAAACTCCTCTCCCTTCTCGTCTCCCCCCCCCCTTCGCACGGAATTCCCTCCCCGCCGTTCATTCTTCCTCCCGGGCACAACTCAGTTCCCGGAAAGCGCTCCACGGAGCGTAATTAATATTTATTTCACCTCTTCGGGAGAGTAGTGCGCGGCATCCATCAAGAGCCGGGCGCTTCGCTCTTGCCTTAGAGAACTCCTATCCACCTCTGTCTCTCTCTTTCTATCCTTCTCATGAGTTTTCGTTTTTTTCCTTTCCTTCCCCTCAGTCTTCCCAAAACTTCTCTCCAATTTCCTTGCCGGTATCTATACATATACAGCTCAAGCTCTCGCTCTTTTCCTATCCACCACAACTGTTCTGTCTAACGCACCCATATGTTTTATTACTCCTGTTCAAACTTCTTTCCTTATCCTTCTTCCTTAGGCAAAACAAAGATTTCCAACACAAATTTAGGTGAAATACTTCACTGGAGGTACTGGTGATCTTTAAAAAGTAATTGTGCTCCTCCACAACTTGCTGCTACATTTAAGTATCTGTCCAAATTGTCAAGATATCCTAAATTCTCTCTTCTCGTGAACTATTTTTTAATTTTTGTCTTCGATGTTAAATTGTGATATCCCTGAAAATCCTTACAACAATTCATGAACATCATGCAAATGTTATCATCATTATTTATAAGTTTTGGGGTTGAGAATCATTTCCTATAAAACTGGAGTAAACACATTATGATGCAATGGCATGGTATTATTGATTCAATTGAAAATATATATTTGTTATTCGAATTCTTTTTTTTCTAAAATCAACTGATAATGAATACGCAATGCGGTAATACAGCTTGTTCCTAAAATTTATTGAATAAATCTGTTGAGTATTGCATTTATTCATATGAAATACATACCATTAATGGTAAAAAGATAAGCATTTTTCCATTTACAATGCTTAAGCTTTACCACATCTGTACTCTATTGAGGGAAATTTATCTGATGAGATATTATTGTATCACTCTTCAATTACGACAAGAATGTATCTTTATCTGTAATATTTATTCTTGCCTCCATACTTGCTCCAAAATCATGTCTTAGGACCATATCCGTTTCCGATTTTAGATATTTTCCAACTCCCTGCTTGCTTTTAACGCTTCCATTTTCGGCGCCATAGGGAGTTTCTCGGGAGGGAGTCACGTAGCCCCATTATTCTCGTTTTTATATCCCTTACTTCCTTAAAAACCTCTTTAAATTCGTTCGTATCTGGTGACGTGTTTGGCATGGGAAATTTTTTTTCACTGGAAGATCTGAGCTACAAGTGGCCGCCGGCATGAAAACCCGTATCTGTATCGCTGTTTGCCGTGCTTTTATTTGTTGCGGTGAGTGTTCTGCCAGAAGGGTTATTCTATCCGAAGTAAAATCGTTTTCCTCCAGGTGAATACAAAAATGAGCGATACCATTTCACTCCACCGACACCAAGGGACCTGCATTCCATATATTTTTCTTTAAATCTACCATTCAAATATTTGTAATTTTTTAACTTCCTCTCGAGGTTTTCATCCCCCACTTGAGAATGGGAATTTTTATCTGTCCCGTGGCTCATTGTATCCTAACAGGAAATGCGTGGCGTGGATTCTCTCCGTCATGATAATCTTTCTTTTCGAGTGCCCTGAAGCGCTGTTCACATGTATATACCGAGTCGTACTCATGTACCCTCCTCTTCTCATCCGGTCGCCAATGCCTCTCTCCTTGAACGCACATATGCTCCTTGGGAAAGCATAATTGTTAGATATACGTCAAAATCGACTTATGCGTATTGATCGGTATTTTTTAATCGAGTATAATTAAACGATTTTTCAATGAATTGACGGTACTTTGAGAAGTTCAGAACATAAATTGAGAATTTCAGAAATGATTTGAACTGAGAATTTCAGAAGGATTCTTTCAGATACCTGGGTTCTGTAATAGAAGATAATAGAGGCCTTGACCTAGAAATTAAGGACAGAGTATCTGCAGCCTGGTACATATGGAGGTCAGTGACAGGTGTGACCTGTCTAGGTTGAATTCCAGATTTACAAGGCCATCATTAGACCGGTGTTACTCTATGGAGCTGAGTGTTGGGCTTCTAAGAGTATGCACGCGAGAGTATTACATGCAAGTGAAATGCGCATGCTGAGCTGGATCAGAGCTGACAGGATTAGGAATGACCACATTAGAGGGAGTTTGCGAATCGGACCGATAGCAGAGAAGGTGAAAAAGTGCAGGTTAAGGTGGAATGGCCATGTTGTTAGACGAGACCGTGAATATCTAGGGAAAAGAGTCATGAACCTGAAGGTGGAGAGAAGGAAGAGCAGAGGAAGGCCAAGGAAAACATGGATGGAGTGTGTGAGGAAGGATATGTTGGAGTTTGGTGCGAAAGAGGACATGGCTTTGAATAGAGCACGCTGGAGATTGAAAATCCAAAAAACTGACCCCAAATAATTGGGGTAAAAGCTAAGAAGAAGAAGAAGAAATGATTTGTTTCAGAGCGCACCGAGAATATTATCACTACATCTATAGGTCTGCCAGAAGCGATAAAATAAGAGAGATACACTGCCGAAAAGATAGGTAGAAAACTTGTTCTTTCCGCGCACAACAAGCAGCCATAGTAAAATCCGAGCTCCACTAAATACACTTCCATAAAACACATCGCCATTTCGCCTCTCAAAACCTTACATCTTTACACAGCTGGTGACTAAACACCCCCAGCCACTCACCCATGCGGCGGCTCGCAGGGTAGTATGTAGTTGTAGATGTACTTTTCTTCTGTAATATAGTGCATACGCTTGGTCATACTCTGGTAGATGTCAATTATTCTTTTAAATAGGTAGGTCGATTATGCTTTTAAATTGCTATCGGTATTCTATGACAGCTATCCAGCAGACTTCAAACGCAAGCACAGGTTATTATGATGTATGATACAAATCTTACGGACCATGGTTACCTTCTCTGACCTCTAAATCCTGGATTTTACATTTACATGTGTACATAATGCAGATAGGTCAGCAAATGTTTGGCCAAACGAAACTGTTAATGCCCTAAAAATTTAATTTGTTTAACTTAGTGATTACTTTAGGGCCTGCATATGATCTTAAGGGCTTGCATGATAGCTATCGATTGAGTGTGATCACGTGCCTGAATAATTTCTTCCACTAGAGATTTGTATTGTCATGTGAAAGAGACAATTGGTTAACAACCTCGTTGTGATAATTGGTTGACATAGTAATCGGCTCAAATGAGCGATTATGAAAATAATTATTATGAGCTATTATGAAAATGCTAGAATGATCGATTATGAAAAAACGCGGTGGAGCGATTATGAAAATAATGGCTCATTTACTTTGTTACATACACTCACTCGCTCATACTCTTTCTTCATTTAAAACTTCTATAACCGATGAACCGATGATGGGAAAAACGATTAATCATAAGCCGACCATTGTGCAGCATAGGAAGATGGAAGAGTCCGCAAGAGTACAGGATTCCCATTCTGACGGCAGTGATATCCACATAATAGTATTTGGGTGCTGGCTGTGTGCAGACTTGAAATGTAGCGAATGAGTCAATGTTTATAGTAATTTTTTTATAGATGTGTTAGTTTTGTACCGTAGGGTGGACAATTTTTGGAATTTTGCATACAATATTTGCAGGTGACCGAGATCTAGCTACGCCTAATTTAGGCAAAGAGAATTAGGAATCGAGCAAGAGTGAGATGGGCAGAGTGTGGGTGGCGGAGTGGTTAGTGTGATCGAGAATGTGCTATGTGGTTCGATCCCCACCCGATTGCTTTTACTCTTGACGTTTAGGATATGGGTTTAGCCTGTTTTTTAGCGTTTTCAAGCTAAAGATCATGCATTGTGAGTAGAATATGAATTTTAATATGTTCAATTTTTAGGCGTTAAAACGAGGAAATTGGACTTATTACAAACTATATATTTAAAGAAAGGCCATAAGCGGTTTGTTTGTTGTGTTGTGACAGTTGTTACATAATCACTATTTAACTTCCCGTTACTGTTTTCACGCGGGGTAAGAAGTTTGAAAAAGTGGAGGCCAAAGGACTGAAATTGCGTTCTGGTGTTTAAATTAAGATGTGGCATAAAAGCTATTAGGAAAAGAATGTTTGTGATATAGCCCAAATGACGGAAGATGTAAATTGAGCATCTGTTTCAATTAGGCAACTTACAATCCGGTTATTCAAAAGTGAAGAAGTAATGAAAAGAGAAAAGAAAGCAAACCTTTATTTAAGGTAAAATACACCTTAGGACAGTCTTAAGCTAGTCCTAACTTAAGATCACGGGTTCGAATGTCGGCACTGGTGAAAACCTTTACAGGAATTCCAATCCTTAAGTGTCTGGGGAAGGTCACTTGTGGTGCAGTACTTAGTCCTTTTGACCTTGAAACTTTGGACACCTTTGCACCTCCCATTAGGAGTAGTCTATTGCCTGGCACTGGGTTTCTCTCCACCGTTCCTCCATTATCCATAGGATCCTTCCGTTACCTTCCTCTCCACCTGTTCTGAACGGCGAAAACGATGTCAGTTATTGGTCGTCTCCTCAAGTTACCAAACAAGCAATCGGAAGAGTCCGTCGTCAAAGTTCGATGGGGAGGATGGATAGGAGTGGGGGGAAGCCGCTGCATGGGAGCGTGTTTACAGCACGGCGCGCCCGGAAAAGGAACAATTGTAAAAATAATAGGAAGCTTTTAATGAGACCTGTTTGGGTAGGAATCTGAGACAAAGCAGGGGGTGGGGGAGGCATCGAACACCACGGCATCACTCCACGAGCCGTGTTCTGTTTCCGCGAGCGATTGAGGCTTCAGAGAGAGCGCACGAGACGAGCGGATGGGCGGACCAACAAGACCGATGGACAACACATCGATCAATTAAAACGGACGGCGCGCAATCTTTTACCCGGGCGGAAATTTTAGTGGACCCCAGAGAGAGAGAGAGGGGGGGGGAACAAGGGGGGAGTGTGTACACATTGTGAGTGCGTGCGGAGCTCTGTGGGGGGGGGGAAGGTAAAGAGGAGGTGGACACAGAGGCGAGAGAAAGGGAGGAAGGGAGGAGAGGGAGGGAAGGAGGCGGGGAGAGTCCGAGAGACAAAAGGAGGGGAAGGAAAGGGGATTCTTTCCACAGGTATTCCCTCGAAAGGAAAGGAAGAAATGGTGGGAAAGATACACATTTCGTTAAAATCTCCCGGAGAAGAGTGGTGTCGGAGGGGAGTGGAGGGAGAAAGTACAGAGAGAGAGAGAGGAGACATGGGGTGGGGGGAATGGTGGAGAGGAGGTGGTGGGGGAGGATGGGCCGTGCGATGGGTCGATACAACAATGACCCAGGGGCGGTGTGGGTCCATGGGGGAGGGGGAGAGATGCCGGTGGGGTGTGAGTATACGCGGGAGGCTGTGGGGTGGGTGATGAGGAGTGTGTGAGGAAGGAAGAGGGAGCGGAGAGGCCGGGTGCTGTGCTTTGGGAGAGGGGCAAAAGTGAGCAGGGGGGGAAGAGCCGTGCCGTGTGCGGAAGACGGGAAGGCGAGCGCGGGAAATGAGGGGGGAGTAGGATGGACTTTGCCGATGTCCGCTGTGGAAAGGGACGGCTGCAGAAAGGAGGTGTGGAGGCTGGAGAGAAGGTGTGGGGGAGTAAGAAGTAATTGTTGTTCCGAGGATGGGGGTGGGGAGTCTTCCCATCTCTCCTTTATCCTGTAACTCGCCATCCCCCCCTCTCCTCGAAATTGGACCAACCCGTGTTTTCGGGTAATGAGATGGCTCCGCACACCATGTTGACGTACGCGATAGAGGGGCCTTGGCGAGTTACCGAGCGGTCACGACTATAGTGCTCGCAGAGTTTCTGTGCACTGGAGAATTTCTCCAAGCCTAGATGCCCTTGGTAGATGAGCAGCGATTGGCTGCTGGCGTCCAATCCCGTAAACTGGTTCTTAGCTCAGTGCGCGCCGCTTACGAATACCGTAAGTGGCGACCCAAAAGTCTAGTCTTAGCTCACTTTAAATTATCCTGCAGCGGGTACCAGGCTTTATTAACCGAATTAAATATGGTTCGATAAATTCTGATATCTTTCCCAGGGATAAAAATATTGGTTGTTATGATAATTAGTCGCAATTTTCGTATTTGTATTTTTCAAAATGTTGGTGAAGAGGATATGACTTTTGTTTATTTATCGTGTAACCACGGTGACCTGCGCCGATGGGGATTACTATCTTAACTCACTGCGATGAATATTGCAATCACTGCAAGTTATGTATCGATATCTATAAAAAAGGAAGCGTCTACCAATTCAGGAGGCCAGCGGGTTGGTACCTGTAACAAACTCTACCCGATTGTTCCCACTGGGGGGAGGTAAAGGAAAGGGGAAAAGGCCGAGGTACGGACCGCCGGCACCCGACGATTACAGTCGGGTACGCAACACTCAATATCTATAGTAGTTTCTCGTCCAGAATATTTATATTCTAAAGGCCCACGTGCCGGCAAGGCATAGCGTTCGTTTTCGCCAATTCTTTTGGGTCGCCACTTACAGTATTTGTACGCGGCGCGCACTGAGCTAAGAACCGGTTTACGGGATAGGATGCCGGCAGCCAATCACTGCTCATCTACTATGGCCAGCTAGGCTTGGAGGAACTCTCCAGTGCACAGAAACTCTGCGAGCACTATAGCGGAAGAAGGGGGAAGAAAAGCTTGCGCCACGCCTTCTCTCGCGTGAACGGAGCTCTAGAGGAAGTTTTGGTCCTCCTCCTTCTTCCTCCTTACTCCTCCTCAATTTCTTCATTTTCTTTTTGCGAAGTTCCGTCCGCTGATTAATGACGACTGTTCGCCTGGGCTTCGGCGGCGGTGGGGACACCTGTGAGTTGTAACGTCGTTTTCAAGCGTCCGCGTTCCGCTGCGAGTGTCGCCTGCGTTGTCGGAGTAGATTTTCATTGCCGTCGTTTGCAGAAAAATGATGTCTTTATGGTCGTAAAATATTCTTGGGAAGGTTTTTGAGCGAGACTATTTATAATGAAATAAGTGGGGAAGGTTTTGACGAACGAAACGAATTTTGTCATGCCAATGAAAGTTACATTCTATTGTACAGAAATTCTAAACACTAAAGCTTTATCATACTAGGCTAACGCTATGATAAATTATATCTTAGCTTTTTTAAATATTTATTCATAATTGAAGATAAATGGATTTAAATATGCTCAGCTAATGTATACAATTATGCTGTGGCATTTATAAAATGTTTGGAGTTATTTTAGGCAGAAATTGCTTTTTGCGAAAAAAAAAAAGAATTTCAATGCATTATAAAAATATGTCCATTTTTTCAGTTTTTAATCAATTAAATCTATTCCGAAAAATAATTGAAACTGATAAATTAACATCAGGCTAGATGAGCCTCGCCGAGTAATGAGTGCAAATATTTTTCTTGTACTTATGATACTATTTACCTACCTATCAGGAGAATGAATGTTGGAAAATAGCCTCATTTGCCTTTGAAAAATAATTACTAGGTGGTAAACTCTTCAGTATCAAATAAAGTGATTTATACGGAATCAATAGAATTAGGAATTTTCTTTAATGTCTTGTCATATGAATTGCTCTGTTTTTAACTTCTCTGGGAAATTTCATTTCATTGTTTCTTTGACTAATGAAAAATATCACCTTGAATGGATTCATCATAAAATAAGTTGTCTATTGCTGTATTGATGAGTGTTTGATCTTTAAGAGAGACTAGCATCATTGTAATACTGCTGAGTACTAATGGCTGTTACTTCAAGGCTCTCTGCCTTGTCAGGCGTAGATTTCGGTATTCCCTGCGTGCTCCTCTTAATCCTCCCTATACCGTGAATCTATGTGTTTTTGAATATGAATTTATGTGTTTTTGGCTTAGTGTACGATGTAATCCGGAGGTCTTTCTCGACGGAATGAACCCGTGAAGAGCTGAGGCAGTCTTTCTTCAATTAGCGAGCTTAATCGTGTTCTCACGAGTAACACCGTGTGATACATTCCATAGTGTCGCTTTTAATCGTTTTCAGATTGTGATTGAAAGCTCTAAGTCACTGACATGGAAATTTTACTATTAACCAATATCAAAAAAGACCAAATAGGTTTCAATGAATGTGTACGGAATGAATGCAATCAAACCTCAATATCACCTATAAGTGACAAAAAATGCTACCTGGAGCAGCTGGCAAAATCCATCCGTAGAATTTTGCGGGCCATTTCCAAAGCATATATGAAATTATATTGATGCTAATGTCTGAAACGGACAAGAGTTATAGTTTTGACGATTGCGTTATCCTTCAAATGATGGGCCCTCACACTCAGGATGAAAACAAATGAAGGCTAATTCTTGAACTCGACGAAATACATGAGCAAGAAACACAATCAGCGAGAACGATATCCGAGTGGCATAAGAAGATCGCACAAGTTGAATACGTGAACAATTACCAATTTTAAACGTTCATTGCTAGCTTTTACGAATTACGTAAATTTTTACGAATGATTTTGGAGAAAGGTGAAAATAGAACGATAATTTTCAAGTACCGATACACATCGAGATATTGCTTCTGAGATTTCTAAAGGAGCCCATGCGTAATGTTGCCATCGAATCATATTGAGGCATTATTCCATGCAATAATATAATTTTGCGATGACTAATGATAAGTAGGTTTTCAGTCTCACAATATTCGATGTTGTTCATCGTGATGCATGGTAAAATTAACTGCTTGAGGTTTTTGGCTATCGGTGCGTAGAGTGAAAGGGCAGTTCTGCCACCATGTTATCCATTTCACTCTAGTAATAGCCGGAAACAATGAAGTTAACATATTTGTCAAGTAGACAAGAGAAGCGGTCGGTCTTGGTTATTATTACGGATCCAGACAATTGACGTACCAATGCCGTTTTTTGCCCCAGAGATTACACTCACTCTAGATAAAAATGTTCTCATTCCTTATTCCGCTGGACTCTGCAAGAATGAGTCGAGTGCAACCAGAGATGATCACTCCTTGGTCTACCTTTGTTTTCCTACAATTGCCGAACTTTTCTTTCACCCAGGTTACTTCCACCGGTGTGGGAAGGGGAGGGCCTCCGTTCGGGAGCTGACGCCGGTCACCTTGGGTTGAAGCCGCCAATGATCAAAGGAACGGGAGGAGCCGTTTCTTCGGTCATTCGAATGTCATCCTATCCCTTTAATTTAGCATTCCCGCTTGGACGATTTTCCTCTGAGATAGTGGAAGCGCGCTCAAAAGTTGAGAATCAGGACCTTTATCTTAGCTGTCCCTCTGGCCATCATACTTGGAGAAATGTGAACGCTACAGAGTGATTTCAACCGAAGTTTTCAACAGGTCAAAGAACGCAATATTGGCTCACATTACTATTCCGCGAGAGTTCATGGTTGTGAATGTCTTAATCGGAGTGCTGAAATTATAGCAATCATTGTTGAATACATGTTATGTTTCCTAGAGGAACATTATTTATAAAATGAGGGGCAAACAAAAGTGAGAAATGCGTATGCTATTATCATAAGACAACAAAAATGAGTAAAGACTGTAGGGTATTGAAAGTTTGATGGTATTACGGGGTCTATTTGTTGGAGAATATGATTGAGGAAGAGTGAAAATATTGCAAATTATTTCATGTCTAAATACGTTCTAAAAGTGGTCTTCGAAATAGGCTTTTGAGCCGCAGCTATGAGTCATTTCTTGGAGAAACGGGGCCCCAAATATGGATTGGCACTAAATCATGACTTTGCTTCTGGTCAAAATTACTTTTATGAAAAGAACTGGATTTTGTTATGGCATACAAAAGTCTTAAAGATGTTCAGAGAAATGGAAAGGAGAGATCAATTACCCTGCATTATTAGCTTTCGAGGTGTATTGGAAGGGGCTGTAATTCATTTACTGAGCATAAGATGCACGCCTTAGTTATATCTTAGTGGAGTATTTTCTCACATGTATTATGCTCTCGTAAAGTAATCAACTTTTAGATATTATGTACAAAACGAGAACTACCAGTTAATATTAATTTTACGATAACGTTTTGTTATCTCCGGGTTAACGTTCACCTGAACGTGCACAAATGGACCTCAGTGTACTAGGGAGACAGCCCTAGATTTAATGTAGATAATCATTCCACCTCATTTTACAGAGGTATTTTAAATAGTTCCTTTAGAGAGAAACACACTTGAAACCTTAGAAAAATTTCTTTTATGGCTTTGGTATAATAAACATTTTAATATCAAACTTGTTATTGTAGTAGCGGGTTGAAAGTTAGGCTGCATTTTTCCATCTTGTGACTACTGGGGTAGTTATGATTTTTTAACAGATACAAGGATTTATGCTAGTTTTATATCACGATAATTTATCCTATTAAGTGTCTAATATTTTTTTATTTCTTTTCAGGTGAGTATTTGCTGAAAAAGGACAGTTTTCATCCCGTGGTGTCATTTGCTCCAAACTTTCTCCGAACATCTAGCCTATCACATTAAGATTGTGAGTTCATTGGATTCCAAGATTCTGCATTCCCTGCCATTATGCTGGTATTTGTTGATATTTGTCTTCATTATTGGATGAATAATACTAACATATTATTGTTACGTTTCTTATTCTGTCGCTTTCATTATTCAAACTTTATTTTTTTAATTTACTTCTACAACAGCAGAAAAAACGGTATACCGTTTCTTTAGTTGCATGATGACCCTCCGATTGTAGGATGAGGCGGGTATTTTCTGTGATCTGGAAGCAAGTACTTGCTATGTTTGCTTGAGTAGTTACTTACTTCAGTGCTTCAATGCGGAAAGGAAAATACGGAAAGTGGTTGTATACATTTTTATTTCACTAAACTTGTAAATTAGGACAGGAAGTAAACTTTTAAGATAAGTTTTTAATCTTGTCAAATCTTACATAGGGCATGCAATTATCCTGGGGCATGGCACATAGGAGTATAACTTACAATTATGTTCTCCATCAAACATATTTCTCCTCAGAGTAACTTAATTAACTACTCGTTATAGAAGTAGTATCTGGGTTTTGAAAAGATCAAAGTTCTGGTATATATGAGTGCTTTTTATTAACTAGTTCCCCATATCTCCTCACCATTTTCTCTATGCTTGGTGATATAATACGGCTCAATGACATTACCCAGCCTCTCCTAACCTCGCTCACCTTCGCCAAACTACTCCCAATTGTTTTCCCCCTCAGAAGCCATAGCCATTCTCCAACTTCTGTCCCTCTCAACATCCACACGAAGGAAAAACACTCCTTTTCGTTGGGGATAAGGAGGTAAAACTGAATGGTGAAGAACAGAGAGTTATAATTATCCATGGCTAAAATAGATTTCAATTCTCCCGAAACATCCGTTGCCTTTGGCACAGTATGCGCTCTTTTATTAGCAAGTGCTATGAAAGTTTAAGAAAATAGGAAATAGCGTCGACGAATAGCAATAAAATTTGGCTTAATAAACGTCCATGAGCGTCGACATCTTCTTTTGAGGACTATGGGTAAATTGAATTTGGAATGGGAATGCATGACTTCCAATGCAGGAACATTCATCTGCAACTCATGCACGAGTCGCAAACCCTCCTCCAACCGAAGTGTTTAAACAGATTCGCACAACCCTTTGCAATGCCCAAGAAATATTTTCGATTCCCCCATAATAATCGTAGAACGGTCATGAATTCAGTTTCAAACAATATAACTATCAATAGTCAGCGTAAAAGAACCGGGAATTTGCCCAGAAAAATTTTAGCTAAGTCCATTCACTCTAGGTTTGGTCATTAAAGGTATCCGTCTCACTAAAGGAGAGCTTTGTAAGGATTCTGTATTTTGACTCGACAGAACATGTAGTCAATTTCCCAAGTTTTCATAAAAACCAGTGAAGTGGCTAGGAAAAATTTCGAGAGAAGTGGGTGAACTGACTGATTAAAGAACACCTAACTCTCTACGATGGACATGCTAGCCAATTTTCGGTGAAACGGTGGAAGAGAAGCCTCTTAAACGGCAAGTTTATCGTGCTACGTAACTTTGTAAGGAATTGAGAACCTGACCTTGCTGGAAACCCTAGAGATATCCTTCCACCTGCGCTATACATTTGTAATGAATTTTGAACCCACTCACTCACTCTAGGAGGGCGGGGGCCGTCGCATTGTTAGTAATGAAGGGAACCAGTGATGGGTGTTAAGAATTGGATTTCGCTCCAAACTACCGCTGCTTTAGTATTGATCATTGCCGTTTATAAAAGCAATACGAATCGAATTGTTTGCATCCCGTATCCAGTGATTTTCATTTCCTCATACTAATTGGAAATTCTGCAAAACGTATATAGGCACTTGAACATTGAGAAGGTTTACGCTGCACTACAAATTGAGAATTAGACTGTTTGGAACTGAATTCAAGACAATTCTAGCATGATTAAGGGGAGAATTGTTGCTATTTATTGGGGCAAGAAAAGGAGGTAGTGAATGAGTTTCGTCATTACGGTCAGAAGAGGTTCTGGGTTCTGGGACTCGTGTATGAGTGCGGATTTATGTTCTCGCACTAGGAGTCATAGCCCTATGAGACTCTCAAGAGAGAGACATTCAAGCCTAGCTCAAGAGAGAGACATTCAAGCCCTATGAGACTTCTGGGAAAACCACCACACCGACACTCCATGGCTTATTCTGCAAATTAAACTATGAGGAGTCGTTTAAAATTTTGATGTCCAAAGTATCATAAACTACTGTCTGTAAAAAAAACCTGAGTTTAAGATGCTCTATTATCCAAATGAGAAAACCGTTTTCAATGAAGTAAAATTTACAAGAGAGCTTATTCATTTCTGCGTAGGTGAAGGACTTAAAAAAAACCGGGGGTTTACAGTGACCATTATGGCCACAATGTAGACAGGTGAGTTATTCTACCGTTTCTTAAGTGGAACGTGGCGCGCGGGCTGTCAGCAACACCCCAGAACATTTTGACTCCTTCCATTCTCGATATCAAATGAAATTCTGATGAACTATTAGTTTATATTTGTGATAATGTAGGTAATTTAAAGGCATGAAAACGTCTAACAATGTAGTGTCGATGGCTTATGTACACAGTATCAAAGAAGAGCGTGGGTTGTGATTTACACCCCATGTGCCCTTTCCCGGGAATAGACCCATGCAAGCCGATTATGGGTATCTGCGGAATATCCACGGTCTTTTAACCAAGCTATTACCTGGAACCTTGTACTTAGTTTATCACTGACTATATACAATCTAACTTATTTTACAAAATCCTGTAGCAATAGTAGGTTAGATACGTGATCATCCAGAAATGGAGAGTTATGGTTACACTTGCATTTCTAACTTCTGTATCATCGATAACTGTCAAAGAAGATGTATCTGAAACTGCTTCTATGGTATTAGCTGCCCCGTAAAATTTACGTGTTCCAAGTAATAGAGAAATGACCAGAAGTTTTTGAAATAAATAATACTAATTTGGCCGTTAAAAGGAATTTGGAGATACGTCACTGTGGCATCTAAAATGCTGAAGTCTTAGTTATTCATATAATTGATCAATTTCATAGCATTTTTGAGAAAGTAATCGGTAGTGGTAGCTCTAGGAGCAGATATTATCCTAGGTAATGTTTAATCTACGAATAGGGGCTTTTACATCCAAGGTGACGAAAAAATGACGCCAGATTTTTATAGTAATGGATGGTAGAGTTCTAAAAGTTTTGCATTTTAGCCTAGCTAAGTTTATTGCAACAAGCGGTCCGATTTGCCTCAGGATATTAATACCAAAGATTTATGGAAATCAATGGAAATGTGATTGAGAGTATAATGAATGAACTATCAAAAGAATATGCGACTTCTGCCATACTAAATATCCTAGTCACTGTTGCTACTAATGGCGTGCACACTTCTCCTTTCTCTGGTATAATAATAATCTACTTAAAGCTGTAAATTATAAATTTATATGAAGAGTTCAAACACGTTTTTGTTGGCACAATGACTCTGGATAATGGAAAAATGAGCTACAACAGAGCTACAATCGTTAAATAAAAATTTGCATATTATTTAAAGCTTAATCCATCCTTTCAAATTAATTACGAATATTCGTGAAAAACTCAATGGCTCGTTATATTTTACTTCAACTTGTGTTACTCTCAACATGATTCACTTAATTTTACGGATTAATTAATTAGCATTAATCCATATGCGCAAAAAATATTTAATCCTTGACTAAACTCATTAGGGCTGATTAAAACAAGCATTAATGGCGTCATGTAACTAAGCGAGGTTATATGTTATGTTGAATTTACGAAAGACCGATCGCAACATATACCTCAATATTAGTTGTCATAAGACCTTGGGAAAATATTTGATTTTTTTGTCCAATCCTGCAAACGGTATTTATCATTGGAGATTCATAAAACAACTTAATTTACCGCATTTGAATACTTGCATAATTAGGCCCCAAATTCCACGAGAGAAAACTTATGTCCTGAGAAGCTTCACCCGAGCTCCGGATTCACTTCAAGTCTATTCACAATAGCTCGAGCGTTATTGTTCGCGAAATTTCAAATATTCCCGGGTTTGAATGCCGTCACTGAATGCGACGTGAGAAAGGGAGGCAAATTTGAGAGTAACTTTCAGTTGTAAATCTGAGGCAAGCTTTGGCTTCTTCATCCATCCCCCACGCCAAAAACTTATCCCCATTCGAAATCTCGAGTGACTAGAAACTCTCTGCCCAAGGACTGATCCGGTCTTAGCTCCTGGGAAGGACGGCACGTGAGTGGTTGGGAGCGTTCAAAGAAAAGGTTGTCGACTGATTTGCCGCTGTCTGTGGGAAGGAGAGGAAGGGAAGAGGTTTCTTCCATTGGTTTGAGGAAGCTGCGCTGCTGAGCTTAAAGCGCTTTGACATAAATCTCAGCTCCAATCGCTTCGGGGAAGAACTTTCGATAGATCGTCCGGAAATAGAGTCATCACCGTCCGTCACTCTTGCCCCTCCCACTTACCCGGGTACCGGGGGACATGGAAGCATATTTACGCTGGGCGTATAAAGGCACAATACATCTCGGTTTTTCCAGAGCAAGTCCGCTTCTACCTCTATTATGGGCAAGTTAATTCACAATCAACATTCGGCAAAGAAAGCCTCACAAAGGCGTTCGAAAAATATCGCAGTTGAATTTGCATATTTAGAATAAAAAGTATTTACAAATGGTTTGAGATATCTCAAACTCAGGTTTATATTTTTTATTTGATAAAATGATCAACAAAATAATAAATCAAAGACCCATCCTGGCATCCTGGCATATGGGTTGATTCAATATGAAGGATGGCTGGGAAGAAAAAACTCACAAGAATTCTTTTATTTCTTAGACCGTTTCCTTACAAAATGCTACATGTAGCGTATTTTAAATTTTTTTAGATCAATAGTTGTGTTGAGTAAGCGAAATTTGTTCATATATTTCTTTTATGAATATGATTTAATTTCAGGTAAGGTCATAATAAGAGTAAATATTGATAACATCTGGATAATAACGTATTTAATCCGAATAGTAATGTCTGGATTATAACGCATTCAATAAAATTAAAAATAAATAAAAGTGATGAATTAGTATGCCAAGCCTTGCCCGGGCTAAGGCTAGAACGGGTGAGGAAATTTTTATTTTCTCTTTGAACCACACCCTGCTCATTTTTTTGACGAGCTCGCGAGATTTTTTCCGAGAGAATCTTTTCATTGCTGTGCCTATTTGTATGAGATAGGCAACAAGCAGGAGGCCTCACCCTGGGACTCACCCAGCGAAATGGAGTTTATAGATGAGTGCGTGCACCAGTGGTTTTTAGCCCTCGAGATGTGTTCCTCAAAGCGGCCTTATCTCTTCTTGGCTGTAATTTAGACCCCGGATCCTACGCTTCTTCCCTCTTATCTCAGTCCGCATAATTTTTCACCGCTCTTATCGCCAAAGTGTCTGTATCTTTTTAATCCCTCCTGAGTTTCCTCTCTTAGAGCCTTCTTTATCCACATCCTGCTATTCTGCTCGACTCATTTCGTCCTTTTGGTTTTCCCTGAGATTACGGTACACTAAATAGTTGCTTTAAATTCATTCACTTGAATAACATAATCCTTTACGCAGAATGTTCACTTGAAACTTACTTCATGGTCAAGGAATCACCCTTTGGGAGAACGCCTACTGTCTTTAAAAGGCATTCTTAAATAATTAGAGCGACTAAAATGAGGGAATGCTAAAATTTTCCATGCCACGAGCAAAGTTTTAGCTGTGAATTAATTAAATACTTTCGGATCGATAGATAAAAATTTTAAAAATAAGATTTAAAATTCTTTAATAACCCAAAAAAATATATTATGCTCCAGGTATATGTTGAACCGTGATTATTTAAGGAATATAGGGTAAGCAAAGTGATAGTGATAATAAATTCCATAAATAGCATGCTAGCATTTGAGAAACTTGGTGATAGTAGCTGCGCATGAATATGCAGGAATGCTATGAAGTGGTAGGCATAGCATGGGGTAACTGAGTGAGGCGCTTCGTCTGAGGAACATTACGTTTAATGTTCGTAGCAGGTAGACATATGTTAATAGCTGGATTGAGCTGCCAGCTGTGGCAAAATTATTTTTGTTTTAGGGATTAGAGCTGTTGTAAACGAGGATATGCTGAAATATCACTAAAGTACCCCGTTTCCAGCTTCCGGTGGAATATTCACTTATATTCAATCTAAATGTCAAAGGTCGAAATTGGAGAAAGGACAGTGTATTTTACAGAGACAGCGTTGGAGTGGGAAAGTTTACAATCGAAGTTCAACATGTTTATCGCCCTTACAAAAACAATTTGAGGTGGGGTTCCCACGACTGCCAATGAGCTTCATTTCCAAGGGACTAGTGAGTTTTTGCATGGCGTTACCTCATTCATTATTCAAAAGCTCGAACGTCATTGGGTATTTCAATAGTATAAAGTTTGAACTGAGTGGCTGGGATGACGTTTAACTTTTGGTTTTCGGAACTGCTCGAATAATTCTTGTTAAATAGTTCACTTTTTGTTAGTGGCCTAAGTGAGAACTTTCACTGAATGTGTAAATGTACAGACTTTATATCGGAGAGTCTTCTTATCCAAACTTTCTACATCATCAGATTTTCATCCGAGAATCTAGGTACCATTGGCTGACATCATCAGGCCATAATGATATCGAAAATGTGATGAATCGGTCGTTTCCGGTACAAGTCAGTAAATGTTTCCAATCTTTTGTTTGGCCATTGTCTGAGCCACTATGAAGTTCGAAGGTCGAAGCTCGTTGCTCGAAGACATTGATTACATTAGAGTTACTAAAAGATAAAACAGGAATATATACTCGCTGCGAAGAACAACTATTAGAATTAGTATCTGAGTTTTCAAAAAATATTTATCTTTTTATTAGTGACTTTTTCTGCAGTTGCTAGATATAGTATTTCCCCTAATTTCTCTGAAAACTCGGTCATCATGCCCAATCGGACCGAAAGTTTATTTCTTGTTTAATATTTTTATCTTTTAGTTAGTGTAGAGTCTACATATTCAGTTAAAGATCTTATACGACTGAGGTTTACTCAATCTAATTTTTATATGTGTGTACATGTTTTCGCACACACACACATTTTTCCATATATATTTTTTAAAGGAATGTAAGTAATGGTAGATATTACGAGAGAGTGAATTATAAGTTAAACGAATCAGAGTTTTGGCAGCAAACGTGATCAATGGGCAATTGTGTAGTTCTCAGGAAATTACATTCTTAAGTCTCTCACCACATCAGATCCTTGCACTAATGTTTAAACCATCAAGGCGATGCCTGCTGGAAAAATCGTCCACAGGCACCATATTCACCTTTCAGAATTTGACTTACACTTTATCTAGGACTTAAATGACTAAATAATATATTGGCAAAATTTTCTAGAGTTTGGTTATGCATTAAAAAGTCATAGAATTTAAATTTCTATTTACCTTCTATTTTCCCATTTTATTTTAAGTAAATTGAAAAATATATCAATTATAGAATTAATAAAAAAAAACTTAAACCAGAGCAAGCCACTGAAAAAATCCGTTAAACTGAAATTCATATTTCTCTCCCTATTCTCATTCTCTTATAACTCTCCCTTTTCTCATTCCCTCCTTATCTTAATATCTCCTGTCATAAGTTACTATGGAGACTCGCAAACTATTATACACGTATGTAGTACGTAACTTAATTAAGAGTGGATAGTTTTTAGCTAAGGTTTAGAATCAATTTTCTGGAAGATTTTCTTTTATTTTGAAGCAAAGTAAATATTATTCATAATATTTACTTTTATGTCCCGATGGTTAAGGGAAGAAAATGATCTTTGCTTAACTTTGTCCCAAAACTCTTGTCGGTTAATTGAAAATAAAGGGCATTAGTTATTATAAATTGATACGCGTTTTATTTCATCGCATTTCTTCCTTTGCCGTCCCTGGTTGCTCATTTCATCTCAATCAACGTTGACTTTTCTATATCTTTACTGATTATCGAAGCGGGTACATCTGAAAACGGTAGAATGGCCACAGTAAACTTTTGACTTTTGAATTTGAGCTTAATCTCATGTTGGAATATTCAAACTCAATGACATTTGTGCAACGTATTTCTCTTCTGCCTGGTGGAATTATATAATTCATCACCTAGAGTTGACCAAAATTATCAAAGTCATGTACTACACGGCAAGGCAGGGACAAATGGCAATGGAATTCACGTATTTGATTTTTACTTAGTCAACTCTTCATTAGAGATTTAAATGCGTAAAAATATTAGGATTTAATGTTCTCGCTCTTAGAGAGAAGAGAGGATATGTCGTTAATAGTCATCCTTTGCAAAAACCATCGTGATATATCAATTCATTTCCATGGTCAAGTTTCTAAACTCTAAGGATATCATATGAATACTGGCAGGGATAATCATATATTAGTTGTAAGCTAATTGCAGTTTTATATAAATGAGTACAAAATAAAGTACATAATATATTATAAAACCACGTGCCAATATGCCATAAAAGTATTATTTTTCGAAAAATTCTCATGGGATAATTAAAAATGGACTAAAATTATAGATAAAGTTAGCTCCATAGTTACAAATTAAACCATCTAGAATTATGGTATTTAAAGTAATATAATCTGTTATTTCGACAATTATTCGATCTATAAATAAATATTTGTTGGCAGAACTGATTAGATAGGGGGAAAATATCCTTCTCAGAGAAATGTTTCTAGGAATGGTCCTTATTTTGGAGATAAATGTATTTTACCATGCTTTAGTACATTATTTACAAATACAATACAATTTTTTCAAGCTTTATGTGTATTTTATCCGAATACATTGCTAATGGCATTAGGCGTAGGATTATTCGAGTAGGAAACAAAAAAGAGAAACACGGCACCTTAATCAGGTCCATTTTGCAATATGCAAAATTATTTATTCACGTCATTAAAATTTAGTCACAAAATAATGGAACAGTAGCTTTGCTGTGTAAAGGCTTGCGGAGTTTAGATTCATTCAAATAAATGCATGTACGTTTCTCATTAATTATTAATTGGAATGCAAATAAGTCACTTAGGCTTATCATCACTGATTTGTGTTTGATAAGTAAATCCGCTCTGAAATAGGACCAAAACATCTCTAAGTAAACTTTATAGTGGAATATTCTCACTCACTTCAGCACTTTAGTGTGCTTATGTGTGTTAAATACGGATCTCTGATGACGTCGTAGCTGTTACCGTTTTTGCGACAACCATATTATTTTCCTTGATGACGAAAATAAATATTTCAAAATGTATATCAGGTAGATTCGTAGATTAAATTGTAATGAAATTATTGCTAGCTATCGTCAATTAAGAGGCGTAACACTCCTGGATGGTGTTTTCAATCGGAAATATAAATTTTCAACTAAAATGTATTATATTATAGAATTTATGCTATAATTTATATGCTGCGCATCCCCATATTTTCAATTGTTTTTTTCTTATTTTTGTTTGAATGTTCAAGATTTTGTTCACAATTTAACATTTACCAATGGTATCAACTTCTTGCGGAGACGGCATGAATTATCTTCACACTAAAGAATAATATTGTCTCTAGAAATTATTTTCAATTCTCGGATCAAAGCTCGATTTTGTGCGTTAATCTCTGCCCTGGGGGTAATAGGAATACAATTCCCCTCCACTTTCATTAGTTCACCATTTCTTGTCATTGGCATTGGGTTACCAATCTCGCCCTTTTTCGTTTTATCCCGATGATCACTTCTCTTTCTCTCTCGCTCCCGAAAATGTCTGTTCCCTCTTTCAACCCCTTTCCAACAGCATCCCTCCCTTTCTGGCACCGACGGCCCTCCCACTCTCCGCTCACCCTTCCCGGATGATCGGAACCTTTTAAAGAGCCCCCGTCCTTCATCCCCAGCGTCTTATTTCATCACATTCCTCCCCATGGAAGGATGGTGAAGTCGCCCAACCCACCACCGCCGATGGCGTCCATCACCTTTCTCAATGAACAACAAACCCCTCCCCTTCATCCGGCCCTTCTTCGTAATCCTTCTCCTCACCTCCACCTCTCCCCCCTCCTCCCGGCGCACCCACCACTCACACTCCCCATCCTGTCCTGTTTCTCCCTGCCAACTTCTTCCAATCCCCGTTCCGGGGTGCCAGAATAAAATATAAACTCCTCGATATCCCAGGGTTTGGTCGGCTCTCATCTCGCTCTCCTCTCCCCGTCTCCTTGACTTCATCGCTTCGACATCTGATCTCCGATGGAAGAGAGCTCCAAACTCTTCCTCTTTGAGGGATGGGGTCGGGGGACCCCATCCCTCAAGACCGTTCATCCATCTCTCATAATTTTACCCTACCATAATCCTCCATCGACAGGGGGTGGAGTTTTCTTCTTCTCTAAGCTTTCTTACTTCCTGACTTCTTTCGGAAACGTCTTCCCAGAGATTTTCCCAATACAGCGTGCAGATTGCGAAATGATTTTACTGCTTCACATTTTTCTCTAATAGCATTACGTTTATTAAGGTCTCGTCATTTTCTATCTGCTCATGAAAATGTTTGTCACCCTGTTACCATATACTCAACTTGACATCAGTGATATCTCCACTTGAAACATGCCCCGCTTTATAACAAAAAGTTTACAAAAGGTAGTTATTGAAGGTATTATTTCTAATATGGTAACAGTCACCACCGGTGTTCCACATGGAGATAATTTGCGAAAAATATAGGTACTAAAAAAACTCGTTTTTGTCTTGCAAAATAAGTGACCGCAATAAAAACTGTGCTCCAATAAGTACACTCCCATAATACACGTCGCCTTTTCATCTCTCCTAACCATATTCCTTACATATTTACACGGCTGATGTCATAACGCCCACTGCCACACGCCAATGCGGTGGCTCGCAGGGTAGTACGCGTAAGTAGATGTGGATAACATTTTAGTTTTCGAACGAAAATTATGTGATAAACGAGTTTAATGCATTTAGTCTCTTTTACAACTCATATTTGTTTAACATGCTGTAACTCTAGTTGGTCATTGTTGATGCATTCCTCACTTATATTTTATCTTGAAAACTTTCTCGCATTTTTAATTTATAACCGTTCAGAGGGAGGGCAATTACTTTTATTTATTTATACTCTGTCGTAGATTACTCGTGCAAATATAACTCTTAATCTTAGAAATCCGTTTCCGTTGAAATATATTTTTTTCGGTTATTATGCCATTAGATAATTATGGGTTAAAAGTTGTTGGAAATAATTTTTCTGATTGAAAATTGTTTTTTTCATGTATTTTCACTCAATCTAGTGCAGTACTGTTTGAGTAAGCGTGCGTGATCTGAATATGAGTTTGTTGTAGCTGTGCAAATTTAGCGAGTCTCAATGGAATATTCATATGTACTAATTTCTTGGATGTGTGGAGGTATCTGATTGCAAGAAGGAGATGCCATGGAAATACTACCATGGAATGTTTAAATTTCTGGAAATGGTGAAAAACCTTCCTTGGTCTTCTGTTGTTTCCCGCCTCCCCACGTCATTAATTTGTCCATGTGCGTGGCAAGTTATTAATGAAAGTGGTGAAATTTGTAATGTGAGCTTAGTATGTGATACAGCCTATTTATTCTCAAACGAAGTCAGTATTCTGCTCATATGTTTTAAACATTATATATATGAATATATCAAATATGATCCCAACTACCATTTGCGTATTCATCGGCGAATATCACCGCCGTCTCCGAATATTACGAACCTATTACTTTCATCGTCATGCTTTGAAATTACTCGTTTTGGTGTAATATTTCTACTATTGCATCAACATTTAAGGTTTTTACGAAGGAAATTAATTCAGTATGTAACTTCTGAGTTAATTCATCGGACTGATTGATAACAAACGTTTTGAAAGCAATTAATTCTGAGTGTCTCTCAAATACAGTTCTGTTTTTCGTACACAATATGGGCAGAGTGATATGGAGTGTACCAAGACGCGAAGAATCTTATGATAACGATTGGGTTAAATCTGCAGTTTTTACTATCTATCAGAAAGCTATTTTTGGGAAATTGAGGGCAATCTACGCTTAGGTAGACTCGCTCTCTCTAAGGCTAGTTTACGTACCAAGCACATTGTGTGCAAGTGTTTTTCAGAATACTTCCCATTTTTTTCTAGCATTCAATTACCTGCCATGTGACTCGGGCGACATTCTTTGTCCCATTTTTCTCTGGGTCTTCCGTATTTCATTCACTACTCAACCCGCATCCCGTCACAAACTTTTCCGTCTTGCAACTTTGCCGCTTACCTCACAATCTCCTTCCCCTGTGCTCGCGCGCTATTCGCTCTCCTTGGCCAACTCCCAAAATTCATTTCGCTCTCCTCGGAAAATCCGCTCCACTTACAAGCATGACATTTTCGCCCCCACCTTGCTTCAACTTCTTGCCTTTCGAACGCTTGCCTGCACACTTTTCGTCGGTTCCTCACTTAAACAGTGTTCCCTCTGGCTTTCATCCTAAATCCGCCTTTCCTCTCGGCATGCAGATTTGCCCGTCCATATCGTAGTTCGGAGAGAAACACGGCGGTGGTGTTTCGGTGACGCTGGGCTGCGCTCTTCGCCGTAGTATTCTTTAAGCGTCGGAATTGCTAGCAAAGAAACTTCACCTCTCCGCAGAAGCGATTTAGTTCCTGTAGAGAATTTCATTTTATTCATATCCTTCACAAACCCATCCTGCACCCTTCCCCATTTTTGTTCTATCTATATTCCTTTAAGTGGAAAATTCAATTGATATATTTCTGTAAGCTCCTAACTCCTGTCTATAAGCTCCTGAAACTATGGGCATCATTTCATTAGGAAAACGGGAAACGCTGGAAAAAAAAAATTAATTTTTTTCCCCTTGAATGGTTGTTTATGTAAAGCACGCCAGTCATTGTTTTATGGCCTATGACTTGAGAAATCGCATTTCCAAATGCTTAACCAGTTGGGATACTGCAGGCAGATTATTGATAGTTTAAACTCATTTCGACAAGGCAGCCTGAGTTGCACATTATACTTACGAGATTGAGAATTTACAATTGTACCTAGCAAAGGTAAAAGTCGGGAATATGGGTTAACCCTTTGTTTACTGACCCTTCGATCCTTTCATTCACTAGTAATTGTGACTTAGCTGAAAACATCTTCGCCATACGTGTCTTTAATTTAAAAAAAATATTAGTAATGACCTTTTAAAATATCTTAATATATTCACTTCCAGACACCTTCATGTCTTCTTTTCTTCCAGACACCTTAATGCCTAATTCTGCCCGTGTATTTGTATAAAACAATCAAGGGAGTGTATTCCTGTGGATTGAGTGAAAGTGTTCTGATTGAGTCTAACAAATTTGTTTTAATTCTGTGGTTATTCATGAAAACGCATGTATCCCAGTTATTTCTGGGTGGTAAAAAAGGAGAATTATAAAATTTGATCTAAGTTAAAATTGAAAATCATTGTATTTGCTTGAATTTATAAATTGGATGTCTTAAAGTGTAAATGTTTCCATTCGAAATGTGGTTTGAATCTCACCTCTCTCCAGCTTTCTCTTGCAGACTCTTGTAGAAAAGGCAAACGTTACTCCTCTCTAGTGATTGCAAGACTGCCTTTGAATTGGAGATGTGCTTCTTTTATTTCAGGCCCTTGGAAGTTCCCGCAAGTACAAAGTTCGAATTTAACTCACCGACTCCAAATAGAAACGGAGCTTTTTTCTCTCTTTTCCTTCCTTGCATTCCTGTGCTCTATTCTATGAACGACGCTTGGCCCTTGGTGTTTTAAAGCATTATTGAAGTCGTATCTTTAGTTGTGAAGCCGGGTATTCTTATTTCAACAATGATTGTCCCTGCAATATTGACATGAAAATGTAGCCATTATCTGTTCTTTAAAAAAATCATTTTTCTCTGCTATGGCTTAGAAATCCTGCAGTTTACAAGGGGAGCTAAAAGCGCCCTTCCAAGATCCGGCTCATTAGATTTTTTAAGTAAAATTGTTGGAAACTGAAATTTAGTTCCTGCGGCGATTTGTCATAGAGTAACAGAGTCTGAGCGTTCCCCCTCGTTAAGTCCATTTTTTATTCCAGCTTCTCCGGGCAGTTTGTTGGTATTCTCTACAGAGAAAGAATGTTGCCTTCCGGCAATGTCAGTCGAAACTAAAACCTACCAAACGATTTTAAAAGCATACATTTTTATTTTAAGCGCTTCATGCAAATCCAGTTTTACTGATCATTTTCCATGACGGAAACACATGGGTACGTCTACCAATCTTTCCTTAATGGACACTTTCATCTATTATACATGCCTTGTTTGAAATTCATTTACTTCAGTAACTGCTGTTATTAACTTACTTACTTACTATTTATAGGAGTTGTTTTAAGTCCGGACGACCAACATTTGGCTCTGTTTTTTAGCAAATCATTGTAGTTTTTTGTCTAATGTTTCTGATCTAATGCCCTTATCTCTGTAGTTTTAACCCTTTTATTTAACTTTCCTCCGATACCAGTTGTCCACAGTTCTCCAGGAAGACTTGCTTTAATGATTAATTGCTCCGAAGAAGGTTAAGGCTTCAGAATTTTTTGTCTTTACGTTCTTTTATCCATTGAATACTTTGTAAACTACTTGTTAAAATTCAACTGTAACTTCTAACTCTACGTTGCCATACAATACGTATCCTTCATATCCTTATATCAAATCATATTCATTTATTTTCATATTTCTGACCGTTTTTTTTACGCATTTTACGATTTAGGTCGCAATTCTAAATTCTATTGTGAATATTATCGTGTATCGTAGTTCTCTTAGCACATCGTTTTTTTCTTCCTGCTTTAACCCCTCGAATCCTTCCATCCCAAAACTCCGAGTTCGTTCCTTGGCAGTACTTGGAAGTTAAACGTGCTAGAAAGGCTAGCAACCCTAAATAGAATCTTTCTTTTTTTCAAACTATCAATGTCTGACTGCGCATTACTCAGGTCAGAACTTTCTTACTCCCCTCTTACCCTTACAAAAATAATGTCTGTGTGTTAAAGCTCCTATCGAGTCTCAATTTGAATGAAACCCCTGTCGTATGAAGTACTGAACTAACAAGGATTCAGTTTTTCGTCTTGCATACTTGTTTAAATGGTTAATGGGTAAATGCCTTAATTGCATATAACGTATATCTGGAAATTGAAAAATTAGTATCAGATTTAGGTCTAAGAAAATCAAATCAAATTCTCTTCAAATAAATTTTTTCTTTTTTTATTTTTTAAAATTTATCACATTTATCGGATAACATAATCGGATAACACGGATTATAATATGATAAATTTATCACATTTATCATATTATAATCCGTTCTTCAAATAAGAAAAGGTTTTGATATTCTCTAAAAATATCATAATTTACGCTGTTTATGATAAAAATTAATTTATAAATCATTTTCCATCAGGAAGTCGGAAGCTTTATTTCTTACTCCGTAAATGAATTGTATTTTCATATGTAAATGATTCAATTTTCTGCCAATTATGGATCCGTTTTGTCAAGAAAGGCCAAAATAGCAGATGATTTCCAAAGTCTTGAGTGAGGGGCCGGGGATGAATCAGTAGGATGATTCTCTGAGAGATAAATAACGTGTCCTTGAGACCCTTAAAATAGAAATTTCGGCTTACCTTTCCCAGGACGTGGTCTAGGTCTTTAGAAATATCTCTCTCTCTCTCTCTCTCTCTCTCTCTTAATGGTGGATGCAACTTAAATCCTAGAGTGCCTCATAAACCTGCCACTTTTTTCAGCTATGCGAATTGAATCTTATTAAAAAGTAAAGAGTAGCTCCAGCTCTGAAATTTTTGGTACCGTGAGGGATGACACTTCCCGTATCTGTGCGAGAGATATCTCTCAGTTTGAAGTGGCCTTTGCTACAGCGACGGCAGAGGCGACAGCCCTGCTTCTCCTTCCTCCTCTTCCTTCGCTGGCAACGTCATTCCTCCGTCTCTCGGATGGATTCGGGGAGATGAGGGGATAAAAAGTTCCCAAAGTATATTTGGTGAGGAGCATGCCGTCAGAAATAGTCTCCTTTCCACGTGTTTGGCTATTGGGCCTCGGTCAACAACGTATCTCGGCAAACAGATGCATTATCTGACTGGCTGTTGGGGCACTTTGATGTTGCAAGAATATCTGCTACGCAGCTACTCGCCCGACTTGCTTCGAGTGTGAGAATAAGCGCTGAGAGTTTTACTGTATATCTTCCTCTTGAAATCCTTTTGGATCGGTTATGTTACTATGTATCTCTTCTTGATGTTTCATAAGAGACCAGTGGGAAAATAGCTTCATGTATATGGTTAGTGAATGTCGAACTGCTGCTACTGCTATATTTAAAAAGCATTTAAAAAATTTTCCTCATTATGGTTATATTTTGAAGCTGAGAACCAAAACGTGGTAGTGAGAGCTTTACTCATGACCGAGGAAATTAAGGAAACATTTTCACCGCGAAAAATTATGAGAGAGGCTTGGAAATGAAATAATGTCAAAATTACATTAATTCTACCAATAAAAAAATATAAGATGACAACTTTTACTAAAACCACTAGATTTATTAAAAAACGACCCAGGTTTCGATGTACATTTACAGCATCTTCACCTGAAGATGATGTGAATGTACATCAAAACCTGGGTCGTTTTTTAATAAATCTAGTGGTTTTAGTAAAAGTTGTCATCTTATATTTTTAATGATAGAATACCACCAAGTGAGACTGACTAAAGTGAGTGATTAATTCTACCGCTATGAATTAAATGTTATTTTTTTTTTAAATAAAAGGATGTTTTCCCTCTTTATCTAAGTATAAGAGTTGGATAAGAATAGTGATATCTTATTATAAATGGCAGTAAATTTATTCTAATTTATCTTTCCAGGGTGATTTTTATTTCACTAAATTAATTTTAAATTGAGCTTATGAAGTGACTATTGGTTGTTACTCAAAAATATATTCATGATAACTATCCTCTTGGTTTTACTCATTTACTCATTGTTTTTGGGATGGGAAAATTGCTTTATATACATTATTTGTTCCATTACAACCCATATTCAAAGAGAAATCCTGTTAATAACTTAATGTTTCCGGTTATATCGTGTTATATAGTTATAATATCGTTTAAGGGGAATGGTAATAATATAATTATAGGAAAACTCAGAATATATACCCATCACTGGCAGCTTTCAGTTTATCTACCAAAAGATGGCTTTTTCTATGGAGTTGTAATAAGTTCACTTTTGATTATGCAAAGTCCTTCCAGAGTTATCAATTGACTGGCTTCTTTTAGCCAAGTACTCCCGCGATCCTTTCTCTAAGGTCGTGGAACACCTAGTGCGTTCCCAGGAGAGGGCTCTTCTTAACGACGTTTTCTGCATTCCGTAACTAAGGCCGACCGATCCTTTTCTTCTGAGGTCAGACTGAATATTCATGAGCGGATAGACGTACACTTTGTAGGCCGTGGCTGTGCTTGATCATAAAATATTAATTTAATTAAAATTTAGATTGGCTTCTTGGAAGTTACTTGTGTACATTCAGATTTTACCTTGGAAGATGCTAGTGAGAATTTTAGATTGAATTTTAAAACACGTCTCAAATGGAGGTTATTCAAGATAAAATACGGATTTTAGCAATGTAGTCATGCATGACGAGAGAGTAAGCGCCTATAAACGACTTCAGAAACTTATCAATCATTCTTATGGATTGTGAAACTTTGCCTTTGAATGGAAAATGAAACCATTATCTCAGCAAATTTTGTAGTTAAACATTCAAATTATTAATTATGTCCTGCTAGCTGTATCTTCTTTTTATTCTTCAAATGGCGATAATGGCTTTCAAGCTTTGCTCACCGGTTAACTAATAGATATTCCTTAACTACCTTTGGAAGTAACTGGAAATGTTTCAATGAATAAATTAACAAATATCGGGTTACGGAAATTACGGCCAAAACTTTGAATGGTTCACAAATACGAGTCAGGGAAGCTGAGGATCGATGGTTAAAATGTAATTATCATATGCCGCAGTTATTTATACTGACTCAGCTGTTACCCGCAATTTTTAATAACCAATAAAAAACACTAATTTTCCCCCGCGATTCCGACCGCCTAATGATTCATCTTAATAACACGCTGATATAATTTACTACCATCTTTTAATTCATCATCTGCCACTCTCACTCTGAGTAGCGGATCATGGCATTGCTTTAGTTTCTCAAGTTAGTTTTAATTTTAATTCCGGTTACATTTTTTTCTGTAATGGTTTACATATTGAAAAATATTAAATCTTGTACATTTGCTACCAAATTTTCTCGAGAGTGACTTCAGAGCCTCAATCAACTTTCTCCGCCCCAAAATCTATCCTGTCTCTGAAATTCGGGTGAAATGATGATGAGTAATGCATTTAAAATTACTCTGGCAAGAGTAGGTATTGTCAGGGATCCAGAATTATATTTATGAATGGAGGAATTGGTCATTCTAAAAGCTTTTTCAACTACGATTCCCTATACTCTGAGAAACACAAACAAGAGCCGTACAAGTTGAAAGTAATGGGATCAGTAGAGCTTTCATGTATTCAGGATTCATTATTCATGTGTATTTCTCCCTCTGCCCATTGAATAAATCTTTTGGTCGGCTTATTTTTACCGTTGCCAAATCGAACGCCCAAATAAATATATTTTGGGAAATGGAGGCATTGTTTTAGATTTGAACCCTCAGATGCTCTGGTCATAATAATACTTGTTTTCTCTCACCTATTTATATGGTAAGCATTCAAACCTACATATTCTGTATTCCTTAGAATATAATTGCCTTCGGTTAATTATGATGGAAATACGTCAATTCTCAATCTCCTATACTGTCCACTACCACAGCTAATACATAATCACAGCTCGGATTGCAGTGAGTAACTTTATGCTCTACGTTTTAATAAACTTGGCATGCGCAATGACATAATAAGTACATGCCCTCCTGCTTTGAAAGACTTGCAGGTGTTTTCTGGACCATAATTAGACTGCAAATCAATTTAAAATTTTATAATTTTTAGAAGGATGTCACCATCTACTAGGTTTTATTTTAAATTTATGACTGTTTCCATGCGTCATGTGTCAGCTCGTCAAAATATTACCTGAATGATTCAAGGCCCACTGTAGGTTGAACAACCGAGCAACTTCCGTAGGTTCATATCTTCAAAAGCTGCAGCCGTCGTTATATTTTATTGTTATTAAATATTCCAGACTGAAAATAATATTTATTTTCCTTGCGCAGGGCGTGCCCCTATACTATGTTTATCTTATCCGGATGAAGTACTTGTTCATCTTTCTTGGCTTAACTACTCCCCGACCCCAATACCACCTTCTCCCATTTTCGAACTTAGTTCTCGAATACATAGTTCAGTCTGCGAGCAAGAGCTTTCTAGGCTTCGCGAAAATGAAGTTCAAAAATGAATGATTTTGTAAGCAAATCCCTTTTCATGTTCCTCAATGAGAAACTATTTTAACGCGGCATTTAAAAATGGTAAATTTTTAAAATTATAAAAAGTTTAAAAATTATTCTTATACATAATAACTTCTAGCGTTAAAACTTTTTAATCTGATGATTTCATCCTCTCTTTGTTGTTTATCAGTCCAAAACCAGATTTTTATGGAAAAAAGTTCAATCAGTATATTTTTATTTATATATTTTTATAGTTAAAAGTTCAGTTTCATCAAATGTGAAATGTAGAAGTAAAAAGAAAAGTAAATGGAAAGGTTTCCGATTATGTTTAAATAGTATGGTTTCATCTTTCTAGAATATGACTATTTTTTAATTGAAATGAGTAAACATAAAAATCCTCAAAAATTCACTTGCAAATCGAATTTGAATAATTACTTGCGCGTGAAGACGGGAAGGAACGACATTTTTAAAACTTTCATATTTTATGTTCTTACATATAAACGTGTGGGTTGAAAAAATGGATTTGTCAAAAATGGTTATGCACCATCATTGGATCATTTGGCATGAAGTTTACTTCGTGAGGAACATACACATTACCTTGGTTAAGAAGTCTCTTGGAAAATTACTAACTCAAATTCAAAAATTGATGGGCAAATACGTCCAGAAGTAGATAAAATGCATATCGCATTTTGGATTCCCGTAAAAGTTTAATCCTATTTTATGACTACTTTCATCATTCATCCATTTTAAACGGAACAGGTGCGCAAAAATCTAACTATGCAAGGTTCTAATGTGTAAAGTGAACCAATTAGAACCTCATGAAATCCTATATCTTCTTCAACTTTGAGATTTCAGAGCCTTCGCTTCGTTCGTGCGTCACCTGTGTCTAAATACACCTGAGTGAAGCCTTGAGAAGTGGGGCGACATCGTAAGTTATTTTACCCCTACGTAAATTTCATTATACGCGGTAGAAAACCACTCCAATGGAACCAAGTGCTTCCTTACTTCTTTTTCAATTTGGAGAATAAAAATATTTAGTTTTCTGAGAAGATCCTCGATTAAATTGAGTGGTTTTGCGTTCCGATGAAGAATGAATAAGAAGTCGCTCGATGGGTGACCCACTTATCTCGATCGTTCGGAGATATTGGAAGGAGCGCGTGCTCCCGAAGTGACTTCCTCCAAATATCTTTGATTCAACTCCTTGCCATCTTCTTCATGCTCAGTCTCAAAATAAGCAGGCTTCGGTGAAAAAAAGGGTTTTTGGACTCCATTGGCCAAGATATCTTGAACAAAATGTCGGTGAGTACGATGGCGAGGTACTTTAAAACGAAATTGGGCATCGATTTGGAAATTGGGAGAAAGAACAGGGCTGTGCTAAAGTTGAGATATGGGCTTAGGAGGTTAAGAAAGCCACATACTGTTAGAAATGGTGGAAGCACCATCGGGTAACTATCGTATGAGATATTGCAGGGATGTCTTGAATACCGGCCCGCTCGAGCGCGATACGAGGCTAATACCTCGTAATGGCTGTAGGGCAATAGGGAATATGGCCTCGTAGCAGTTATGTGATGAATGCCGGGAAGTTTTGGAAAATTTGATAAATATTATTGAAGGATTACGGGAAAAGTGAGCTATAAATTCTCCTGGTAGAAAATGTCCCAGCTATCATAATTAGCTTCAAGTGCCTGGATGAAAAATGATTGCCCTAAGAATACATCGGGCGTGAACATTCTCATGAGTATTTTTTTCTCCATTATTACTATTGTCTATGAATTGTTAATACTTATTTTGCTTTTGTTGAAAAAATTGTTTGTCGAAAAGATGATATGTACAGATGATATTGCGTTCAGAAAGAAATGTAAATATATATTTTATATTTAATGTTAGCTGTCGATAAATATCACTTAATGATGAAAATGATGCCTACTCATTGGGAAAGGTAAGAAATGAAACGTAAATTTTTTTGTCATTATTTGATTTTCTTTTCACAGATCTGAAGAATATTTTCACTCTTTTTACCACATATATCCGTCCAAATCATTTCACTTTTATTTCAACTGACAAAGACTTTCCTCTCTATATTCAATTTCACTTCTCTTATACTGACCATTATCCCTCTTTTGTCCGGCCTTCTTTCATACTACTCGAAATCTCATACGGCAGTTCATAGAAAAATAGGAGTAGTTTTGAAGTTGGGCCGTGCTGTAGTTTCATTTTCTTTGTCGTCTCCCAAAGATTTAGGTTGCTCGTTTACCCCATCGACTCGATATGCTTGTGTCTGTCTCAGGTTTTGTTGACGTCTTTTGGTCTGATTTGTTCACCTTTATACCAATTGCATAGATAACCATAGCTAAGATAAAAGACAGATTCCGAATCTGACGTAGAACTCGTTAAATTACTAGTGATTATCAACACATTTGAAAAAATCTAATTATTGTCATACGAGTTGACGCCTATATTTCCTGGCAGTACGCAGCTGTGTGCCCATTCTTTGAACTCGTGAGGTGTCAGTGTTTCGTAGACTTCCGCTTGTATTGCATTTCATGAGACTATTTTGGCCGCCGCAAGACGTCAATTTAGCGCGCCCAAAGAGTTCTTTTACGATGCTCATTCCAAGCTTTACGCAAACGTGACACATGGTTCGCTAACCTTTCCGACGCGCTATATTTACTTGAGCAAGCGCCTTGTGGATGGAGAATGTGAGACAAAGAATTCTCGTAGGTATTTTACGGGAGTTGACATGAAATATTGTCCATTGGGAAATAACTCGGATGGAATAAAAGTTGCACGTGAGCTCTCTTAAGCATCAGAGCTACCACAAGAAACCTTTATTCTCCAACTATATTGATGAGAAAAATGAAGGCAAACAAATTTTTTTAAATGAGACAATGGATAAATTGAAATTTAAAATTTAATTTCAAATATATAAAATGCAAATTATTAAGAAATCAAAATAACTACTTTGTTGTATTTGTAGAATGGCATTTTTAAAATACCTAAATTTGGATAAAATGATAGGCAGTATGATATAATTCAAATAGAATTTTTTGTGGGATACGGTGAGGGCGTTTGAATGGAAGCATATTTTTTTAACAAGTTAATCTAACAAGAGAATTCTAACAAGTTAATAAGTTAATTCTAACAAGTTAATCCACACTGAAAGACAATATTATGCTTATATAATAAAACTTCATTTAAAAACTTCATTAACAAATATTTTTTCCTCATATATATAACAATGCGATCAGTGCTCAGTTCATGAATTTTTATTATCGTAAGGTCGCGAACTTTGATGAAGTAGTATCGTTAAGTCTCCCTAATTAAAGTTGGAAATGGAAGAAAAATAGATATCATAATTTTATATACCTAATAATTTTGCTAAGTAATGTGATAACGGTGCTATGACTTAATAATTTCCTTTTTATATCTGTTTTCTACCCCCCATAAAGTTCTTTTTCCCTAAATGCACTTTATTACGATTCCCTCAATCCAAATTAATTGCTAGAATTCTAACCACCCCAATAAAAATTCATTTCCATCACCATCAAAATATAACCTGCGTAAAATTAATAAAATGGGAAATTTTAGGGAATCAAAATAACTACTTTGATGTATTATTAGAAAGGCATTTTTAAAATCCCAAAATTCAAATAAAATGATAGGCAGAGTAACGTAATTTAAATGGAATTTCTCGTGAAATACGATGAAGGTGTTTGAATGAAAGCATATTTTTTTAGATTTAAATTCTCCTAATAAGTTATGCCACGCTGAACGAAAATATAATGCTAAAATGTTTGAAATATTAATCGAGAAATATTACCACTATGAATGACGTTGGTTTCTATTCCGTGTAAATTATTCTTAAACTAGAAATAATTTTGTCTTTCCAAAATTCTTTGATATATAAAATTAGTTGTTTTAATTTTCACCTTAATACATTTTAGTATGAAAATTGGAGTACATTCCTTATGTGTTTACTGTTGAGAACTTAGAGCTGTAGCTCCCTGTGAATTCAATTTCCCCTTAGGATTATGTTTTCTATACTAGCCGAGAATTTTCTATGAATGTACCCTACGCGTTTTGATAATGCAATGCATATGGAATAGTTTGATGACATGATTCTATCCTAATAGTAAAACTTATTTCCTTTGCATGTCAGTATACTTCCGTGTTTTCATTTTACTGCGCTCCGATAAATTCTGGTGTAACAGCAAGGAGCTGAAGTTTAAAAGTATTCAACACAGTAAATCAACATCGTTGGTATCGTGGTATGCAATCGGGCAATGAACGTTCATGTGAAAATCGCGGGTGTCGGAAGGACATTAGTTGCACGATCTCAAGTCACAGGACCCGCCGCTATATTTTCCACTGCGATCAATGCGTCATCACATGTCACGCAGCTTACTAATTTACGACGCTGAATGCTTTAAATTGTTGAGGGCTTCGTTCTAACGGGACCACCCTTACCGTGGAAGACGTGGAGAATTTCAATCGCAGACATTGAGCCAAGTCATTTGGAAAGTATTCAGTTGGAATGCCATGGAATATCCAGAGCAGAAATTTGCTTGGAGATTATTTAAAAGCACAGTGTACTCAATGCAAACGTCATCGTCAACGCCATGGCAAATGCCATTCATGGTTTATTTGGCAATGATCGGTTCGGATCGGATCGGATGGAGGACTCGGTTTGAATGTTAATGGTATAAAATTTAATAAATTTTAAGTGAAAAATGTATTCAAATCAAAATGCAAACACGGTAATGATTTCCGGGTGGCAATTCATGCAGCTGTAATTTGCGCTCCCCAGTTTTTCCTTGTAAATAAATTGGATTCAATTTTACAGTACAAATTTGGCTGAATTAAATGCAATAGTGGTAGATGAATAGCAATTCACTTACTATATTTTACTTTCGGAAATATATTTTTCAAGCATAGGAATAGTAAAGTTCGAATACACTAATAAAGCTAAGTTCAGGATACATACTGTATATATAAGCCAAGAAACTTTACCAACTACAGGCATAGGTATGTTACTTCAAATTCTCAGCTAATATAGAAGTCATATTTCGATTCGGAGCTTACGTACGATTTGAATGCCAACATTATATGCCCAGTTGTGAAACAACGAAAATCTCGCCTAAACTTAATCTCATGCTTTGCATGTCAAGTTCTTTCAATATTTCCCTGGAAGAGGAATGTGTTGCTATGAATTTGATACACCGCTAGACTTTTTTAATTTAATTCCAGGAGTTTTATGTGAAAGTAAGTTCCGTCTTGATATTGGTTGTTTTCATGCCTCATCGTGACGTCCTGGCCGGCGGTCACTTTGACCCCCGTTATGAGAAGTACTTAGTAAATGTTTGTTACAACTGCTGCCAGCTTTCGTGTCCCTGATTAAACATTTGATATTGTTCCGTATAAAACTCTGCTAATTGGAGAAGTTAGCTCGGAAGTTGCAAAGGGTGCTGGACTGCGAGAGGGAAACGGACTGGGAGATGGCGGTTCTAGTGTGTGTGTTTATCCTCTTCCACCCCATCCCTCGAGAACTCATCCCGGTGGCCACAAAACTCTTATCCCAGTTCCCGCCTCCACCCCCCCTAGTCTTTCTCCCCCTTGCCCACCTTGGTCCGACCGCCTACCTGCTCCCCCCCGCCTCCCATCCCCTCGCCCCCAGACCGCATCTATTCTTGGCGTAGTTGGTCTCGCCTCCTGGGTTAGGGAGGAGTGTGGGGTGGCGCGGGAGCATGAGGAGGGCGCGAGTGAGTGGGGGGGGGGGTGCCTAGAGAGCTCCAACCGGCCTCCCCTCGATCTCCTCGCACCCCACGGTCTGCCATTTAAACCAATAGAGGCCCGGCCCTCCCCCGTGGCGCAACGACATGTTCTCTCGGGAGTGAGAGAGGGAAGGAAGTGACTCGACCGAACAGTCTGGCTCTATCTGCCGTCGCTACGTTTACTTGGCTCGGCTCCTCCTCCTCCTCATGAAGGCTGGTGACACGCAACACCAGCCAGCAACCAGGGGGGGAGTGGTTGGACCAACCCCCCCTCCACCCCCGTGCTTGCATCCCAACTGGAGCAAGAACCACGTCATTCTTGCTCGACTTGCGTGTTTTGTCGCTGACTCATTGACGTATATTGGTATATATTGTGGAATTCACGAATAGAAGGATTATCTCCTGTATTCATCTTGATGAATGGACGGCACACGCATGGCGGTAGGGAAAAACTTCTTTTTGAGGTTGCCGTATACTGGTGTTACTCGCCAATTTTACTATCACTTCATAGCCATTCACTCAGTTCATACTTTTAGGGGATAAATTGCGAAAGTAAATGATAAAAAATTGAAGCTATTGCCATTTCAGATTCCTAGTTCGTTAGATTTTAATACTTCCAAGTTATTATTCATATCTATATGACATGCGGGTATTGACTGCATGTATACGGACAAAAGTATACATTCTAGAAAAGATAGAACATCATCTAAACAAATACTCATTTTAATGGCTCAGAAGAATTATTTTTAAAGAGAGAATTTTCATATGTTGATTTAATTATTGCGCACGAATCAATAACTCAATTTATTTAGCTTCAAATAACGGGTGAATTAAAAAAAAATCCCGGTCGTTATCAATAAATCAAATAACCCTGTAAGTATTATATCCTTTGAGAATTATTTAGCGACATGACAAAAATATCTCAAAACGATTAGTCGACGAGATGCTTTTAAAAACCAACTCCACTTCGGTTAACGTTTCAGGGGAAATAAACACAACATAATGAATTTAGAGTATTGTAGAAATTAAAGTCAAGGTTTGGAACTTTATTCAGTCTATAAATTTTACCCATTTTTTTACTCCGGCGTGTTATTAGAGTTCATATTTTACGGATGTAATTAAATATGGCCAATAACATTAGGATAACTTCTTAAGATTCAACGGCACGTTAACTTAAACGCAGGAATCATTACCATGTTTTCTGATATTCTGTTAAGAGTAATAACCATGAATCAACTAGTAAGCACTAGTAAATCTGTATAACAAAATAAATCCAAAATTTTATGTTTGATTACGAAAATTTAGCAAACCCAGGTTGAAATAGTTCTCTTATGAGAGATACATTTCAGAAATGAATAAACACAAAACAAGAATGCTGTCAACCACTGGAATTCAATTAATGTAGAAGTATAAATTTATTTTCTAAGGTCTGCCAATTAAATTTCTAAAGTTGATCTACAGATAAAAAAACCTCTTTTTTACAGTTGATTTCCCAGTTCACTATAAACTTTTTTTTAACTTTTCTAAGCTTTTCATTGATTTTTAGCTGTCACGTCATGAGTGCTAAGTATTTGTACTTGGTATTCATCTAAACTTTACACTTCAGGAATCACTTAATGGAATTATTTTATATTCGAATCCGTATTGGAAATTGTATTGAAAGTAGTATTGAATTTTTGAGTAGAATTGAAAAGAATTGAATTTTTCCATTGTCATTTATGATAATCACACGTCGCGTTTCGCAACTTGCTGCATCTTCAGGTACAATTGTTTTACATGGAATTAACTGTGGAAAAGTACAATACTTATTTTCAACAAGATTTCAACTTTTGTCGGAATGACAAAATAGAATTTAACCGTTTCTATTTAGAAATTAAAATCCCCGAGCTACAAATGTTATGAAAACGCTGGTCTAAAAAGAGCATCCAAATACTTAAGTGCAGAACTGGTACGATATTAACCCGGTTTAGGAGTTGAACTATATGGTTCCCTCACATGCTATCGACAAGGCGTTTACATTCCAAGAGTCAAGTTCTTTTCCTGTGAGAACTACTCAGTGCTTAGTGAACTACTCATTACCCTTCCTGTGTAGCTTGAGCGCTACATAGTGAATTCGTGGATCAAAACCTATTGGGATTTGGGACAGTCCGTTTGGTCCACTAGGGAATCCTGGTTTATTGGTTATATCTGAGAAAATTCAAGAGCAAGTTGCATTTTATAAACTGCCTTCCCTTGCATCGAAACCCCTTACGTTGGAATACAAGACTTCTGAAACAATCTTCAAGAGTACCATTTACTTGCATTCTAACATGATGAGTGAGTAACGAAACTATTAATAACAAAGGAGCATGAGCATTTTATGTCGGGCTATCGTTTTCACCAAGCTCTTCTCAATGACTACTAAGGGAATCGTAGATTTTCACTTATTTTCACTCATCTAATGCATGTTTTTTTCAAAAATGCTGGTAAATAGACCAAGAATTATGTTTGCTATGCATCCCATTCTATACTGTCTCTCCTATCAACGATGGGATTGTTTGAAAATATCAGGCACTCAGTCAATACTTCAAGCAATTGTTTGCTTTGGCTTATAATGGATAAAGGAAAAGGAGAGCATCGGAGGGGGGTCACTTAAAGATGGAGGACTAAATTCTGTAAAAATTTACGAATAGAGCACAAGAAGATGAGGGGTTGTTTAGTACTGATTTTATGATGGAAGCAATGACAGGATACTGCTGTGTGAGCAAAGGAAGGGTTTGGGAGAGAAAAAGAACTTTGTAGAAGTATTACATGTCAGGCGGAATAAGTAAAAATTTGGGCGTAAAATAGCATGGGAAGGGTAAAGAGAATATATAAACTATAAAATCGATACTGGGATGAAAGGGGAGTTATGTATTTATGTTATCCTACCTAAATCTAACTATAATGGTGAATTGAGAACTAGTGATGGTGGATCGGTTAACTTTGGGTTTCCCTTACATTACGTTTTAAGAGCGGATGGAAGGTTTTGCATCCTGTGCACAGCTCTACTCCAGAAGACCCTCTACTAAGGACGTCCACCACTTCCAACGAATTAAATTGGCTGACGCTCTTTATTTTATACGCAAATCACCAGTCATTTTTTTACCTGAGTAATGCTCGAGTTTAACAGTAGAATTCCTTCTGGTAATTTTACCTCATTTTTAGTTGCCTTAATTTTTTCGGAACTCTTGACTTTTATTAATTGGGCTTATAATTTATTATACATCATCAAATCATAGAAATATGATATTGAGGTGTGGTGAAAAAAAGTCTGTATATTTATTTTCTATTTAGGACGATGTTTTTCTCTCTTTGTCTGCATTTTCAGATTACGAGGTCGCTGCATTTTAAGTCATTTTATCAGTTTACAATTCCGATTCTTTTATTACAGCAGCGATTTAGTGTTTCAATATTTTTATGCCGAAGTGTTTTCAAGTATCAATTTGAATGTAACTAGCTAACACACATGACCGGCAACTGGGAGATCCGGGTCCCAATCCCGGTCAAGTCATGATTTTTTTCATGGCGAATTTCAACCATTGGTGTATATGTACCCGTGCGTGTGACTTCGTACCATATCATTTATCAATGCAATGATTGGAAATTTATCAATTTGATCACTATGCGGATAAATAATAGGATAATAAGGCCTTAGGATAGCTAAGGCTGTATAGGAGAAGAAGCCAAAGGTAAGAATATGGTACCGAGTTTGGCAGAGAGCATTCATTGAAGTAAATGTATATGTTACTTATCAGTTTCACGGAATTTATGCGAGGAAGCAAACGGCGAAGCGTTTCGAGGGATTCTGGATCATTTTATCATTACTTGATCCAATTTTCCTCTGCATCCGGACAATTTCCCGAAAATAACATTCACTTTCTACCCCCATTCGAACAATGTACGCATTTCCATCCGTGGCGAACCGGTGCTCGTATTATTTCCTGAACGTTTTCAATCGATAATTTTCCTTCTAATTCACGCGTTTGGCATAATTCAACCGCATTTCCGATCCATCTCTTTTGCATTCTGATTTCCCCATTATTTTAGTGAAACTTCCTCGTTTAACTGAGCAGCTTTCACTCTGTATTGCCCTCAGCGGATACACTGCACCCGACAGATGATTAAACAGACGACATCTCAGTGTAGAAATCATTCATCGGTTCTCCCTCTTGGCCGTTGTATAATGAAATGCCATGTAGCACACCAGTCAAAGATAAGGCCGCCACTTTATACGTGTAATTAGCCGTCATAATTCTCTCATAAACTTACTCCTCCTTAATAAAACATTCAGCTACTTTTCATGTATTCATACTTCAGCTATCCCTTGAAAATCAGAAAAGAGATAAAGCCATTTAAAATTAAGCCTTTCTGCCCAAAACTACAAAATCTGCGACATGTTATTCACGTTTTTATGAGGTACTGGGTATTAAATAGTAAATATTTGATTAGCTTGTTAATTCCCTCTCGAAACATTCGCGAATGCCTGAGGTGACTCAAAGGCAAATATGCGGGACAGTCAAGGTACTTCGTTTATTTACATCTCCGAGAGGTGAAAGCAGCCTCACACGTGCACCCTGTCAATCGTTCAAGAAATCGATGCTAGCGGGAGACCTTGGCTTTATTTTTACTTCCCGCACGCCTCCTCGTTAACGGGTTACAACGGACTTCCAACTCGATGAGGAAGGGACGCCACTACCGGGAAACAAATCCACTTGGGCATCGCTTGATAAATATTTAAAATCCGTCAGCGAATACAGGAAGATTAAGCCAATTTTGGAGACATACATACGGAAAGCATTGAGGATTACCTTTGAGAATTCCATCCCGTCATCCCTCATCCAAATAGGTTGTCTTTTGAATCCCCTTCTTTTGAAGCGCCCGTAAGCGTTTATGAATTTCTCTCTGCTACTCCCTTTACACGCGATTCACTTGGTATCCTTTGGTCGCGCCAATAGTCCACAAAACCGCGGAAGTCCGAACTAATTTGCCCAGCCGTCGTCCTTCATTCTGAACCCAATTCCTTTCACTCTTGAGAGGTTCCTCCCTTGCCTCTCTTATTCTCTCACTTATCCTTCCCTTCTCTCCTATCGTATCTCTCTCCCACTCCCTGCTGTCGACATCTCATGATTCCCCACCCAGATATATTCTGCCTCTTGGACGAAAAGAGACGCACACAAACGCCCTTTCACATCTAATGTTCGAACATGACATGCAAAGATATCTTAAAAAGAGTTTAACCTGCACCAGTAAGTCAGATCAATAGCGTTTGCCACCTGCTATAAGCAAATTATGCAACATTTTGCTTACATCTTAAATACGCAGTTAAGTTGGCCAATCGCTTGGAAGCTTGACTTCTTTGACTTTACCAATGATAAGCGGCGTCATGGAGATAGTATTCACTACGGGTAACGGTTATGTGAAAAGCAGGAGTGAGCAAATTTTGTTGAGGTGGTGTCATTCTTGTTGTTGATGCACTTGTAGGAAAAAATTCTCAATATTAGGGTTAGTGGTTTCCGGCGATAATTGATGGAATTCGCTAAACATTTTGAATGAATTGGGTTAACCTTAATTTTCCACAATGAATTTAACAGCTCACGACTATGGTTTCGACGATTAACGTCATCATCAGGTCAACATCAGGTTACGTCATCATCAGGACCTGAAACTGACGTTAATCGTCAAAATCATGGTCGTGAGTCATTAAATTTACTGTGGAAAAACAAAATTGACCCTATTCATTCATAAAGATTCTCAATATTTAAAAAATATCAATTCTGAAAAAAGACTCAAGACCTAAAATTTTTGGGGATTGTTGAATATTATACATAATTAAAAAAATCCAATTGTGCATTAACGCATTAAATGACTTGATATTAGCGAAAAGACCGACCACAGAAGCCATTTTTCCCACGAGGCATAGGTGAGTAAATTGACAAGAGTAGGATGATTTGGGGAATACCAATTTTTCTTATTATTATTTTCAAGTAGCTCACTTCCTTTGGTATAAAAAGACTTCACTTTATCGCCATTAATTTTCCTGGCAGAATATTCTTTTAATGAACAGTTTTTCGTGATAATTTCATTTCTATTAAATACTAAAAATATCTATTTACACTCATTTTAGACTAAAGCACCATTTAATTTCAAACACCAGTTGCGAAAAGACATAGCGTGGCCTGGTAGAATATTCTTTTTCAAACCAAGCTCGAGACAAAATATTTGCGTAATTGGCCAGGGTATGAATTACATTATATTTTACGATGAATCCGCCGCATGTAACGTTATGTCCTGATGTATGGCCGTGTGTTAGGTTTGAGCCGTCCTCTACACGCATAGTCTGACACGCGTGAGTGAATGTGCCCCCACCTTTGGGAGAGGCTTCGTCCCCCATCCTCCCCCGAAAGGTATCTGCGGCCACCGCCGCCACGCCGCGCCCCCGTCTCCCTCCACCCCCCTTCCTCCCGGTGAGTCCACGGTGGTTTACACGTGGGCGACGACACAAAGAGAGCGACCCTGGCGAAGGGTGAGTTTGAGAGAGCACGGAGAAGGGGTGGAGGGATACACAGAGAGAGAGAGAGTAAAGCCTTCATTTTCCAAACGCTTCACCTTCCGGCTAAACTGCCGCCAATCGATAAATCAATATATGCCTGCCTACCTCTAACTCCACTCACCCTCTCTCTCCCTCTCTCTCTCTCTCTCCTTCCCTGTCTCTCCATGTCGTTATCTTACTCTGCTTTCAGCCTCCCCCATCTTCTGTCTCTTTATACATGAATATATATGTATATATATACATCCTACCCTCCATCCCATACCTCTTGTATCCCTCGCAACCCTTCGCCTCGTGAAGGCACCCTCTCGATATCTACCTTTTGTACCTGTCAACTCCTGCCCCTCTCCATCCCCTTCGATTCGTTGGTTCCTCCTCTTCCTTTTCTCTTTGTCTCACTTTCATTCTTTCCTTTCTCTCCCCCGTCCTCCCCTCCTCTCCCCACTTCCTTCCCATTATCTCACGAGTACATTCAACCCTCTGCCGCTCACCCTCCTCCACACTGGGTACCTCCCACAACTTTCTCCCACCCGTCGCCGCCAACCTTTACCATCGCTTCCTCTCGATCCGGCCTCAAAAATAAAGCTCTCATCCCAGAAGCACTCCTCTTCCCGGCTCGAATCGCTCTCTCCTTGTGACGAATCAATCCTCTCTCTCTCTCCTACATCCTTCGTCCTTCTCTCCTTCGCACCCCCCTCCTCCGCCCCCCGCTCATAGCTATCGTCCCCCTCGGTATTTGCACCCATCACCGCTGCCTCTACTCTCTCCTCTTTCTCCTCTCATCGGCCCTAGTTCTCCCTTCTCTTTTCTTCACCCTTTCATCCCTTGGATTCTCCTTCTCGGGCGCCGTGTGGAGAACACTTTGAGTTTAGTACTCTGTCCGCGTGTTAAATGTTAAAATGAGGACCCCTCATCGTCTTTTGTAAAGCGTAGTCCGATGCCGGGTGGTTTCTCACCAGCCATCCTCCATTCCACAGATAACCGTCCCCATCGCCAACGTACCCATCCCTCCGCAGTGTTAAAGAAGACGTCAGATTTCCAAATTGTCCTAACTCAAGGTCCTTTAGTAATGAGATAATGGCCATACTAGTTTTTATATAACACTGTTCTAATGAAACTTGGCGGTTAAACATATTCTTTGATTATTTTCATAAGGTGTTACTTTTCGGAACATCTGTATCCCCTGAAAGTAAAATCGTACTCACCACACGCATACCTGCATTATAAATATAAATCCTTTTTCCTTAGATGGTATGCTTTCTGGGCCCGTTCTTATTCTTCCTAACGAAGTTTTCTTTATCACTCTCTATGTTGTCCCTTAAAGAATCAAATTCAGTAAAATGGTGCAATGAATTAAAAATATAGCTGTTGTTAGAAGTTAATTTTAATGGTGAGTATTAAAAATTTTGGATGAGTATTTATGAGGTAATGAATTATAGTCAATGTAATAAATTTTGCACTTAAATGGAAGTTCAATGTTCATTTTAATTATCCTATATTTCCTAACTTGATGATGACGAGCTTCATAGAAACCCAGATCGTCTTTTTATAATAAACGTATGGGGAAAAAACAAGTTACTTATCATTTACAATGCTAAGCATTTCACGATTCCACGAAGTCATGCCCGAGACAACGGATTATATATTTCTTCTATTGAAATAGATGATGGTGATACGAAATATGCTGAAATAATGGCGATTTCAAGCCTGGATTATCAGAGTGAAAATTTGTCTATGGATGAGACGGCTAGTATCTCGGAAAGGAATAACTGGCGGACCCATGCTATGTGTTTACATAGGACCTGTATTTTTAAAGAATTTAAGTTGTATCCTGCATTAGAAGAATTTAACATGTTCTTTTCTCAAAGACGATAATGGTCACCACCTGTAACGTGGGAAAGTAATTAGGAGGAATGTTTTAAAAAAAAGCTAACCACGTAAAAGTGAGATGCTTTTGAGGATGTTGAGAAATCATTAAAGAAAGAAGGAGAAAAGGTGTTTATTTTAATAGAAGTGATACTTTTTACTTGGCAATACATTGTTTGGTCAAAGAATTATTCTAACCTGCGAGGATTTCTTAGGTAGTGCTTCTTGTGGTATTTAGGTAGGTTGAGTGAAGTGTTTAGATTTTAATTGAATATTGTAACAAATAATTGAAAGGGCACTACTTTTCTTCAGAGTTAATTTGTGTGAAAAGGTTATAAAAATTAAAATAATTTTTACTTTAATTTGGAATATGAATTTTTGAGTGAGGTAAAAGATGCTGCAAAACGGAAGAAATGGGGAATAAAAAACTTTAACTAGAATTAACTGAATGAAATAAGTTTTTCATGTCCAGTTTGTGATTTGTTGAAGAGAATTCTCTCGTTTAGCAAATGCCATACATAGTGTTGGTAAAAAAAGGAATATTTATCTATTTTTTACGAAACATTTACCCTGGCAATGAAAATGAAAGGAATACGGCTGCGAAAGACAGGAGCATAGGCGTATATTTCTGGCGTATGCCTTGCCTCTCAATCCCTGGAATCTGGTTCCGTGCGAGGATTTTTCGTACGCTGGCATACATGTCAAATGATCCACTCGCGGTTACGGAGATCAGTTTAGCTTTATGAATGGGCCTCCAAGTTCAATCAGCTCCATCAACGGAATTATTTCATGATTCTTGTCAAAAAATTTCCCACCACTTTCTTTTAACATTGTATTTGCTATTCTTTATGAATATTTTCTATTTGGAGAGCGCGGTATAATAAACAGAACACTGAATTATCTGGTCGGTGAGCTGGCTGAAGTATCAGCTTCCCACTTACAGGAACCAATTTTCAATCCTGACGCGAAATTATTTTATCTTGCTACGTGATGCATCTCGGAGAGCACTGGAAACTAAAGAAGGATAATTCCAACGCCAGGTATCTCTGCACCTTTCCTTCATTCCCCAAACGTTCCTCAACTATCAACTTAAACGCATATAGTAAATCAGAAAATTGAGCTAAGTTACCCATTTAGTTACCCCCAATTAATCCACCCAGCAATGAAGTACAGTCCTGGCATACTACTCGAATATTGTCTATTTCATAATGATCCGTTTATTTCCCACTTTATGTGTCAAAAATACCTCAAGTGCCTTATCCTTACATAATTCAGCATAACCCAGAATTATCTAATTCCTGCTGGCGCCTCCAATTAATAGGTTGGAAAGGAGTCCACATTATGAATCAAAATATTTGGTTCCCTTGATAAAAGTAATCCTTCGATAGGCTGCACAAACTTCTAAGGTTTTCTCTTCCAGTATGAAATTCTTAATAATTTCTTAGTCAAATTTACAGTACTTCATATTTTTTGAGTGTATCATTACAGGGGTAAAATTGATGAATACTGAATCAAGTGATCAAAACTGAGATAAAAAGTGCCACTAATATGATACTGTAGACATATTTTTTGATGAACCTGGCTATTTTTTAATTAATTCAAAAGTATTATAGTTTTAATTTTTTTCGTATTCCAGTTAAGGTCGCAATATTCTAGCAACCTTGTATCTGGTGTTACAAGTTGATGTATTTCCGTTGTTTTCTTTCCTTATAATTATCGTACGCACAATGTTGTGGAGCGAAACTTAGAGGCGCGCTTGAGCAACCACTGTATCTAGCTTCCAGTTCGCGCGAATTGGCATTTTGTAAATGTCAAGTTTCATGCATTCCCTCGTGCTGGATTCCACGAATTCCTTCCCTTAAAAAATATAAAATTGGGCGGCGCTTTCCCCCTTTCCCTTTCATGCCCTAACCCCGGAAACTCCGGAAAGCACACACCCGAACGTAATTTCCAGCGTCACATATTCCCGCGCGACGGCGACCCCTCTTGGCGGGCAGACCCCTACTTCCTCCTGCCTTCTCTACCCTCCTCTGAAGAGCCATCAGCGTCCTAATCCTACGTTATGCCCCGCGCCAACCGGAGGAAACGAACTAACGGATGAAAAAAGAGAAGAAAAAAATTGGAGGAGGCAACAGCATGTTGCTTTTCCCCATTGCAATATCTCCACATTTATTTTGCCCTCTTCCCTCTCTCCCATTCCTGCACCCATTCCAATCTCTCCCTCAGACTCTATCCATTCCACCCCTTTCTCTTTTTTTCGCTTTCCCTTCCCTTTCGATTGACGCGAGAGGGGGCATCGTGGAATGGAAAACGAATCCGCCAAAGAGAAATAATAAAATGCGCAGAATAACGATCGCCTTTTGTTACTCTTTTTTTCTGCTTCCACCGGCCCCAAACTCTTTAGTGTCTCCTCCTCTCTCTCCTCCCCCTCCAAATACCCCCCTTATCCCTCCGCCCTCCCCCCGTGCCCAAATGGTCTCTCCCAATCCAATCCTGCGTGCCGCCCTCTCTCCATCACCTCCCCATCCTCCCTCTCCCTCCACTCCCCGCACTCATCCCATCCCATCGTAAATCCCTCCCCCATTTCCCAAAAACTCCCTCCAATCTTCTTCCTGGACACACCCGTTTGGTGACCTGACCTTCTGCGGAGGAGGGGAGGATGGAGCTGTGGGGAGGGGGCACATGAGGGCTTCCTCCGGTGCGAGAGTGAGAGTATTTTTGGTTGAGAGGATGGGAGGTAGAGAGATATGTGCCCGTCCTCCCAATACGCTCCCGCACGCGCATTATCCCTCCTCCGACCTCGATCCCTCGGCTTGCATTTTGGCCCTCTCGCTCTCTTTCTGCCCCCTGGACCCCATCCTCTATCCCTGTTCTTCCCCTCTCCCCACCCCCCACCAATCCATTACGGCACGAGTCCCTCTTTACTTTTGTTTCTCGAACTGCTCGCGTCTTTTGTCTTCGTCCCCTTCATTTTCCTCACTCGTCTTTTTCCACCTCGCCCAGTCCTAGCGCTCGTGGCGATTCCCCGCCCGGTTAACAGATGTCTTTAAAGGTGAATGCTCTGTCCCTCGACTTTTAACACTATTTATTTGTTTATAATTTATCCAAACATAACAGTAATACTGTAGATGTTACGTATCTTTGGGGCCAATTTAAATGTATAAGTACCCAAACTAATCCAATTGATTAACTTAACAAATTGGGTAAATTACATTAGTTAACACTGTAAACATTCTACGTGGGAGGATTTGTAATTTATAACGAGTGAAGTTTATTTTTGTAGCGCCTGGAGTGTTGTTTTTGGAAATGTAACTCATTTGAATAGAAAAAATAGTGAGTTAATTTTCAATTGCTAGGTACCAGTTTTTTCTGAATCGCCGGATTTGGCAGAAGAGTTTAAAATTAATTCAGTATAATGTTAAGAATTTCCGTTAAAAATATATCGTTGGCTGCCTAAATATTGTGACTTTTACCGATGGTTGACACTCTGCTACAGTTAGCAGTAGCTCCTCCGTCGTGCTTAACATTACCCTGTGATTGTCATTTGTGTGGAAAAATTCGAGCATCTAAGTTGGCTCGTTTATAATGAAATCCATCCGATATGTCATACCCTATATGTTTAATGTTATCATCTATCCTAAATCTATGTGGGCGTTAAATTATTTCCCTACTTAATTAGTTCCGGTTAAGTGTATTATAGTTGAAAATGTCATCCAGCCGAAATTGAATTATAACGGAAACGCATTCATGCGAGCAGTGAGGATGTAAGCGTTTTATAAAATGTTTAAATTCTACTCTGCCTCGCTTTTTCCAAGCTCTTATGTTCCTTATGACCCAGGGCATGCCTGTTCTTTTCTCAGTACCCTCTACTATGGGCAGTGAGGGTATGCGCAGTAATTTGCTGCTCCTTTCCGAGTACCCACAGCAAAGTAATTAAAATTTGAGAAATTTTCAAAGGACATTTGGTCGTGCTACAGTATTTGCGAATATATTTTTGCGTACACATAAAATACTCATTGAGCATGAACCGGTTCCGCCACCTCGATTTCCCACCGACGAAGCATGAAAAAGATTCTCCTTCTCTGTCGCCCCTCACTCAGCCGGACACCAAGCCAAGGACAATTATTTCAAAAAAAAGTATTGCTAGGCTCCCTCGGGGACCGTCTCACATGATTATTGGGATAAAATATTTTACTTTGACTTCTCCACTTGGATCAAAACTAAGCTTCTTCCCATGTTGATATTTTCTGATTTCTTCAGTAAGCCTTCCCTGTCTATCCCCTTTTCATCTTCAGAATTTTATTTTGCTGTGATTTATAGGCAATTTGCTCTTTTAATTTGTTTGTAATAATCTTTTGCTGCGTCGAAAAACTCTTTTTTCTTTAATTCCCGTAAAGACAAATGATTATTTTTCTTTGTGGAGTTTTGCGCTATGTCACATTTGATAATTTTCCTTGCAAATCATTACTTACTCTTTGAAAGGCTTTCCCTAATTTTTTTAATATCTTGGCACTTACTAAGTCATCTTCACATATCTAGGAGGTAATAAGATTCAGGTATTCTATTTTATGCCATTGAGTATTTGGAACTAATGATTGTTGAAATTTATTAGGTAGAAATATTCTTGTCGCACCGTATATCATTGTGGTCGATCTTGGAGATGGCATAATTGCAATTGGGAAAACGGTATTTCGTCATAGTGTTTGCTGAGTTAGTGTTCTGGAAATTATAGTTCATTTCTTCTCTTACTTCATGTACTTCAAGTACTTACTTCATGCTCATTAGTACTCATAATATGATAGAGCTAAAAATTCTACAGTCTATCGAAGTTCTTCGTTAATCATTCATCAAGAGCTGAAAGGTTCGGGATAGGACCAAAGAAGTTAAGAAGAGCGTCTCAACTTTTTTATTCGTTTCCATTTTTCAGGTAATCTAATAGATGATATGACCAGCAAAATTTCTCGCCGTCCTAAACACCACTCAGCCTTTATAGTGGGCTGGGCGAGCGAGATGAAGGTCCAGCTCCGTCCTATAAAGAACTCGATCAAAATGGTTTGGGTGGGGAAATGGAGGGGGTATCGTCCGTCGGCACTAATTCTCATAAACGGCAGTTCCTCCTACATTCTTGCTTTTTCTTCTTTCTATTTCCATTTCCGTCTTATTTCACCCACATCCATTCTCCACTTCTAATGTTTTAGTCATCGACCATCCGACGAAAATAAACGTCCGATTTCTTCCCTCTCTTCGAGCGCTATCCTTTCTTTTCGTTATTTCTTTCTCTCTGCCGTCCCGAATCTCCTTTCTCGTTTTTATTTATTTATTCTTCTCGTTTCTTTCATCCTACCTCGCCCTCCTCCCCCTGCCCGGCTCATTTTCCAATTTGGTATCCGAAATAAGGGGACAAGGATCAAAGGGGGAGTTTAGCGGATCCCGAGGGATGTCCTCCGAAACGGCCGATGGCAATACCGCCCGATAGCGCGAGATGGAGGGAAAGCATTTCTGCAGCTCTCCCATTTGCATCTTGATCTTATTTCCCCCTCCTCACGATCCGTGTGCGTGAATTTGCTCTTTTTTTGTCGGCATTTTTCCGCTTGAATGTTTTTCTTTCCATTCTTCCTTTCACAATGCTTCACTGAGCTTGGGTTCAGTTCAATGTTTTTGTCGAATGTGCTTTCCTTAGTTTTTCTTTTCAAGGAAGGATTGAAGCATGTATTGACGTTCAAGTTTGCATGGAAATGGGTCGTGTATTTTTTTCATTGTCTCTCTTGTCACTTTTTTGTCACACCAATAATCCGACATTTTATCATTTGGAGTCCACATGGCGTTACTGTTATTTTTTATCTATATATATATATATATATATATATCATTTTATTCCAACGATTTCTTGATTTTTAAAACGATGTTTTAGGCATTTTAACGTAGACAATTCCAGATGCTTTAAATACTTAATTTTATTCGTTTTTCTCTTTAATATTTCACGAAATATCGAATATTAACGGTTGATTTGGTGGAAAATTCTCACGGTTTGAAGCATCACGTCATTTTCAATCACACGACTAAGAATCAAAAAATTGAATATCTTATTCTGAAAGTACCATAAATCTAATTGAATAAATAACAACATTGAGGAATATTTTTAATCTTAACGGTATTTATGTGATGTTTGGGGATTGTTTTCTTGTGGGTTGGAGGAGGGAGAGCTACCGATAACTGAGAACATTATGGAATAGTTGAATTAAACCAGGCATCCCTAAACGAGAGATATCCTTTTATTTAGTTTTAACGTTTCTTCCCACGGATGGGAAGCCACATGTTATCTCCTCATGGCACTGATAAAGATATCGGTGGTTTGCTAGGAAAAATCATCGCCACTGACAGGATAGGAATTTGGGACATATTGATTAGAATTCTGACTTAATTCACTCCACCAACTTTCTCCCCTTAACGAAAGGCATAAAATGACCATTAATGCCAAAGTGCATCTGTAAGCAGAACTCGCGCTGTTGTTGCATCGCCGTTATTGCTGCAATGTACGTAGCAATTTCTTCCATTGTAATTTGATATTTCCTGGGCCTGCCAGGATTCTTACATTCCAATATCCGAGACTCATAACATTTGGGTTAAGCTGGGGTCTACATCGGTTACTCTTGTCCAAATTCAAGGCTTGTTGTTGGCGTTTCCTAGCAACGAAGTTTTTCCTGGGTGAGGTTGTTGGCCTCATGCCCAATCTCCAACCTCTAACCTAGAAAACCATGGTATCTCACTTCGTCTAGCCTATCACTTTTGATCATGTGAGATGGGGTGGCTATACCCGAAGCTTGAGCTCCTGCCGGTATAGCTCGCAGGATCCCTTTGGCACACAGTCCATGGTACATGATATAACAGCATAGGCATGAAAATATGCTATGTATTTCGTTTTAGACCATTAAAATTATTTTCCCGTTCCTCCACTTTAACGCGTAGTTCGTTTTTCTCGCCTCTCATTACGTATAAGTCCTTATCGCGTACCTCCTTGGAACAAAAACTCACTATTCTTTAAATATTATAGAATTTTATAGCACTTTTGTTAAAAGCCTTTTTTTAATCGCGTCGTGATGATATGTGGGGCATTGAGCAGGAGAAAGTGTCTGTTGCTGTAGGTTGGACCAGCATTGTAATGGACGACTGGTGAGGACCTTTAAGTGTGAAAAATTACTCCATCCGCATTGGCCCAAGACCTCGCGCAGATTCCTCCACGCCCTCCTCGCCCCCTTTACCGCACTCGTTTGTTCGCTATAATATCCGGCGTCGTCCGCAAGCCTTAATCATTTCTCCGAAATTTCCCGCAATTTCTAACCGCGAGCATATTTTCCAGCTTTATACCTTTCACATTTTTGTGCGTATGGCAACCCGCAATTTTTATTTTAATGATTTAGACGTCATTTTGCTAGTTAGCCCTAATGTAAAAGTAAGCACTTTTTTGACGGATTGGCAAAATATTTTGAAGGATAAAAACCTGCGTTTATTTATGTTGCCATTGAGATATATGTTTGAGAATCGTTATTTTTTTAATATCATACCGTTCAGCTTTAATTTGGAAATTTTCAAAATCAAAGCCCTTTTAAGGAAAAATGATAAAAGCATATTTACAAACATTTTCTTGCAAACATTATATTTAATTTTGGAAAAGGTCACATAAAAACACAACATCCCGCGAGAGAGCTCGTTGATCATTGAATTGCCGTTTCTTTTTGCGGGACCGTATAACATAAGTAAGACATAGTAACTAATTAGATACAATAAATTCTCCACGGATCCATTCTATTTCAAAGGAGGGTTTTTCTCGAGAATTCATGTTTCGGAACCATTCTAAATTTGATATCCTCCCTTCCATACCCGATAGAGCAATGGGTTATTTAATGCACTTGTATATAAAAATAGATAAGAAAAGTAGGGAATAGGGAAATATTTGCTCGATCAATCATGGCCAACGGTAACCTATTTTAAATAGCTATTCTGTTGGCTACGTTTCCTCAATGATGCTGCTAGTTTTGTGTTAAAACCCTATAAACCTTTCAGTTTATGGTCATCCCATACGACTAATTTAGCCGTTGTCATGTCAAGAGTGGTGGTGGCACTTTCGACGAGGTAGAAATTCTGCGTCTTATTTTTGGAATATTGTATTTTTTTCTTCTGTCCTTCCCACATGCCAGCTGTTGACCGCATTTTTTTAGCTTTATATATGTATAGCTACTTGTGGGCTGATGACTGACTCATAGCTAAGTATGATTATTATTTATAAATATGCTGCATAACTCATACTAAACTTGACACTTAGTGAAGCGCTACAACCGCCAGAGAAGAAGTGCTCTGTATTCAATTGTAGTGATCTACATTTTACTGAGGAGAAGAGCAGTAAAAAAATGATTACTTCCCTCCGTAGACCGCTCTATGGCGAGTTAAATATGAAAACATGATTATGAGATCACGATATTACACCTAAGGGACAAAAAAGTATCTGAGCTTACTCCTTTCATTTCATAGGTTTTTACGTATGGTTTTTAAAATCCAGAAAAAAATCATCCTGCTCCTTTTTTCATTTTACAAGATCAGGAGCTTAGCTCAAATATATTTTGTCACTTTAGAGAGGGGTTAGTGATTTCATTTTTTCATGATTATCATTGCTTTGAATAAATAGAAAAAATAATGCTTATTTATGCTCGCGGTAGGTGTAGCGGACTCTAATGTCAGCCTTCCATTTCTGAGGGTTTATTCGGTACACGGTACCGTATTGACATCGCAGATGTGTTGCGTAACGAGTTTTTTAATTAATTTCTATTTCCAGAGTCAGGCAAAATAGAATGCTTTTAATGTAAATACCATCATGTAAAATAAAGAGATACATATTGCTATATTTTCACTATACCGATTTTTGCCGTACCGAATATTCCCGGATGATTTTAGTGCTGCTTTATTTTGTAAGGAGTGGCCAAAATTGCTGAACAAATTCATGATCGAGCCTTGAAGAGCAGTAACCAGTAAATGTGGGCATTATTTAGTCATGCAATAAGTGTTTCTTCTACAGGTATTATTTTAATAATTAGAGTATAGCCAGAATTAAAGCTTATTTCTGATTGTATAAATAGTAGAGAAATAAGAGAACCTATAAAAATTCTTTTTGGAAAATGCGATGAAAAACATAAACCAGGTACAAGCATGCAGTACATGTTAACATATGTTTTTATGTTTTTGATTCTTATTGCTTCTCCACACTTTATTGTATGGTAATGAAACATGGGTATGTCAGGATAGACATAAGAGTTGACTAAAAGCCGTGGGTATAAGTTATCTGAGGAGTATTTGCGGCAAAATTAGGATGGATAGGGTCAGGAAAGAGCAGGTAATAAGTGAGTGTTGGTTAGATGCTCCAGTAATGGACATATATGAAAGGAGTGTGCTTCATTGGTTTGGTCATGTTGAGAGAATGAATGAGAGTCGAATAACGAAACAGATTTATAAGTGTGAATTGAATGGTGCGAGAGGTAGAGGTAGGCTGAGAAAGTTGTGGTCGAATGTGGTTGAGGAAATTCTTAGGAGGAGGAGTATTAGGAGTCTTAAAAACAGTAGAGCTTGTATGAAGCAGTGTATGTAAATGAGGCAAAAGAGGTTTGAAAGGATAGGTCAGTATGGAGGAAATTATTGAAGCAGAGTTAGGTGTACAAATACGTATGTATGAGTGAAACTTTGTGACTGTGCCTACCCTGGAAGGGAACGGCGTGATTGGTGTGTATGTATGGTATGTGTGTATTTAATGCTTGTCAAGGCGATAATCATCAGATAACTTTTGAAAGATTAGCTGTACAAAAACAAGCTAACCAGTAAATCTACCCTGTGGAAAACCACCATCATCGTTGCTTTAAAGCCTCCGTAGATTTCACAGTGAAAGAGGTAAAAGAGGGCCCTCACGGTGGAATATCCTAGAAGCTGAGCTCCAGTAACTTTTGAGCTGTTACTTGCATGGAGGTGGTTACTTTTTTGTATCTGTGTGTTGTTGAAATAAAAAAATGTGGGTTATCGTGTTATACTGGAACAGTTTAATGTAGTGGTTGCATACTTTTCCATTCTGGCCATTCTTAGGTCAGGTAACTAATGGTGGCGACTCTTTGAGGATAATTGACATAGCAAAATTTTAGTTAACTAGGGGAAGGTACTTACCTGCTGAAATTCAAGTGGTGTGAAAAACTTTGAACTTATTTAATAATAAAACCACAAAACCCGAAGAATATTGTCAGCGTGGTCATTATAGAAGTTCGTAACCTATCTTGTACGTTGTGTTTGTTGTATTAGACACGCTGACCGTTTTTCAAGTGCACGTAGAGATGAGTGACTGTTGGTCCTCTTTCATACACGGAAAACCCAAAAATGGGCCGCGCAGACTCGTTACTATTTAAATAGCGTCCAGGTTGATAGATGGTCACATCATTCCTCCGTTTCTCTTAAGCCGTCCTCTAAGTGAATTGACAGCTTGATCGATTCCCTTGTGTACATACATATATTTGTACTCAATGACTTAATTTAGTTTCCCTATTCAACGTTGATATGTGTATTGAGTGTCTTAATCAGAATAGGCGAGTTGGGTACAATCCAGTGGCTCACATCAAAAGGAGCTTTTGCAGCAGTAGCCATGTTTATTTGACTCATGAATCCTTCGTCACACGGACTGCACCTTTGGTCTAAAGGGTAACCACAATCATTGGTTTCGGTTGCTAAATCAAAAGTCTATGGTGATTCTTAGTGCAATTGCCACTTTTCATGCACGGATGTCCTTCATTGAGCAGGATTTTCAGTTATTCTTTTGGGCAAGAAGCGTGTAATGACGCCATTATAATTTCCGCCATCTTAAAACAAATTGAAGTTTCGAAACAGATGGGTTTGTATTTGAACCAGATTTATAGGTTTAATTTGTGCGGTTCATAGCATAATCCGAGAAACACCATGGGGAGGTGACCAACTTAGCATCCCGTTTTTCTTTATATTTCATTTTTGTATTTCTGTTTTTTATTTTATTTTATTTTATTGTAATTTTTGTTTAATGTTTATAACCACTGATCATCATTAAATCATCTGTATCAACTCATTAGAATATAGACTTATATACTATATCTACAGCTTTTCTCTCAGAAGTGTTGATAAAAGGGTTGTTGCCGCTCAAAACCTGGGAGCAAACCACGTAAAGTTGCCCATACGTGAAACAGTGACTTTCCAATTGAAGGCCAGCCACTTAAAGAGTATGACCTTGTGGCATATTTATTGTCATAGAAATCAGATATGTCAAGCCCGGAAACCAGAGACATGACGCTGGGATGAGTGTCTTGAAGCATCTTACTCCCTTCGCGCATGCCGCTCTTTAGGAGTCTCATTAGATCGCTGGTGGACATGTCTTTGAGCATCCAAGTCTAACCTCTGTCTTTTTTCTCGCGAGGGCTCAATTTCACGCAGAAAAGACATTCCTTTACAAAAAAGACATTGCTTTAGAATATTTTTTCGAAAAGTTACTCGTTTTTCTATTAGTCATGTTCATGGATATATTTTTAAGTCCGAAGAGGATAAACACAGCGGCGAATGAGAGTCTTGAATAGGCACTTCGATGATTGAGTGAATGTAATTTAACTGCACTTAAACACTTTCAAACATATATAAATATCTCTTAACGTTAATGAAGTGGGAATCGGTCTAAAAAACAGTTCGCAATCCTAATGCGAGGCAGATGGTTCCACTTCGCGTAAGACATCTGAGTATTAAACGATTATAAACAACGCTGTGTGTGATGTAGCAACAGAGGCATTACCTATTACCATTACTCTTCGCTACACGTAAATATTCTTGCATATATAGTTGCGAGTGCAGTCTATTTGATCCCTCTATGATTATCGTTTACTACGCAAGTGTTCTCTCATACACATGCAATGCCCCTACGATAACTACTTTGAGAATAGACATTGAAGAGTATACTTGTTGTAAATAAGCATTAAATTTATCGGTTATCCCCCGAAGCTATCTATCATGGGGCCCTTGGGACTCTGTGCTCTTCTCGTACAGCTTTTCTTTCTACGTACTCTCATGGGCCTGCAGAAAAACGTGATATTTCAATGCTAGAGGCGTGAATAACCTTTGAAAATCAAATCACTGGTTGCCAAAGAAATTTGCTATTGTTGATTTCAGAGAAAAATGTGAGATTTATCAGCTAAAAATATAATTTTCAGACAAATGCGAAGCGTAAAAGAAAATTTATTGAAAGAATTAAAAACTTCATTTATTCAGCCATCCGATAAAAAAATACGAGCCCTCTATCATGAGTGAAAGTACTTGTAAAGAGCTAGAAATGTAATCACTGTACCGAACCCAATGTTTAGCATGAACCATCAGAGGGGATTTTGGGAGCCTTGAGGGCTTTTTAAAATAGTTTATTTACGACCAGATACATTTTCTATCTACATGCCAAATTTTATCTCAATCGGTTCAGAAGTTTTTGTGTTATGGAGCAACATACAGACAGACAGATACAATTACATTTTTACATATTAGTTAGGATTACTTGACAACTCTGAAATTTTTGGCAGTAATGGAAGTATAAAAGTACATCAATGAGAGATTATTCATGTTATTATTCAGTGAAGAAAAGATAAAGCACTTTTTGGTGGTAAATGTAATGAAATATATGGTCATAATGGCAACACAAAATTTGGGGAACAGTGTGTTTGAGTTCGGATCATATTAGCAATATCCTCAGTTCAAAAAATTGGTTACATTTTTATTACTTGCCCTATTCTACTTTAAATGGTAACATCAACTGACCAACTAACTTGTTATGCTTTTTTAATATTTTGCCAAACATGGAATGCCTACTTTTCATCTTCCAGTTAATGCTTCACAGTTTTCTATTCCCATAGCCATTTATAACACATTTCAAACATTTATAAAAATGGAAAATCTTATGAGAGTACTTATGCATTAAAATATGTATTTCATGTACATCTTTCTTTAGTTTTTCCTATGCCAGTGTGTGAAACATAAGCTCGAGGAAATGGTTTAGCGCGTGGCAAGAAATATTTAGTCATGCAGCTAGTAAACTTACTAATTAAATGCATTATGGATTATAATCATCATTTATGCCGCTTAGAATTCGTCATAACTCGAATATTTTCTAACCAGTATTTTTGATCAATTTACATAACTTACAGCTGTTTTTTTGGAACTTCCGGAATTTTTGGGGAACTGGAATGTTTTTACCCGAAGTTAAAGTTTGCTTGAATAGCCCCGAGAAGAATATCTTCTATAGCATCCTCAATATTAACGAAAATTTATGCGTAATTAGGTAACTGCTAAAATCTTGTCTTGAACAACTAATGAGGACTATTTTTCAAGCGTTGGTTTTTTTAAATCTTGGCATTTAATCTAATTTATCGTGACCATTGGTCTGGACATTTAAAATGGAACTTGGCAATCGTCAGCTAATAGTTTGGACGCCGTGTTTATTCAGAATGCTTTGTTTATCCTCTCTCTTAAATGAGTTTGTTCTTAGCTCTATCTTGATCGTATCAAGGGCTATTCCCATGTATAAATAGGTTTTGAATTAAATGCCGACCTGTGATGTTTTCCCGCGTCATTGTAGAGGTAAGGATTTAGGAAGGCTGCACTCAGTGGAAGTTTGTCTTACTAGTGGCCTTTCTCCTATAGCCTAATGTGCCAAATATCTTCTTATTAATATTTCTTTTGCAGTCCATATTTCGTTTCCATGGATTCTTGTTATGCTTAAAGTGATATTTTGTAGGTTTTTAAAACGACCAAAGTTTCTTCAATTGACCAATGTTGAAGGGGTATTTCTTATTTAACCAGACTGATTCAATATGTAAATAATAGCCATGTGCCCTTTAAATAATTTGATTTCTTTACTTAACTTGATTCTATAGCAATTTCTTGCCACAGCCCTCATTATAAGTTGATTCATCGATTATTTATCGCGTCATACGAATTCAGAACCGAGTAATAGAGGGCGTGGTTTTGATAATTCCAAATTCAAATCTGACTTTTTGCAATATATATTACATAAAATAGCATTGATAATTTAATTTGTTCTCATTATTCTATAAATTTTATACCTAATCGTCAGCCATCAATGCAGATGAGAATATTTCATTTAAGACCGGTTTGAAAATATCTTGTTAAATATTTTCTCCTGATGGAAACTTATTTAAATATGTTTGTTCCTGCATCAATGTCACTTCAACTAACGAAAGAGAAGTGTAATATAGTAAATGAACTGCACGTCTGTATCACCTTTAAATTTAAGTAAAGGTTTGGTCATCTTTCAGTTGGCGTTAAAAATTATCTTGGCGTTATTGGTTTATAATTGTAAATAATAACAGTAACTACAGAGGTGCCACTAATACTTAAGGTTTAACTGATTTCCTAGTTCTGGTGTCATATCAAAATGTTCTCTAGTCTAAAATATCAATGTGCACCTTTATTATATTCAGAGACTAATTAGAGTGAATTCGGTATGATTTCCTTTAGGCTTCGAGAGTGATGATAGGGCCTACACAAAAATATTTGTAATGCAATATAATATTGAAATATTTGGGAAATGTGGGTTTTGTTTTGCAACACACTTCTTCATGATCAAATTTGATATCGTGAGGCAGCGCTTATCAATAATTTAATCATACGTTTTTTGAATTGAAATTGATTTCGCGAAATAAGTTGGTTTTAACTGTCGTAATTATTTCATAACTAAATGGTTTAAGCTATCAACCTATTATCTCCCCATTTTAATCACTTTGTAATATCATTAATATTTTCTTTACTCAATTAATTATATTGATATATAATATTCCTCAATTAATATAATTTTAATAACTTTTCCGTTTCATGAGTTTCTCCTCCGGAAAACAAATTGTGAGTTGACCATTGACAAAGTCATTTTTGCGATTGCCATTTTTTGTCATTCCCGTAGATCTCATTGTTGTCTTTCCGAAATGTGTGGTCATGAGCGTAAAATACGTAACTTGGATTTTTCGAATGGCGTCCGAGGTCTGATGTTATTTTCTGCTGGACAGGGAGCTGAATAAAGAATTATATTGTAATAAGAGGAAGGGTGGATTGAAACTTGGCATCGACAGTACCTACGCCAACATTGGAAAATGGCAATTTGGGGATCACGGTTTGACGTTCGATCATGCAGACGCAGTGCGGTATGTGAACAGTTCTCCATCTGTTAAACTAGAAGAGATCAGTATCCTATTAAAAAATGTATCATCTGCGAGGTTTCGTACTACTTGGGATGGGAAGCCAGTGCCGACTGTAGCCACCGCACCAACCCGATCCTTGTGGTGATAAAAGCGGTGGTCCATTTTATGGCCACCGGCTTATATGTTTGCGTCGATTAGAAAAAACTTACGCCCCCTTGAGAAAAGGAGATGGCACTCACTCTATTTTCTTATCTACACCTGGACTCTCCGTCTTCTCCTCCCTGTTGTTGAAATCAGGGCTTTTAACCGGCCATGAGGGACTCAAATCCCGTCTCTCACTCAAGAAAAGTTTCCGCTCCTCTCATTGTTAATCCCCTCTGCGACGCGCTTACCGCTGCTACCCTCCTTCCACCTCTCTATTTTCCCTCCCTCCCTACCTCCTCAAGAAGCAGGCATCCCCTTACTAAATCCTCACTTCTTCGCTCTCCAAACGCGATCCCACTCCAGATCCTTCCTATCCCTCCCGTCTTCACCGCTCAACCTTTGACATTTACCTTCATGTTTTCCGCTAGCAAAGTTTTCCACGCGAGCCTTTTCCCAATTTTTCATTCTCTTTACTCACTCTAAAATGTATATCCTCCATCTTCTCCGTGTTTCCTGTGAACTACACGTAAACCCAAACATCCCTCTCTCATATCTAATATCTTTTCCCTTTTTGCTGTTCCTCGTTTCTTTCCGATAACTCATCTGCCCAAAATCCTTTCTTTTTTGGGCTATCTCTCCAACATTGTTTGAAATGTTCAATTTCATCTTGTCTTTTCTGTTTTAAAAGAGCACCTGTCTTAAGGCATAATAGGCTCCTCAATTTAACTCTTTTTGTGATGTTATATCGAAGCGCCTCAAGTTGCCAAATTTAAACTTCTTTAGAAATCCATCGCGGGTGTTATGACGTATCTGTGTCTACTGTTTTCCTACTCGGTGTAAATATTTTGTTTCTACTTACTTTTTTATTATACTTCCTAGAGTTGATTAAACTATCAAGTACTCAAGTTTAGTAGTGAAAGGAATATTATATTTATTGGCCAATTATTTTTGTTAAAAAATATATGCTTAAGCAAGACAGTTTACTACCGAAAAATCATTCTTCAGTGGCAAACTCTAACTGAATGCGGGATTTTGAAGGGATTTGTCGCTGGTATCACATAAAACCTTTGTGTCATCTGGATATGTACCATTAAAGAAAACAATTTACTACTTTATTCGTCATTATCTGCCGGATTATCGTTTGGACTCACTATAATTCTCTCACCGTTCCGATATTCGTCTACTGAATGAACTTTAAGTTTCCCAGCCTGTGTTTTTTTTAGTATTTAAGGCTCTCTATACCAAACGAAATGTATTAATCTATGGAGCCGATGGGCATTTTTACATACACTGATTTCATTTATGTGATAATTAATACATTTACTATCTTTCTTTTATTCGCAGGTGAGTAATGCCCTGCTGCCTTTTAAACTTTGATGCCAGATTTAAGTTTCCCTAGGCAAGTAAGTAGTACAGAAATTGGAATAATTTTGATCAATATTTACTCAATTCACCAATATCTACATATCCCTTTTGGTTTTCTTCGTATATTCTTAAAGTGGCTCATTATTACCAATACACAATTTACACATTCCTGACTTTAACGAGCCGATGACTGACTTAACAATTCAACGTGATGGAATAACTAAACAACTGCGTTAGATTAAAAGTAACAAATCCCCAGGTCCAGAAGGAAAACCTGCACGCGTGCTGAAGGAGTGAGCGCCACATATTGCACCAATCTTAGAAATTATAATTATCGACTCATTATCCGAGGTTAAGGTGCCCCAAAACTGGAAAACAGCCAACGTCACTCCGATATTCATACATACATACATACCCATCACGCCGTTCCCTCTCGGGGTAGGCACAGACAAAATGTATCACTCATTAATACATAATTGTACACCTAACTCTGTTTCAATATTTTCCCCATATTGACCTATCCTTGCAAATCTCTTTTGCCTCATTTACCCCCATACACTGTTTCATACACGCCCTCCTGTTTTTAAGACTCCTAATATTCCTCCTCTTAAGAATTTCCTCAACCACATTCAACCACAACTTTCTCGGCCGACCTCTACCTCTCACAACATTCATTCTACTCTCATACATCTGTTTCGTTATTCGACTCTCATCCATTCTCTCAACATGGCCAAACGAAAGTTGTGGTTGAATGTGGTTGAGGAAATTCTTAGGAGGAGGAATATTAGGAGTCTTACAAACAGGAGAGTGTGTATGAAACAGTGTATGGGGGTAAATGAGGCAAAAGAGGTTTGCAAGGATAGATCAGTATGGAGGAAATTATTGAAACAGAGTTAGGTGTACAATTATGTATTAATGAGTGATACATTTTGACTGTGCCTACCCCGAAAGGGAACGGCTTGATGGGTATGTATGTATACGGTTATCTACCTTGAACGAAGACGTGGACTTTGAAGCTCTATCATCGGACCTTAACAAGGTTCATTCGTGGTGCCAGGAGTGGGGGTTAGAACTAAATATCAGCAAATGCACCACAGTCCACTTCCTGCGAAAGTCATCACAAAGATGCCATACCTATACTGTGGGTGGAGGAAACATAAAACCTTCAGATGCAGTAAAATATCTTGGAATACCTTAACATTGGATATATCATGGGGATTACACATAAAAAACATATGTGGCGCAGCTTTAAGAAACTAGGTTTTTTTAAACCTATAATAGGAAAGTCCTCAGATGAAAAAGTCAAAGAGAGATGCTACTTCGCTCTGGTTAGGCCACACCTCGAAGACGCCGCGAGCATTTGGAACCCTGGTCAAATGGATTTAGCCAAAAAAAATTAATAAAATACAAAGGAATGCAGCGCGCTTCGTTTAAAACTGCTACGAGCGTACATATAGTGTCTCACAACTTTTATATGGATTAAGGTGGGAGACCCTAGAGACTCGGAGGCTACACGCTAGGCTTAGGTTGCTTGATTCAGAAATTAGGCTTAGGTTGATAAATTCAGAACTGATATTTTTCAGAGCGACATAGAGAATATTATCATGACTCTTCACTACGTCTCTAAGTCCAAGAGATGCGATAAAATAAGAGAGATACTGCCGAACAGATAGGTACAAGAACTCGTTCTTTCCGCGAACAATCAGCAATCACAATAAAAATTAAGCTCCCTATATGCACTCCTATAATTCATAGAATGAAGAGTTCTCGGGTTTTCTGCCGAGTAATGGTGTTAAACTGCACCTGGGTGCAGTTTATCACCATTACCCGGCTAGAAACCCGAGAACTCCTCATTCTAAGCATTCACCGGGAAAGACTCAGATCCTACACTATAATTCATGTCACCATTTCATCTCCGAAAAATTTACACCTTTACACGGCTGGTGACCTAACCTCCCTGCCACACGTCCATGCGGCGGCTCGCGGGGTATTATGTAGATGTAGCCGTAGATTGCTCGTCGAGAAGTTAGTGTCCGAGTAAAGCGAGGGAGAGGAGAAAAATAATGAGAGCTACTAAAGTCATGAGTATCGTACCCTACTTTATAGCTCGTTTGACTTAAATTCGCTGTCTATGGTAAAATATTGTAATAAATGAGCATAATAAATCAAATTTTTTAATCGGCTCTGCATAATTATCGTAGTTTACTTTTCATTTTCAGGTCATTATTAGAGCTGTAAGAGTACTATTCTATAGATAGGAAAATTTAGCTATCAGCTTTTCCTTGTATAAGAATGTTGTCTCACTCTAGATGGGAGAATTTAAGCTATTGTAAAACAATCTCTACAATTTCCGGCATTGTTTTAATTAACAAGCCAAACTTTCAAATGCTGTTTATAATGTGGTAGAAGATTAAGAAAACCCAGTGTAACTTTTGATCAAGTCCAATTCATCGAGTCCAATCACATGAATCGAAGAAAAATGTTGCCATTACAAAATATTTCACCGTCAAAACCTAATTAAAATCTAATGAAATTCTACGAGTAATATCATTGGAACAAATATTACCCGTTTTTTTTTTAAATCCACATATTGGTTTTTGCGTACAATATACAACAGATGTGAATTCAAATAAGTCTCCTGTGTTTTATAATTATATGCTACAATAGTTGGTGGCTCACATAAATCAAGATTTAATTATTCTAAAACTAATAATAAAACTGCGTGGTCGGAAGATAAGGATTAGTCAAAGGATAGGAAGTTAACAGAATAACTTTTAGTGACTGGCCATAAATCAAGTTAGCTATGACTCAATTTATATTCAGATGCATAAATATGATATTAACTATGGTTTTGACTGTGATTTTAATAAATTATGCTAATGGTAATCATTAGTTGTCAATTACTCGAGCGTACTTAAGTGTAGTGTAGTGTAATAATGAAGTGGTCGTCAGCACAGTGTGACGTTGAGCTACTTATACCACGGAAAAGCAAAGTACAAATTTATGTCACGCAATGCTATAATTTTTTGAGTTGAGAACAGCCTTGAAAAATTCTAATATGATTGGCAGGCTTCTCGGTAAGTGTACAGATAAAATGGGTTAGATGGATGGAATGAGGATTTTTAATGAAACTATCTTTTACGCAGTTACTGTCATAGTGTCTTATAAGTTATTATGCATTTTTAGTTATCATCATACATATTGGCATCATTTTTACTTAGAGACACTTCGTAATTATGAGAGAAGAAGGCTTTATTTCCACTGCGTTGGGGTAGGTTTTTCTTGACAACATTTGGAGTAAATTCCAGTATTCATCCTAAAATTGTTTTCGAAACTCTTGTGGAAGAAAATTATATTTCCCCAGTTGGTTAGGTAAACTATTGAGATATCAAAAGATCCTCATAATAATAATCAAGAAAACGTTAACCACTGACAACTACCTCAAAAGAGTTTTTTCCTCTACTGCATGAAAAATGTTGTAATTATACCCTAAGCCATGAGGAGTAAATTTCCTTTTGGATTAATTGTAGCGTTTACATTTGAAAAGGTTATGTTTGCAGTTTATTCTTTGTCACAGGGATGTCATTTATTTTATAAGTTAAAATTCATATAATTTTATAATTAAAGCATATATCGTTTGTCATATTATACGAGTCAATGGACATTTCACCAATCACATTATTTATTGAAATTGTGATTTAATTAAGCTTATTTTGGTAATTTTATTTCTAACTTAATAACTTTAAAGCAATGACACATTTTAACTTCAAATTTTATGCACAAACTGAAATCACTGCGGTCAATTTTTTAAGTATTAAATTATATTCTTACCCATTACATAATTCATTTTACCGAAAAAAAAACCCTCGTTGGTCACTAAAATCTGAATGGTAATGCATGGCTTGGTAGTTTATATAATATATAGGTTGTAGATATCTAAGAATAATGTTTTCTTCATAATTACTTAGATTAGCGTACATAAAATAGGTGATTTGTGATTAATAAATATGAGACGTAAATCGGGGAGTATAAAACTCAGACATTCTGGAAAATCTTAAATCAGTACCATACTGATAAAAGAAACGAGAATTTGTGTAATTAGCTCCATAGATTGGTAGTCCATGCAGAGCTGAGATATAAAATTACATGTGTCTTGTCTTGGTATTAGAAACAATGTTGTATTTACAAGAGTTTGGAATTCACTTTGAGCTCAGTTTCCTCTGACAGTGTTGTCTATAGGAACGGGAAAAAAGGGAAACAGACATGCATTACGATTATAAAATACATTAGTTAAATTCTCCGACGAATATGTACCATAATAGATAGAAAGACTTGTGAAAGATTACGGAAGTCACAAGGAAAACAACAAACTGTATCGCTCGAAAGTTTACATATAATGAGTTAGGATGAGCTTATATGAAATGGTGAATAGTTGGATGGAGGTGTTTAAGAAATCTTAAGACAGATTCTTCATTCAAACCAAGGAATATTTCATGGTAAGGGGTGAAGATATTACCGGTGGTTGAATGTAATTGAAAGGCGGTGGTAACTAATTTGCGGGATCATAATTTTCTGTGATAAGTTGCACTCCTCGATAATAAATCTTCCGTGATACGCATTTCTCGTGGATAATTTTCCACTTCTGATGTCGCTTAATTAATTTTCAATCCCCAAAATTTGAAATTTAAATTAAAAATATTTTCATTGTATTCCTATATGATCTATAAATTCCGCACTCATACATTCTACCCTTAATTAATTCTCTTAATTACGGCTGATCCGCAGCTTATTAATTATTCCGGAGAAAGCGAGTTAAACACCCATTGGGATCCATATTTCAAAGTTATCATAAAGTAGTATGTCATGTTCAATTTTTGAAAAAAATATACCTTCTCTTTATTTGTTAAATTTTTGTGATGCCTTTTTGGAGTAAATTTTGGGGAGGCAACCGACAGCCAAGGTCATTTGCGCCATAGCTAAGGCAGGAAGGGTGGATGGAAACTCGGCGTCGGCATTAGGCTGCTCTTAACGAAAGGCGCCAAGGGGACCATGGTTTAACGTCTCATCCGACAGACGGAGTACTGTACTTGAAGTACCCTCCACAAGACAATCAAGTAGGGATCGGGTTTCCTCTGAAAAACATCTTCCTCTGCAGGGATTTGAACCCTGAGATGCATTTTTATCTGACAAGAAATTTAAATATATTTTATCACCTCATGTTTATTTCGGTGTCAGTGCACATAGAGCTAAGTATTTTGTAATTCATCTACTTACATCAATCACCGTTTACCATGCGTTAGTTATAGGGTAGTTGTTTGGGAAAATAGAGGGAGCAGTCCCCAGAAAGAAATGAGAAAATAGAGGCGAAAGCTCCCAGAGGAAGACCAAGGAGTAATTTCATGAACCAAATTAAGAGGAAAGTATTGTACATAATAAGAGATGCTGAGAAGCAAGGGAACTATCATTAGACAGGGAAGGTTGGAGGGCTGCAGTCAACCAATCTTAGGATTAAACGACCAATGAATATGTTGTTCGTATAATTGCCAACTTTATATAAATCGCGTAACTTGCTTAAAAGTCAATTCAATTTAGTCTATTCTTTCATTTTAATCCCTACGAGAACGATGAAGGCAGTTACTCAGCCATCTTCTTCAACAACATCAAGTTTTATTTTAAATGAGATTTCAGATCAACCGTCGATATTTATTCCCAACATTTTATAAATCCCTAGATTTCTTTTAATGATATTTTTAATTTAAGAGTATTTGATGTGTTATTTCTGAGCATATTATTTGTATCCGGTGTAATATATTAACCATTATCATCTAAATAGAGCCATTTTAGGCTAAATTAACATTTATTAATCAATATAAATAACACTAATAATCCATATCTTGCACCTTATTCTTATTTTTTTCGTGCGTGAACAAAATTTTATAATTCATTTGTCTGTACGCAATGACGCTTATTAAATTTTGTCGGTGACCCGTAGATGGTCTTTAACTCAGTGGTAACTAATTGAATGAAGGAAATAAGATACCATTGCTTGCAAATATACTCAGTCACTAATATGTGGCTACATTCTCAGGAACTAAATCCGAGCTGTTTTTTAGGTCATACCAAGTGTAACTTCAGTTGTTAAATAATTGAGAAAGATTCGCTTAAATTTTAGACAAATCGTATGATATTTTCTCCTCTGAAATTTTCACATTTACATATTCGAAAAATGAAAACTGGAGGAGAGTAGCCTGGCATATAAAAAATGCGTTTAGATCAGTATGGGCCTGTAGCAGTCTCACAAATGCTCTTTCAAAAGATGCTAGCATATCTCGGGACAAGATTTGAATTCGCTGTTCACATTTTTAGCACACTTATTCCTGAATGGTACAACTATGTGACTCAAATATTAAAATAGTCATTGTAAATTCGCATACACTTAAATAGGGAGAAAATACAATGGCATTGCGTGCAGCGTTAAATTAAATGAAAAAGTTGCTCTGCTACTCATTCCATACCCATAGGTAGCTTCTTGGTAATACAACTGTAAAATAAACTTAATTTAGGGCCTGTTTTAAACTTTAAATTTTTACCTGTTGATAATTTTTTAAATAACATATTAAGTTTTTTTAACTTACTTGCCACACCTAGAGTTCAATATCAATAACGATGCCGATTCCCGACCTATTTTGGTTCTTGCCAAGGCTTCAATTTTTGGCGCCCGCGGTGCATCCACCATCTCTTGGCGTATCTGATAACCACGCGATCGATTTAGTTTACCTCCTGCCATGTAGATGGCAGGGAGAGAGCCTTCCTGCGATATCGGGAAGCGCCTCTCGGTTCCTCTGGCGGTTAGCCACATCCCTTCCCCAGAATTAACCCTTTGAAAATAAAGACTCAAAAGTCACAGCTTCATTCAGCCACTTCTTTCGAGAACTTTTGCTGGAAGATTCTCTTTCCAGTCATCTCCATACAAAACATTTGCTTGCGCTTGAATTTTATGCAACCATTGACTCGAAATTGTAGTAAATACATATATATTCAATACAAGCATATGAAGATGTATAGACACACATATACCAGCATGTTATTTAAACAATGTTTTCGCAGTCGTTTAAATTTCTTTAGAGAATCGGGTAAGGGTGGAAAATTTTCTACTGGTTACCCATTCCATTCTTTAATACCTTGATTCACGTCAGTTTAAAAATATGAGGTTTACTTGGTTAAGTGTTGAAAAATGCATTTATTACTTCGCTGGTTCAGCGCAAGAGATTCATGATGAAGAAACATCACATTCTGAATCAGGACAAATTAGCCTATCATCAGCGGATGATTTCAGAGAATACCAGGAGTAATCCTCTGCTGCAGTCGTAAAAATAGAGATATTTATTTTTTCCACTTGTTTCATTCCATTTATGCATTTCAACTTGTCCTTGTTTCCCATTTTGCAAGAAGACCTTAAAGAGATAAACATCGCCGGTAATGTGGCAGATACTAATGCCAATTTTTCTCGCAGCAGGAAGGAAAAACTCTTGTCACGCATTGATATATATTACAGATACTCAGGTAAATGGAGTACCGTAAGCAGTTAAAGTTTGAAATTTAAAAGCCGAAAAAAGGGATATTTTATCATAGTATTATCCTTCCCCGCCACTTACCATTCTAATACGAATTTCAGATGGATCCTAAACCGTCATCGGAAGGATCCGTGTAGATATATTTGGTCATTATTTAAATAGATATTTCAGGTATTGATGACTGTTAAACCCTACAATAACATTCGTATTAAATAAAAGCCACGTTTTAGTTTTTAAAACCATTTAATCCACCGACCATGGTGGCGACAGAGTATTCTGTTAATTCGTTGCTCATTGATCACGTGGTGCAGATCAATAGAGGTTAATTAACTAACGATTGTGAAAATCTTTATATGATCATTGATCACTGGAGCAGGATGAAGCTGGGATAGAGGAAGATAAACATGGAAGAATACGTTGAGAGAGAGTGTATGGTTGTGCTTCCTTGTTCCCTTCTGCTTGTTTAAGGACGACCTGTAGACCTGTGTGGGAGGAGGATTAAAATGCGGTGGTTATGGTCATTTTAAAGATGGTATGGCAGAAATGAATTTTTTTGCAATTCGTTAAATTTGTTCTCCCATTTTTTGAAAGCCTAGTAATAAATCCAAACATCAGAGATGGAGCTTTCGCATTCCAGTTCGTATGGGGAAGGAATCGTAAGACAAGTCAGGTTCCATCAAGTTTGTCACCTGACAAAGTCGTACTAGTTAATTAAATCATGATGAAATATTCTTTTTTCCCTCGGATTTTAACCCACGTTGTGACGTACGTCCAGAACGAAGTCCTTTCTACTGGAAAGTCTCTTGTAAATTTTTAAGTACCGATGAAATATACTCGCTTTTATGAAAAAGCATATAAAATAATTTATCTACTTTGTTATACGTCACAAGCCAGCTTCTTCCGATTATTGATTATACTAGGTAGTTTTAGGATGTTGAATAGGTCGACTTTTGCGCAAAAATCTTCACTCCCAGCGGTAGCATTGGCAAATTTCGAAATTTGCTAATTTTCTCAATATCTCAAAGCCTATACTTTCAAGGTGGGCTTCCAACGTATCAGCTGCTATGAAAACTATAAAAGATGTCTTTATACCATTAATTCCCTGCTTAAAATTTGCATGTCAGAAAAAGCGTATCTTTCCTCTCGTGCAGCATCGCGTCGCCCGGAGCCATCTGCTCACCAGCTCGTCCATGCTCCCCGCCAATGGCCCCGAGTGCATCCCGGGACGACGTGCCGACCGTAGACCAGTTTGTACCGAGCTGCGAGTTCTTCGTTTCTCCGTCGAGTGGCGTTAGGCGCGAGTGGCTATCGGGTGCAGTTCAAGCCACTGCCGTCAGAGTGGGCAAGGGACTGAAAAAGCCCCCAAGTCTCGTTGCGTGTGGAATTCGGTGGGTCGCCATCGTCCCAAAGAGCAATAGCACGGGTGGGAGGATGAGGTTTCACAGCCTCAACCTTTTACCCCATATCCATCTCCATTTTTCCGTGGTTCATTTTTCATACACTTCTCCTGTTTTTTATTGCTTTCTCTTTCCTCTCATCTGAATATTCCAGTTTCTCTTCCTCGCTATGAGCCCTTCTCCAGCACACATCCACCTTGCCCTAGCTCTTTGCATCGCCGCCACCGCTCGGAAAATAAACTGCTTCTTTCGCGAGGAATAACCTCTTTTTCCCCAAAACCCCGCCCCCAAAGCAATCCTCTTCCGGCGCTCTTACGTCACATGCCTCCCCCTCCACCTCCAACCGCCAGCCCACTTCTCTCGCCTCTCTACCCACCCCCTCCCTATTTTGACCTCCCCTCGACACATTTCCCCTTACTTCTCCAACCCTTTCTCATCCCTCGGCTAAACTCCTCGTCCTCCCTCTCTCCCAGTATCCTAACCCAACTCTAGAAAAGGAAAAAGGAAGAAAATTCCTCTCCTGTATTTTTATGTTACCCATTACTCCTTTGAACGCCCCTTTCAAGGACGCCGCGAAATATTAAAGTGTCCTTGCTTCCTTCGTCCACCCGTCACTCCTCACATCTCGCCTCACGTGCCCGCGAGGTTCCTTTACCGCCTTGCTGGATGATTTTTCTGCTCACCTACTGTATGTAGTATGCTCTCCCTCGTAAAGCTCTCCGTCCTTCGCGACACAAATATCACCACAATATCCCCACGATGACACGAAGGTGTACGCCCCTCTAGATCGTCTTTCAAGCCATTATCTTCTCTTCATAATCATGTAGTACTCCTGGTCGTGCGATCCGTCGGGTTCGAACATTATTCTTTCTGCTCCCACTCCAGCGTGCGTCAATCAATCGTTACCTCAATATAGTTAGTGTGCCTGCGTACTTCAAAAAAATTTCTCCTTCATTACACTTTTATATTGAAAATATTTACTTCCCGTCAATTAAGGTTCAACATCATCCCTATCTCATCTTTTTCCTTGAGTGTTTTTTTATCGTTTCATTTTTTTTTATTTTCGCTCCCATTTCCCAATAAATTCTCCACTTCCTCTCTTTTTCCCTCCCATCTCTCTCTCGCTCTCTCTCTCCCTAACTCTCTCAACCCTCTCTCGATCCTATCCTGTCCCTCGCTTCATTAACGTTTTCCATCTCCCTCCCCCTCCTCCTATTCCCTCCACTTTCCCTCCCTCCTGCTTCCCTCCAACCCTACTCCACCCTCCCATTTCTCTCCCCTTCCCCCTGCCGTGCGTCACAATCCGCGGCTCACGTCACCACTCTCGCCCCGATCCCCCGCGATCGCGGAATTCCCACCACTCCATGCCTCCCCCCTCTTCCCCACCCTCTTTTTTACCCCCTCAACCTCCCACTATCACCCCCACGACCCCCTCAACTCTGCTCTCGCGCCATTCCCTCCCCCACGCCCTACTTCCTCCCCTCCGGCACTTCCTCGCGGTGGTCTCGCAAGTAACCTTACTCCTTCTCCCGCTCCACCGCAAAACTTCCTCCCTCTCTATCGTCCCCTCCTCTTCCTTCTCCTTCGACATTTACTTCGCATCACCTCTATTTATCTCCCTCCCTCATAACGGTTTGCCTCCCCTTCTCATTCCTTCCTCCGCTCTCCTTCCCTTCCCACCTCGATCCAGAATCGGCCGGACCCACCGACAGATGGGGGCGATGATGAGCCCACCCCCCCCCTTATATCGTCCCTCTCTCAAATATCTCTCTCCCCCCCTTCTGTGGACCGGCCCCGAATTCCAGCCTCACTCCCCAGTCTCACTTTTACTCACAGAGCCTCTCACCGTTGATTCTCTCTCCCACTTCACTTTCTCTCTCTCTCTAATCTCTATTCTTTCCCTTGCCCTCATCCGACTCGCCTCTCTTCCCATTCAATTTCTATCTCTTCCTTCTTCCTTTTTATTAGAGAGCCCTTTCTTCTGATTCCTTTGTCTTTCCTCCCCCATCTCTTTTAAATTGCCCTCCCACCCCAGTTCATTCTCCTCTTCCCTCTCTAATCTCTATTCTCTCTCCGCCATTCCCATTCTAATTATCGCTCTCAACCCTTTCCCTCTCGTTCTCATTCTTCCACCCACCTCATCCTCTCTTCCTCTCTGTTTTGTCTCGTCCACTCGATGCATCAGTCGATCCGGCACATTCCCAACCATACGCATGCCCCTTGTGAGTGAGGATTCCGCATCCGGCTCCTCGCCCGTAGGCGATTGCCCCCCTAAGGGACGCCTTCCTTCAACCCCGGAGCAACCCGGCCGAACGGCCCTTTCTCCTTTCATCGCTCCGCTCCGATCACTTTAATGGAGTGTGATAATTCGCCCTCCCGAGTTTGCCTCACCCAAGCGTCCGTAACGACCTCTACAAAGGAGGACGCCTGGTTCCGGATCATTACACTGTGCTCTCGACCTCTCCCCACAGACTTTTATACTCTTCGAGGACATATATTTGCTGCGGAGGGTGAACCCTTAGTGTGCGGTCCAGCAGGAGCACAGCATCCACCTGCGACGGACGACAGTGGCTGAAAAGGGTTCGGAACTTCACCAGAAGTCTTCGCGACCCGCGGAGGGAGGCAGAGTCACGAGTGGGGGCGCTCGTGAACCGCGCACGTGTCACGGCTGCGCTTTCTCTTTCCCGCCCGAGGAACGAACCAGCGTCGGTGCGCGCGTGTCCCGGGGAAATGTCCCGTAGGCTGGCGCTCCGGGGCGCCACACTTCCCGGGCGGCGGCGGCGGAGGGAAGCCTCGTCGTCCCGCGTCCTGCACGGCGCGAGGGCGCCGCGATAGGCGAAGAGCGGTGACGAGGCAGGACGGGGGAGGGAAGGAGGGCGGTGGGCGGCAGGCTGTGGCTGGCGCGCGCGGCAAAATCCGGGAGCGCTCGGAACGCGGAGAGTGCAATCGCGGGTCGCGTCCGGGACGGGAGGGATAAGAAGAGGCGAAGTGAGAGAAATAGTTTGAGATACGGCGAGGGACACTCACGTGCTCGTAAAGAATGGTGTGGTATGGTGCGGGTGGCCCGAGCTTCCCATCCCGAGTACCCTAATTCGAATTCCGGAAAGGGTGGACATTTTTCATCGAAATCTCGAACTTTTACTTATGTGGAGGGCACTACAAGAATAACAGTTCTCCGTTCATTGGTTGAAGCGTTAAACTGTTGACCCCTTTACTCGCCGTCTTTCTTTAAGATCCATATTTATTTATTAAGACCCGTATTTTCTCTACTCACTGCCCCAAATATCCTTCTCCTTGCCGCCCCCGCCTCCGTCATCCTCAGTGGCGCAGATGACCTCGGTTTTCGGTCGCCTCCCCTATTAGCCAACGAACCTAACGTGCTCTCGTGTTTTGAGATCCCCCCACCATCTCTCCTCACTACTTTCATCCCGCCACCCTCTTGAATAGCAGGCCTCCCCCTCTCGTAGATTCGGCGCGACTAGCTAGGGGTCCTTACCCCCTGCTCACCTCCCTGCCCTCATCACCCTACCGTTCTCCGCCTCGGGAACGGCCTCCCTTGGCCTTCCACAATACACTCACGCGCACTCACACATCCAACTCCTCCACACCCAAATACGCCCCTTCCCCCACGTCCCCGCCCCCCCCCCCCATCCCACCCACAAAAGCGTTCTCCTCCCAAGACCTTCGTCTCCCTGCGGGCCCGCCCACTCCCTCATCCCCCCACCACCACTACCTCTCGCATCCTCCTCCCTCTTCCCCTCTCTGAACACTGCGAACACAAGGGAACCCGTTCCATTTCCATCGGGAGGAAGGAGAGAGAGAGAGAGGAAAAAAACACAAGGGTCGGACTGTTGTTTGGGGGTAGAGTTGGACGAAAATCAAAAGGGGGGAGATGCGCCCGATGAATAGGGTGGGAGGTTAGGGCGGAGTAGGTTTTGCTGAGGAGGAAGGTGGGAAGGATAGGACGAGGGTGGTAGGAGCGGTGGAGTTGTGCAGACGGGAAGTTCGAACGGAATCGTTGGAGAGAGTGAGAGAGAGAGATAGGGAGGGAGAGAGGGAGAGCTGAGCTAGCAGAGGCAGGACGAGGCGGAGGCTTCGACGACGACGTCAGAACAGGAGCGGTCTCGAAAGAGAGAGATAACAAGGGGCGGAGGAGGAATGGAGGGGTTTCGAGGGAGTGGAAAAGAAGACTCGGTGGAGGATAGGATGGTGAGGAAGTGGAGTAGGAGATAAGGGATCGTGGAAGAGAGAGAGAGAGAGGAGAGAAGTGGAGATTCGGTGTGAGAGAGGCGAGGCATTTTCAGAAAGTCGTATCGATCTTCCGGGGAGCGCGCGGGGGCGGAGGGCGGGGAGGAGGAGGAGGACTTGTGGAGGTGTGTATGTGTGTGTTTCGGGGAGAGAGAGAGAAGGAGAGAGAGGAAAGAGGAGTAGAGAGAGAGAGAGCGAAGTAGTGAGTGAGTGAGCGAGCGAGTGAGGCAGCCGGGGAGTAAGAGCGGGAACAAGAGAGGAAGGCGGGCGTGCTGGGGTGAGGGTTGCGTTTCGCGTGGAGGCGGAGGGAACTCTGGGAGGCCCCGGCGAATGAGAGTGTGTGTGAGCGGGAGAACGCGTTTTGCGAGAGGCGGGACAGCGGAGGCGGGTGGTGGGTAGGCGGGCGGGAGGCCGGAGCGGTCGCTCATTCGGCGCGTGTAGAGAGGGAGGCCCCCGGCTGAGAAGGCCTCGCCTCCGCCGCCGCGCTCGGATGATGGGGACGGCCCGCGGTGGCCGAGCGGTCGAATCGCCGGCACCTTCGGCGGCCGTGGCGCTCTCCGCCGGGACTTCGGAGGCGGCGGATGCGGCCAAGGAAGGGACGGCCGAGGATGCGGCGAGGTCCTTCCTGCTACTGCTCCTGCTGCCGCTGCTCCCCGCCGTCGTGGTCGCCTTGCCGCACGGGTCGCCCGCACGCTCGTCTCCCCCGGTCGCCGCCGCTGCTGGGGCTCCCCCTACCCTCCGTGATGACGGTCGCGGAAACCTCACGAGGGAGGAGTGAAGGAAAAGACAGGCAGACGGAGGACTGTCAGAGGGAGACAGAGAGAGAGAGAGAGAGGGTTTCAGAGAGCTTCTGGTAGAGAGAAAGCCGAAGGGTGGTTGACCAAGTGAGTGACTTGGCATTTGGTTCTACGTGGACTTTTATCCCCTCCGGAAAGGAAAATAAATAGTTACCCTCAAAGGCGAACAAGTGGGAATATTGGTCGTTTCGCCCCCGCTTCCCTCCCCTCCGACTCCCAGGACGTTGTGGAGGGGAGGTGGTGCTGGTCTCGCGGGGTTGGTGGCCGAGGGGTGAGGACAGGAGGCGTGGAGGACCAGGGGCGTGGACGCCCACTCGCGGGCACTGGGAAGGTGGTCGACGTTTCGGCTGCATCTCCGCGGTCTTCTTTCCGCCGATTCCTCGGTCGCCGTCGTGCTGGCCCGCCAGTCGTGAGTCGCGTCGTGGGGAGGAGGAGGAGGCGGGGGACGGCTTTGGGGGAGTCGCGACGAGGATGGGGCAGGATTGGTGCGCGCGACGCAAGAGGAAGGGCAGCAACGGATGCTGCCCCTGTGGCCCAGGACTACGAGTCTTCCCCTCGCCCCGGTACTGATCACATCCAAAATTCACCAAGCTATCTTTATCTGTCTTTGTTCTGTCATGCTGTGTTCTCTCTATTATTTCACTTTTTATATCCCTAAAAAAAATCCTTCATTGATAGTGTAGGGGTTTCGTTTCGGCGTTATCCGATCACCCTTTGCAGAAAAACTCCCACTCTGTGCTGTCGTTTTGTTAGAATCCCTTGTTTTGACAGTATTTTGGCACATCTGTATCTGTAGATACACCACCCCCTTTGTGTTTAGACTAAAACCACCTGCATCTACCCGCATCTTCATCATATTTCTGTCTCCCGTCCGTAGATTATTCTGCCTCACCCCCGACTTGGATGTCGAATAATTTATGAGCAATACTCGAGATATCCTGGGATTCCAGCACCTGCCCCTGCTGTGCATGCTAAACTCCCAGGGCCTTCTTATTCGCCTCCCGTCCACTCTCCCACTCTCTCTGTCTCACTCAACCTCGCTCTATCTCTGTGTTTCCGTCACCTTTGTCTCTCTCACCAGTGTGTTTCCGTAGTGATTGCGTAGTTGCCATAAGAATAAACAAGCCGCTACCTCCAGACATGGACTTGAATGGAGTTGACAAAGCACCATCTCCCCGTCGAGTGGCATCCGAATACCATCGTATAAATTGCTTGTCTGTGACTGTGCATGTGGACATCAGCTGCATCAAAACCTTTTGTTGACTCGTAGTCAGTTTTTCCCCCTCGCACACACGCATAATGCGGTCTTGAACCCATGTTCATTTCCATGCATAGAGAGCACGAATAGACCCATGCGTTGTACACAATGTCTTCCCGAAGCTATTTTGTATATTTTATTGCAAGTGAGTGCTGATGTTTCACGAGTGAATTTTCTCGTGCAAGCGTGTTTGTGTGTGACCTCCTTCCGTGAGGAAACGCATTCCACTTCCGGTGGAGCCATCAGTGTTTCCTTTTTTTATGCACACGACATGGAACCACGTGACCATCCCCGTTCACGGGAAGTGGGGCATTTTGTATCGAAAAACAATCGCTGAGCGTGATCTGAAGGATGTGGAAGTGAGATAACCTTCGGCGCCGTAGCTATTTGGAAGTGGAAGACACTTAAAAATTATGTATTCATGGGTCAGAAATAAAATGACTGTCCTTGAGTTCAAATGTTTTCTGTCTCGGTCTCCACGTACGGCTGGCTAATTGCATACATCTGCCTAAAATTGAATAACATTGTAAATAATACAACAACCATAGGTGCCTTTGCTCCTTCATAGTAATCATTAAATATTTCAAACCTTTCATCGAAAATATGACTTCTTCCTAATTAATGTTTACTTTAACTAATCCTCTCTTCAACCGAAACTCTCTTACGGGAATATTATCCGTCACAATGAAGTCGTTTTGTACTTCTCAATATTTTAGAGCTAATACAATTAAAGGTTGAAGGTGTAACTTTGTGGAAGGTTTTAGCAGGCATGACGAAAAAAGACCTTGAAAGTGATTGCTGTGCAGTTGAAACCTAAGGCGAAAACAAGAAAATTTAAGTGTGTATTTTACTAAGAAATTTTAAGAGCTATTTTGTGAGAGCTAATGAAGTACATATTTGTTTTTACTTGTATAGTCAAATTTATTTGGCCTAGTCATTGAAAATCAGCATTTATGATCTTGACTGTTAAATATGTCTTTCACGACTAGTTTCCCAAGCGCCTTTTTACAAACTCTGATAACTTTTCTCATTTATTCCGCCATTTTTTTATATCGCTGCATCAAATTTTGGTAATATTTTAAATCTATCAGTACGTGTCATTGGCATGCAAATTTATGTACGGTACGTGATTTGTAAATAGCTTTTCGCTTAGGATTGATCTTCTATCCTCTCTCAGAAATAAAATGAAAAATATCAGTTCAAGGTCCAAAGGTGAATATAAAAAAAACAAACTGTTAATAGTCATTAGGTGCCTATTTAACCTTTGGTTTAAACCTCGCACCTTTTTTGGAATATGTGCATCATATTGGCTAGAGAAAATTTTTACACTGAAATAAATACCCTGTTTTCTGCTTGCTGATTCGATGAATTTGGATCACACAGTGTGGGCGATCTTAATCTATTTCAGGTGCCTCTAAATGAAACCTATTCTCATAAGTATTCGTCGAAAACCGAATTAAACATGTCACGTGATAGCTTGCGTGATAGGCCACTCAATATAATGCCCTGTTTTTATTTGATTCAAAGCGTGCCTATGTTCATTAGAATCTCATTATCATATCAAAAGATTTAACGCCCGTGTTTTGGTCGACATGGAGATATTCTTGTCAGATTGGTGGAACGATAGACTAACGCGGTCTGGCTTTCATGCACCGCTGTTTTGATTGAGTCCCGACCGCTACTTTGATCTTATCACTCTGTTCTGTTGCGGCTGTCATCAAATTATTCTTGGATCTTTTGTGGTTATAAGGTTTCGAGGGAAAAAAGTGCGTATGACACACTTTTTATGACTTTTATTCCTTTTTTGTGTTTGAAACTAAGTAGTGTGCACTGAAGACAGTTCAGATATTTCATACAAACTCTCTGTACTCATATCGAAATATTTCGAGCAAACCAGTTTCTAAATCCGGTGTAAATCCTGCATATGCCGTTGTTTTTTATTGGCGATTATAAAAGAAGGATATATATTTACAACAGAGGCGTTTATTCATTCTTTTAAGCCAGCTCACTTCAAAGCCAGTCGATACAATTCGTGTGTATTCACAGCAGATGTCTAATCTCACATTTAAATTGCTTTGATGTTGATATTTGTTGCTTTTCTACTCTGAATATAGGGGGAAGATATATTTCATCTTTATAAATGTAGCATTGTGTTTGATTTCAAGTAATGCAAGGCTTCCACAAAGTTCATTTTTAGCATTTCAAGGCATTATTTCTACGTATGATCTTACGAGAATCCCATTTGAGTGGTGACTTACATTGCGTATGCAACAATGCACGTCGATATAAAAGGTTTTTTCACCTTCGTGCAGCTTGTTTCTGCTGTAATGGAAGCAAAAGCACGCATCCAAATGAATATTCATTATAGCCTTGTCAGTCTTGAATATGGAAAGGTCATTTGGAGAGTTGCGTGGAGACCTTGGGAGATCATACGCCGCCTCTTCTATTTTAAGACGTTTCTTTTACTTCTGAGACCAATGTTTTGAAATTTTTTAAATTAGCATGATACCTTTTGTGCGTATCGTTGTTAATAGAAGATAATATAAAGGTTATTTTTCAGGACGTTCATGTTATAATACTCTTCAAACATAATAGTTGCCCTCACTGCGTGGGAATATATTATTCTTCCGATGGTGGAAAAAGTATTAAACACGGTTGTTGTCGGACATTGCCGCAATCTTACAAGCGTCTTAAATACGGCGTGTATAATTTTGCTGTTATGTTACTGGTAATGAATGATGGTAGTCCCAGTTCCAGAAATAAATTTCAGCGCAACCACTTTTGTCAGAAAATCTAGAGGACCATGTCTAAAAAATACCATCAGAACTTAAAACAATAGCTGGGGAGAATTTTTGTAAGGTGAAGCAAAACATTAATGATTTTTAATGGTAGTATGCGGAGTAGGAGGTAAGATTTTTCGTTGAAAACTGTAGCTATAACCTCCAATTTCATTTCCATTTTCCCCACCAATATCTTTTCTGCTTTGAATGCTTAAATACATGCATATTTAAATATGAATTTAACGTTTGTTGGAATTCTAGCTTGAGTTAAAAGGTAAAAATATACTAGAAAGATCGAACAGCACAAAAAAGCGTTTGTCGAACGAGAGTTGAATGAAGTGGATCGTATCAGGTTTGGTTTGCACTAAGCGGTCAATGCTCATATCCTATCAATTAACAATGGAAATTTCATGCTCGCACTTGTGTTCTATCACGCTACCAAGAGCAGAGAGCGCTGTCATCTGCCAGCTGTAATCGAGCTATTATGCTGCCTCGTGCTGCGACAATTTTTTTTCTCTATTTTCCTGTCCAATGACTCTTTTGTCCCTCGTGTTGCCTGAATGAAATTTGCCCCCCAACCTCTTGACCTGCGCTTTTAGTCATTCTTTCAACCACTTGCCCATCAAATTAGTCGGTGGGAAAAATAATTTATGGCTTCGAAAAGGGTTATTCATTTCCATCGAATGTCCTCATTTTCTAAGCTCGGACGCAAGGATGGATTCTAACCAAGCGATTGGAGACCCATGAGCAGTCAGGGGCGCCGATGGGTCAGCAGAGGGCCGGCATTATGGGTTGAATCCCCCATGCCCACCGTGACAGTGGCTCTAATCGTGGCCCGCCTCGTCTTTCCTTACCTTCAGAACTCCGCACGTGAACCAAACGTGGGATCAGTGGAAATATTTGTACACCGAATCTTAAGCCGAAAAACAATATATGTGTAACAATTTTTATTATAACAGAAACAGCAATTGCCCTTTTCCACAAGATATATTTTGTAACAGAAACATCAATTGCACTTTTCCGCAAAATATATCTTGTTACAGAAACAACAATTTCCCTTTTCCACAAGATATATCTTGTAACAGAAACAGCAATTGCACTTTTCCGCAAAATATAGGATATATTTCTTGTGGAAAAGTTCAATATGACCCATCCACGACATCTCGGCTGAATCTGTTGAAATCATAACAATTTATCCATAGGTATACTTTTTTTGAAATTATCCAGCCACACAGGCAGTATGTTTGTTAGGCATCACTGCAATTTAAGTTTTGCTGACTTTTGTGCCATTATAAATTGAGTGAATACGAAACTGGAAGCAAGAAATTTTTCCTTTCGTAAAATTTTATTGGGCTTGGGGAGGGGTGGGGAGCTAGTGAGGTGGATTACATTTTATTTGCCTTAGACACCGAAATATTTATAATAAAATGAGCTCCATTCGCTGATTTTAAAAAATGACAAGATTAAAACTATTTTGACAACCGGTTTTAGGGTAAAAGCGTGGATTATGTTGGTATATCAAATACAAAGAAAACATTTGTTTTTAACGACAGATCAGTACACCTACACCGGTTTACGTTTCTCTCCCATAGTGAAAAACAATCAATGCAACCAAAATATACAACCACTCAACCTGATCCGTTCTTAGGCTCCTTCGCTTTTCAGCTCCCAACCGTTTCTCTCTCTTTCGACCCCTGCTTTGGGGTCTGAGATAGTTTTGGGGCCATTACCCTTTAACGGTAGTTATCGGCGCCCGAAATCGCACCAATTTCAGCCAAGTTAGTATTCATTTATACTGCAGATCCTCTCACGTCATTTTTCGATAAGCGACGAAAACTCACAATTCTCTAACTCCTTGACCTCCCCATCATTTCCGGTATTTCCGTCCGTCCTCTACTCGTTTCCCACCTCATAATAGCTGACGGTGACAGCCAGGAGAATATTTCAATTCCATGGGTCATGCAACTGCGACACGACAAGTCTTTTTAACGTAACTTTCGACGATAACTTTGATCAGAAGCGTAAAATCAGTCTCGTGTTACACTTATGTAACACTAAAGGTCATTTGAATTAGTGTACTTCGTTCACATTTCACTATAGTTATCTACTAGATAGAGGTAGGTTTTGTTGAAAGCGAGAAAAAAATCCCCCTGATCTTAACTCGTGAATGTTCTCATCTCCCTCTCCCATTTCATTCTTCTTCTTAGCGTACGTTAATCAGTTCAGAAATATTCTCGTATTTATAATAAAAATAAGTGATACATCAATGATGCTGTTCATTTATTACCTAACACTGTATCCTTCATTATAAACATTTATAGAGCTCGTGTATATCATGAGTCTATTTGTAATGATTAGGAGAGTTTATTCACCCAAATTTGAAGACCATAGTGATGACGCGAGTTCATTTACATAGGTAACTTTCTTTCCCACTGAATAACTTGTGCAAGCTCACAAATATTCACCATTTTTAGAGGGGAAGTCCTTATGGTTATGAATATCACTAACTGAGAAAGAGCGTGCATATATATTTTGTAAATTTTCAATGTATCTTCAAAAATTCTCAGCGACATATGACTCTGAGAGAGCTCTTCAAACATTCATTAAAATCAAAATAGAGTGCTCATAACGAGACTCCAAAGTGTTCCATTAGTTTTTATATCTTTCATCTGTCGTTCCATCAAGTTACTCCCACCATTTCGTCACTTTCAGATCCATTTCTCATCCTCGTCTCTGTAAACCTTCAAAACCAAGTCCTGTCCAGGGCCGTATCCCTACACTCCAGGGTCGTCTCGCGGAGCTTCGCCATCCGCACCACCAAACTAATCCCGCACTTAGCTCAACCTCTCACCGGAACATGTCTCTCACTCTCTCGCCCGTCTCTCCCGACATCCCTCCGCCAGCTTCCGCTCCCTCCGCTAATCCTCTTCGCTTTCCCTTGGAGCCACTGTCACCCTCCACCACTTCCCCTTTTCACCTACGACCCGCACTTCACCCGCCCTTCGCGATCTCGGCGAGGGTTGACAGCGTAATGCAGAGACGTTTCCGTTTTCAAAGGGTGGAGCAATACTAATGTCAATCTCTGTTCAAACTCAATTTCTCTTCTAACAGCACATTTACCCTCAAAAATATGTAGGGATTCTATATTTGGGAAGGCGACCGACAGTTAAGGTTATTTGCGCCATAGGTAAGGGAGGAAGGGTGGATAGAAATGGTGGTGGTGGAAAGAGCAGGCTAATGCCGACGCCAAGTTTCTACTTGGCGTCGGAATTAGCCTGCTCTTAACGAAAGGCGTCAAGGAGACCACGGTTTAACGTCTCATCCGACAGACGGAGTACTGTACTTGAAGTACCCTCCACAACAAGTAGGGATCGGGTTCCCTCTGAAAAACATCCGCCTCTGCAGGGATTTGAACCCTGCCCGCCCGTCAAAAATATGTCTCTTCAATATTACGTAGGCAAAAGAAGTGTGTAAACCTTCAATCAATATCAAGGGTCGTTCTCTCATAATATTGGTTTACTGCAGCCCTCCATTCTCTCCAAACAAATGCTGGTTCCCTAAATTAAAATAAGTACACAACTTTTTGTTTTCCTCTGATTCATTGGATTGAACACAGCCGTTTTCGGCTATTACACCATCATCAGATGCACAGGACTCAATACTGTGCACCTGATGATTCACTGTACAGTGCACATTATTCAATACCGCAAGGTACCGCATGGTATTGAATAATGTTCAATGGCTCCATTCAATCCAATAAGTTAATGGAAAACACCTAGTTTTGAACTTATTTCAATCTTTAAAATATATCACAAAGTAAGACCTTCGTAACACGATTTTACCGCTAGTTCCATTATACCCGGGTAGTCCTTCTTCCGTAATTTACTCTTTTTTCAGACGATATATTTATCCGGCGGCCTTCTTCTTAATGATTTTCTCTCTAATTTTCCTACAATTATATTCTTTCTAAACCCATTGTCCCTCATGGTGTGCCCAATCCATTTAGATATTTTTTTCTGTAAAATGTTCTATTAGGTCTTTACCACTTTTACTCATCTGTGAACATCTCTATTTCTTATTTTGTCCGTCTATTTAATCTTCAACCCCTCAACATTAAAAAAGTGGTTCTTTTTGTTTTATTTGCTTAGAATTTGTTTACAATAAAATATTTCGACATGGAAGTTTCCCAAGCACAATTAAGTTTTATCTCGCTACCCTCTCCATACCATTTCCAATGACTTCGTTCTAAGTTTACAAAACACACTTTTCATTCATTGCATATTACAATTTTTTTCAGTTTCTATGTTTCTGAGGTTTCCCACTGTATTCGCTTTGCCATCACGCAAAACATAGTTCACCAGTTCGTGTCCTCCCTCATCATTATTTTGCTCTTTCTATTATGGTACTACAATCTTGCGAAGCCGGCAGCAGCCGCCCTCAGGAAACTGTTCGGGTGCAAAATGGGAAAATGAGGAAGCGAGCAGTGTGTAGAGGAAGGGTTGAATGGAAGGGGAGGGAGGGTAAGCGAGAGAGGGGGGGGGCGTCGTAAAAGATTCGCTCGCGCCGAAAGGTCAAGCCGCGCTGCGAGAGGTTTTTGTTTTCGGGCGTGCGGCCCACGGGCGGTCGGAACGCCCCTTTAGCCGGCTCGCTTTAAGTACTATCGCCCCCAAAAAAACCCTCCCCTCCTCCCTCCACATTTCTCCCTACCGCCTTTCATAGTCGTCGTTCACTTCACGAGACTCTTTCTTTCCCCTCCGAGGCTCCTAGTCTCAGTTTTATCGCCGTTTATTAATTGCGACCTTCAACTTTGGTGGCATGGCCATTTTTTATAGAGCAGGAGTGAAAGATAGACGATAAAATGAGAGAGGATTAAAAGAGTGCCATGGGAAGGGTTAAAAATTGTAACAGGGTGTCTCACAGAGCTGTTCGGAGAGCTTGGGAAACACTGGAAAGTATTGTTTTGATGCTAGATTGTCCCGTCTATTCTACGTTCATAAATCATGTTGTGGGGTATTTTGTCAACTCATTAACTTCGTACGTGCATACATAGAAGAGCGAAAATGCAGTACCTGAAAATTTACCATCTCATCCTTTTATAATTCGAAGCATCACCACAAAGAATGGTAGCGGGGTAATGTTGCCTTTGTGATTGACTGCGGATTGATTTAGCTTATTTGTGTAATCCTGGCAGATTTGTTAGGCCAAAGGTGATGTCATATTTAAACGAAGCTAATGAATCGATCCCCATTTTACCCGTTTTTATCATGATTTAAATATTGTGATTGACCAGCTCTTGGAAAGCATTAAGATTAGGACATTAGCTGTATGATACTTTGCTTACGTTACGAACAACGCACCAAAGAAGGCAAAGTATTCACCCGTAGAACATGTAAATATAATCAAGTTCGTGAAAATATCCAATTTAAATAGTCTTAAATTGATTTCATTCACTATGATGCATTAATTACAAAAAAATTCTCTCGTTGTTTTCCTCTCGGCAATACTTTCCCTGTGATTCTCTATTCCAAAAAAACGAATGCCTTGGATATAAAATGGTATGATAGTGGTTTGATGATTCAGACGTAATCAATGCATTATATTAATTAAAATATTTTCCGTGTAATATGCCCAATTAAATCCAAGAAAAACCGAATCCATTTATCTTCGTAATAGTACAATTTATTAAGAAGACTAAAAATACCAAATCGAAAGAAAGGGTTGAGGAGCACAGAAAAGGAGGTTCAATTTTTCCCAACATGTATACACAAAACAATAGTTTTACCGTGGGGAATGCGCGATATTTTAATTACACCTTCTAGCGAAAGAATTGTAATTTCGCCTCTTTGAATCGCTCATCATTAATTACGACCCGAATTCTTATTTATGAATACGAGTGCCGAGTCATTCTCATAACTGCTAGAGCATATATTAACTTTTTTGACCACCTCATTCTGTGACATACAGGATTTATTGGTCTCAATAACCCTCTTGAGCCCTTATTTGATGTATATTTATCGATTAATTTTTAAGTAACTACGAGTTATTTTTCATGAAAGGGAGAATAGGTATACGTTTTACATGAAAAAGGACTATAAAATGTGCTAAAACTGTAAATATACGATTAAAATAGATAAAAAATGTAAAATGGCCGCTGAAAACTCAAGGCTTTGTTTTCTGTTGGTTACAAGGTCATAAAATAATTTCCTTAGTATATACATTCATCACACGATCGCTTTAGTACTCAAAGCAAAAACTCTACTCAATCACCAGCTTGAACTCGCAAGGATTCAATTTAATGAGCATGGCTTAATATATTTCTTATATCTTTGCGGCTCACTTTAGGAAAACCTATGCTGAGTGGAACTGGAACTGTCAATTGCTCTAATTTACAAAAATAATGACTGAGGCGTCAAATTTGAGTTTTTATATGATGATACTCTTTAAATAACGAAAAATGAATGTAAGCTCTCAAGTATGTGTGCTACATGTTAGCAAATAAAATATAATGTAATTCTCAAAATGAATTACGCGGTCAATAAAGTATGGATACCAGACAGGTCTAGTACAAATCATATTATATCTCATCCGGTTATTAGCGACTTCTCAAAATACTATAATCAAACAGATAGCTGGCCCGCCTTGCCGAGTTCCAAACGTCGGATCGACACTCGGCCCGGTGACAATGGAGAAATATATCCATAGCAATGAAAATGAAAAAATTTCTAAAATCCCCGATAAAACTTTAAAACTTTCAGTTTAGCGGTAGGAAGGGAAAAATCGATTGCAAGAATACGATTTTTCAAACATTCAGCCTCGTATTTGTGAAAGAATCAGTCTCTTAGCTCAATTCTTTCATATTTTAATGAATGAAAGAAAAACGGTCTACACTAAATTGTTTCATTTTTCCATGTAAAGATATCGATTGCAATAGGGGGGAGTTTGTATACATATTATAATACTCTATAAATAACGAAAAATGAATGCATCATCCTTACAAAACCAATGAAAGCTCTCAAGTCTGCGTGCTTCATGCAAGCCAAGAAAAATATTACGGGATTCTTGAAATTAATTACACGGTCCATGAGATATGAATACCAGACAGTTTTACTACAAATCATATTATATCTCATCCAGTTATTAACGACTTCTCAAAATACAATAATCAGTATACTGAAACGAACGTGGAACTACTGCAAGTTCATCATAACCTTATTTGACGGCTGATAAGATGCCCTTCTACGTATAAAAGGCGTCATCGCATCAATAATTTACTTAATGAATTCACGCAGGGAAGTATAGATATTTGGTCTGACAACTGTTCCTTGTGCCGGTAATTTGAGACCTCGGAGACCATGGGGTTGTGTAGATTCCGCAGGTCGTGAATAAGGTGGTTGACCCTCCTCAGGTATGTCAAGACGTCTGAGGCTACTTCTTCCCTTAACTCGAGGCCTCTGGCTAACCTATGGGTCCTCGATGTACAAAGACATGTTGTTCTTCTCTCCCTGCCAACTCAAATCAAATACCCGGTAGTATATCCTTCCCTGAATCTTGATAAAGGATACACCTCCTTCAGGGTTTTGAAAATTTCCGCTCACCCCCAAGGCGGAAAAGGCGAAGAGGTTATAGAAGGAACGTGAGTTCTTCAGGAAGTAATTGTCTGTGTAAAAGAAGGCAGCAGCGGTATTTTATTTACTACATAATCACCCCTGACCCGGACCAGCGAAATGAATTCAGACGACGAGAAGCACAACGTATTCGATAGAATCCCGAAGCTATTAAACCATTAAAGAGTGTCTCCAAAAATAATTCTCCGCAGAAGAAGAAAAATACAATCTTTAACCAAAGACCGGTTTGCAGTAATTTCTTAGATGCGAAGTACGTTTTCTCAGATAAAAATGAAGCACGTCTATATCCACGTATAGTTGACTTGCAACAGGAAAGCCCATACAATCAATCGCCTTTCCCCTCCGCAGCAATTCCCCTCCCCACAACCCACTCCTCCCTCCTTCTGTAATTATCCCCTCTTCTTTCGAACCCGCCTAAACGGACAGGCATCTTTTCCGGCAAACCTACAAAAAAACCCATGATCATCTCCTGATCATTTCAATACCCGCGTTGGACACTGGAAGCTTTAAGCATATTCATGGGATGAGGACAGTGTCGGGTTAATTCGGTAGCCTTTCCTCAACGAATTTTCTTGATATTTTCTCTATAATTAGCTCCGTCCCTTTGACCAATCTGTGTTCGAATCTTATATTCCTTATGAGGATTTCTACACAGCCAACCTTCAATTCGAAGATGTGATCCGGGACGCCTGCGTATGACACGCTATTCAACACATCCGTGTGAATGTGGGTATTATCCTCTGTTCCTGCGCATGGAGTGCTATCAGCGCCGCATAAGCGCACTGATTCCTGCGGCAGCTTCCTCATAACTGCAGTGTTGATCTCCGCAATAATTTTATTGGTCCCAGATAAAATTGCCCTGCCGTAACATCGAGCGGGATTTTTCAGCACTTCAGGAGGGTATACGGAATTCATAAGTTACTCCAGTGAACTTGCGTAAGGAATCATCCTAATCGGTATGAGACGGTAGATACCGATATGGAAATGGAGGGGATTTTGTTTTCGCCCACTTACAGCACGAACTTTGTATAATCTTGGTCTTCTCGGGAACGAAGGATGGTTCTGTCATTTTTTTTACTATGCTGGCCCATAGTTCAGATCATTTGTGGGATGCCTGAATTATGTCGGCCTTCGTCCCGTCGGTGATTATTGGCGGGATCTGTCTGAAGTCTCCGGCTAGCACCATCACCTTTCCTCCGAACGCTCCTGTATTTTGACATACGTTCCGCAAATAAGCATAACCATATTAGACCCCTATGTGAATTTCAATGTCATATATTAAATATTTAATGAGATATGAACAACCATTACTTTTATGAAGAAGAGGAATTCGATAAATCGGTCATAACTCGAAAAAGCTTTTATCGATTCGTGAATTCAATATTGAGTAGAATAACCTTGACCATGTTATACTCCTCTATGAATTTAATTATAATATGTTAAAATTTAATTGAGTTAATGGATACCATTTCTTTTCCAAAAAAACACAGAATCGATATATCTCGAACATCACTCGACCATGTGAGGTTGTCAGCATTGTCAAAGATGGAGTATCATACTAAATATATTACCTGATAATTATGTTCATCTATTCCAAAGAGCAACGGAGAACACACCGATTGAGATATTTCCTATTATATTGCATTGGAATTGGATGTCAATATATCTCTAAAATTAAACAATGTCACCCATTTCTTCAATGTTACTCTAAAATACTTTATAACTAAGGATATAACATGAAATTTCCATACAATTTGGGTAGAAACTGAAGTTGATATTGAAGACTATCGAAATATAATGGATTCGATAATATCCTTCCGGATTTCTCATTAGATTCAATGCTTCTTTCGACTTAAAATAGTTTCTGCAAATTTCAAATCCATAATTACAATAGTAACGCAGAAAGTTAATGATATCGAATGGCTACTTGTCGAAAATACAATCAATCATATCCCGAAAACAAAGTAATGGGTCTAACTATTTCAACATTTTTCCGAATTGGCATCGCCATATTATTTTCCAGTATGAATTTCACTATCAGATCATTGAAAACCGATGAGTTATTAACAACTATTACTTTACCGAAAAAGACAGAATCGATATATCTCAAACACAACCCAACCATAAGTACTGTTCTACATTGCTTAAGATGGCGTATCATACTATGTTTGTTTCCTAAAAATTTCACTCATCTTTGCCGAATATTAACGGAGATATTGCAATGCACCTGATTGGCTAAAAAATGGCGACGGCCAAATTTTTTTTGCAGAATAATTTTGAAAACAATTTTTTTAAAGAACCAACGCGAATGTTGGATCCGATTGGCAGACCTTGTAGGCACATCATGTGCCTACAAAATTTTTCTCCCTGAATCCGAAAATCTAAATCCAAATCCTCAAACCGAAATCGAAATCCCATAAGTATACGTGTTAAATCGAAAATCGACGATTACTCGAAATCTTTTCGATTTTCAAATATCTTTCTTATACCAAAATATTCGACCAAAAATCCAAGAACTTGTATCTGATCGTCAATGTCCTGCTTTGTTAAGAAGTCACTCAAAACTGATAATAATCGTTTTCCCCATTAGAGGCCATGTTAATGTAGGTCGATATATCTCGAAAACTATAGCTATTGAACTTTTGACGATTTAGGATTTTTCCTCCCGATGAATTTTTTTTTTAATTTTAACACGTCCAAATCTCAAACTCGTGCTTACAGTGGTTTGGGCTACTAATTTGTATCAATGTGTCAGTCAGTGAATCAGTTTGCAGCTACATATAGCGCAGCGGGTATAAGGTTGCTTCTGTGGTGCACCCATCAAAAGACTATATGGGTAACACATGTGAAATGTAATTCTTATATCAAGAAGACGACTGGTCATTAAAGTCAATGTGAGATTTTGATTTACATCGCGAAGGTGGATTTAAAAATAAATTTACGCTTAGGATGCATCAAAAAGAAAGACATATAGTTCATAAATTGGAAGTAATGGAAACATCTTATATTGAAAATGAAATAGAGTAATTATATTGTACTTGGATGGATATTAACGGATGGAATTCCTTGAAGCATGAAAAAGTCAGCGACACAAGACTTTTATGAGTGAAGAGGAAGTGAGTGTATGACACTGACATTGGCGAGGTTAAATTTTTCTAACCACATTGGTAAATTCTACAAATCAGATATAATTGAAAAGGGATATGAACAAAAGCTCTGACTGTGCTCTTATCGTTCCTCTATGAATTCGCCAACCATTAAAGCGTGCTTTCACGATGGATGTACCCGTGAAAGTACATGGCTGAAATGATGCATGTAAAAATGCTCAAAATAAAAACGGGCTATTTTATGGCCAGGATTTCAGGCATTGATGCAGTTTCGAGCGTTTTTATGGTGCAATTTTTAAGGTGAATGTGTTATGCTCCTGCCTGCGCGGGCACATGCACACTGTAAACGCAGATTTATAGAAGCACAGCGTAAGATACGCGTAATTGCTTCAAAATTCAAATTTAACGTTTCTTCACACATTGTAAATACTCATTCACTCGCAAATACCCATAAGTTTGCTGAAGAAACGTCAGTCTTCAACATGTCTTTTGTTGCTGGTGAGGTGATTGATGTAAATGTCACTCTCGTGCAACGCACTTATAGGAAAAAGGATTCTTGTTAACCACGGGGTTGTAATCTTACGTTTCGTTATAAAAGTTCATTAAGAGTCAATAGTTACTAAGGTTTGTAAGCTACATGCAGCGTGAGATATCTACCATTCGATATCGATTTCCCCAGTATTTAGAATTAGCAACGTTCTCTTAATGAATAAATAATAAATTAATAAAAATATACACTCATTTATGCAAATATTTAATAAATAAAGATAAGCCGCGAAACATCTGTGAGAAATTTCACGTCAATACCCGTTGCACAGGTTGCCAAGGAATAATTACATTGTTGAAATCGGAAATAATAAGTAATTTTGAGAATGAAAACTTTATTTTTAACTAAAACGATACGTATAACAAAATAGATCTCAAGAATAAAAGGCTTCATTTCTTCTGCCTTCCTGTACGGATATGTTCAACTCTATGTTGTGATTTTAGTAATAAGTATTTTAAAAAAGTAAATAAAGAAACTTCGGCACTGATTCCAATGTTGTTATTATTTTGAGAGGAAAATTTGAGGCCATATTGGAGGCCTCGGGTCCCTTGCATACCTGAGGTCTTTAATGCAATGGAATCCTCGCACTCTACACACGTTAATTAGCAAATCTGAAGAACAACAGGTAAATTTTTTTCGAGAAAAATGATTACATTCCTGTACACAGAGGTAAGAAAAATACATTTGAGCGTGCGTTTCTTTCTTGAGGTAGCGATTTTTCATTACCACACGCATTCGAGCGCGGTAATGAAAAAAACGCACGCTGTGGATAATGGACCATTTAGCAAAAGGAAGACCCCACATCATTTGGCATTTTTCCAGCACGATAGATAAAAATATATTTGAGTAGAATACTTAAACTTGTTGATTTAAGGTTTGTAATTAAGGGAAATGGTTGCAGGCTTTACTTTGTGGATGTTATCCATTATGGACCAATTAAAATAACTTTTCTAACTTCACTTGAGATTTTTTATCACAACCTGGGTTTTGGACCTTCTTATCATCTTCAGGTTAACCTTTTGGTTAGTCTTTATGTTAATCTTTAGGTTCAGGTTAACCTGAAGATGACACAAAGTCCTGTCGAAACCCAGATCGTGCTAATAATCCTCAAATGAGTTAACAAAGTTATTTTATTTGGTCCGTAACGTTTGTAGTCAAGATATTCTTGAGTTTCAGATACAAACAAGCCATATAATGACCAATTAGAAACCCATGTACTCCTTGAACTTGCATTAGTTCGTCGTTCAAACCTTTATATGTATATATATTTTGTGAAATAGGATTTGTGAAATAGGATGCGGAATTGCGTCATTTTTACGTTTCATCAGTAAATATGAGGCCAATTTTATCCAAGTAAATATGAGAACAATTCCTCCGTATTCGAATTGTTAATAGCTTTAAGAACCTGTCGAGTACCTTAAAAAATACAATATAAAATGAAAAATATTTGACCGGTTTTTATATGTATGGATGATTTGATAAGTATGTTAAGCTTATGGTTTTATTATGACTTAGCTTGATAGTATCGGCTGAATCATCCTCATACAGGCGGGAAGTTTTAATAATTTATGGTCAAACCATTGGTAATAGTCCTATGTTATTGACTAATCCTGAGGCTTATTTTCGCTAGATATAAATTTTGGAATACAGTTTATAGAGTGAAATATAATTTGGAAATCTGACTGTTCCTTCAATCAAATTAGAATATAACAACATATCTTCGTAATGGTGTCCTCCTTCTGGTTGAAATATAAGACATCAGCAGAAAATGTTGCTTTGGGTCGATAAAAACTCAATTAGGTACGCTTTTAGTCAAAAGTATATCTCCAATAGGATTTGAATTTGTTTGTATGGCCTTGGGATGGGTCTTTAGTAATTCTTATGCTTATATGTGGAATGCCTGTCTTTCTTCAGAATTGTTATATCACTTCGTACATCGCGTTTCATGTCTTGCGGCATCATCAGGTACAAATTATAGCATATTCCAGTACAAGTAGCTATACGTACCAAATTCAGAAGGATGAATGAGGTAAATGGCGGTGGTAAATGATGTTGTAGAAATGTGCTAGATGTATTCTTTAAGTGTGGATTGTGTGAGCCTCATCGAAGTGAATCATAGGTGTATAGAGTCTTTGAAGAATTTAAAAATGTATAGTTCTCTCACCTCGGCATGTTTGCTTTACTTCCTCAATAATTAGGCGCAACAAAGGAATAATTTATAATTTTTCTAATTTTTATAGGCCCGCTTTGGAAAAATATGAAGTTTTCCGTGGTTTTTGGCATGAGTTAAACCTTCTGACTAGTCAGGACCGCCAGTAGGTTAAGGTTACGTCTCCTGAGTCCGAGTGTAAAATTTTCTTCCTGAAACACTGCAATTCGTCCGTCCATTTCTGTTTGTTACCAAACTTCCCTTGAAAAAAGTAATGTGTAAATATCTCTCCGTGAGTAAGAAATTGAGAAAGTAGGTTACACACACTGTTGCATCTAAAGAACTAAATATTGCAAAGAACTAAATATTTTTTTAAACTCATTCTCCCTCACATCTTAACTCACCGATGGGAGAATAATATGTTGGTATAATCAGTGAGCAATATAAAAGATATTTTCACACTTTTATGCCATGGAAACCGTAAAAACTATAGCATTGAGGTCTGTGAACGATATGTTCATTTCTAGAATCGATATTTTTGATGCAAAGTTTTAAGTAATGAACGAAGATTAAAATCATTCACCTAGTTCTTTACAATCACGCCACTACTAGCACAGGGGTCATCAACCTAGTTGCAGTCACGTGAATCTTTTAGCGGTCGTCTCACCCGGTTGCGTTATAACCTCCATCTTACTTTTTCAGATAAAATCAATATAGTTTACTCTTAAACTACAAAGTATAGTAACTGCATAAGTCTTATATTTCTAATCTATTTTTATAGAACATTTTTTCTTTCACTTAACAGGTTGTAATTTAACGAGTGTAGCAAATGTTCGTCTATTGCTATTTGATACCTAACTTCCCTTAAAAAAGTAATGTATAAATATCCCTCCGTGAGTAAGGGATTCAGAAAGTAGGTTACATAAGAGTGGCTGTGGGCCCTTGACCTTTCATTGGACTTGATGGGAGCAATTATTGTGACTGCTATCCCCTGCATCACGAGTCAGTAGACGTTTCCGATAAATTATTCCTTGAAATGCTCTAATTCGCCGTCTCACTCTCTATAACCTTCTTTCCGTCGATCGTCACTTGGAAAATCGTTCTTGATATTGAGTATTAAGGTTATATGCCAAACTTATATTGATCTATTTACTTAATCATGGCCTAGCCTTTGATGAAATGGCGAGATTTTTACAGTGTACGTAAATCTAAAATTTTGTATTCTGCATCAAGTAAGTACTAGTATCGTGAATTATTAAAGTTACTTTTTTTATTTATTGCCACTAAATTTGCATTGCTGTTAGAAATTCATCATCACCTCGTACTCTTTTTGTAAATTAAATTATGTTATATATTATCATATCGTCATGACAACCACTTGCTCGTTATCGTCCTTAAACTTACACATGCTTTGTAGTAATAAATAACTTTGGATAAGTTGCATCTATGTGACATCTACTGACGATCATAGACAGCGAAAACGATCTGACGGGATATATGTAACATCATGACCAGCTTTGAATAATTTCTCATGCTTATTAGGCGGTCTGATCGCTGAAACTTAGGGTGGCCAAAGGAGGCTGTCATACTCTGTCATCGAGGAGGAGCTGAGAAAAATGTAGACATTTTTTAGTCAAATAATACCTTTAGGAACAGTATGAAAAAATCTTTCTGATGTAAACAATCACTGTAAATAATATTATTGAGTAAGAGTTTATTACATACGAGTAAAAACACCAAGCTAAGACAACAACAAGAAATGAAAAAAAAACAAGGCGAGTAGAGTATCAGGCGCATTCGACGATAAAATACTGAGAAACGAATAAATACAACTAAAATTTCCATATCATACAAAATTATTACTACGCCAGCAGTGTCTTATTGCACTGTAGCTAATATACCGAAACTATAAAATGCACCGAAAATAACACACATGGATAGATTAATTTCAAAAACACCGAAGTTGAGAATACCACTAAAAATATTTGGAAAAATGGGGTAATATCGAAAGATCCATTGCAAAATTATAAGAGAGGAATACATAATAATACCAATGAATACATAGACAATTTGCAACGATATTGTGCAAGTGAAATGGCCACGTGAGCAGAATAGAACAAAAGAGATTTATGAAGATTTCGAGAGATCATTGCCCTGAAGATATTAGAAACGATAGGCCACCCAGTAAAGATTGTAATAACTTATGTTAGGCGAATATTTTGGTAAAGGGCAGTTGGAAAGGCTACAATAAGAGGGAAAGGGAGGAGAATTAAGTTGCATTCTTGGTGTCTGGCCGCCAATTGGAGTAGAGAATGTTACAAGTGCATACTTTTTGTTATAAAGCAATATGATCCGCGGATTAGGCTTTAGTACAGACGTTCCATCCCAAGGTTCTGGATTTTGAATCCGGCAGTTGGCGTAATGTATCTGAAATTTCGGTCGTAATTCCAATAATCAATCAACTAGTAGGAAACGTTAGATGGCTTATCTGCGCTAGAGGAACGCATTTCCTGTGTCATCTGTCGATATTGTAAGCTAAGAATATCACTATAGACTCAGACCTAGAATCGTTTGGACATTACATTTCTATGCAGATAAAGATATAAGTGAAGCCGTACTTGATTGTTTAAATATCACTAATCTTTCTTTAAATAAATGTATTGACAGAATTAGGCTTTACTTTGTGGCCTTTAACGATGTTAAGAAGTATTCAATGTGATTTTCCTCTCATCAATTAATTTATCAATTTCGACATCCGTTGTGTCATTTTTATGGCATTATTGTTTCCTTGCACCGCGAATATTTTTAGATTAAACAGAATTAATGTACCCATGTAACTAAAGATTTACGCTATTCATGTCAAAATCGATGTTTCTAAAACTTAGTTGTCTCTTGTGTCTCTTTGGCACCGTGGCAAATTTCTTTGAATGGTTTTCGTTCTTTCGTCTTCAGTCTTTCCTCATGAAAGCTATTTTTTCGGTTAAGAGGACCATTTTAGGGATTCCTCTGAAGGATATTTCGAAACGGAACTTGTTAGCCATTATGAACTCGGACGAAGCGCTGTTAAAAAGTTACGGGCCTGATTGGGGGAGATGATTGAGGGGGGGCCTCGACGCCGCCACTCTTCCCTTCTGCAAACACGGCACCCCCTTCTTACCCCCCCATTAGCCGACCCACCCGAAAATTCGTCCGTCTAAATTGATTGTGCCACCCCCCGCCACGAGATAACCATAAACATAGCTTTTTTCCGCCTCTTTCCCTCGAGCCGCCCGCGAGGCGAAGGGGGAGAATTTTTGAGGTCGGAGAGGGCGAGCGAGCGGTGGGTGGGGAAGGCGAGCGGGAAGATGGTAATCATATTCGTTTGGGGGGAGGCGGAACACGAAAAGGTCATGCGGCACTCTCCCCTTGGATACCCATCTTAATGGCCGCTCTTGAATCGCTGCGAGTCCGCCCCGCGTCTTAAATTAGCGTTACGGGGTGGGAAGGGTGGATAGAGATTACTTAATTTTTTTTCAAAAAGATGGGATGGGCTAGTAGCGAGGAGATCCGAGGTAGAACGAATTGACGAGGCGGAGAGATTTAACGCCGAGAGAGAGCCTAAAGGGATTAGGGTGCTATAATCTCTTTCGTTCAGAAAACATGAGCTAAAATAAGGCATGATGAGCTTACTATATCAGATAAGGTGGAGAGCCGTATTGATATTCTGAGTTACTAGGCTGTAATCTTTAAATTCGTCGTACTACACGGTATTTTAATATCTTTGTTATTCATATGGAATGATATTATCAACTTACACTCAAATTTTCTTCCTTTGCGCATTAATTAGCATTTGCCATCCCTAGAAAAATTGTTTAAATATTGCCTGTTCATAAAATATACTGCACTAGTGCTCTTGGGAATTGGGCACCGTGTTATATTCCCGTATCATTGGGTGACTTATAATTTAGGGTCGTGCTTTCTTTCCTTAAAAAATTGTTGATAATTAGTATCCACTATTTATTTGCGGTGAAGAACATAATTGAAGGTTAAATAGAGGGAATATCCCCGGAGGAAGACCCAGGTATAAGTTCATGGACTAAATAAAGGGGAAGGTACATAGGAAGAGATACCAGGAGGTAAGGGAACTAGCATTAGATAGAGAAGAGTGGAGGGCTGCAGTCAACCAATCTTACGATTGAACGACCAATGACGATGAACCCTTTTTTGCCTCACCCATTTCTGCTAAGGTTCATCGTCGAGTATTATACATCATTACTATACCCTAATCATTCTGTTGCTGAACAGATGAGAGCAGAATTTATGTCACATATCAATTCGTTTTTACGAGACGGACACTCGTCGTAGACTCCAGCTAAAGATCTGTAACGGAAGTGGTTTCTCGTTGGCTACCCGGAACCATGTAGCATTGAATACCGTTAAAGAGTTTGGTTATTGCAAAAAAAGTTTTTAACACACAAGTTATGAAGTTTTATAAATGAGATCATTCTTGCGATATTCAACATTGGTTAACCCATTTGCCCTCGCTAGGTCTCGACCGCAGAATTTTGAGGACAGAAATTTGTCAAGTACTGTTTTACTGTCAAAAATTTGTCAAAACGAGGGAACGCCTATTTATGTTCCAAGTTTGGCTTTAGCATCGCGGCCTGTGGCGCGTAGCGTACGCTTTTTACTTCTCGTTGGATTGTATGTCGAGCATTCTTGAACATCTTGTCCGACATAAGCACATGAAAATCCATGTGGGAAGAGGACGCCTCTGAGTAAGAATTACTAATTTTGATTATGACCAAACGGTTTTTGACTGTAAATTCTTGCTTTATTATGAAAGGTTTGATTTAAAATCAATCGAAGGACTCGGATTTTTAATTGCTTCACTTTGATATTCATTTATGGAGTTAAAAATGAATTATTCCTAGCATTAGAAGCTATTAAAAATTCAGTGGAAAGCATTTGTAAAATCTCAATTTATTCCATCGGGTTTTCTCGTATTGTCATGTGGGGTAATTATAATATAGAAGTAATCCTGTTCTCCTATATAAAAAGTCGCCGTGCCATGATTTAGAATCTACAAATAACTAACTATTTGATTATGATTTTAATGTGACGTCAACAAATTTTTGCTACCACCAATCTTCTTCGCAGGTAAACGTTACATTAAAGTCTTTTGATGACCAATTGGTACATTTTTTTTCCATTTTGGCGACACCTAAAATTTTCCTAGCTCCTATTAATATATCATTCAAAATTTGAGTTCATTGTAAGTAAAAGACATCTCTGGAAGTATGCATGACTGTGTTGACATTATTAGATATCTTTCCAATAATACAAAGGGACCTAATTTGACATAATGGCGAATTGGCAAATGCATTCCACATAAATGCCAATTTCTTTTTTTAGTGTAATCCGCCGTGAAATCCCTTAGGAGCTTATTTTACCGTAATAATGTGAGCTGAAAATTCTTTATATTCTTTACAAAGCGTTAAAATATATTCCAGTTCAAAACATTCACTCAGTTTTACCGTGCTTCTTGATTTAAGGAAGTGGAAAACTCCACAGTTTTCTACATAAGCAGGTTCTGAACAAGTGTATTACTATAGTTAAAAGTGTGGTCATGGGCCAACTTGTTGGCTCGGTAGTCCGTGTCCAAAAAAAATCGTAGTGCTCATTAATTTCTGTGGGAACTAAGAACTGTGGAGGGTTATTAAGACGATTTTAACAAATAGAGCATTATCATGAAATCATAACATTAAACTTCTAGGCCATTTACGAGACAATACATTAGATCAAATTTCATCTTTGCCGTCTATTGTATTTTGCTAAGTGTTCATTGCTATGGCATTTGAAGTTTAGTTATCTTATTTATAGTGAAATAGAATTTGTAGACCCTCAAAAAAATGGTGCAATGTCATATCCTATAAAGAATTATTGAAATTCAAGCCCTCCAGAGTGTCACTCATTTTTAATGTGCTAAAAATACGTGAATTTATTCTCCTTGACTGCTACGGAAGAACTTAAATCTCTACGTTTACCAAGTGTTTCTTATTTATTTTTAAAAATTTTCTTTGTTAAGAGGAACTTTTTTATGCCCTTATGATTACTTCCAAAGAAATTTATTGATTTTTCATTCGTATATAATGTTATTTCTGGTATTCGTTTATGCGTAGGTTATATCTGCCTCGCTAAAATAGGTGCTCAGGGAAACTTTAAAGCTCGGCAACCTTACAAGTCCGCTTCTTCCTGCCTCGTGATGGACGTATCCAAATGGAACCTTTATGCCTGAATCCGGAATTCACCATGCTGCTGTTAATTCCCTCATTATTCATTCTGTCACGACTTCTCATTCACGTTGTCATAACTGCTTATTTGCATCGCCTTTCCATTTCTCAGGTGGACGGCTTGCTACACCCACGCCACCTTACACACAACTGGCGACGCATCACTCATTGTCATGCTCATTCCGTCAAAGTCTCCCTCGAGAGATCTCAGGTGTCCTTGCGTAGCATCGGAAGCATACGCAATATTCTCGACACGACGCTGCCTTGATTCACATCCACCTTGGCTAAATATTCAAGTACATTATTCTTGTTCTCGGCTATCTGGAATACACATGTCTTTTATTTCTTCCTCGGTTCTCCTTCATGATTCCTCTGCTTTTACAATATCTTAGCCACTGTACATCGCGAACTATTCAGCGGAGAACATTTTGTGGTTCGTTGTTGATAAATGCTTCTTTTGAGGAACAATGTTTGAGCCCAAAAGTATGTACGAAAGCTTTCAAAGAATAATTCTTTATTGATTTATACCTATTCCATAACTATTGAAAAAAAGAACCAAGTACTTGGCCTTGTACAGCTGGATGTTTTACTATTAACAATTGAGGAACACGCAGAATTTAAAAAAATATTCAAGCATAGCTGTTGAAATACGTTGAAATTGTCACAAGAAAAATTCGGCCTGGACCGAGAAACGAACCACGGACCTATGGTTAGCCGGACCAATGCTCAGAACACTATGCTACCCAGGCTTCCTAATTTCAAAAATGGCCGCGAGAATGAGGAGCCGTAGTGGTCTGCGCACTGGTCCGGAAAAACCAAAGGTCCGTGGTTCAATTCCCAGTCCAGGCTGAATTTTCTCGTGACAATTTCAACGTATAACGCATAATCAAGCCCTGAGTGGCGAATAATCCATCCAGGATTCAAACCCGCGACCCTAGAGGGTTGCAGGTACGGACTTGGCCACGCCGTTACTAAGGCCGAATATTGTTTATTTTCAATTTTATCCTTTACATTCTTCTAGGATCTGCTTTGTAATTTTCACATTTCTAGAGTTTTTTCTGATAATATTACCACGAATTATTGGTTACACTTTCACTTTCTTGCTATTAATTTGTTGATGATGAGCATTCGTAACGATTCAGGCAGCATTTAAAGGGATGTAATCGTAAAGGTCTTTATAACTCTATAAAGAATGTACGGCATTGGTCTTAGGGCCCTCAGATACATCATTCCTGTCAAAACTATCTGGAAACACATAAAGGTTTACACTATCTCGGTCTTTCGGATCATTTACCGGTCAGAGTTTTCCTCCAAAACTCATTCAGACTCCCCCATACAAATTCCGTCGTCCATTCATGGCTTAATATTATATATTTCATTTGAAAATAAACCGTCTTTCCCGAGCTCACGACCTTCCCAGCTGCCATGGGAGAGCGTGATGCCCCGCAGAGTTAAGCGAGCGCTTCCCGCGGCGAAGCAGACGGAACGCGAAACCATCCCGAAGACCCCGGCGGAACGAAGCCCCAGATCCCCGGAACAATTTTCGCGTGGGTGGGCCTCGGGATAATGGAAAATGTCGGAGCCGGAGGAATTGGATTGATTGATTGGCTGATTGATAGATTTACGTCGCGGGGGATAAACCGGACGAATGAATGGGCATTGAAAACCGCTTGGTAGTCGGAAGGGTGCGGAGAGGGTGAGCTGGGTGGGAGAATTCGAATGTTGTTGGTCACGGGAAAGTTTTTTTTTGCGTGCGCGTGCACTGCGGAGAGCGTCTTTCCGTGATGTTGATGATGCCGTGATAGTGAAATGCGTGCGTGGAGCGTTGGCGCCAAACCGCTTGGAATAAGCAATATATAAATAATGGAATTGGAATAAGCCCACTTGGGTCGGCGTGCTCTGATTGAAATTGCGTGTGTCCGCGGCTACGCGTGTCGTTTCGCGTGCGTGAGTTTGCGTGAGGACGCTTCCCCCTCTGCAATCTCTCACACTCCACCACCCGTCGATTAATTTCTGTGCTTACTCATCCGGGGTTGAGAGAGTCAAAGAGGAGGCGTACGAACATGAGCCAGGGCTATCCCGGTGGTTGTCACGGATTGCGGTGTTTTGTTGGTTGGTGTAGGAATCGGTGTCCCACTGCGATGGGTCCGGGTTTGAATCCCATGTGTGGCGAACGTTTTACAGCGGAGTCCCTTCAAGGGCGCCATGTTGATTGCACATCAATTGTAGACCTTATGTATCGGATAGGTTGTGGAGGGTTATGCATCTTTTTTCAAGAGAAGGATGATGTTGACACCGGATTTATCGCCTCGGTTTCCCATTGTATCCGTCTGTTATCGACGTATCCGGCGAAAATGCCCCTCCCCAACGACCCTCGAACTTAGGGCTGGGAGGTACAGGAAATACTGAACCGGTTCTCGGTTCGGAAAAAAACAGTTTGCGACGGTGGTGCACCGGTTCAATAGATCGAACCGATGATTTCTCCTGAACCGGTGATTTCTACTGAACCGGTGTTTTCTACTGAACCGGTGTTTTCTACTGAACCGGTATTTTCTCCTAAACCGGTGTTTTCTACTGAACTGTTGTTTTCAACTGAACTGGTTTTTTAATAAATACCGCTTTTTCTACTGAACTGTTTTTTTTCTAGTGATCCGCGATTTTTATCATCCAAAAGGTTTTTTGTCAAATTTTTATTCTACCTGTTTTTTGAAGATTTTTTTCCTCAATGAAGATACTGCTGAATAACGCGGGTATGCTTCCCTAAACTGAACAGTATAAAGTGAGAATGTAAGCGAGAGCCAATGGTTTTCATGCAAAGCCTGGGCGTACATATAAATTGGCTTTTTTTAGTGTCAAAAAACGAATTGGTGTGCGGCGGAAAGGTCCTAACCACATTAGATACTTGCCGGCTCACCTGTCTCCCTTCCTGCCATTCATGCGTTAACTTTTGCTCCCCGTTTAGAGTCCAGCTCTTCCAACAGTCCACTCCCTCGGACTTTTTGCAGCCCAGACAGCCGAACTAAACAAGACATTGGTCACAGCCGTAACTCATAGCGAATTCATTGTCTGCTTAAACGTTGCATTTGCGCTAGTGCGAGTAAACGTATGTACTGATTTAAATTTTAAACTGCTCCGTGTAGGCACGTCAACTCTTGCTGAAATGTGAATTACTGTTTATGAAATGCCTTCACTTATAATTCCTCGAGTGTATTCTTGTCAGTGTTCATCATATACAGCTACACGTTCACGGATCGTGTGGAAAGGCCGCACCTCAGGAGAGAATAGGTAAATAAGTTAGCCTCGCGAGGAATACTCACAGATAAATACTCAAGAAAAACAAAGAAGGGTCAGAAAAAAGGATGTGAAAGAGCTGGCTGTGAATAAGAAAAATGGGTATTCCAGTTGGGCAATCTTAGGACTTGATGATACCACCCCCGTCCTATCCCGGGCTGTGAGGGAAGAGGTAGGAGATGTTTTGGACGCTGATGTAGTGAGAAGTAAAGGTGCGATGCACGGAAGCAGGACAAAAAACGAAGTGACTTGCATGGAAGGTGAGGATATGGAGGTGCTTAAGGAAGTTGGCAGGGGTCGGAGTAAGGAGATAAATCTGGTGATAAAAGCAGATAGATTCCTGAAGGATGTGGTGTTGGTTTCACGAATGGAGGAAGGACGTATGCCGAGGTGTTGAGACAAATTTTGTCGGGAGGTAGATGCTTACAATGTTACAAAATTGGAACTGAGAGTGAGTTTTATTGTGTCGAAGTAACCGGCAGTTGTAGCCATTAGCGCTTATGAGGATTGTGGAGTATAACTGTGGGATAAGGACTGTTTGGGAAGCGGATGAAAGGCGGAATAAACCAGCCCCAGCCTACTCTCAATGTCCATAGTTTAACATCCCTTCCCTACGACGGAGTTCCATGAAATGCTCTTCAAATTGCTACCTAGTTGAGATAGGAATTAGAGTGAATATATCTCCTCTCTTGAAATTCAATCACACGCAGGATGAGAAGCCAGTACTCTAGCCACCAAATCACTTTAGTCACTGTTCACAATAATGTTAAATGATCTGAAAACTTGAGATATTGCCCATACCTTGCCTTTATTTAGTCATCGCAGGTGAAGTGATTACATAAAATTCCTCGTTGGTTGAGAATATTCAAATGAAGTCCAAAAACCCAAGAGATGCTTTATTCCCCACTTATACCGTCCTCCCTTAAAGGGCTGTCCACTCCAAATGACTACCGTCCCGCACCACAACTTCCTCTTCCTTTTTCCCTCTCCCATTCACCTTCTTCACGCCGTGCACCCACGTGTAGTCTCTAGCGTCGCCGTCGCCCCCCGGGGGCCTCTTCCGCACACCGCTGCCGCTGCCCCCGCGACTGCCCCCGGGCTCTCTGAGGGCGATCGATCGCGGGGTCCCCCGGACGAGGAAAGGGCGACACCCGCCAAAGCCCCCCCTTCCCCGCCCCCCCTTTCTCTTCGTTCTACTCTGTTCCTCCCTTGCATATTCCCCTTTTCCACCCTTTTCGCCACATCCTCGCTACTTCACTCATTCGCTCTCTCTCTCTCTCCTCATTCATCCCTTGCCTCTTTATCACTCCTCACCATCGCTGCTTCCCCTTACAACTTCCACTTCCCCCTCCCCCCACGCCCCTCACCACTCCCACTTCATGTTCACTCTTTCATTGTCCTCATATTCTCTTCCGCCCTTTAAAGGGAATTTTAATGCTCATACACCAGCGCGTGAAAGTGCCTCGAGGACCCAAAAACAAGGTGTGAGTCATTGGGTAATTAACATCCAACAGGAAGGTGGTGAGACTGGTGGCAAGGAAAATGTGAAATGGAAAGTTGTATTGGGAGAGAGACGAGAGGGATCGTGAATGGGAACGCAGGGTTGAATCCCGCTTATTTCAAAGGTTTCAGCGGCACAGCGCATCACCAGCTTACGTTTTTCGCTGAAAAAGTTTCAGGCATACCACGGATTAGTGATGAAAATAAATCTTAGAGGCGGACAGAGTTTGCAGTTAAGGGCTTAAATGGCCATTTAGGAAATTTCATTTTTTTTAGTGATTCTCCCATATCTGGCAAAACGGTTCCATCATAGTTATTAGTTATATTTATTCATTTTACGCCAATACATTTATCCAAGAGTATATTGATGGCCGTAATGGAAAGAGCCGTTCTCTTCTTAAATAAATGTGCGATTTTTGATGGTCCTAAAATTATGTTCGATAGTTATTTCTCTGATTGTGAACGAGTTAACTTAATCCAGAGAAATTATTTCCTGGAAAGTAGAGAATATTTTTAGAATTGGCTTGTTCATCTTCAAATTTTTCCCTCTTAAAATTGTCTGTATCTTTATGTTCTACTTATTGGAAATAAAAGATGTCGCTTTGAGGAAACATGAAAGTCCCTTCTCTTAAAATTCTTGTAAATGTTATGTTGTTTTTTTCTGCACCGAAAGACAATATATTTCAAAATCTTAGTGGCAATGAAAATCCGTAAGCATTTTTCTGGTACGACTCTTGGAAGCACCTTTGCAAGTCATCTATAAGATATGGTGGAGATTTATTTGCTTTCTGTTGACCTTTCATTGACGTCGTCAGAAAACAGTAATTTTCTTTTTTAAAAAGCATTGAAAAGTTTTACCAAGTCGATTTTTCATAGTTCTCAAATAAGGTATTTAAAATATTTTAAATAACCCGAGCTCTATCAATAATACCTTATTTCAGGGTGAGCTCAATTGGTTTCAGACGCCTTTCCCTAAGTACACAAGCAAATGTCCGAGTAAGTTTGGTTACATACTCACCGAAACTCGTCTTGTTTTTAGAAAATGGCAGCGAATAAGCTTACCTTCTTCTAGTTAACTTCAAACACATCTTTAGTTAATGAATTAGCCAACCTTCTGTTTTTCACGGTTTTTAAATATAATGGAAATCTTATGGAAATGGAATATTACGCAGTAGATTTGGAATTAATGGAATTGGTTTCAAAGTAAGGGAGTCACGAAGAGACATTCCAATTTTTCTGTCACCCACGAGTGATGCTTTCAGCTCCATGTGTCGTACCAGCTGTACCAACTCCTCAGTAACGCCATTTATGTGTATTTGTGCGGGATAGTAATGTTTTGGTTGGTTATGAATGCTTTAACTATTGCTCATATATGTCGTTTATGGTATTTAGGATGAGAAAATCTTTAACACAAATATGTATTTTCCTAATAAATTATATAAATATGTTTCTTCGTGATTATAGGTTAGCGAACTTTTTGGTGAAGTTTATTCATTTATATATGAGCGAAAAATATGAGGAAACTCCACCAAACAATATTTAATTATATTATTATTTTTTTTATATTTACTTATATTAAAAAAGACCGTATAGGTAAGAATGGTAGGACCCCATGTAATTTTAGTGGAGCGGTCGTCGTTAAAGCCAGAAAATGTCATCGTAAAAATGAGTTATATCAAATATTGCTGGAACGAGAAAACGAATTTACAACTCGTCTTTTGTCGTTCTATCAATTTGTTAATGGACACTTCATTAAAATGACATTTCCAACAGGTTTTTCACCATGAGTTTATCATGACTCACAGTCAGCGTCTTGCTGCAAATGATTGTTTCCCTGTTGTTCACTGAAAACTGGCTAAGATTCCTCTTGAAGAGTAACAATTTGTTTGTTGATATTTATCAATAAACATTCAAATCATACTCATAAAACTTTTTCGTCAGATAGAGAATCGAAAATCCTTAAGAGTGATAAATTTGGAACAGGTAAATGAAGTTTTTACCATTCATGCACTTCTTTAACACGACTGCCGAGTAGTGTGTATACAAATCGTAGACAAATGACAGTTATTATGTCCTCCTGTGCTTATCAGATGCGGAATAATTCAGCATCGGCTGCTTGTTTACGTATATTTGAATCAATGAAACGTATTTGATAAGCATAGGAGGGCATAGTAACTGTAATTTGTCTGTATTCTCGCTATGTCGCTATGTCTCGCTATGTTTGACGGGTTTGTCATGATGAAGTTGTCATACTATTTTTCCTTTAAATTATTGCGTTATTATTTTTTTCCTACGAGTTGCCAGTTTGCTAAGTAACAAATGAGTCAGTGAAAATGAATGTTGATATTCATTGCATCAACCAAAGCTACATACAGATTGCTGTGATTTTATCAGCTAATTTTTATGATTATTTTGTATTTTATGGCTATGTAACCGTTGTTCCATTTAGGTCTTCAGAAAAGTAATATCCATGAAAAAAATGTCAACCCACCACCTAAGATTTGAGTATAAGTGCGGGTTCAATTGAAGTAAGTGAAGGATTAATGAAAGCCATTATTACGATGTACACACTTTGATCATCCGGTTATACTGACTCTAACGATTCTTAGCCGTGTTAATCTTCCAAAATTAATTTCCAGGTCCTGACTAATGAATACAACGTCTGCCTGTAATAACTTTGAAATTGTGACGAAAGAAAACATTTTGATGCACTGATTCCTTGCAATAAGAGGAAAATTGTTACATTTCAGTACAACAAGTTAATTTTATTTATAAATACTTTTTCACTAGTATTAATACAATAATTTAACCAGAAGTAAATGAATTCGAGATGCAAAGGCGATACAAATGCGGTTAACTGTTACATGGCTGTCCTATAGCATGATTCGTGCTTCCGGGAAATGATTCTTCTGTGATTTTTTTAAGTAGTCATTTTAATGGAAGATAGTTCACAATTTTTCCTGCATTACTGCAAAAATTCATTTCTCCTTTTTTCCGGTGGCACTTGTGAAATATATGGGATTAGTGGGAAAGTTTTTTATAGAAATTTCGGAAGTGAGGTCGGAAAAGCCGTTTTCAAAACTCTTCAGTTTGGTGTTCACTTTTGACCTTCATGTAGGTGCGACCTTTGCATATTACCTTAAGCCTTTGTGGAGTCTTAGTCCCCCTTAGGAAGAAATACTCGACATATAAAATCTGTTTATTTGCAGTTGATTATATATTCAGTGACAGCAGTTGATTGTCAATCATGTCAATAGACCGTCCTGAATTTTTCTGCAGTGATTATTATGGCTTTTGGAAGGAAAACGGGAAATTAGTTATAGGTTGGGAGCAAGAAAGTTAATAGAACTTTCTTCCACTTCTGAATTTTGAGTTTCTTGGAAAAGATTAATTTTGTGTTAAAAATATCAAAGAAAAAATTCAGCAATATTATTGGGGAGATATAAAATATAATAATGATGTTTATTTTGTGACTATGCTTCGAATCTGGAAGAACCGATAATAATTCAGTTTTTACCCGCTTCACTTATGTGAGATTATTTCTTACGCAGCGAATGAGCTGGTGAAGATATACGACTTCGCCTGTTTCCCTAAACATTGTGTGTATTATACCCATGTTAAACTCATCATTGCCATTCTCCCCATCTCTTGGAGTGTTCATCATCGGTTGTGCATGTGACTTATTGTTCTGAAGTTGGCGCAAAGCCTCATCCCGTGGGCCACAACTCTGCCGGGAACGCTCTTGGACTGTCTAAGGAACGACTCCGGAGTGATCCACTTTTCTCTGTTCCTATTTTTCCAGCCATTGTTATCTCCTCACCATTCGCCAAGTCAAAGCAAAAAAAATCGTCCGCATCTTAAAGACTCTCTTTCTGTCGCACTTGACCAATGAACCGTTGTACATGTTAGAAACAGTTTCTCTCGAGTTTTCTGCGCTTAGACAGAAGTGAACTGCCAGTCGTGTAAAAAACTTTATGTGAGCGGAAGTCCTTGCGATATGCACTTCAAAGATACGTATTATGTTATGGCGCACTATCGATGAGACGCCCTATTTGTGCAAATCATCATCACACTACTAAAACAAGCTGCGATGTCGGTTGCCTACGCTCTTTTGAGACTCGACTCGAAGTACCATAAAAGTTGCAATCACGGAAAACAATGATTTAATCGTCTTCCCAACGTCAAACTATCCACCATTTCATTCTATAGACTCTTGCCACGCGTCCTTGGGGCAGCTAATGGAGTATAGAGTAGGTGATGAAGGAGAAAAACCGGGTAAGAGGCACTTGCCTGAAGCACCTACCCGACCAATGGGCTTCGCTTCGGGTGAGTTCGGTCAATTGCCTCACTCTGTTTGCTCCTGTGACCTCTAAACCGCACCCTTAACCCGAGGTGTGAATTCTATTTCCTCTTTTTTCACCTTCCTCTTGCACTCGAAAATCCATACGTATGCCTCCCGAGTTCAGTTTCCCACATAGAGCAACTCCTCACGAGGGCGTGAACTACTAGTAAACGCTACTCTCACTTGACGCTAACGAATTCTTCAACGTACGCAGACCTACTCGCTAGTGCTGAGCCACTCTGAGCTCTTTGCCTTCCACCTTGTTATTATTATCCCCTATTCCCTTCATCCTCTTCTCTCTCTCTTTCTCAGTCTCCATTCGTATCTCCCCTCTATCTCCTTCTAACCTCGCACATTCTGAAGCTTTGCCGCCCCACTCAGTTCACTCCTGCCGTGGATCGATCTTCCCCCTTGTTTTCTCTGACTGCCGCCTCGCAACCGTCACACTTACGGGTCCCCAACGCCGTTGAGGCTGAAGAAACAATTATTTAACAAATTAAAATCTCTGCCATCCTCTCTTCCTAGTTGAGAGAACTTTAGCATCTCTCCCTGAATCTCCTATTTCCAGCCTCTGGCGATATTTCCTTGACCCCCATTTCACGTCCAAGTTTCACGCATTGTAGATAGTCGTATGAGCGCCTTTGAAGATAGCATGGAAAATCGGCTGCTCTAAGAAGCATATTTCTACTTAATTGTTACTGCTGTCAGCCGTTATTGTTCTCATTGTTCCTTATTGTTCCCATAATTTTCATTTCAATGGATGATAGTATTCAGAGTTTTTTTTACAATGGAAGCAAATATTATTGTGAACCTTTAATTTTTTTGTGATTCTGCGATTTACAGATCCATATTATCAACTGCAGTTAGTAAATTTTTCAGTTCAGTTACATCCAATTTTCAATGTGGAAGCAAACAAGGCTAACGGCAGGTTCACAAATTTTTATTTTATGATTTTGTAAATTTTCATAGTGATTTTCGTAGTGATTAATCCTCATTAGGTAAAAAGACGTAATTAAGAATGCCTTTAAATCTGATAGCTTTTAGTTTTTAAAAATCTAGGATTCGCAGCACTGTAAATCTTAAATACAAATATTTACCATACATTTGAATTTACAAACTCATTAATTAGATGAACAATGAAATCATTCGTTATTTTGTTGAAATTAGTTACCTCCAGTTGGTTTTACATATATATTAGTGGAGTAAAACATAGTAAGTGCATAATTATGTCACTTACATCTGGGATTATAGATAGCCATTAATATTCTTCGCTGCGTTAAAATGGTTTTTCAGGATTATAAATTGTAAAATAAGAGTATCTTGATTTTTCAAGACCTTAAGGCATCCGATTGAACAACATCTAACAGATGAATACGATATAAAATAAACTGCTGTTGAAGGAAAAGAACGAGAAAAATGACCACTTAAACGTGTATATTCCATTGATTTTTGGGTTTATTCACGAATGCTTCATTGCTTACGTTTACAGCGGCATATTAATTCATTTTCTAGTCCCTGTTTTTCTGCTGGTATCAGGTATCCCCATGTATCATACTTTGCTCTTCGTCTGTTTGTGGATACCCTGAGGCAAAACTGCTAGGTTTACTCAGCACCAGTGCCGTAGGCTGGACTAGAACGTAATCAGGGAAGATTACTCCCCGCCAGGCTAAACAGGCCAGCTGCTATTTTCCCAGGGTTACAAGTCATGCAAAAATATTTTATTTCTCAAGTAGACTAAGAACTGTCAAAAGAAAGGTGGAGTTTAATTCATGAGGAATCATGTCGAGGGCGGCCAGAAGGATTCTCGTATTGAAACATGACATGAAGCACTTGCATTCAGAGATAGTGCACGCATAAATCTAAATGAATATAGAAGTACACTCTAGGTTTTCCCAAGTCGAAAGGCACATCACACAACTTAAAAGACTGCCAAATAAAAAGATTTTTTTTCCGGTGCGCTTCAGTGACCCAATAATTTGTTAAAAATGTTCACAATGTTTCAATTAAATCATTTGTGTGAAACCTTTTTTCGTTTCAAGGTTTTCAAGAGGAATTGAATTTCCTTCTTGTAATCAAAACGCGAAGCGCAAGAGAGTAAAGTGAAGTGGGCAGCGATTGTTCCGGGTTTCCATCCGCGTGTATCCATTATTTCGGACAATATTTCGCCAACGTTCCAGTTGGCTTCCTCAGGTCCACTGAAGTGACGATGCAGGAATTGGTCCTCTTAATATACACGTAGTTTGGCGCCAAATTTGTGGAGGTGTGCTCTCATTGGTTGGACTCTCTGAAGACCCGTTTCCACGCGCTGGCGAGGGTGTAGCCGTCTTCGCGGTTGAAATTCGCAGGTGTTTTTGCGATTTCAATTGCTTCCCTGATGACTCTTGGGTAATAGCGGCCTTCTTTATTCAATAATGAGGCGTTGTCAAAGTCAATGCTGTGGGTCGGTCCACTCCATTGATGTTCAGCCACCGCTGACTGGCTGAATTGCCTGTTTTTTGCGGCCCTTCGGTGTTCTTGCACTCGGCATTTCAGAGCTCTTGAAGTCTGGCCGATGTAGGAATTGCCGCAACTACATTTTATTTGGTATACTCCTCCATAGATGTCTTTAGGGTGGTGGTCTTTCGAGTTGACGAGGATACTCGCCATCTTGGTAACGCATTTAAATCTGGTCATGACGTTGTGTTTCTGGAGGGCTCTTGCGATTCTTTCCGTGGTCCCGGCGACGTAAGGTAAGATGGCGTGTGCCCTCGCCTTTTCTGTAGTACGGCTCTCTTCATAGGCCCTCTTTGGGGCCATCAGTTGCTGCTTCCGTTCCATCTTGCGGATTATCTTCAGGATGTTTTCTCGCCGGAAGCCGTTCATCTGGAAAGTTTCCATTAGATGTCGTTTCTCTTTTGCGATGGAAGCAGCGTCTGAGAGCGAGCATGCTCGGTGGAATAAAGTTTTAATTACTCCGGCTTTCTGTTGAGGGTGGTGATGGGAGTTCGCATGGAGGTATCGGTCCGTGTGGGTCTTTTTCCGAAAAACGGAGTGTCCTAAAGACCCATTTTTTCTTTTCTCGACGAGGACGTCTAAAAAAGGCAGGCAGTTGTCCGTTTCCGTCTCCATGGTGAATGTGATGGCTGCATTTTGTGCGTTCAGGTGGTGCAAGAACTTCTCGAGTTCATCCGTTCCATGTGGCCATACCACAAATGTGTCGTCCACATACCTCACAAAGAGTTTTGGCTTTTTGTGGAAGGACTGCAAGGCTTTCCGTTCAAAATCTTCCATGAAAAGATTGGCGACCACCGGTGAGAGAGGGGATCCCATTGCAGCTCCATTTGTTTGTTTGTAGAATTTACCGTTCCACGTGAAGTAGGCGTTTCTGAGGCAAAATTCCACCATCCTTGGAATGTCTCCCGGGAGGCCGTCACTTGTGAAAGTCTTGATTATTTCTACTGCTTCACCAATAGGGATATTAGTGAAGAGAGAAACTACGTCGAAGCTCACTAAAATATCGTCCTTGCTGATTTCGGTCTTTTTTAAAATCTCAATGAAGTGAGCGGAGTTTTTCACATGCGTCGGCGTCTGACCGGAGTACGGTAGGAGTTGCTGGGCCAAATATTTGGCGAGTTTATGCGTTGGAGAGTCTATGGCACTCACTATGGGTCGTAGAGGGACCCCTTGTTTATGGATCTTGGGTAGGCCGTATAATCTAGGTGGTTTGGGAGCCGACTCGATGATCCATTTCCTTTCTTCTGGAGGGATCGAAGACTGGTTGATGATATGTTTTATTCCCTTCTGAATCCTTGAGGTGGGATCCGATTTTTCCTCGGAGTAGGTGTTCTCGTTCAGGAGACTGTTGATTTTACTGAAGTAGTCTTCCTTCTTCATCACCACAGTTGCGTTCCCTTTATCCGCCGACGTGATTATAATGCCATCATCCGTCCGGAGTTCCCTCAAAGCTTTTTTCTCCTCTCGGGTGACGTTGGTTTTGGGAGTTTTGGAATGGAGCAGTATACGGCTCACTTCATCACGTAGTTCATCGGCCTCTTCCTTAGGTAGTTTCCGGACGGCGTATTCCACTTCTGTCACTAGTTCTTCCTTAGGTAAGCGGGCAGGAGCAACGGCGAAGTTGAGTCCCTTGGAAAGTACACTGACAGCTGCCTCACTTAGGCGAACGTCAGTCAGGTTAACTACCGTACGGCCCTTATCAGGGCCATGGTTTTCTAGCTCCGGGTGTTGACGGCTATGAAGGCGGTCGAACTTTTTCACCTGCTTCTCTTTCGTTGAGATGAAGGCTGTGGTAGCAGAATTCCACGTAATTCTGTCTAACGTATCCCAATCCGTAATGTTCAGGGATGCACTAAGGGCTAAGTGCACATCATACAGCTCCTCCGTGCATTTTTGGATGTCCCATCTCGTGTGTTGCACTCTTTCCCGTAGCAGGGCTGTGCTGGCTCTTCGGAGAATCCTTTGAGCTTTCTTCGACTGGATATGATGTTTGACCTCGACAAAGGCAGGGATGGTGTTGGAGTCTCTGCATCGCTCGAGAAATGCCAAAGAAGATAGGAGCTTCTCCTTCCTCTTGCGAAGTTTCTCGAACCTTCTGCTGTTCCTGGAAATTTCTTCCCCGTAGAAATTTCTGAAGTTTCCCAGTAGGCTTCCGCGGAGATTCTGACTGTGGGCAGCGATTGTTCCGGGTTTCCATCCGCGTGTATCCATTATTTCGGACAATATTTCGCCAACGTTCCAGTTGGCTTCCTCAGGTCCACTGAAGTGACGATGCAGGAATTGGTCCTCTTAATATACACGTAGTTTGGCGCCAAATTTGTGGAGGTGTGCTCTCATTGGTTGGACTCTCTGAAGACCCGTTTCCACGCGCTGGCGAGGGTGTAGCCGTCTTCGCGGTTGAAATTCGCAGGTGTTTTTGCGATTTCAATTGCTTCCCTGATGACTCTTGGGTAATAGCGGCCTTCTTTATTCAATAATGAGGCGTTGTCAAAGTCAATGCTGTGGGTCGGTCCACTCCATTGATGTTCAGCCACCGCTGACTGGCTGAATTGCCTGTTTTTTGCGGCCCTTCGGTGTTCTTGCACTCGGCATTTCAGAGCTCTTGAAGTCTGGCCGATGTAGGAATTGCCGCAACTACATTTTATTTGGTATACTCCTCCATAGATGTCTTTAGGGTGGTGGTCTTTCGAGTTGACGAGGATACTCGCCATCTTGGTAACGCATTTAAATCTGGTCATGACGTTGTGTTTCTGGAGGGCTCTTGCGATTCTTTCCGTGGTCCCGGCGACGTAAGGTAAGATGGCGTGTGCCCTCGCCTTTTCTGTAGTACGGCTCTCTTCATAGGCCCTCTTTGGGGCCATCAGTTGCTGCTTCCGTTCCATCTTGCGGATTATCTTCAGGATGTTTTCTCGCCGGAAGCCGTTCATCTGGAAAGTTTCCATTAGATGTCGTTTCTCTTTTGCGATGGAAGCAGCGTCTGAGAGCGAGCATGCTCGGTGGAATAAAGTTTTAATTACTCCGGCTTTCTGTTGAGGGTGGTGATGGGAGTTCGCATGGAGGTATCGGTCCGTGTGGGTCTTTTTCCGAAAAACGGAGTGTCCTAAAGACCCATTTTTTCTTTTTTTTTTTTTTTTTTTTTTTTTTTTTTTCTATCTTACCTTACGTCGCCGGGACCACGGAAAGAATCGCAAGAGCCCTCCAGAAACACAACGTCATGACCAGATTTAAATGCGTTACCAAGATGGCGAGTATCCTCGTCAACTCGAAAGAAAAAAGAAGAAAAAAAAAAAAAAAAGAAGAAAAAATGGGTCTTTAGGACACTCCGTTTTTCGGAAAAAGACCCACACGGACCGATACCTCCATGCGAACTCCCATCACCACCCTCAACAGAAAGCCGGAGTAATTAAAACTTTATTCCACCGAGCATGCTCGCTCTCAGACGCTGCTTCCATCGCAAAAGAGAAACGACATCTAATGGAAACTTTCCAGATGAACGGCTTCCGGCGAGAAAACATCCTGAAGATAATCCGCAAGATGGAACGGAAGCAGCAACTGATGGCCCCAAAGAGGGCCTATGAAGAGAGCCGTACTACAGAAAAGGCGAGGGCACACGCCATCTTACCTTACGTCGCCGGGACCACGGAAAGAATCGCAAGAGCCCTCCAGAAACACAACGTCATGACCAGATTTAAATGCGTTACCAAGATGGCGAGTATCCTCGTCAACTCGAAAGACCACCACCCTAAAGACATCTATGGAGGAGTATACCAAATAAAATGTAGTTGCGGCAATTCCTACATCGGCCAGACTTCAAGAGCTCTGAAATGCCGAGTGCAAGAACACCGAAGGGCCGCAAAAAACAGGCAATTCAGCCAGTCAGCGGTGGCTGAACATCAATGGAGTGGACCGACCCACAGCATTGACTTTGACAACGCCTCATTATTGAATAAAGAAGGCCGCTATTACCCAAGAGTCATCAGGGAAGCAATTGAAATCGCAAAAACACCTGCGAATTTCAACCGCGAAGACGGCTACACCCTCGCCAGCGCGTGGAAACGGGTCTTCAGAGAGTCCAACCAATGAGAGCACACCTCCACAAATTTGGCGCCAAACTACGTGTATATTAAGAGGACCAATTCCTGCATCGTCACTTCAGTGGACCTGAGGAAGCCAACTGGAACGTTGGCGAAATATTGTCCGAAATAATGGATACACGCGGATGGAAACCCGGAACAATCGCTGCCCACAGTCAGAATCTCCGCGGAAGCCTACTGGGAAACTTCAGAAATTTCTACGGGGAAGAAATTTCCAGGAACAGCAGAAGGTTCGAGAAACTTCGCAAGAGGAAGGAGAAGCTCCTATCTTCTTTGGCATTTCTCGAGCGATGCAGAGACTCCAACACCATCCCTGCCTTTGTCGAGGTCAAACATCATATCCAGTCGAAGAAAGCTCAAAGGATTCTCCGAAGAGCCAGCACAGCCCTGCTACGGGAAAGAGTGCAACACACGAGATGGGACATCCAAAAATGCACGGAGGAGCTGTATGATGTGCACTTAGCCCTTAGTGCATCCCTGAACATTACGGATTGGGATACGTTAGACAGAATTACGTGGAATTCTGCTACCACAGCCTTCATCTCAACGAAAGAGAAGCAGGTGAAAAAGTTCGACCGCCTTCATAGCCGTCAACACCCGGAGCTAGAAAACCATGGCCCTGATAAGGGCCGTACGGTAGTTAACCTGACTGACGTTCGCCTAAGTGAGGCAGCTGTCAGTGTACTTTCCAAGGGACTCAACTTCGCCGTTGCTCCTGCCCGCTTACCTAAGGAAGAACTAGTGACAGAAGTGGAATACGCCGTCCGGAAACTACCTAAGGAAGAGGCCGATGAACTACGTGATGAAGTGAGCCGTATACTGCTCCATTCCAAAACTCCCAAAACCAACGTCACCCGAGAGGAGAAAAAAGCTTTGAGGGAACTCCGGACGGATGATGGCATTATAATCACGTCGGCGGATAAAGGGAACGCAACTGTGGTGATGAAGAAGGAAGACTACTTCAGTAAAATCAACAGTCTCCTGAACGAGAACACCTACTCCGAGGAAAAATCGGATCCCACCTCAAGGATTCAGAAGGGAATAAAACATATCATCAACCAGTCTTCGATCCCTCCAGAAGAAAGGAAATGGATCATCGAGTCGGCTCCCAAACCACCTAGATTATACGGCCTACCCAAGATCCATAAACAAGGGGTCCCTCTACGACCCATAGTGAGTGCCATAGACTCTCCAACGCATAAACTCGCCAAATATTTGGCCCAGCAACTCCTACCGTACTCCGGTCAGACGCCGACGCATGTGAAAAACTCCGCTCACTTCATTGAGATTTTAAAAAAGACCGAAATCAGCAAGGACGATATTTTAGTGAGCTTCGACGTAGTTTCTCTCTTCACTAATATCCCTATTGGTGAAGCAGTAGAAATAATCAAGACTTTCACAAGTGACGGCCTCCCGGGAGACATTCCAAGGATGGTGGAATTTTGCCTCAGAAACGCCTACTTCACGTGGAACGGTAAATTCTACAAACAAACAAATGGAGCTGCAATGGGATCCCCTCTCTCACCGGTGGTCGCCAATCTTTTCATGGAAGATTTTGAACGGAAAGCCTTGCAGTCCTTCCACAAAAAGCCAAAACTCTTTGTGAGGTATGTGGACGACACATTTGTGGTATGGCCACATGGAACGGATGAACTCGAGAAGTTCTTGCACCACCTGAACGCACAAAATGCAGCCATCACATTCACCATGGAGACGGAAACGGACAACTGCCTGCCTTTTTTAGACGTCCTCGTCGAGAAAAGAAAAAATGGGTCTTTAGGACACTCCGTTTTTCGGAAAAAGACCCACACGGACCGATACCTCCATGCGAACTCCCATCACCACCCTCAACAGAAAGCCGGAGTAATTAAAACTTTATTCCACCGAGCATGCTCGCTCTCAGACGCTGCTTCCATCGCAAAAGAGAAACGACATCTAATGGAAACTTTCCAGATGAACGGCTTCCGGCGAGAAAACATCCTGAAGATAATCCGCAAGATGGAACGGAAGCAGCAACTGATGGCCCCAAAGAGGGCCTATGAAGAGAGCCGTACTACAGAAAAGGCGAGGGCACACGCCATCTTACCTTACGTCGCCGGGACCACGGAAAGAATCGCAAGAGCCCTCCAGAAACACAACGTCATGACCAGATTTAAATGCGTTACCAAGATGGCGAGTATCCTCGTCAACTCGAAAGACCACCACCCTAAAGACATCTATGGAGGAGTATACCAAATAAAATGTAGTTGCGGCAATTCCTACATCGGCCAGACTTCAAGAGCTCTGAAATGCCGAGTGCAAGAACACCGAAGGGCCGCAAAAAACAGGCAATTCAGCCAGTCAGCGGTGGCTGAACATCAATGGAGTGGACCGACCCACAGCATTGACTTTGACAACGCCTCATTATTGAATAAAGAAGGCCGCTATTACCCAAGAGTCATCAGGGAAGCAATTGAAATCGCAAAAACACCTGCGAATTTCAACCGCGAAGACGGCTACACCCTCGCCAGCGCGTGGAAACGGGTCTTCAGAGAGTCCAACCAATGAGAGCACACCTCCACAAATTTGGCGCCAAACTACGTGTATATTAAGAGGACCAATTCCTGCATCGTCACTTCAGTGGACCTGAGGAAGCCAACTGGAACGTTGGCGAAATATTGTCCGAAATAATGGATACACGCGGATGGAAACCCGGAACAATCGCTGCCCACAGTCAGAATCTCCGCGGAAGCCTACTGGGAAACTCCAGAGTAAAGTGAAACTGATTCTACAATTATTTCCACCTAACCCATATAAGACGTTATTTGTGTGCTAAATGTGGGTGAATTACGTCAAAATCGTCTCGGAAAAAAACCGGCATGGACTGGGAAATGACCCACGGACCTATGGATTGCCGGGCGAATATATAGACCACTACGCTACCCAGGCCTCTAAAATTTCGAGGCAATTTTTTGCGGATACAGGAAAATTAGATCTTAGTCCCGGTTCAGGCCGATTTAACTTCGTGGAAATATCAACGTAAATTACCTACTGTCTTCAATACGGTCGTATGTGAATAGGGTGGAAATAATTAAAGAAAAAGTTTCACAATGTACCACTGCTCTTATAATTTTGATTCCAAGCAGGAAACTCAATTCCTTTTGAAACGACTTGATAAAAAAAATGGTGTCCTTGAGACTTACCTGTATGATGAGCTTCGCGAATGTAGAAAAAGGTATTCATATAATGAGAAGAGGCTCTTTCGTGCATACCTAACAGTTAGTCGAATTGTGTATGGTTTATCTATTTTCAGTACGGTGAAACATTTCTGTAAAATGGAGTACCCATGTCTCTCACGATCCCTAAATCTCATGAGAACCATTGGCTCCTCAAGTAACTAGAAGATACTCTGTAGGCTGTTTAAATCCTCGGATGAAGAAATTCGGTTGACGAAGTCCTCTTGGCATAACCTTGGTTCGGAGCTTCGCACCACACGCAAACTCACCATAATACGCCGGCCTTTGTGTCACTGTCTTTCTCCTGAAAAATGAGTTGACTTCGGAAAAGAATACATCGGAATGGTGAGGCTAATTGTCGCGTCGTGACTTTTCTCGTGTGGAATATTTCTTTTCCCACAAACATAAGACTCGTGGGAACGATCAATCTCTGTACAAATACGCTTTCGGGCCTATGGCACACCGTTTGGGTCTGGAGGTGCCTGACGTGGGATAATAGCAATGCATCACCGGCTCTCCCTCTCTCGGCCCCTTGCTTTCTCGCCTGCCAATCACTGCACCTGTGCGTCAGGGGAGTATACTATCGCACGTATACCTGCTAGGCTCACCTCCCTTCATAAGATATATCATTCATACGAATTCCAGTGAAAAATTTCATAATAATGGTTGATTAAGTGAAAGAGTAATTGAGGCACATTACAACATTCTATAAGATCGATACCCATCTTCTACTGAGATAATCTCGTATCTCTTGCTGTAAGAATCGGTTTTATCATGTTAATCAGCACCCTATGTGTCTCCAATATATGGGAATATTTTCAACTTCATTTCGAGTACATGAAAGGTCTGTGACAGAAGCTTTTTCCGGCAATTATTTTCATTGATCAATCTCTCCAAATAGTCACCAATATTTTACGAAACCTTTATAGGAATCCAATTTAGATAATTCAGCATACTGTATAGCGTAAATCTATGAAACCTTTTATTTTAAGTGGTTGTGCTTCACTGCACAAGAATCCAAAATTAGAGGAAATGGACAAGAAATGGTTGAAAGGGCAGTTCCACGTGTGACTAAATTATATTGTGGCATATGTATTCTGTGCGTAAATAATTATTATCTTGTAGTTGTAGAGATTTAGTTAAAACTCACGTCTGACTTCTGAATTAGAACTTGTTTCATTCATTTTAAGTGTTAAGATTTCAAATTTTAAAGTCATGAATTCTCATTATATATAAGAGAACACTTGGTATACTCATCAGTTATTCTTTTATTTATGACAGATAAATGTCATTTACAGTTGACTTTTTACTCTATATTCCTCTTTCTCTCTAAATATCAGCATTCTTGAACATTTAAGGAATTTTCCCCGTAATGCAAACTTTCATTGAATGAAGGCAATATTACCCCACATTAACGTAATAAGCTATTAAGCGATTTTTAATCAATTATTTTTAATTTTTTAATCAAATATCAAAAATTAACAATGTAGGAATTGTCGTGGCATTTAAGAGTTATTTTGGCTTAATCCATCTGCAACAGTGTTTTGAGTTCATCTCCAGAAAAGAACCTTACTTCGAAAGGAATCTTACGCCCGATTATGACCTTTCGTTGCGAGGGTGTTGAAGGATATGGGTGGCCGAAGGAGATAAGGAGAACTGTAATGAAGTCCCATAGGTTGCCTCCAGTGGTACTTATTAAACATCACCTAATTCTAGCTCCCAAAGCACCATCTCTACCCTCCGCTTCCTTTTCATCCTAATGCTGTCCTCCTTTTCCTCATCCTTTCCATCTTCCCTCCCTCCACTCTCCCGCCTTCATTCCCCTTGATATTTCAATTTCTATTCCTCTCCGAGCACTCTCCGCAAAATAGTGACTCAAGTTCTCCCCCACTCGTTTGAGGAGCGATATTTGAAGCTGAACTCGGCGTCGAGCCCTTATGGAGTCGGGAGTTGCAAAATTTTAGTTGCTGCTGGAACCGCGAAAACTTTCCCGTGGAGCGGGAATAAAGTGCGAGCAGTCGTAATAAACTGAGTACGAGACGGATCGGCATGAACGCGAGACCCTACTGACGAGGCTTCCTTATTTGGTCGGGAAAAATATGATTGAATGTCGCGAGCTCACTGCTTAATCCTATTCGCCATCTTTAGGGACTCGGCGCGTGACGCTCATTTCTACGAATACGTCGGTTTGAATACAGAAGAGTATTTCCTCACAGACGAAGTTGCTTACTGATACTAGTATAGTACTTTTCAAGGACTCTTGACTCAAAAGTCAACTCCTGAGGGAAAAAGATGAATATCTCAGGTAATCAGTAGATTTTTCGAATCGACTTCATAAGGGCTCGGCGCCGAGTTCAGCTTCAAATATCGCCCCTCAAACGAGTGGAGGAGAACTTGAGTCACTATTTTGTGGAGAGTGCTTGGAGAGGAATAAAAATTCGAATTTTTCGTAGATTGTCTAAAACAAGTTTTCATTATGGCATCAGCCTAATTTTTAGACTTTTAGCTCTTGCTCAAACATTTCTATTGTCTGGGAAGGATTCTGGGAAGCATTTAAGAATGAGAATAACAATAGTTGTGTATACTGTAATTGTTGCTTTGTAGGTACCTCCTTAAACGCTATAGGCAAATTTTTCGAAGATTTGGTCGAATGTGCTCACTTGAAAATAGTTTGCCATTGAATATTTTCGTACCCTAATCCCTATTGGTAAAAACTTTTGTTGTTCTAGATGATTATTGTACTCATAAAGTCGTAATTCACATGAAAAACTCATCCAGCGAGAGATTGATTGACAAAAAAGAATTACATTAACTTCAGTTACTGCTGTAAAACAAATACAAGAGCTATGAATATACGGAACGGCTTAATGAGTACAAAAGGCAAAATGGTTAATATGAGAATTCCTTCCAGCTCGAATAGGATGTTTCGTATCCTTTTGCATTTTTCATCTAGTAATGAGCAGAAACTTAGAAGAGATTCTGCGAATTCGTAAAATGGCTACCAATGGCAGTTATATAATTGGTTAGTTCTTTGTCAATGTACAAGTAGGCATCGATATTATATGAGAAGGCCAAGGCCTTCAGGGCCAATAATCTTCAAGACCTCAATCAATGCTATTAAAGAAATTATTATCGTATTATTATTAATTAGAAATAATTATCGTACTATTATCACCCGGGATTATGGCGCAGAAATCGGAATTATTGAGCGTATTTAATAAATTTTATTACATAAGATCAGAATATTTTAACATGATGAATTTAGTAATCATTTTAACCATGCTATGTATTGATGTCACAATTTTTACTGCCTCTTGTGAAGTAATCTGGCTGTAAATTGTTATTTCAACATTACTGGCCCATGCTTCAAGGGCTAAGGCATTTCCTTTAACAAATAGGATTAGATGGTGACTCATTTTTTTATCATGGTTATGAGATTCACCATTTATCTATTTATCAGGTAACCCAAAAATTGCTTACTCTACTACCTTCACTTGCATTCATATTGTGTCCATTATGAGACAATTCAAGCACGTTACGATGTGATGCGAGGTATAAGGCTGCGCCGCTGCACTTTGAGTCTAAATTAATTGCTTTGAGGTGACTAGGGAGTATTCGTCAGTCATCGAGTCCACATTTTTAATAACATTTCAAATAAGTCGAAAAAATTTCTTGGACCACATTTCACTTGAGTTCATCTTGTTATTCGGTCAAATTCAACATGCATTCAACAATATTTCAACAACATTTCAAATAAGTCGAAAAAATTTCTTGGACCACATTTCACTTGAGTTCATCTTGTTATTCGGTCAAATTCAACATGCATTCAACAATATTTCAACAACATTTCAAATAAGTCGAAAAAATTTCTTGGACCACATTTCACTTGAGTTCATCTTGTTATTCGGTCAAATTCAACATGCATTCAACAATATTTCAACAACATTTCAAATAAGTCGAAAAAATTTCTTGGACCACATTTCACTTGAGGTCATCTTGTTATTCGGTCAAATTCAACATGCATTCAACAATATTATAATTACACTTGATGATAGACTTTTTTTGACAATTCTGTTAGACCGAATGTCCTTGGAATCCCAATAGGCCTTTGAGCCAGTCATCAGATTTTCTGGGGACTGGACCAAGAGAGCTTGACATACATCCATACCCTGAGTGGTGAAAATCCCACTCAGGAGGGACTCGAACCCGCGACCCTCATTTTAGCAGGCGAGGGCTTTACCCCACCGCCACCAGTGCCGGCGGGGTGAGGTCCTCGCCTGCTCAGATTATAATATTTTCTAGATAATAGAATTAGATCATAATATTTTCGTTTAATTTAAAGTATTATTATCACCTGGGATTATGGCACAGAAATCGGAATTATTGCTAACATGCCCGTTTTTCTTAAAATGCGTGTTTATCTTCTTGCAATTAGTCATCAAACACTGTAATAATATGAAACGTATAAAGGAGGAAATCTGCTCGAATGCAATCTAATTATTTCTTAATATATCTCATGTGCCACGAGGCAACGCGCTAAAGTAGCATTCAATAGCCAAGAAACCAAATCGGAAACCGGTAACTTCCATTTTTTCTCTTTGATCTATACATATTTGTTTAAAAGTACTCGTGTGGGTGGGCTCACGCAGATCTATTCGAAAACAAAATTCGCTCCAACCTCCTGAATCACAGCGGTGACTTTAGTTGTCAATTCTCTGCAGGTTAAATGACGGGGAGGGAGCAAAAAATTATCTCCCCGTCAGATAAGGATCTCAAGCACGCCCGCTCACTTCATTTTACAAAGGGCCGTAAAAGTGGTATCAACCCTCTTTTGTGCAACGGAGACATAGGACGGGATCGGGTGGATAGCCGAAATATCTCGTTACCCCACGGAATGAAACCGTCTAACCTTGCATTCCGGGAAGGTCGTCTTCAAAATAACATCCCACCCCTTCCCCTCCGCTCTCTCCTATCAGAAAACCCCTCCCCCTCGACTATCGGTCCTCCAAGCCGCTCCCGAGAGGCCGTGGATGAATGTGGAAGCGGAAGATGAGGGAGCCTTGTAATAAAAACCCCTCAAGAAGAAGGAGGAGAAAAGGGAAAAAGAGGAAGAGGGTGGAGGAGAGGAAAGGTAGGTATGCAAAATGAGGCGGCAGAGAAGGGATGGGAGAGGTGAGTGAGAGGGGCGTTTGGGGAACGGAGGTTGGAGTCGGCTTAAAGGTGCGGAAGAGAAGCGATAGGCTTCATAGTCTGTCCTAGGCTTGTGCGATGAACTAATTTGCCCATCGAGGATCGATGTAAAAAAATCATCGAGATGATTCGGTTTCAATGATTGTCATCGGTAACGATAAGTCGATGAAGTCATCGCCGTCGATGAACTCACCGATCTCGATAGGTTGATGAATTCATCCATCGCCGACGGAAAGGTAGGGATAGGTACGGGCGGGCAACGCAACACAAATAATTATTGTGTAATGGGGATGTATTCATTGACTCATCTACATCGGTGAATTCATCAACTCATTTACGTCAGTTAATTCATCGACTCATCGACGTCGGTGAATTCATGGACTCATCGACGATGATGAATTCATCGACGTCGATAATCGGAGACATTCTTTGTGATCGACGCGGTTCATCGCAACGCGATGACTAACATCATCATCGATGAATGAGATGAATCGACTCATCGCACAAACCTAGTCGGTCCTGCCTCGCGCCGGTTTTCCGATATAAAACGATACAGGTAATAATCCAGACGAAATTTGGATTGCGTTAATCAGATATTGATGGTTAGTTAGCATGAATTACATCACAGCATTTAAAAAAATCCTTCGTGTCTCTTTCTCCGCTACCTGTTAAAAAAACTTTAAATGCGGCTTAAATTATTTATACGCACTTTCAATATTCTGAACTGTACTGCTATTTACTAATTCTTAGTGTCCAGCAATATTGTTTCGTGGTATCTCCTCTGGGTTTGAAGCTCCGTGGTTGCCGACTTCTCAAATTTCGACTTGTATATATGGAACTTTTAAACTTCTGAGAGAAGACCTTATAAATGAGCTTCACTTAAAACGATAAGCACCTCCTTAAGGACGATATAAGACATACTTTAGAACTTCAGTAACTACAGAAATTCTGATCTTTTTGACTGCTTTAAAAGTCTAAAATATCCACAAAAATTTCTCAAAATTGATTTGGGAAAGGGATTGGAAAGCAAAGTCATTTGACCATGTAGAACAAGTGAATTATTCAGCTATAAAAAGGAATATTCGGATGTTGGAAATTGCGAGGAGGGAAACCTAGCGTCGGCCTATTCTTTAAAAAAAGTCACCGAGAACGCCATAGTGTTACCAGCGTGTTCAAATAAGAAGTGCCCTCCATATGACATCCAAGTGGGATTCGGGATCCCAAAGAAAAATCTACATGTGAGGGACTTACGCTCCACCAAGCCAAACCGATTCCCTTCCTCGGCGGGTGAAGAATGAGAGCGGACGAGTGAAGTTGGAAAGAATGACGAGGTAGAGCGGGGAACGACGGGCAGGGACGGAGAGGAGGGTGGACACTATCGAGGGGTGGAGTGGATGGAAAAGGGGAGGGGGCCGGCCATTGGAGGGACTAAAGTGGGGTTTTAGGCCGGGGGACGGCGGAGAGTCGGATGCTGCCTCATCGATTCCTTCCAGAGAGGCAAGAGAGAAGACGAGGGGCTCGGCTGTGTTCGATGGCAGGGCGCGAGGAGCAGTGCGGTGGAGATGGGAGGGTGGGCTGGGGTTGTGATGAGGGGAGGCGGAGGATGCACGTGACGTAGCCGGGTGGAGAGCGTAGAGTGAGAGAGGGGTAGATGTGTGGGCGGAGTCGAAAAGAAGTGGTGGGAGAAAAAATTCCATCCCACCCCTTCTTCGCCTCACTCCGCTATTTTTTTTATGGGTTGTAGTGGGCAAAAATGGAAGGCCCCTCGGGAGTGAGGGGGAGGCGCGGGGGAGTGGACCGACTTCCTCTTATGAGCTGGGAAGGATAGGGATGGTTTTCGGTCGCCAAGAGTCGAGGGGAGTTGGAAAGTGGAAGAATAGGAATGTTGGTGGGGTAGTCTCTCTTCACTCTCTCTCGTTTCCCGTCATATTTTTAGCGGGCGAGCTCGTGAGGGGTGCCTGTTTCAACCCCCCAACTCTCCCTGCTGCTCCTCTACTCCTCCCAACCCCCTCATCCCATCCAACCCTCTACCAACCCCCTTCACAGTCTCCCTCCCCCTTTCTATCTCCCCATCCCTCTCTTTTTTTTCTCCCAAACACCTTTCTCTCACGGGCGTGGGTGTAATCGATTAGTGATGGGTGTACGGAATAATAAGAGGTCGGGTGATTTTTATTTTTCAGTGTTTTCCTCCCCGAGTGAGCGTCTCACCGTCCTTGAGGATGCAAGAGGTCTGTTTAACAGATTATTAATTTTTCTCTGGATATACAAAGACCCAGATTTCCCCCCTCTACTTAATTAAATATGGAGAAGGGGATGTTTTTAATCCTGACATCCTTTTACCGTCGGAATTTGGTTAGCCAGGGAAGTCCCGGTTTAATATTTGTTTTAACATCATTGAAGTTCGGAATGAGTAATTTCGTAGTTTACTTTTTAGATCCAGTATTGCATATTATTGCAAGATCAAGCATGTCGAAGTGGAAAATCTTTCTCCGTCTTACACGTAAAGAATATATCCTGATTCTACACAAAAATATTCATGTCTGCGAGGAATAATTTTGATCCGTAATTTACTAATATAAATGGAATTTAATGGCAGAGTTATATTCTCTATGTACATGCATTTAGCATGGATAGACTACCTGAGGTAAGCTCAACTTGGAATTCATTTCCATTAAAGATAATTTAATTAAAATCCCATCTGCATATAATATTTAAACCGTTTAGGCACAAATGGCTCAGCTTCAGCCAAACTGAATTGTAAGGAAATGTTGTCCAAGTTGCTAATGTCTCAATCGGTAAACATGTAAGGTTTTCTGAAATAATTTTTTTCTGGGAAATGGAATTTGAAACCACTTGGAATATTAGGCTTTTGCAATGGCTAAACAGTGTTTCGTCTCATTTGTTTTGTACTTGAAGGAAAAATATTATTTTTATCTGGATGGTTGAATGTCCCTGAATGATTGAATCCTCATTGTATTATTGTGTTCGAAAGGTATATTGTCACATGAGCAGATTAATGGCTGAAAGTGCTCGGTGCCAACCTTTTATCAACCAGAGGTGAATATTTGTAAAAGACGATAGGGAATATGAACCGCAAATTCTTAGAAATGTAGGAAGAGCATTCGTTTTCATCATCAAGGTCATGTAACAAACAATCTTTCTTGAGGTAGGAATAGTTGCGGTATATGGAAATATATTTCCACCAATATAATCGCCTAGAAATATTACTTGATTGTGCTAGACTAAGTATTAATATTCCCAGTGGGGGAAATGCCTAAAACTTCCTTTTTACAAGAGCGTAAGAGATACCTAAGTTACAAAAAATGAATCATTTGATAATCATTGTATTTCTGGTTCCGATTTGAATACTTATCAAATAAGGTGACATTTTTGGTATTGTCATTTGAGGGGAAGAATGACGGTATCATTAGTTTTAGGTTTTTGTATTTAATTGAAGAGGGAACGGTATAGACGGATGGATGGGAGAGGCTAAGGCCGAGATAACAATGGCTTAACTCATCAAAAAAATCCCTTCGAAGAGAAAATATTGGAAGCCTTCAAAATCGGGGAACCGGAGTAATGGTCTGAATGAGTTTGGAGATAAATAAGAGAAGAAAGTGAAGCAAGTGTAAAAAATAGGGAGTTGTAGAATAGAAAAGCCAGTTTCCTAGTTCTACCCACCGATAGACAGACCTTTTAGACGGAGCTTACTACGGAAGGGAAGAGGCTGATGTGGATGCATGCAAGTATGCTTGAAATTTCTATCTAGCATCACTGGGACGGTACTAGTTCTTGTTACACGGTTCATTCTTGTGTTTAATTTCACATCTGGCTTTAAAGAGACTGTACGACTGTGTTATGATTCCCATACGGCTTCATTCATTCTTTTCTCTCTCGTGCATAATTAAACGGTCTTAGCTTCGTTAGTCTGCTTCCTCGTCGTCCGAAAAAAACTTTCTCGTCAAGGTGCATCCTCTACACTCAGGAATAACTTATTGCCCCGTATTTTTTTAGAGATGAACGTGTCTCAGTTCTCGTTAACGTTTCCCAAAAGAAGAACTGTGCACAATGAGAACTCCGTCAAAAAATCGAGTTGTCGAAGGCGGCCACTCGGAAAGAATAATAGGGTCTCAATTTTTTCTGCCTGTTCTAGAATTATCTCCCCCGCCTTTGCTGTTCTAAATTTGGTCATCACTCAAAGAAATATTACTTGCATGGCTTCTCATTAGGTATAGTAATCAATTATTCATTTTTTTTTCTGCGGATTTTTAGTGGAAGGCTTTGCCGCTCAAGGCTTGATTAGTTATCAGACTGTATTCCGCCGAACATAAATTTAGCCGTCGTCACGAAGGCTTTCGCTGGGCTATCAAAGCTGGTGATGTAGAGCAGCGGTTACTAACCTCTCTTGATTTGAGCAACCCTGGGTAAATTTATTCACTTATGTCTCAAAGTTGTGCCCCGCGCATTTTAAAATTTGCTTTTTTTATTTGTGCTTACTTGTATTTATAACTTACCTTCACCATAATATTATTTTTCACGTGCTTCTCGATAATACATACTACTGGTTCGGAACGAAGTTGCTTCCGTGAGAAGAGCTTTGAGCTGATGGCGTTCTGTAGTACATGTACGTATTTGCCATCATTTGAAGACTGTGAAGAAAAGATAAACCTGAAGATCAACAGTATGAAACACAGCATCATCGACTAAATGCAATTCTGTAGAGAATCCGTTTATTTATGCACTTATTTGAATACTAAGTTACTTAAAGATTTTTTGCAAATTAGATCTGCTAATTTCTCTTCATTTCCCCTTATTTCATTTTTGTACCTTTTTTGATGTGAATGTGTAAGCTGAGCCAGAGTATTCACAATTATGGAGCAATGACTTTTTCACCCAAGAGGAGTTTTTCTTTATTTTTATTTGATTTATAATGAAAAATCTAGGGCTGTCGTCTTTTTGAAAACAGTTTTTTATGTTACTTATGTAAATTATTTTAATTTTAGAATCCAATATTGTTAGATATTAACTCTCAAGATCAGAAAAAAAGAATAATTTTTATTGAAAAAATCAGAGAAGTCATTAACAAGAGGTGAGGAATGTGAAGCAAAATGTCGACAATTTAAGAGTGTAACTCCAAGTTAAAGCGAGAAAAGGGGAAGTTGTCGTGGTACATATCATTTCAAAGTAGAACTAAAAGAGTTTTAAAATGCTGTGCCCCATTTGTGCATGTACAGTTCCTGGAGAATTTGCTGAATTAGAGATTCAGGTGGTACTGGGCTTGTAAAGTTTGACTTTTTTCTGCGTAAAAATTCTGGTATTGTCTACGTTCTCATTCGGAGATAGTAGATACATGCATTTTTTTAAATAAAATACATTAGTTTCGTATCACAAAATGCTTATTGATTAATGGAAGCATTAAGTGAAAATTTCCGATGGTTTAAACAAACTACCAACCATCATGATGAACACAAAATATAGAACTAAGGTCTAGGCTGCTGCTAATCGGAACAAAATTTTGTCGGATTCTTTAATTCCTTTCTATATCTATCATTGTGCTATAATATTATTTTGCCTCTTTAATATTCTTGACCGTTTCTTTGGCTACAAGTATTTTTATTATCTTTGAAGTTAGAAGACTTTAGTCATTGGTTTATCCTGAGGGTGGGCTGTGATGGTACTTCATCAGGGTTGTGCCAAGCCTTGAAGAAACGTATTTTTTTACACATCTCCTCTGGTGATTTTCTTTTCTACGCTTACTCTTTTTCCAGCTCCATGTGCTGGGGTTTGATGCCAATAGATATATTTTTCTTTTTTTTTTACTGGAATTCACATTTGGAGATTTTCCCATTCAAAACCGGACACGTTGAAACCCTGGTGAGATCACAAGGACGAAATGAACTCATTATTGAAAATAATAGCGATGTATTAACTCGCAGGAATCTCTCAGCTGGAACGTTTTTCAGGAGCCTGCGCCAGAATACACGCCATGAGCTATTCCCGCACGTCAGTTTGGGGACTTGGCCAAAGGATCCGAGGTGACTTGTGGAGCAGAGGAGAAGGAACGAGATTAGTGCTAGAGTTCGGTCGTGTGTGTGTAGGTGGAGTGAGCATATTGATTACCCTAACCCGTCGGCCGTCATTTCAGCCTTCGACTAGCAAAAACACATGAGGAGACCATGGTCATCAGCGCCTGGGCGCGGTGAAGCGGCATTCCAGAGGTCCCTATCAAGCCGGAGAGAAAAAAAGGTTTTTTTTTATCCCCGTTCTACGACCCACCGTCAACTTCCCCCTCCCTCCTCATTCCAGAGCTCTTTTCTTCCTCACTTGCCCCGGCAAATCCTCCTCATTCTCACCCAATTCCTCTCTCCCCCTGCCGTCCGCCATTCCCTTGGCGAACCCGACCCCCCGTCTCACCACCCCGCCATTCATCCCACTCCCCACCTCCCCAGACGCGAGAAAAGCCATCCCCGACCCCTCTAACCCGTCGACGGCTAAACTTCGGTGAACACGCACCTCTGGTCACCCCCTCGGACCCCCGCGAGATCAGCTCCACATGCTATGCTGCCCTCCTCATCCTCTTCCCCGCCTCCCACCTAAACCTCCTCCGACCGCCCCCCCTCCCCTCCACGTCTCCGTTCGCTCCATAGGCGCCGGCTTTATTACCGAGAGAGAGAGAGCTCCGAAAAAGACGCCCCCTAGGAATAAAAAAGGGAATTCACACAGAATTGAAAACGTGGTACAATTTGCTTGAAAAAAATTAGGCAAATCATAGAGAAAAATATCCAGTGGTCTTTGAGAAATCTTGCAGATTTTTGTACAGTGGAACGTTGGTTATGGTAATTGTTGGCATTAAAAATACTAAAATTCGATAATTCGATTCGTGCCATTTTAATTGTACCTGTCTTGATCAAATTTATATGTACGCTGGTGAAGTTGACTCAATATAATCGTAACGATTTTGTATAGTAATGCTCAAGGAAAGACCTCAACGAGCGACGTGATTCTGCGCTATGACATTTGCTATAGTTCAACTTTTTATTGTCACTCATTTCCTTTACCCGATTTTATGTAAAGGCTTGGCTAATGAAAGTACAGCTTCTTAGTCTATTTCAGCCAAAAAATGGTCATTTTCACTAAAAATTTGTTAACATAAACTTGAAATCGTCTGAGCAAAAAAGTGTTCTCATTAATTCAAAGGACACGAAATTTACTAAGAGTATCCACTACACATGAGGTTTTCTTGCTTCATTTATTTCAGTTTTCTTAACTTCTTTCAAATTTATACTAACCGTTTATTTACGTAGCTACGTTATTTTACTGGAATTTCCATATTTATTTGATTTATGCTGAATATCTATGTATACAGGCTTTTGTGCTCTATGAGAAGAAAAGGGTTTTTCTTTTATCTAGATCTTCAAAATCAGCATCTCCTGATGATAAACTGTTAAATTATACGTCTTTTTAAACCAATAATGAGTAATTTTAAACTAAACGAGACTACAATTCATAAAGTGATCAAGTCTTTAAATTGATGACGTTTTACGTGATTAATACGGACAAAAAGTTCAGAAGTTGCACTTTGTTATCAGTGCATTTGTTCAACAGTTATACTTTGAAGCTAAGTTTCAAGGTCGAGCCGGCATAATTCCTTTCCCCTCGAAAAACATACTTATTCATTACGACAGCTGCATAGATGGAAAGTTAATGTCATATCATTATTTCTTCCTCCAAAAATCATTTGCTCGGGAGCCTGTAAATCCTGATTAATTCATCTGGAAGCACATTTTATTTCACTTTAGTGAGTCTTGTAGTATTTTTCGTCATCTAAAACGGATCTGCAGTCTTCCTCGGGTAGGTTTTTCATCGCTGGTGCCCTCATCTCCTTTTGTTAGTGCTCTTATCTCCTAATTCTCGCCTTGCTTCAAAATCTCGCTCCATTTTGGTAAAGTCCATCGCCGCTCGCTTACTCTCCATTGCCTCCCATCCCTTCACTTCCACCTCCCCCCCCCACCGCCGCACAACCATGGCAGCCGAAGATAAAAGAGGTAATCCCCTTTTGGTCGCCCTAACTGCATCTGCCAAATCCTCCTGGGGAGCACGCGCTGATAATTCCAATCCCATAGGAAGCTCAACTCCTCTCTCTCCTTCCCTGCGTCCACTTTTCTGACATCTCGCATTCTGGCTGATGCTCAAATGCCTCATTTCGTTGGCGAAATATAAACCTCACCAAGAATGAGAAGAGAATGAAACACATATGGGACTCGCAAAGGGATAGAGGTTTACATTGGAGGCTTCTCTGAGGGTCTGGGTAGTTGGGAGGAATACTTTAAGAATGAACGCTCTTATACTTTTTTTCTTCTTTTGTAGTTAGGGTGATGTATTAAAGAGCAATAGCATATTTGTTTGGGCTTAATGATTTTTGCTATAATTTTCTTCTAATGCTTTCTTTGGCTCTGTGAACACTCGTCTCCATATTTTTCAGCCATTCAAAATGAATTAATTCACAAATTTTTATCATACGGACAGTTTTTCAACCTTAAGTCATCCGCAAATCCCTTACTTTTCACTCTCTTCAAATTGCTCTATTGTTATTTTACGTAAGCCTTCATTCCCTTACAGATTCACATTACGTGGGCAATGCTTCACCTTTTTTCAGTCAATGAGCATCACTTTTCCTGCATAATGACTTCAATCGGAGTCACAAAACATTTATCATCTCGAGAGATTTATGGGAATATCCACTTTTTATTGTACCGAACCCATTGATTTTCAGTTTGGGTCTTTTGATTCAACAGCCACAAAAACCCAGCCTAGTGCCGTGCTATAAAGGCACTTTTTATTTTCTTTTAGCCGTTTAACGCCAAGGTTTGTTGGACATGTTTTTTCCAGTATTTCCTAATCCATATCAACTTTTCTTACTAGTTGAAACGGGAAATTCGTAAGATTTACGGTATCTCTCTCAAAAAATTTCAAAAGCGATGTTTTTTTTCCTAGTCTCTGCAGTAACTGAAGCTCCACTGCATTATACGCTTTGTAAAGATAACACATTGCGTGATCATGCAACATCTATGCAAGTGCGGAATTGTAACCTTTGACCTTTGAGCTAGTTAGGTGGCGTCTTACCGCATGGTATTGCAAGGTCAGTAAAATGCAAGGCTAAATTACCAGCGACTCGTTCAAGTTTATGGTGAAAACTTTCATTTCAACATGAAACCATAGCAACGTGACTGTCGCTGAGATTTAGGAGTTTTTGTCTGTCACTTGTTTCATTCTATTCCGCATTCAAACTGTTTCTCCACTCTTTCGGAAGTGTGACTCTAAACCACCGCCTCCCTGCATATTTTACAGGTATTTATAGAACTAAAAATTTTCCATTTTACTTCTGTGACTATTTTATAGCAAACATTTTTTGATATTTTTAAACAATTTTTAACTTGTTGCGCCCAAAATTATCGAAGCATCATGTTTCTATTGGACAATCGACCTTGTCTACTTGCTAAAACTATCAGATTTGTGAAATTATCTTAGTGAATTACGGCTATGGTAATGCTAAGATATTGGACACAAGATGAAAAATAATCACCTCAGTAGTTATGAAACTTCGGCTAGTGGGACCGTCAAATAATTTATGACATCACTGTGGTACGCTAAGTGGGTGCGGGTGGTATGAGTGAGTTGGAAGAGATTCCAATGAGCAACATGCATGAGCGTAGGGTTCTAAAGGCAGTGGGAGTGGAGTGGTTGCCTGAGTGATGCAAGGGGCTGCGCAAAGAGTTTTAAAGCGGCTAGGCAGTGATAAACCGAATAAGATGGTGGACCTGAGTGTCAGTTGTGGCATTTATGCGGCCATTAATTCAATCGGGAATAAGTCTTTAATACGAGAGGAAAGGTTAGAAGTCAAGAAACAGGAAAGTGGAAATGGAAAGGTTTATAGCGGGAAAAGTGGATGCGTTGCCTTGTGAGCGTGATTTGGGACCATATTTGCCTTTCACTTCAGTGTAAGAGAAGGATGTGAAAAACTGTGGCAGCTAGGGATAAATGAAGGTGGAATATATAATACTTATATACTTGGTAGAAAATTATACTAGCTTAAAGGGAGAATGATTTTTTGTCATTACTATGAATGATTGAATTACCTGAAATTACTTGTTGATTTATTGAGAAGTGATAATGAATATAGACGGTATATCCATGTAAATTATGAATCCCAATTATGATGAAATACTAATCAAGATTATTTCTTATTTACCAAATTTTCTATTTAATCATTATCATTATAGATGCCCGAAATATAGAAAAGAGAGGAGAAAAACTAATGTGACGCGACAGTGATTCTTTACTTGTAGTTACGGATTATACATAGTGAAAATAAGCCAAAGAACGCCTTACTTAAGCATTACGAGTGCCTATCGAATTTTAAAATGGGAAACATTACTCGCTCATTTTCATGAAAAGTAACAACCATGGTGATGTTCTACGATAATTTCAAGGAAAATCGATCACAGAAGAATTTTTCATATTTATTTAAATGAGACTGTTTACATTATTGGCATAAAATACCAGGTTAGTTGTCTAGGATTGTGTTAACAGTGAAAATCTCTAATCACTTTTGGCCAAGACTCCTGAGTGGGGAAAACCTAAATCAGAGGAGGAATCACTTGACAACTCCTGTTGTGTTCAAAGTCTGCCAAAACAGTGTAGAATGCAATCTTTCTGTGAACCCTCAGCGAACATATTCAAAATGTGATTCACGGATTTGAAACTTGTGAAAATGACCATAACGAAGTGATTGGAAAAAGTTCAATTCTGTGGCCTGATGGGTATTATAACCCAAAAAGTAAGCAAAGATGGAATTTTGTAATGAGGATAAAAGGAAAATAAACGCTGCCGGTGGGCTAAAAAGGATGGAAAACATTATTGTCTAAAAAATGTTACGCCATAGGACGCCAAAGATAGTGCTGGTGGGTAGTCGGATCTGAGAGAGTGAAAGGGAGATGGAGAAGGAGTTGAGAAATCCTTGCGGATAGAGAGGGGTGTAGGAGGAGAAGAAGATGAATAGGAGGAGGATTGTGTGCAAGAGACGGGGGCGAAAGTTTGGGAGAGGGGGAGGGAGGGTGGGCGAGTACGCCGAGTTTGCGTGGGGCTGGTTTTGCAGAACGAAAATCCCGAACCATAATGACTACGCTAATTCAATCGGTCGGAGCGACCGGATCGGGAAAAAGGTGGGAGGGCTGCGAGGGGGAGTCCCATGCGTGCTTGCGAGTCAGTGTGTGAGAGTTGGACGAGGTTGGGAGAGGAGGGAGGATTGGTGGGATTTGGGGGATGAGGGGGGTTCGCCCCCGCAACGGTGATGAATGTGATGAGAAGGCTTTGAGAAGGATGTCGAAGGATGGAGGACGGAGGCAGAGATCAAGGTAGAGAGATAGAGAAACCAAGGGGACTTTATTGTTCGCGGGTGATACTCCCTCGTGGTGGAACAGCCCTCCCAACTGGGCGTTATGTTTCTCCCTGATTGCGAAACTTTACCTCTAGCATTGTTGACTGCCCGATGATGTATAAAATTTATATATAAACTGCAATCAATCCGATGGAAATTTTTAACGTTGTCTTCATTTTGGTGAATCAAATTGGTAATTGGACACCGATGTCCTCGCTTGATAATGACTTAGGACATGGAAACATAAAACATATCGATGAAAAGGTGAATAGCGTGGGTAGTTCGGATCAATTATCCTTGGAAATTTAATTATGGTGCATGGTTAATTTGAGAATAGCGTAGATTCACTAATTGCATATGAGAAAAATAATCATCGAAGAAAGAGGAGAGTACGGCTTGAGTACGAAAGTAATTAGGTTCCGCCCTTATTAAAAGAGTGGACATTAAAGAGTGGCTTCAAAATAATTCCTTCCCAGCTACCAATGCTATGTGTTGCACGTAGGTGTGTCAACATTTTGTATGGGGACCTGAGTAAGTAACAGCTACCTCTAAAAACTATTACCACCATTTTAAAATGTTCGTATATTTTTTAGCCTATTTGAAATATTTTAAACAGAGTATAAATAAATTGCTGAGAGAGAAGAGTTCTGGGAAACGATTAAAATAACCTAAAGTTATACATTTGGGTATTTTTAGCCGTTTTTCATTGATTGTTGAGATTATATAAAACTGGTTATGCAGGAAAATCCTGAAATTCTCACTCTTTTTTTAAGTTTAGGGCTTCCATGACGCTATCTTACTCTCTGACGGCTGTACTAACTATCTGAAATCCGAATATGTACTTTTTCATATCGCATCGACTAGAGGAGTACAAAACCTTGAGTATGAAAACAGGCCGAAATACTGTACAGAGCAGCCCGACGGATATCTACAGATTTTGATATCTACAGATTTTGAGAATGCATGAGGTAAACATGTGTTCAACAGCTTATTGCAGCACACGGCTACATGCCCTCTTTCCTAATTTCTTCAGCATTCCGTGAATTTCGATCAGTCCACCCTATCAAACACCATGTAAACATATCCTTTGAATTACAGGAATTGATGCAATGTGTGTAAAATATTGGTGAAATATGTGAATTGGAATGGAATATAAAATGCTTATGTTTGGAGAATTGCTTTGGGAGCGTTAGACGGGAAACAAGGATATTTTTAAGGATGGTCCTATCTTTTCGATCAGGTGATGGAAGAACAGTTTGTAATAGCTGGAGGAAGCGGTAGTGATAGGAGGTAGTGATTGCCGATGATACTGTACACTACATCCTTAATTGCTCCGTATGTATTGAAAACCCGGACCCGGGAAAGAGAGCATAGCTTAGTAGGCTCCAGTTCGGAAACAGAAAATATTTGTACCTCTGTGATTAAAATTCCTGGGCCATCACGTCATCATAACCTTACCTTACCTCCTTCCGTCCTTGTCTTTTAGATTCCCATCGAATTGCCTTCTCCAATAGCCAGCACCTCCTAAAGGTGTAGAGGGAATATTTTTTAATGTTTCTTCTTATTTATTCGTATGACCAATTGGTATCAACAGTTATGGATAATGAGAGACAGTAAAACCGGAGATGGAGATAGCAAAGAAAGGAAGAAAGGAAGTATCCGCATGTACGGAGAAGAAAGATCAAGGGCTAGGATATTTTCATGATATTGAGTTATTCGAGGGGTTTTGGCCGAATATATGAAAGAAAAGAAGCATATTTGGCTCTGTGGTCATCAGGAATACGACCGGTGGGTGAGATTATTTGTTCCTGTAAGAATAGATGAGTATAATATATGAAATATACTAGATAAATGCATACAAAGAAATATATCAAACAAAATGCGTTGTTAGAATGTATAGAATGAGGACTATTTTTGGAATTAAAGAAGGATGAAGAGAAACCCGATGTAAGCATTAGATTACGCTGAATAAAGGTGCTTATGGGTCCAGTTTGATGTATTTTGCGGAGCACGGTTACCAGCAATTAAAATGCTGTCAGGAAAGCACTAGAGTAGGAACTGTGTGATTCCTTTGAAAAGTTGTTGCCAATGCCGGAGTGCGAACCTCGTTCCTCGGGTTTGGAAGCTAGAGCTTAAGCCGCGATACCCACGCGTAAGAGGAGGTAACCTAGAACTGTTCAATCTATACCTGCTTCTCTGTTTGCTCTTACACCCGTGACATACAGGCTTAATGAGGAAAGTATTGTTCAAAATTGTATGCTATATAGTCGTGATGAAGCTGAATCAGGTGCTCCTAATACTAACGGAACAAATGAGCTTTCAAATCCACCAATTATGATTGGCATGACTTGAAGAGTATTATAAAATCCTGTGCGGTAGTTACCGTGTTATACATGTGATCATAACTAATTATTGATCCTTGTTAACCTAGCTAAACTCGATTGAAAATATTACAGTACCTGCTCGTGCGCACTTTGGATACAGTAAGTAAAGGGTTAAATGGCGGGGAATGTGAGGATTTCTGAGAGGAAAGCGACGAAGGAAGGTGGAAGAGAGAATGAGAGGAGGAAGGAGAGGAAATGGAAGAGACGAGGAGGCGCCCATCACCCTCTCCGCGATTAATATCGGGCTCCACATCGATCTCCACAGACCTCTCCGTGCCCCAGGTGGGCGGGTTCGAGGACTGCGGAGTGAGGGAGGGACCAGGGGGTGGGAAAAGCTGAGGGAGTGGGCTGAAGTGGGGGCTGCGAGATGCCGCCCGGCGTGGGAGGCAGCGTTTGCGCCGGTGGTGGGGCGGAGAATCGACGTGGAGGCAAGGAAGGGGGTGGGAAAGTGCTCGGGGACGGGAAGGGCGGTGGAGGTTGTGTTCGCTCCACCCCTCCCTCCCCCGCCCCCAAGTCTTTCGCCCTCCTCCTCATCATCATCCGAAACCCTTTACCCTCTCCAGCCTTTACCACTGTTGGTCGATTTTTCCCCGCCCCACTTCCCCTCTCCGCCGCTATCTCACTGTTAAGATGACTGGAAACATGCATTAATACGAGTTTTCCCCTATTCCCCGTCCTTCTCCCGGGCGAACGCCACGCTTCCCTTGCTCCGCGCTCTATGTTCGAGATGCCGGAAAAAGCACAGTAGTGCGATATTTCCGAATCAGGAAATTCCACTTTTCCATTCCTCTGCCAAGTTTAGCTGAGCCAACGTAAGAGGATGACGAATTGAAGTTATCGCGGGAGACTTGGGAGTTTCATTCAAGAGCGATAGATTTTTATCCTTCCAGCAGTAGCTCCTGCATGGAATACTGTCGCCGATATGTTGAGTGTTTAGTATGTATTTTGTATTTTGCATTACATCTGAAATAGATTTTTCTCCGTTTAGTAAAGAAATTTATCATTGTTTATTTGCACTCTTTCACTGTATATCGCATATAAACCTATTATCACTCCATGGAAGCCAATAGTTTGAGGAAGAAGTGAATAAAAACGCAGCATTCTTAGGGCTGATGTATGCGTCATCAATCATAGTTATGGTAGAGCCATATGGCATTTATTTTCTTTTTGTGAAAATTGAGAAGACCAATCAGGCATTCGTGGACCAGGTCCATTCTGCTGTCCCTCCCAATATTACAAAGTCCCAGATTTCTGTATGTACAAGCCGTATTGCTTAATCTGTAAACAACCTTTATTAGCTCTATCAACTGTACTCATTTGACTGTTATCCATTTGTCCCCCAGAGAAAATAGAAGTGGTGAATTGTCATTGATTTATAAACTCGAAATGGAAGTTTAGTTTTGCTATATATGCAACATTCTCAAAACCATTGATTATGAGAGTTAATCTTTCTACATGAGTGAAATCTCATGCACCCGTGGATAGAAGCCCAGAGATTTACTACCACCAAGTGGATGCTTTTTCATTTGGATATTTATCAAGTAATAAACTTGAATAGCTCTTCTGGATGATATCGGCAATAATAAGAGTGCTTGTTTTGCTGAGCCGACAATAGTTTTGGCTGTTTTTTCACAGCTTTTCTTTATCTACTAGTCAATGCAAGTCGTTGCGTCTAGTGCCTTCAATATTGATAGAAATTCACCCTTAAAACTTTGCAAAAATCGTTTGACCCTCGGAGAATTGAGAATGATATAATGATACTGAAAATGGAAGAATAAGGTCCATATTAAGAGCTTAGTGTCTGAATTTTTATCTACCGTGCATTCAGTTTAACTGAGCCTTACCCTCTCTAATTCATTTATCCATCTGAGAGGGTTGTGGAATCAAAAAGAAGAAGAACGATCAGAAACACATCCAAATTTGGATTATTATTATATTAGCTTTTCCATATTAAATTAATCGTAAGTAAATAGCTTCTTATCAAATTTTTGTATATATATATGTGCTCCTCCTTTAAGGCCCAATGGTGATCCCATAGAAATTATGTATTCATGGATGCTGGTAAGTTAATGCACAGCTGTGTAATCAGTTATGGCATGGCTGCGTTCGACAGTTATATAGACATACAGGTAACCGGCTGGACATAGCAAACAAATAGTTTTTTCCATTTCAGTTATATTATGAAAATACTTATCTCATTCAAATATAGCATTCATTTCAACTCAAATTCCTACCATATGATATTGAAATTTTCAAAAAATGATCGTTAGTATTACCTTAATTTATCTATTCAATATTCCTTTAGTTATAATTGGATTAATAAACTATTTCTACATTAAATTTATGAATGTGTAGTTTATAGCAAAATTGTAACCACAATAATATCCGTCAAATATCTTGGAGATTATTTATATATTGATCTTTATTTTATAAGCCATAGACACATACCATTTGGATAAATAATAGAGATATACTCTATCACGAATATTTATGGGTTGGATCCATAATGCGAAGAATGTATTTTTTTCCTGAAATAAGATGGAAATTACCTTCAATAAAATATTATTCTCAATGGAACCACCCATAAAGGCGTTATCGGCGGATAGGTATACCAAATGTCTCCGCAGCAAAAAAAATATTAATATAATGAGCGGAGATTCCTCGCAGAAAAAATTTTTGACTCGACCGGAATGGTATATCAAATCTATAATTTGATTTGGATATGCCACATAATCAGCAATTAGTGGATATGGGCTCCGATTCTAGACATATCAAATATTTTGACGGTGACTTTTTTACGTTAAAGATAATTCTATGCTTGTGAGTGTATTCATCATTTTATGTCACCAACATGATGATTATCACAAAAGCTCCATTTTAGCTTCAAGCTAAAAAGCGTATTGTCACGATGCTTAACAAGGATTGTATCTCTCCAGTTATCAATCTTATTTTCAGGATTGGCAGTTGAACTGAGAAAACCTATGCTTTAGCATCCACACCATGCCATCTATTATCCTAATTTCATAACTCTCCGGAAAACCTCTTGCGTTTATTTTATCGCGGGAAGAATTAAAAAGGATTAAAGGCATACCTGGCTAAAAACCGTTGCGTTACTTTTGTCCTAACTTATATCAGGAGAGAAATTTTTCTACAACGCAGAGGCATTTTCTATATATTGGAAATAAATCGGTCGTAAAATCTACAGGAATATTTGTATTACTTTCTTATATTTCTATTGAGAAATTTTTCTACACTGAAGAGACATTTTCTGTATTGGAAATAAATAGGTCGTAAAATCTACAGGAAAATTTCTATTATTTGATCGGTATGACTACATTGAATTTACCGTAATGTTAGTCATTTCTACGTGCATTAGTAAAATAAAGGATATCAGCGCCAGAAAAGGAGGGGCAATTAGGAAAAACGTTTTCACGGTCATAATATTTTTAGTAAACTCAATGAACTATAGGCACAGTAATGAAAAAAATGTGCATTTTTCCATTGATAAAGGCTTTTTCTAGCGTTATGGTTTGCGAAATTATTTAAAGCTTTAAGCTATGCAAGATATTTTGATCCAGCCAAAGTGCCTTAAAATATTTACAAAAGCAGTTATTTGATATATTTCGAGAAAAATGTACACCATAGATATGTGGCTATATTATTGAAAGGTAAATTTATCCACTTTAAAAATAACAAATATGCGCCTCTCTGTTTTGTTGGCTTAGCCTTGCATTCCTGGCTAATGACAGACCAAGGAGTTCGTAGTACAATTCAGGTAAATTACAGCCAAACTTTTAAAGGTGAGATTTCCTTTACATTTCTTGTTCAAATGATAATTTATATGCAATCGACTTCATCGATCTTAGCTCGTTGATCTAAAGCAATTCAAAGCAAATTGTAAACTTTTGGAAACTATATAGCTTATATAATATTTTTTATTCAGATTTGCTCATAAGACATCAAATTTTCATATTTTTTTCGTAATGCTAATTCATTACAAGGCGCCAACAACGCCGACATATTTCATCCCTGCCCCCGACAACGCTGCTTTTGTACGCAAAAAAATAATACACCCGGCCTTTTTTTTCGCCTATCAAAGGCTATGTATAATATCCTTTAAAATTCATTTTTTAGAATTTTTTTGCGTACCTTCAGGCTAAATTTTCATCGGACAGAAATAGTGTGACAAAGGCCTCGCGTTCATCATCTTCAAACCTTCAATCTATTTTGTGAACAGCAGCATTCGCAGATAAAAACGCGATAAACGCATTAGATCATCTCCCTGTTCATTTTTCTATTTGCATCATCAATGTGTTGTTAATTTGAACCGAAATCAGATAACTTTAAATAAACATTAAATAACTAATTATGATTGTGATGTATGTTCAAATTCATTAGCTGGGTGCGAAAATAATTAAAAATTACTGAATAATCTATTCGACTTTGCTGAACTTTATATGTATGTCTTCTATAATGAAACAAACGTGTGTTCTCAGCCTCTTCATCAAGTTCCGTGAACGTGAAATATTTAAAAAAATTACTCAATTGCGTGAAAGAAGTCATTTTGAATGGTATAGAGTGTCTGTAGTCTCTCTCCAACTTCTTTCTGGGGCCTCATATGCCCACAATTGCTGTATTATCTCTAGTATGGATTCAATTCCGCCCAAGAGCCGCTTTCTTTCTTCTCCAAGAAGGCAGAGCGATATATTTGGGATCGAAATATGGCCATGTCATTCTTGCCGCTCCTCGAGTTTTCTTTGCAATCCACGGCATACCTCTCTCTCTCTCTCTCTCTCTCTCTCTCTCTCTCTTCCCAGCACCGCACGCTTTAAAACTCACCGCTAAACAGCCGCTTGAAGCGCATCCGTCGGGTGAAGTTTGCGCGACGAGAAGACGAATGTTCGGCGTGGGAATATATCGGTTAAGTACACAAGGAAGAGGAAGTTTCGGTAGAGCGGGGGTCGAGGTAGGGACGGTTTACGGAGAGGGAGAGGGCGGTCGGACAGTCGGCGGTAGTCGGGCGCCCTTTGACGTGGGGTGGGGGGAAGAGCCCCCCCTTGCTGCTGCCGCCACTGCAGTGATGGATTGCGCGAGGATGAAGCGGAGCAAGAGCAAGCGGAGGCGGGAAAGCGGCTGTATCGACTGCATTCGGCACCCGGCGTATGCACGCGAGTCCAAAAAGTGACCTAATTCCGGGGAAATTCCGCTCCCCGCAACAACGCGCGGCACATACACAACACCTGGCCCTGGACTCTCGTCCACGATGATAAACCCTTCCTTACCCTTTTCCGAGAGCCACCCATTCGCAGTTGTCCATCCCTCGGCTGGAGAGCGGGAGAGTGGGGGGAGCAGCGCTTCCGCATCTGGGTCCACATTGTTAAGACTTATCCGCCCCCCCCCCTTCTCCCTCCCTCTCCATCTCTTAACTCTTGCCCGTTTCTAAATACAGATTCCGTTCGTCCGAATGAATGCAAGCGATCCGACGCGACCGAATTCAAGTGGATGCTCCTTGGTTGCGACCGGCCGAAATCCATTCCCTCCGAATTGTGAGAGAGAGGAGTTTTCTTTTCCCCTTTCGATGCATTTCGCTTTTCTTCCACCTTTCATTTGAACGACTGCTTCTCTAATTGCACGTGTTTTTTAAGCTGAGTTAGGGTGACACGGCATCGAGTTTATTGTCGAATACCGGTTAGGCAAATATTGACTGTATCTTTAATACTATTTCGCCCCCTTTTCACCATTTTACATTTCTTAATTTTTCATTACTTATTCAAAACATCAGCAGCATTTTTACGAAAGCTTCCTCTTACACAAACACTCTCATGAATTAATGAGTCTAAAAGTAAAGTCAGCCTAGAAAACTTAGGATGAAAGAACTGGAGCCGCTGAAATTTATTCAACATGCGTTTTAATTGCTATTCCGAATTTTTAGGCACCACATTGCGGGTTGAACTGGATGTTGATGGGTTATCACTGATATCCCAACTAAGGATAATAACTCCCAACTAACTTAATGAAGCAGAACCATGGCCCTTGATCTTAGATTTTATGATTGCCATTGATTTTCATTTTACCCGTTATCATTAGGAGCTGTCATTGAACCCAAGTATGCTGCTATTTACAATCCGTTTTCTGTCAACCGTATAGCTCCTTCGTAAGTTTAGTTTGGGCAACCTTCATCATTTGTTTCGCCTTTGCCACTGTTTGCCTTTACGAACTGTCTTCTTCAATGATTACAGTATAAATAGAATGAAACCTAAATCCACTGAAATACACATCACTTTGCCTTCCCTCCCTCATCCAGTTCATTTCCCCAATACCCTACTCTATTCGTTTCTATTGTTCTAAAACCCTATTTCTCCGGCTTCATATGTATCTGTTCGAGTACCGAGTATGTAGATGTGGATTTCCTTCCCCATTTTTTTAATTAAACTGTACCGCGGATGCCCTAATGCCGTCGCCGTAGGGACTCCGCCCCCGCCGCGCCGGTGGTCGCCGTGGTCTATCATCGCTGCCTTCCCCACAAATCAATTCACTCTTCACACATTCGTTCCCCTCTTCCTTGCCCTACATTCCCACATGTCGCCCTTCCGCCCTCGCTGGAAATCCTTTTCGGAAGCACCTTCTCTCTCTCTCTTTCCCTCTCTCTCTCTCTCTCTCGCTCGCCTAATCTAATTGGCTCGCTCGCCCTTCCCATCCCGGTGTTGCGGTGGAAACCACCTCCCTCCGGTGAGGTCGGCCTCTTCCTCCGTCCCTCCAGCCTCACGTGATCGCCTCCGACTCGCAGCTGCGGATTTGATTTTTCAGTATTCCCCCCCCCACCCTAGATTAGCTCTGTTACCTGCATTTCAACCCTTTTCGAGATTTCTTACCGCGACAACTCATGGCCGATCAAATGCGATTCCACCGTGCCTTCCAGTTTTTTTTTTTGTTTCCTCCATTAGTAAGGATCATAGTGACTTGCCAGAGAGTCCAGGTCTCGGATGGAGACAAATGTAAAACTACCGAAGTTACTATTGTAAAACTTACAATTTAAATGCCTTTTCCGGAGAATTTAGATAGCGTTTACATTTGCACCTAATTTATCATGGTTGGTAACATATTTGCGCACCTTGCAGTTTGTTTTTCCTCGGGATGAAATCGATTTCAAATAGTTTCTGGAAAATCCCCATAGATTTGCAGTAGCCAACTTAATCAACCGCAGCCAGCGTTCTTTCCCCTGCTGTATTGAAATGTATCTTACTAAAAATAAATTGGTATGATTATGAAATCAATATTTAAAAATGCACTAACTGTGTCATTAGATTATTTTCTGAGGGTCATCATCAAAAAGCAGTCTCCATCAATATAAATTTTTAAAACTAGGTTTTTATATTTTACTAGTAGTTATGTGTGTCAAATTCACAGTCGCTAGATCGTTACATTTTGCACTCACAGGAAGCCTTTATGACTGTGATTGGAAGTACGTTATGTGCTTTGTACTGTTATTATAGCCCATTTGATGGGCAAATTTGATTCGGAGCCTCTTCAGCCGCTTCCCGCACTACACTCTTTTGTCCAACAAAACTGTAGTTGTTCCCTTTTAAAGTAGCGTTTTTGGTCGTAAAAGAAGAAATTCTTTGAAATCTACCGGGCTTTTTTTATATTTTTCGCTTCTTCACGTTTCTCTTGCTATTTTAATCCCAGTTCAAGTTCTTTCCACTTTGTTCTATTTACGCTCTCAGGAAACCTCAAAACGAAACCTCCAAAGTGGACCCCATTAGAGTCATAATCACGGCTGCCCCCCTCGGCATTATTCCACCTTCGCCGCCGACCTTTCCCAAGCGCCCAAGTCTTCTTCATGACTTCCCCATTCGTCTTTCCCTCTCTCTCTCTCTGCCCTGAGGTCCTCCCATTGTCCTCTCTTCCGGCTCCTTTATCGTCTCCCTTTAGGCTCTCATCTCCTGTACCCATTTCTTCCCTCCCTATTTCTGGACACATCACGCTTTCCCTTTCATGTCCTCTCTCTCTCCTTTTGCTTGAGACCTTTCCCTTCGTTTCCTCGCATTCCCCGCCCTCGATCACCGAGAACGGTTTCTCCGTCCTTCCGGTTCCCCTTGTCGTCACTCTATTCCCATCACATCACAACGTTTTTGAAGTTCGCCAACTCGCCTGATGCGATGGCTTCAATTTTTTCCTCAAAGGACTTTCATCCCGCGCCTCCGTCACTCCAGACCTACTCCCCTCCCCTCTCTCTCTCCTCTCTATTCGGTGGTTATGGGCCCTGAGCCCTAGGCCGTCCCCAGAGGGTCGCGCTCAAGGGTGTGCGCAAACGGTGGGGTGGGCAGGACAGTGGCGCCGGGAATCGCTCTGGAGTTGCTCCCGCAAAAATCGATTGCGCCTCGAGTTGAGTCTCGAAATTTAATTCGTGCCATGTGAATTTACTTTGATACAAAAATTGATGTCGGTAAAGTAGATGGAAACAAGACCTGAAAATTTGGGGACTCGGGGAACACTTGAAAGCTATTTAAAAAAATTACATTCATATATTCCATAAGTACATAATAATTTTCTTGTATTGAAGACGGCTGTCCTAAAGAACTTGGTTGTAGTCACTGATTATATCCGCAGAGGGATAGCTCTTGCACTGCTTTACTTGGTTCTTGTATTAGACAGGTTCGTTTTTTACTTGGTTTCTGGCAATATCATCTGGCATCCTCTAAGCCTACCTCCGAAGCCGATGCTGCTGGAATAGTGTTAGCTACTACCGTATTCTTCTCATTGCAGATTCCACCTGTCTTACTCCTTTGGCATTTTTATTTCCCAGTTCCAAATATCCACTCATACGGACCTGAACATGACACCTGCAAATATAGGGGCTTTAGACGTTAGAATTCAGTGTAAACATATATATCATGAAAAATAGTTATATCTGGAGATAAAAATTTACTGTGGACTCGCCCATTTCTATAATTTCTATTATTATTAGTGCAAGTACTAGAGTGAATTGGGAGAATGTAATGTAAAGTTCAGCATCTTATTTTACTGGGAAAAGTTTAGTCTCAAAGAGATAGCTCAGATAAAGTGCTAAGTGATACATCGATACTATTCTGCAGTGAAGATATTCATACCACCGAAAAAGTCTGTCATCGAAACGAAAAACATAGTGCTTCATATTTCAAAGCTTTTGCAACAAGAGTAATGAAAATGCTTTTTTTCAATTAATTATCGATATGTGAGAACATGGCTATACTATAATGTATCCGCTCGTTAGCTTAATGGAATGTTTTTAAATGTATGACACAACCATGGCCGAGAGAAGAGAGAAGGGATGAAGCTTAAAGCAGATCATCTTGTTCAGAATCCCTTTTAAAGCAATATTCAATAGCTTTTCGAAAATTATGTCAATGTATTCGCATGGAAATACAAAGTTCCTTGTTTGCCTATGAATTGGGTGTTTGAAAACATTGAATGCGCAGTGAAGCTGTTGTTATTTTTACCTCCTGTAATCTTATGAATTACGCTTGTAATTAACTCAAGGGCTAAATAAATATTACGTTTTGATACTTGAATTCCACATTGAAGGGTATCGCTTGAATAAAGCTCTGGAGATCGTTTGTAAAATCATTGCGTCATTCTCTGGGAGAGCAAACCGAGTGTCATTAGGGAGGGTGGGAATAAAATGATGATAGTGAAAGTATTTCTCTGTCAGCAGAGGCGAGCTTTAATTCGAAGGGGGGGCGGGAGGAGGGGCGGAGGTGCGTGAGAAGTAAGTGGCAGCCACTGCGTTCTTTTAGCAGGAAATGGATTGCCGTAGCGTTCTCCATTTTCGAGGGGAGCGTGCGATTTTACAGTTCCTTAGCCTTCTCTCCCTTAAACGCGGGCAATTAGTTTCATCTTGGCACTCAAGCGTAACAGCTGAGCGAGCTCGCTCTTGGGGAGCCTGCATTATCTCGGGAAAAAACCAAAACGAAGTTCTTAAGAAGGGGATGAGTAGACTGGAGGGCGTTTCATTTCGATGGAGTGCGCGGTTAATTACGATTAATTAATTTTCTGTCCGCGGTTCTCAAGGCTCCCCCTCCTCCTACTAAGAAAGTCACGGGCAAAAAATCCTTAACTCTATTTTCACGCTTAGGTGTTCCGATTTGAGAGAAATATGATCAGTTTATCCATAATTGTAATTTAAATTCTGTTTATTGTGTGATCGACAAATAATATTATGTATTTTGAGAACAGTTGTACTTCTCAAATTAAGTAACGCAAACCTTGGTGCTGAGTTACCATGGCAGCGAATCCCTATATCTCCTAATTAATTTTCAAATTCAAAGCAACAGAATAAGATGCGAAAGTGTTTAATTAATGGTTCCAGGCTTTACTCTGCGGAATTGTTCGGTATTAATGCATCTCTGTGGAGAAATGCTATTTAACATATTTCTTTCTTGTGAAAACGAAAGTGTCATTGGATAGCAGTGGTTTAAAAATGAATTTATATTAGGCAACTATATTTTCTTTAATAATGAATTTTTTTAAATGGCGAATTCATGAACGAATTACTTTGCAAAGAACGATGCTGGTAAATAAATATATTAATTTCTCTGATCGCAATGATGAATGACTCTGAAGTAATTAAGGTGGTGGTCACTGTTAGGAAAGTGAGACACTTCCAAAAATGAATAAAGGTAACGTGATAATTTCCATGTTCTTGGATTTTAAGCTGTACTCTGGGTTAACAAATGTCAACAAATTACTTGGAAGATGATAACACTTTTTTGAACGTAACTGTGAAGGACTGCATATGATTTATAATAAGATCCAATCATTCGCGAATTCAACTATAATTAATAATTCTCCACCCCCTCACCGCACGAAATAAGGATACCGTGAAACAAATTTTGGTTCTGGCTCCATTAATACGCGAGTCACGAACCTTTATTTCAATCTCTCTCTAGTAAATTCAGCGTATTGAAGTAACTGCGTGCGTGCGCACGTCCGAATGAGGTCGTTTGGATTCCCGCACACGCTGAGAATCGGAACGAAGGAGCAGAGATTTGGGGGCAGGGCGGTGTTTTTTAAGCGAGCGTTTGAATGGATGGAATGCCTACCCAAGTGTTTAATCATTAAAAAGGCTGCCGTGATCACAAGCGGGTCAGTGACGGTAAAGGTGAAGGGATGGGGAATCAGGAGGAGGAGGGGAGTACGGGGGAATGTAAGTATGAGCGAGGAATGTCGAAGTTCGCCCCCGATCGCGTGCTACACGTACTTGCCCCCGGCAATCCCCTTATCCCGAATAGTTCCACCACAATCACGCGTGCACCTCAAACCACACTCACGTCTTGGGTCTCACGCCAGCTGCCACTGTCCCTTCACCACGACCTTTGCTCTCTCCCCACTCACTCCTCCAAACCTCCTGGGCGCCCTCGCTCCACCACGATGGCTGTGGATGACACGTTAACCCTGCGGCCGACACTTCACGCCGCCCCCACCCGCCCCTTCTCCTACCGCCACCGCTTCCGTCACGCCACGGCCTCCCGCCTCCGCTTCCATCTCCTCCTCCTCCCCGCATATGCCTCAAACTGCTCACCTAACTTTTGCCTTCAAATGTAAATGGTCGGTGTAAGACGAGACGCTTAGTCCTGAGCTGATGAATAGTTTTTTGTGACTCTTGTCATTCTGCCCACGCATGGGTTTGTATACTTATCTCTCTCGCTCCCTCCCTCCACGCCACCCTGTCTCTTCATTCTTCCCTTTCATGGCAACATCCGGCTCCCTTTGACACACCTCAGCACGTCACTACGTCCCTTCTTCCCCTTTGGCTATTATTTCATTTCTACATTCGTCCTTAAAGTGCTCATTTATTTATTTTGATTCACAATGCGGTGATTCTGACAGTTGGATTTCATTTTGATCATTGCGTATTATTTCAACTGAGACCTTTTTGTTCGTCACTCCGACGTAAGTTGGCAGCAATGACGCAAGTTTGTTAGAATCCGTTAGCTTATCCTTCGAAAACTCCAACAGCTTCCTTCTTTTTTTCTTCGGTCCCAACTTTTTTTCCTCTCCATCTAAAAACTCTAACGAAATCCCAATCCTCTCCCTCATTCTTCACTTGTTTTGTATAAAATTCTACTCCTGCATTAGCACTCGACTCCCCGGTCATGTGCACTTGACAATCAATGTCATAGAACGATGGAAAACGCGTCGCTACAGGGAAATAAGTTCATAAGGAGGAAAAAACTACGTTTGCTATATTTTCATTTTCTCGTTATTTCCTTTCTTTTCTTGCTTTTGTATGCGTCTATCATATCAGGTATATGGTGACGATTACCATTTTAATGTTCTTGTATAATTAGGTTAAATAAATATCCTATTAGGATCATTTCAGAAACATTCAATTCTCGAAGATTAAAGTCATCAAATGGAGTTTAACGAATCATATGTGTTATCTTATCTCTTATCCTCCCAAATTTCTTTTTTTATTCAAGATTACTGAGTTAATTCAATTTTTACTGTATCATTCCCAATAATAAGCGACCTAGCTGTTGAAAAAGTGGCGTAGTTTATATTTTACTATTTTGGAAAATGATATTAAATTTTTGTTTCATATTTTTCTCGTCTGAATACCTCAAAAGCCATCATCATCTCATGATCAAATTTCTTCAAAGACAAAAAGTTTCGTATTCTAAGCATGAATTTATGTACAAGTTATATTTTCAATAATTCTACTTTTAACGACCGTTATTCCAGTACAAAAGTTTGGATGATTTGGAATCGTTTCGAATTTCTAAACTTTTTAATTGAATTGCAGTAAATCTGTCTTCGTGAAAATGATGTATTAAATAAAATCGCTTAGTGTTTTTAGTGGTTATGCAAACAGGATGAACAAATGTCTTACCTGTCGGCTATATTTAATGCTGGGAACATAATTCAGTCACTGAGTCTAATATATATGAGTGCCTACAGTTTGATAGGGGTTGATTGGTCATCAATGTAATTTTATCAATGACTTTGTGGATCACACCACTTTTCAATCCTAATAGAGTCATTTGATTTAACTCCATCAACCTATCATCGTTCTCAGTTTCCAAAATATTGATTGAGGATTCATTGAATTGTTGATCAAATCCAGCTGATTAAACCCGCATGCTGTACAGCATGTTTATCTGATTTTAATCTCTCGTCTCTGAATCCAGTGCCACATAGAACCAGGGCCTCCTGCCCCATGTATACCATCCACCCTTGCACCACAATATTTTTATTTGGACAAATACGTGATTGGTCGTATACCTTCAACCATTAATCGTTATTTTCCTCTCGCATACCGTCAATAGGGTGTGGTATAAGATTTCTGAAGGGGTGAAATATCGTTGCATAGGATGGTCTTGCCCAATTTCTTTTGAATTCTCAGCGACTTCATTGTATCCCTACCTTCTATTACGGACGTATAATCTTTCGATGCATCAGCTCTGGGAGGAAAGATGAAGGATCCTACTGGACATCGGTGACTCAGAGTCAGATTCCTGATTACAACTACCCTTAAAGATTCGTTAAGTTAGTCCATTATCTATTACCAGTCCACCCTGGAGCTTATTAAAATGTGAGCAGTTTAGCAGCAAATAGCAGAAATTTTGCCTCCGTAGTACTCTTTTATATTCCTTCAAATGCTTTTTATACTTCTTGCAACTGCTCACACGATAGTGGGCTCCGATATAACGATTCTAGTTTCCCTTCTCTGAATCCCCGAGGCAATCCAAGGGTCTCCCATAAGTCCCTCCCTTATGCCCTTCTCCAATTATCCCTATTCCACGGGTCTCCGTGTCCGCGCCTTCCCTCATCTTCCTTTCCTCTCTCTATCTAGCTTTTCCGCTCCAATCTGGGGATTCACTTTCCTCTTTCTCGCCCACCCCATCTCCATCTCCCTGCTGGCCTCCCAAACCCTCTTAAATCCCCCCCCTTCCCCGAAAAACCTCTCCGCTCCGTGCCACCTGGGCTGACTGAGCCTCATACCCTCCCAACTCAGATTGCTGCCCCCCGGGGTGGGTGTCACCTCACCCCCTCCGCCCGTATCTGTCCCACCCTCCTCGACCTTCTCTTCCTTCCCCATTCGCCTCCTCCACCACCTTGTACTCCTCTCACGCACCGCCCTAGTCACCCGCACAGCCCACCGCGACCTCCTTCCTCCACGCCCACCCTCTCGACACCCTTCCAAAACAAACTCACTCTACCACCCTCCTCCTACCTTCCCTCCGCTTCCTCGAGGGGCATAACTTAACTCGAGGAAAAAAAAGGTTTCCTTGGCTTTCCGTGGGTCCAGGGAGCTCGAGAGCGTATAACTGTTCATAAGTTCTGGGGTTTTTAATGCCGCTCATAAAGTTGATAGGCGCTTGGAGTGGATAATTTCGACCTCTGTCTTTCTCTCTCGTGTCGACTGCCTAGGTGCGCATTCGGATAGAGGAAAGAGCAGTCATTTCTTTTTCCTTTGAAGAAATTTTTGTGATGTTTCTGTTGGGTTACGTGATTTTATACACGGGCTCAAATTGTCGCATTTTAATAAAATATCTCTCAGTAATAAATTTATGCATGCAGATAGCTCGCAATGCACTAGGTTTCCCCGTAAATATGTATTGCATATCAATTTCTCACATGATAACCCGTGTTACTCATCGATGTGAACAACTCTGGGAGGAAATAGTGCCAACCTTTGAAATTGCCTTTGTAGACGATTTATAGTTCCAAACACATAATTGCTTTCTTGTGCTGCATAATCAAATTAGCCACTGTAAGCTGAACCTAAATATGTTTCCTCTGATCGCGTGAACGAATATCGCAGCCGGATCAAGAGACTCAATTAGTTAATTCGCCGATTCGCTGACTAAATAAACCTAGCTTCGTAATTCGATCCTTCCCTCCCCACGCATAGCACTGAATCTCCCAACTTATTTCTGATTGGTAGCTGCATGAAATATCCAAATAATCGCTTGATCGTGACCGAGAATACATGTGATGCTTATGGTACGCGATGACAGGCTGAAAATAGTAAAAACTTTAGTTCAGGAGAAATGTATGTATTCGGTAATATTGAATGTCAACGAGCAAAGTTGGCGTATGTGAGAGCATTTCCTACTTTCATGTTTATAGATTGAAAATTTGAAGATTTCACTTGGTGGAAGGCCACCATTGTAGTAAATCGAAATTTGTGTCTTCCACAGTTTTATTAGTAAGAGTACATGTAGTAGAACTCTTATTAATGAAACTCTTAAAGGTACAAAGTTTGATTTACTACAGTTATATTTCTACATTTTCCATTCATATTTTCTAGGTTTTAAGCAACTTAATGCTGTGATGAGGATTGTTATCGGTAAAATTTTATGCAGTGGCTATTTCTATCACTTTTGATTTACCTACCTTAATTCTATATAAACAATACATTTTTGTTTGGACCAGTTTGCTCGACCTGTTGTTCAGTGCATCTATTAAACAGATGCCACCATATTATGACAATTAGATTATTTGAGTACATTTTGTTCGTAAAACATGAATAATAATATTTGCTACGCACACTAGAGAACCCGAGGAAAAAAAGCGTGGAAAGTCGGAATTTAGATTCAGTGTTACATTGACAAATGTTTAATAGCCATGTGTAGTTAATTTGAACATGCTTTTAACGCTCAGACAGTGAGTGTGCGTGCCGATCATTTGCCACAAATTGATTTTTAACACCAATCGCAAATACATGACTCCCGATTTCTCTTGCATGCTTCCTCAATTCAACAAGGCTTTTTTTTAAAGACGTCATTCTGAAGGGTCGTTTGCAGATTGCCTTAGGAAAAACATCTAGATGACTAAATTCAAGACTCTTAAAGCTCTTCTGCTTATTCTCTATCAATTGTATTCGTTATATTTTATGAGAGGCTAAATCTTTGTACAAGACCCCATGTATACATAGCTGCCAAATCAAATATATAGTGAAAAATATTGAATTGACCGTCACCTAGTAAAAGTATTTCCGTGCCATTGGGTCCAAATAATGTAATCCTTATTTTTTTCTTATCGTACTTCATGGCTGTTTTAGGAGTTGTTTTCTCTTCATCGGCTATATTCACGTCGGTATGTTAGAAGGTTATAATGACCACGTTCTCATTTCGTTTGCTTCTATACAGAGTAAGCGTAATTTCACTCACCTCATTTCTAAACCTTTTTATAATAGCATTATTCTCGTCGTTTACTCGTTTTGCTCGTTACAACGTAGAACAGGCATATTTCAGTTGCTTTTCCAGCGTTAATGACGAAAATATAATGTCTGTTGTTATTCTGAAACCTTTTAAGGGTAAGGCTCCGTAGTTTCATCAAGATAAGGTCGGCGATACGTTCCTTCTCAGAATTATTTGGGGCTTTGCCTTTACTAGGGCAATCAGTAACTACCTACTTAATATCTCTGTCTGCAAAAAAAAACAAATCTTTTGTCCAAAGTCATTAGGTTTGTTCGCCATAAATGGAGTTAATGGTCATCAAATTTTCTAGGATCATGCGGTTTAACAGTTATGCTAGCCCGTGACCTGCAGAAAGCAATACTGTTATCTATGAATCTAATCCAAACTTTTGAAAAGAGTGCAAATTTGTCAGTCTTCAGACGGAACGAGCATAATAATATCTTATCAAAACGTAAATATTGTAAATATTGTAAATTGTCGGGGACCTTAGTGATAGACATGGCTTTTTTTACAAAAAGACAGAACGAAGTTTTCATTCCACTAACTGTGTAAAGGCTTTTCACTTCATCATGACACCCCTCTGCCGTACAGAAGAGCGATGAATGCGCCAAGTTTTCCCGCAAAAATCATGAATATATCATTTCTACTCCGCCTTTGCATTTCGGGAAACAGTACACTTTCGAGGTATTTTATGGTGTAGGCTAGTGGATAGGCACATTTTACGCATAATTACTCGTGATTCGACCCATCCACGCATAATTACAGTTATTTCACAACACCTTGATTACGTAAGATTCAACATTTCGAATCATAACATAGGGCACGTGAGAGAAAATAACAAATTAAGACTACCTTTGGCATTCTAGTGTTAAATATAGTGTGTGTAGCATATATATATTTTAATAGTCATAGTATTTAAGTTTTGGATGTATGGAAATGTAAAGATATTACATATTCTCTCATGTTTACCCAATTTTTACATAATGTTTCGTGATCCGCTGCTGTCGGTGAATAGGTGTAACAGAATTGAGCACAGAAATATTTTCAGGTTATTGGTATTAGCGAAAAAAGTCTAATTATCACTTTCATCGGAATTTTTAGATAAAAAATATCATTCGGCTTTCCTTTGGGCTATGGTGATAGAGACAACAATCAAATAAATTTTAAAAAACATAGCGTTCAATTCTGAACTTCAACGAATGAGTTAAACTTTAATATGCTGTTGCGCGTTAATTTTTCCCAATCGCATGTAATTTTGCAGCCTCTTGATCAATATTTTATAGTAATTATTAATACTCTTTAATCATTCCATATTATTTATTATTTAAATTAGCATTTTTTAGATTTGTATTAAACGATAAATAAATAAATATTAAAGAATATTTTATTACCAATTTTGGTACAATTTTTTGTTGTAACTTAACGTAATGTAATTAAGAATAATTTGATTTTCATAAAAACGGCCATTGTGTTCATTCGTTGCTATATTGTCTAGCTAAGCGTTTTGCATATTTTAACTCTCGAGTTATTTTGTAAATTATATTTAAGATATGCCGATAATGCAATATATATGCCATTATAGCTGTTGGCTGTTAATATTTAAATATACTGTAATTTTATGCTACCTGTACCGCATAAAATAGATATATTTTCAAGGTTTATTTGTCCCTACTGCTTAATATTTCCTAACGCTCAACTTTTTCAAGTCCAGCATCGAATCTTGCTATGCCCACATTCGATTGTCAATGACCATATTTAGTCGACATCAATGCTCACTTATCTATGCTTGGAATATATAATCATGCCTATGCTATGAAGTATATTATATACTAATTAACTTGTGGTTTATTGTGTTAAAAATGACCAATCGACGTCAGTCTTTTGTTTATTTACTGAAATTTATGACATAGCAGCTAACTTGAGATCTTTCTGAGAAGTTGCAATATAGTTTAGACAAGACTATAAGAACTAAGATAAAATCATTTTGACTGGAATGGGTTAAGAGATGACGACTGGTGGCGGCGTTCGTCACGATTAATCCACGTCTGAACTGTTGTCTCAAGAACCCTCACTTCGTATTCACGTCCTTCGGTCGTTTCATTTCCTCTTCAAGTCCGCGATCCACAACTGGGTCACCAGCTTCGGCAGCCCACCCCCGTTCATTGCCCCGCGATGGAAGATACTGCTACCCTACTCTCCTCGACACCGTCCTCTCTCACCCTTTCGTGCCGGGCGGCAGTTCCTCAATCGCATCGGCCTTCTTTTATTTCGCTGCCCACCCTCCGAACAACGGCGCGCCGAAGCCGACCCTGCACAACGTGCCTACCGGTCACTTCTTTGCGTGCCGCGCCCCCCTCCTTCCCCCTCACCTCCCCGACCCCAAGACATCCACGACCCTCGACCGTGCACGTATTTCTCCTCTCCATCGTTCTGACTCGATAAAGCTAACCAATTACTTACGATTTTTACGTCGTTTCTTTAACTCATTCTTGCAAAGATGTGTTTTTGCGAGTTCCTGTAATATAAGTTTCTTATTCCTGCAAAAAATTCGAAGGTGAGTGTCGTAACGGAGTCGATAAGATGCGATCTTGACGGTGCGAACTAATAATTCGTGTTCCATGGCCTCGCCGCCGTCGTTCGTTTGAATAGGCTTGTGTTTCTTTTGTTTCATTTTCCTTGTCTTTGATCGGATTTAGGCGATCAGATTAGCGGAGCAGTTGATGCCAGGAGGCGTAAATATCGCCCTTTCATCCCGGAATTCCTGTCTGTAATTTACTACATCGTTCCTTCGATTCAAGTTTGCTGGGAGGGGAGCCTGCCCAGACTAAAACAAGTCGTGTTTTATTCTTTCAGTAGCTTAACGTAATGGCCGTCATTTCCATCATGAAAATGTGTCTTCATTCTTGTCCTTCAAAAAGGCCCTTATACTTTACGCTATTTAACTCTTATTCATGTGTCTATGAGGGTGTGTAATATTTCATACTTTGGAGTGATTAATCGCTTCTAAGGATACATTACGAATGAATAAAGGCCTCAAATAAACAGTCTTTTCCGGATATCTTACTGATCCCTACGCCGTAAAATATTTTTAAATATCATGTATTTGTAGATTTGCTATAGCAAAACTTAATTGAGGTATTAAAGGAGCATTCTCATGATCTTTTTCCTGTTGTTGCATGTGGTGAAGAGAAAATGGAGGGGTAGGATATTTGACTTCTAGTCTAAAGTCGCGCACACATTTCATGTGTGCGCGACTTTATTAATGACATGATTAATTTCATGGATCACTTCTGAGGCACTTTGCGATGACATGAGCTGGAAGGACTATATACAGTAGAACCATTAACCCAATAAAAATATTTTTAATCCCAAAACATAACCGATGGTATACATTTTTTTAAAAGAGCAGCAAAATTTATAAACGTTGAGGAAGTATCTTCTGTTTAGAATTATTAACGTATTCATAAAATATTATATATATGTGCATGATCATTTAGATAGCTTTACAAATATTATTTAAGCAAAAAAATCTTGACAAAGCGTAATAAGCAGTCGTAAACTTGTAACCAATTGCGTGCTTGGAATTTTTCTGAGTATATTAACATTTGATATCAATTTTTATGCCTATTAATATGAATCTTAAGTAATATGATACACAATATCATGATTAATCTATATTTTCCTAAGATTTTTCTTGGAAACTGAGCTATTTCACCGCGAAGTCGTTGAAAAGGTGATTGTTCTTCTGGCCAAGGGAAGGGTACTTTTAATTTTTCGTATCTTTGTTTTAAAATGCCAAAACCATTGTTGTTAAATTTGAAAGAAGCATTGGTGTGGTGGCACCTGCCCCCCGAACGAAGCGTGGCTTTCCACCCCCAGGCATGTCTGCCTTTTCTCCGGGCGCCCCTGTCCCCCTCCTCCCTTTATCTCTTACGGCCACTCTCCAAATTCATAATAAAAAAGAAAAATTCAGCTCTTTGGTTGATAGGCTATGCCGAGGCTTAATGTAATACAGTCTCTCTTCTTGGCTGTTGAAATATTCTTTCGATATCACTCGTACACATTGCGTCATGATTGTCTGTTGAATTTATTTAAATCTGCAGATTTGTACTAGACTTTCGCGCAGTCAAACTCAGCAAACTTCGTTCAAGCATAAATCATTTCTTTGTCATTTACGGAAAATACAGTATTTTTAATGCCCTATTGAGGATGGAATTCTCAACTGATTACCACAAAATCAATAGTAATTTGATCGTAAGATTGTTTGACAGCAGCCTTCATTTCTTCCGTCCCCGGCTCTTTTCTGTCCTTACAGGTATTCCGTTTCATATTTCGCCTGGGTTGGCGTGATAAATTGACCCTCAGGTTGCTTCGGTCCATCATTTATTATATTAATTTGCTCTATCATATTCCTTAGTATGTGAATACTCATTCGTTCCGACCCAAAGTTGGGCCCATTAATTTGGACATTTCCTTCATGATAGTGAATTGTTAACAACTTTCATGTGGAATCAATATCAACTTGTGTTAGATAGTGTATTGATTTCTTTGTTGTAATTAGTCCACATTCCTCTTTATTTTGTTTATACCTATTGATATTAATTTTAACCTTATCTTTCCTGTTTCATTTTTGGCGAGTACCGTTAATTTTTTAAAAAGGTTTTCCTGTTATTGACCACCATTGGAGAACTTTTTTCCCCTCTAAATGCCCATTTTCTGATGACTAATTAGACCATTAAGAGTGGATGCCTCTTCTAAAAGAGTAGAAAGAGCATTCAGCAGTTAATCAATTAATGGACCAGCTCGAGTAACCTATGAATGAATTGCAGCTATAATGAAATGGATGTGTATTCCAGCGTTTTAAAGCCCTATGATTGGTATAGTTTTATTGAACTACATCCCATCGTGTTCTCAGTTTAGATCCTATATGTCTCAGGAAATTGGTATTGGCCCTAAAGTAGGGGTCTTTTGAAACTGGTCTTTTATGATATATAAAGGAGTAGCATGTGCTTCCACATGGTTAGGATTTTAAACCTAAATATTTATTTCGTTGCCAATTTGTATCAATTTCTAATTATCATCACCCATTATTATCAATTATCACAGGTTTTAGTTCTTAGTACTTATGACCTGTGCTTAGTACAATTCTTTAGATCCCGTTAAATAGTGTATTATATGGTTTTTGTGAATGAAAGTCTACTTTGAACGTTTTATTTCATACACTTATGGCTCAGTGAACCTTATTATGAACCTATTCCATTAAGTTACGCCGTAGTGTACAAACTTTCTGTTATTACGCGATTGGATACGTAGTGAAGTTTCAGTGATCACAAAATGACAGTGATTAGAGTTGTAATCTTAAATTTTTATCCTTATTTTTCCAATTCAATCATCCAAATCAATTCACACAAGTGCTCTTGACTGGATCACCAATATGGTTTGACATCGAAAAAATACTTCATATTGACGGTAAAATTTGGAGACTAATTTTGTATTTAGGCTTTAATGCCGAACAAGGAATTGAATCTTCTTTTAAAAATAAATATTAAAGCTTTTTATTCTCATACAAATTTAGACGTAAATTATTTCTTTTGCATTCATTTCCATGTCAATAATAGAGCTGACACATGACAAATAAGTGACAGGAGGCTAAAGGCTATAGAAAGCTATCAAATTTTCCCGATGTGATGTAACTGGAGAGTTCAAAGGAAATGAAGGATATTTCAGAGTAAAACGATTCTCCCTTAAAAAAGTTAAACAACAATAATATTCTTTTTGTACCGTGAGATCCTTGTTTTGTATGTTGGGCCGGGTACTAAACAGCTTAGGATCAGAAAAGATGGCCGACTAACTTCGTCTGCGTCGAAATTTGTTTTATGACACAACAGCCAAATTACTGTTACAATAGCCATGTCTAATTTGTTCTACAAAGTATCCACAAAGCCAGTGAAGAGGTTTCCTGATTTCTTTCGCAAACCAACGCTTGGATAAATTTGGAATCTCTCAACTTTCTTCACCTCCTAATATCTCCCAGCGAGAAAGTATGCAGATTACCCAGTGCACCAATGTCTCCCCTTGCATCCCCTAATTCATTCACCACTTTATTTAATCTCTCCCTAGTGCTCGCCAATCAATATTAAACATAAACTGGCTGGCGTCAAGAGCCACCGTGAACGCATTGCTGCTATGATTAGCAATGAGCTCGTGTCAGACATTCGTCATCTAGTTGAAAGTCATTGAAATATTTAAAAAAAACCAAATAAGTAAATGCCGCTGACAAGGAGTCATGTATTCAATCCTATGCTTTTCGAAAGTTCACCGGAAAACAAATTAGGAAAGTGAAGTGCCCGATGATGAACCGACAGGATTCCTCACACTGCTTAAATATTTATTTCAAGATGAAAAAACACTATGTAATAATCACAAACAGCCAGTTCATTGATAAATATTAAAAGATATGTCGTCAGAATCGACAACTGAGAAAAAATAGTAACCGTGAAGGACCTAAAAACTACACTTACAAGAGTTACAGGAAATTAAGTGTGTCGGCCCAAAAATTATTCTGCAACTTGAAATATGGTTAAAATATTTGAATTTTGCTAGGGAAGTTAAAGGAAGTACCAAAAAAAAGTTTTTGCAATAATTATAAGGGTGTGAGCTCATTATTGGTAAGTTTACACAAGCACCTGGAAAGGCTTAGCAAAGCCTAAAATGTTTCATCACTACATCTAAATGGATATTTTGTTGAATAATTTATAATTTGTATTACTTCTATTTCTGTTTGTATTATTTCAATTTGTTTTTTGTATTTTACATTGTAATTGAAAAAAATGCAATTTTAAAAAAAATTGAAATTTTGATGCAAGTGGATGACTTGCGGCTAGCTATCCTTGTTGTGTAAGCATTTTTATTAATGAAAATGACGCAATCTTCTATTCAATATGTATTTTCATGTGTGGTTTTGTATTTCATCTCCCCCATTGGTGCGCATTTCCTTAATAAGGATTAAGAAATACTCCCCTGTCACCTCAACTTTTCGTCGAGGTCAACCGTTCCCTTCTCTTGTATGGACGGAAAATCCCATGCAAATTTTCTAACCTTCATCATTTCACGCATTTACTCCTTATTTAGAATTCTCTGTTGCATGCAACTCTGGAGGACGTCTCTCAAGCGCAAAATTTCCTCATCAAATGATAAGTTAAGCATAGCTACAGATCATATGCCGGTCGCAATTTTTCCTCTCACCTCGCCTTCTCGAGGATATCACAGTTTTTCTTCCAGGATGAAACTTTTTCTGTTTTTCATTTGAGTGTAAATTGCTATTATTTGCATTTTATACTATAACTTCCCTTTTGCACCTGAATAGAATTCCCCTCACTAGTCTTTACACAGTTCTCCCTTGATTTTTTAAAGTGAATAAGTCACTAAATGTAACCCTATTTTTTAGTGCATGTAAGTATTTCTCACAAATTAAAAAAATTGTTCTCTATTTTACCGTTTTCTGTTACCGGTATCTGTTAAGGTCCTCGGTGTCTTTGATCTCGAATAAAACGGTTAGATGAAAAATGCGATTCTTCAGTTCTAAGGAATGTAGACCAAAGTATCACTTTGGTCTATCAACTCTTTTTGTGTCATATCCTTTTGCTCACTTGTAACCTCATGACTGATTTGCTTAAGGAAAATTTCGGATGCCCACGTGTTTGCATTATTGTCGGCCTCAGGTTTCTTGATTCCTTGTTTGTTTCAAAAAACATTGTGGGTTGCTTTCTCAGCTCAAACTCAAATTTTAATTCTGGTCTTTGTTGCTAGTAATCTGACGAGAATTCTTGAGCGTCAGGTATTCCTGAATTTTATCATTGAGTGCTGAGGAAAATTCAGTGATTTTTAATAGGACGTAAGCAAGTTTTTAGGCGTTTTTGATGATTCACGGTAATTTTTATACATAATAGCCAAACCTCTGTACCATTCATCATATAGCTTTTGTATGCCTCCAATTTTGGAGGAACATCTACTTGTTCATAAGTGGATATCGTTCCTCAGTATTTTATACTCGATTTCCAGTATTTAAACTTCTCGACTCCTATGGATTCAGATAATATTTTACACTCTCATATCCATTCATTAAATTTTGTGAGGTCGAATTATCCTGCATACTCAACCATAAACCTCAACTTGAGAACAGGTGCTGCGTGAATTTGTAATCGTGCATCAATTACATTGGTTTTAGAGCCCATTCCGTCGTGCAAGGTTTAGAGTCTTCTTTACGATCTCCCGAGTAGCCCGTGGAGCAACTATAATGATGCAAAATTGAGTTCCCAAATGTTAAACTTAAAAGCTGGCCTTTGATGAAATGGAATGGGGGGGTATGGGATGGAATAGGATGAGACGAATCAATTTGATTTGGGATTTTCATGATAATATAAACGCAGTGAGACGACCATGACTGATTTTCAGCGTCTCTCATTAAATAAAGACTTTAGTGCTTAAGCTAGTGATATTGAGATTGAACTTCCGGCCTGCTGGTGGGAATAGGTGGGTGACATCGAAGCTAGAAAAATAAATTATTTAATAGCGTTAGAAAAAACCTTTTGCTTGATGTCCCTATTCAAATTATATGGTAATTACGTATTTATCTGATAATCTCCGTCGTTATTCTTTCCAGATTTAATTATGTTCAAGCTAATAGTTGAACTCATCGTATTGGGGCATCATTGGTAATAACAAATATGGGGAATGGCTTCCGAATGCATGTGTGATGCTGTGCGAGGTTATAACTTTTAGCAACTCGAATTGTGTACATCCACGCGAAAGTGGGTCATCATTGTCACACATATCATTAATTTTTATTGGATAATTAATGACGAGCTAATATTTAATCTCCACGTGCTATTTCCGACTATTTTTTCTTATTCTCTTTAGCAAACACTTATTGATGACATAATTATGCACTGAAATTTAATGGATAAATTGTAAGGTAAGGTAAAAGGTGTAATGTCATATCATTTCTAGGGGAATATTCTTTAAATTTACCATACACACATACCCATCACGCCGTTCCCTTCCGGGGTAGGCACAGTCAAAATGTTTCACTATTAATACATAATTGTACACCTAACTCTGCTTCAATAATTTCCTCCATACTGACCTATCCTTGTAAACCTCTTTTGCCTCATTTACCCCCATACACTGTTTCATACACGCCCTCCTGTTTTTAAAACTCCTAATATTCCTTCTCCTAAGAATTTCCTCAATCACATTCAAACACAACTTTCTCGGCCTACCTCTACCTCTCACACCATTCATTCTACTCTCACATATCTGTTTCATTATTCGACTCTCATTCATTCTCTCAACATGGCCAAACCAACGAAGTATACTCCATTCATACACGTCCATTACCGGAGCATTTAACCCACATTCATTCATGACCCACTCATTCCTGACCCTATCCATCCTACTTATGCCGCATATACTCCTCAAATAACTCATACCCACGGCGTTTTGTCTACTCTTATGTCTATCCTGACATACCCATGTTTCACCCACATATAGCAAAATGGGAAGAAGTACACTTTTGTACACGGCAGTTTTCGCTTCCTTAGAGAAGCATTCATTCCTTGATATTCTCCACATGCTACCTACCACTTTTCTTCCAGCATTCGCACGTCTCTTTATCTCCTCTTACCACAGTCATTAAATGTACTTTCCATCACATCTTTACTGAATCTATATCTTAAAAACAGCGGTAATTACCTTGAATATATTCGTAATGATTGTTAAGAGATATTTTTTTTATTTTGCATCATGTTCAAGGTTTGATTTATTTTTATAACGTTTTGTGGCATGAGTATAGCATGGGTTAAAGATTGCTTTTCCTTAATCCCATTCATCAAACTCACCTGAAAGTTTGTATGAATATGCTTCAAGTGAAAATTATTTCTGGTAATATTGAATTACGGTTAGAAAGTCTTTATATCTAGCTCTGAAGCGGGCGAGCCTATCCATGCGAGGTGCCATTAAATCGGTAGAATATATAAGGAACGATAACTGAAGCGTTTTTAATGAGGGATTCATGGATTTGATATTTGAAAAATATATGCCAGATGGAAGAAATTAACAAAATGAAACTTAACTTACGGTTAGCTATTTGCCTTGATAAGTGCGCGATGGGAATTCGCGGTCTTTTGACACACCTGATTCTATTTCTTCGAAGTTATTCATATCTTAATGCTTTTTCTTGATAGACTTCATGGGGAATTTCATTTTCTGCATGGGAAAATCGGTCGCTGGGATCGAGACAGAAAATTTTTCACTAAGCATGAAAACTGAAAAGAGATTATAAGTGTGAAATTTGCTGCTAATCGTTTTTCTATAGAATTAGTGATTTTTTGCCTTTTTTTAATAACTATTTTTTGCAAAGGCTCTATCTTCCATTTGACCTTTACTCATTTCATCATTTAATGTCTCTTTGGTTTAGGCCGATTTAAACCTATTTATATATTTCTCACCCAGTGGACCTTCTAATGCGAGTTCGTTAGGTTCTCTATCTTCGTAGCTGGCAATGGAATCCATTTGTCCATTTGAGAGTCAGGAGTCCAGGACTGCGCCTTGGGATTGAAGGTTGGGAGTTTCGGATGTCGAGGGGAGGCGGGTATTGTGCCATGAAGAGCGAGAATCCTGGGAATCAGACGGTGGCGCTCGCGGCGGAGGCTCTGCGAAGCTCTTGGCGATTGAACGCGCATGTGGGATGGTGTGAGGTTGCGGAGAGGTGAAGGGTGGGGGGGTGGTGGATGGAAGGAAGGGGGAGGACCCCGGTGATGACGTCAGCGACGGCAGGCTGTCGAGTGCAACGATGCGATATCTACCCCCTCGCTTCCTCTCCGATTCTCCCTCCCCTCCCCCTTCCTCCACCCCCGCATACCTCCCCATTCCGCCGACCGCACGCCCTCGGAGGGAATACTACAATCAAGCGATTTACTCGGCGCCCCGGGAATTTCAGAGACCAATCATTTTTCGAGGTTGTTCCGAAGCTATATTCGAAAAAATCTTGATTTGTCTGTTGCCGTCCTTTTGCGGTTGGCTGGAATAGTCCTCCATTTGAACCATTGGAACTCACCCTCTCTCCCCCCTTTTTTATGCGATCTGCATCTGGCGTTCTCTTCTTGTGCTTTTAACTCAATTAAAATTCAAAACTTTACTCGTTGGAGACTCGAGAACGATCCAACTCGTGTATTCATACGTCTCGAAGTACCTCTGCGTTCAACCGCGTCCTGTTGCCGTGTTGTTGTCAAGCTATTAGGATTTAACTGCCAAATTTTACTTCTTACACTTGAATAGTGTGGAAATTCTAAGTCTTGTTGGAAATTTTCTTAAAATATGTTAAGCATAAGGTATTGTAAATCCAGCTTTTCCCTAATGATTGAATGATTTGTGTTAATGCCATGATCAAATAATGTACTTTCACATATGACTCTCTAGAATCCCAGAGCTTATTGCATACAATGCCGGCGGAAAATATCCAATTTCTTTATAATTAATATCTTTCAGGGCAGCGTGTAGAATAGCCTTGGATTTTATTGGAGTTTAAAATCTCATCGATAGCCGTCGTATCGTAAAACGTCATCGTATGCGAGAAAACTGATGACAATAGTGCTCTTCCTTGTCCTTATCATGGTAATCGTGCACTTTTAATAAACCGGTTTATTAAAATCAATATTAAATGCTAACCTAGATTAGTCTTCGTTATCAAATTTCTTGAAATGCGCAAGCATAATTACGAAAGGAATGTACGTTAACTATTTTTTGCCACACGAGCACCTCTGGGGTAAAGTTCTACAAAGAAATATGTAATGAAATTTTAACGTCCAAACCTCTCATTTCTTATTCGCTTTGTTTAATTCAGCAACTCAAATCCTTGGTGCTCACTAGACTACAAAACCAGGAGGTTTTTTTTTATTTTTAGTTTAATCTAATAAAGTTGTTCCTTGACTGATATACCGTATATAAACACGTTTTTCTCATTGATTATATGCAAGTTCTCATTCCTTCCATATGTATTTATAACGCCCAAAATGTAAGAGCTTTTCGCTCCCTCTATTTAAGCCTATACGGGAAAAACTAGATCAGTCTTAGCTCGAGTCTTCGGCCTCCCATTTCATTTTTTATAAAGCTTCTGCCTCCTCGAAAGAAATGGAATTTTGGAATGAAGAATAACTAAGCCGACTTTGGTATGATGGAACGATTCGAAGGAACATTTTTGCTAGAAAATACTACCGGTATGTTTTTCCATTCTTGCTTTTTTTCAAATCGCTTTTATCTTGCAGAAAATTTTTTCAAGTAAGATGCTGTGTTCGTTTACTTAGATTGATATGTCGATGAGATTTAATTCAGCGATTTTTTGCATAATCTCTAATTTAAAGTCTCCATGGATATCCACTCTTCTTAAAATGCATAATCGTAAAATAAGATTAATCAAGGGAATTGAGCTCTACGGCCTCTCAAGATAGCAAAATTAAGTGAGCCTCCAATGGCCGTACAAAAATAAGACGTACTAATATTTCAAATATTCAATGCCGAGGTTTTCGAAGTGGGTCGCGTGTTATAAGTAGCCTGCAAATGAAAACCTTATTCGTGTTTTGTTCTCATAAAGTCCTAGTCTTGGGAATAATGCCACTGAATTAGCGGTCATAGGTAACCATCGCATGCGATGTATATTACTCCATTCTTTCAAATTCTTTCGTGACCAAAAGCGCAAGCATGCCTATTCTCGTGACTTCAATTGGCCTTCATTTATCCGACAAATGAGAGCTAAGTCAGTAGCCACTAAAGCCACACTAATTTTCGGTTAGCTTACCTTAACATCGCCAAGTTTCCCATTTCTGACAACTATTCATACATGAAATGCTCCTTTGGCATTTTGTAATTCCAATGGAGCCGCAGAGTTTCGAAAGGTTTCGTTTGGTGGTATATTTCATAATGGCTGAACCGTTCAGCATAATTTTGATGCGCCATTGTAAATCGAACTGAAATTCGAATTCATCTTATTCACATGCCATTATCCATCACATGGGAATATATATGTTTACCATTGGAAAATAAATTATTTTCTTTCATAATTTAGCGAGTTCTTAATAGTTCATATCCTGAGAACTGTAATATAAGCGTCAATTCAACGTGACGCAAATTTCATGGAAAAGTACCTAATCTCAATATGTTTTACTAACTTCTTCGCATTCTTTACTCCTTGTTGAGGAAATTTCCAAAAGGCAATAAATAATAGTGCAGTATCTTTTGCTATCAAATACTTTGTAAAGTAAGTAGTCTCTGCGAGCCTCTTAGGCTCCCTGAACGTCGTGAAACGTGCGGGAAGACATGGGCGATCGAATGAGTCTGGTCGCATAGACTATTGCAGAGCGACCTGACCCAAATGTTTGCATGTTTCCTTTGTTCCGGTTCCTCTTTCTTCTTCCTGTTTAATCTCCGGTCGTCCAAATTCTTTTCCATGCTACCTTCTTTGGGTCATCTATCCTTGCGGATCCCATGTAACACAATCTCTTTGTCATCTCTCGTGTATCCAACTCTCATCTTTCGACACCAAAGTTTGGGAATCACCTTCCGAAGTTCTTTTGTTTACTCGCCGGCGCCCTTTCCTTCACTTCTTTTGGAGGACCCATCCTTACTTCCTTTATCCCCCCCCCCTTCCCAGCCCCTCCACGCCACTCCTCCTATACCTTGTATCCTCCCGCCTTCGGGGCATTGCCTAAAAGCCACTCCGACCTCTCAACCCAGCCCTAACCTCCGGCGCCATCTTACTTTTTCTGCCTCTACTTTTAGTCGCTCAGCCACTCGCCCTAGACCTCGTTATTTGCCATCGCCTTCAATCTCCATCTTCTTTCTCTTTCCTGACTCTTTTTGTGAATGTTTCTTTGTGACGGAGCTTTTATCTTCTCTTTCTCCTTCTTCCGAACCATCTCAACGGCCTCCTTTTTCCTTCTGCCTTCGCTCCCATCTCAACATGGCTCCTTACAAAAATATTCGCTCGTTAAGACTCAGTGTTCCACATTCATCTTGGAGACATCGTTTTGGTGAGAAAATAGAGTTTTTCCGCCTGAGTTCTCACACCTTAAAATGTTACGTTTTTAGTTGGGAGTTAATTCCATCACCATGTAATGCCTGACTATTTTTTTAATATTTCATTTGTGTGTCGCAAAAACCACCATCGTTTTGGTTGAGAAATAATTTTTACGAAAAATTCCTGCATTCGCTTCAAAATTCTCTCAGTAAATTCTAAGATGGGATTTTATTCCCGTTTACTGGATTTTGGTCCAGGATGTTCCCAACAGTCTAAGGTGTAAAAGTCCAACCCGTTTAAGTATTCAACCGGACTTATAACAAAACCGGTGTTTGAACGAGGAAAGAAGTTAGCGTGGTTTGGCGGTTTTTACTCAAAATTATGCGTTGAAGCATCAATATAGTTTAACATTTTTCATTACCTGTTAATTGTAAATTATTTTGATCGCATATTTCCCTCAGTTAATACTCAGATGCATCCTGGTCATGTCTAACTTGCATTTTCGCCGAACGAGACACATTGTTTCTTTCGTAATTTCTCATTTTTTCAAATAGTTTTCATTGCTCAGGAGGTTCACAGTGACATCAGGGTTGGAGTGGCAAGTTATTTCTTTTCATTACGCAAACTAAGTCTTTTTTATAACTGTGCTCCGGTTGTTTGATGTCCAGACGCCTTACATCCATTCTTCATTAAAGGAAACATAATTTTTTCATTTCGTTCTCCATTGGTTTTTCCAATAAAGCATTCCAATAAAGACATGCATTCAAAAGTTTTGCAATTATCGCGTAGGCACAAAAGGAACGCGTGATGCGGCCTTGCCATGTTTGCCCGAGGCAACGCCTTCAGGTGAACTCTCCGCCCGTACTTCAATTCCCGGACTCACTTCCCGGACATTCGTGAAACGCGTCCGTCTTTCTCTTCCCCGTCCCTTCAACTCCGTCCACGGTTTCATTAATTTGCTTCATCATTTTCATCTCATCCTCCTCCTCTTCCTTTATTCTTTGCCATCTTCTCCCGCCTCCCGTCCAATAATCTCCCCCTCTTTCTTCTTCTCCTCATCGCGTTTCCTGCCCTCTCTCTAAAATCCTCGAGCGCTCCAGTTACATCCCCGCTCAACTCGAAGCATGTCTCCCTCCCCTTCTCATCAGGTCTCATTCATCCGAGGCGATCTCCCTTTGATCGCGATATGCCGACATTTCTAACTCACTCTACCCTCTCCATCTTTTATCTTTCCGTTCCAATCGCGCTCACGGATCTGTTCCCCAAAGAGGGCGAAGTCCCCTTACACACACCGCCTTCTGTACAGCGCGTCCCTTCCCACACGATATGCGCTTACCTGCGTGCTACACGCATTCTTTTCTCTCTCCCCTCCTCCGAACTCCTAACTGATGCTCGTTCCTCCCCCTATTTCACTATTGCCCCCCCCCCCCTTTGTGCACAAAGTGTATAAACACACACAGGCACGCACGCATGCATACACGTATGAAGACAATTGAGTGAGCCACGGGTACCCGCTGCGAGTGTGGAATGAAATTGCCGCTGCAAATTCTCATTATGAGAACCAGTTCGGCATGCTTTATCGTTTTTTCACTCGCTTGTCTCCACGCCAATTAATGCTTTAATAATGCTGATGAGTTGGGGCATTTATTTCTTTTATTTATTGTTCCTTCCCCAGCTCATTTCTTGACAGCTGGAAATTTATATCCATCCCGCTTGATCTGTGACTGTCTGCTCTCTAGCCCACAAGCTCCTTGCAGCAGTGCTTCTTATTCACATTGAAGTCTGTACACCACCGCAAGAGAAGACTTATGTCTGTTTATTTATAACTGGCTTACCTGCGGCTCATTTTCTAATTAGAAATTCATTTCATAAGCTAGCTTCGCGTTTCTGTAGCTGAGTGCTGATATATAATCGCTGTTAGGAGATATTTTACAATGGTTCAAGTAATATCTTTCCGCGTCCATGATAGGTTTATTACCCTAGTAAGATTAGTTTTTGCTTTCCGGGTGAATATATGGGAAGCTCTCGGTAAAAGTCACGGTGATAGCGAATTATTGCAATGGCGGTACAATTATTTCTCAAAGTATACTCAATTGCTTGAGCTTGCGCGTCAGATAAAGTAGGTCTATGTCCAACCATTGGCGGATAAATATATTTCTGTGCAAGTTCATTCTCTTCAAGTTCTTTTGTATGATCTATTTCCGTACATCAATAAATTTTTCAAAATGTTTCTTTCACGTCACGAATGAATATGGAAATATAATGCAAATTTTTAACTTGACATTTTTGTCTCATAGTATTGATAGAACTGAAGCTGGTCGACGTGCGGGAATATAATTTTACTATATATATATTAAAGAAAAGGAAATATCAAACCTACCAACCGTCAAAAATATCTACATTTTCACAGCTGCCACCCTTACCATACGAAATGATCCATTCCATTCTCCCTATCTGTTCGTGCGCATCGAATCTGCAACTCCAAAAATTCTCTCGACCACCACCTTCAAAATTTAAAAAATGCTCTCCTTAAACGCGGCTACCCCTCCCCCTCTACTTGATAGTCACATTCTACCCTCCACCACACCTTATACTCCTCGTCCCAGACCCACCTCCGAATCGCCTTTAAACCTTTGTACCAAATTCATTCCGGGACTTCATCGAGTTAACCTCACCCTCAAATCACTGTTTTCTATATTGCGAGACAGCCCACTCACAGCAGATTTAATTCCCAAATGTCCTACCCTCACCTTCAAAAGACCAGCCAACCTGCGCAATATTCTACGCCCCCGCCAATCCCCTCCCACCATTTCTCCTCCTTAATTCCCTGGTACCTTTCCCTGCCATAGACCTCGCTGTAAAACCTGCCCCTAATACGTAACCTTTCTACTTTCCTAAGCCCTAACAACCCGACCCCATTTCCTATCTCTTGCCATGGCAGCTGCACATCTTTTTATGTAGTTTATCTCCTTCAATGCAAATTATGCCCCTCTTTTTACGTGGGGGAAACTAGCAATCCCTTATCCATCCGTATGAACGGCCAAAGATCCTCTCCTCCCAAATTTCCCGTTGCAAAACATGCCTCCACTAACAATCTTCACTTCGACTCCTGTTTCCACCTCACCATCCTCCACGCCCTCCCCGCTGATGCCTCCAATACAGAACTTAAAACTACTGAGATGTCAATAATCTGGTTCTGCAAAGCTTTTTCCCCCCCTGGACTCAATATTCTCTATTAACTCTCTGCTTCTTTAAAGTCTCATTAACTCTTCTCTGTTTCTTGCCCCCCCCCCCCAATCCCAACATCAACCAACCGGCCCACTCACTTCCCCTCACCTGAATTAGCCCGTCTTTTCCTACACCCTACCTGTCACCGCCCCTCCATTACATTGTTGCTACTCCGGTTCCTTCCCTGTTCTAGTGACCTCCCAGTCCCCTTTCATTACTTTGTTGCAACTTTTCCCTCTGTTCAGTCAGCCAGGCCCAGGATCATTAACCTCCCTGATCACTCTGTTACTTTGTTGCTTCTACCCCCCCCCCCTCCCCGTGCCTTTCCAGTTCTAGGCGCTTCCTAGTCCCCTATCATCATAACTTTGTATCAACCTTCCCCATGCCAGCCCCTTCAGCCAGGCCCAGCATTAATAACCTTCCCAGTCCCCCCTCTCATAACCTCCCCTCTCCTACCCTCATTGAAGCAGTGCATTCTCGAACAAGCGATACCTCTCTATGGTAGATTCATGATTAATTTGTTCAAGGGAAAAGTGGATTACTTTAAAAAGAAATGTTCCATGTGAGTTCGGAGTTAATATAGTCCAGCGTAATAACTAGATGACTCAACTATGAATAAGTATGGGTTAATAACAAGAATGCAGTTTTGATAAGATACTTGATGTGCTCGATGCTTCGAGGCAAATATTATTTTATAGAATATTTCTGTGCGTCTGATTGAGGGACAGAACAACAAAAATAGAAGAAATTATGGAGAGTAAGATGCCAAGACAATACCTTTAATTTGAATTCTGCTATAACTCTTCGAAAAAAGTTATTATTATCTGGTACGATCAACCTCGCTGTCTCATTTGTTATAATGCAAGGCATTGTTTTAAGATCATTTGTGTTTTATCATTTCATGCCCTGAATGAATACATACACTTATGCATGAAGATCGCCATTAAAAAAATCATCGGATAAAATCCCGGCCAAAATTATACAGCTTGGTGGTTTAAATAGCAAGCAAAGATAACATGAAATTGGGTCATCCAGATTCAAATCCCGATCCAGTCAAACGATACTTTTCAAGGTGACTTTCATCCCCTAGATGCATCCCCATTGCTCCCGTGTGAGTCTGCTCTCCGTCTCATTTGTGCCATGGCAATGATTGAAATATTTTCTCATTAAAGCTGTAGCAATTCAGCACTTGCTCAAGCAACCGATTGTAGGCGAATGGACGAATTCTTTGCGGATATTCTCCTTTTTGAACGCTCGAAAAAGATTTGTAGCAATTACTAAGAATCAGGGGGGCTGACAAAGAGCTTGAAAAGAATCGAGACGACGCGACGCCACGTCTAGAGTGAAGCCCTAGAGTGCAAATGTTCCCTCATCTCAAGCGACCCACTTTGTAGAGACGTCTTCTTGAGCTGCCCTGTTTCAAGAAAGCCAATTCAACCCCTAGTTGAAAAAATATTGACTTTTGAGTAAATTTTTTGCATTCAAGTAATGCAGTTTCTGAAGAATCGTTGAGACAGTAAGCCAGAGATGAGTTACACTCATTAATTTCTTATATGTAAAAATAAATAATGATATTCATTAGCACTTATTTTGTGTTCTTAAGCTCAACCGAAACTTTTATATAGAGTCATGTTGCAATTTATCCGCATCTAAAACCCTCATTTAATCAATTTTTCTTTGTTCAATGAACTGTTTGAACGCATTTCGTTGAGGAACTCAAATACTGTCTGTTATGGCACCACCGTGGGAAGACGTCACACAATAATAAGGGTTCTTGCTGAGGCGTCGAGATGAGCAGAATAAGAATACAAAGATTGGCTTTACTGGTCTTTATTACTTTCATAGATATTCACAAACACAAAAAGAATCGCACACACAAATATATGAAAAGAGAGAAAAAGGAGAATCGTACACGGGGAGCAAAAGATGGATCTATAGAGTAAGTACTAGGAGCCAATATGGCTTGCGGATCTTACCAAGAAGCGGGATTTCTTGACGTGGGATGAACGACGTGTCGACCGAGCAGAGTAACTAGCTCTATGTAACCACCAACTGACCTTTCCATGGTGCTCACAGTAGCCCTTTATATACGATTATCTATTCCGTCTTCTCTGAGGAAGTGAACGGATGGCTTCCGCTTTCACCTCCAACGAGCCGAAAAACATCCAGGATAACGACACTTTTAGCCGAACGTCGCAAACAATATATAATTGGATTTGGGGACAAATCAGGAGAAATCGGAAGGTTGAGGGGCCTCTCTCTCTAAATCCAGCTCACAACATGTCTACACTTATTAAGAAACTTATAATTCATGTTGGCTCTAAATTCACCTGCATTATCTTACACTGGGCTTTAATTTTGTAAGCACACATTATTCGACTTCGAACAAATATTTTCTGGCTAGAGTGGGTATGATTTACGCTTTGAAAACCCTATTCAAGGCTTTCAAGTACTCCTGTGGAGGCGTTAACATGTTTCGACATATTTGATATCGAGTGCAGCGAAAAATGTATTAGAAAAAATAAAGTCGTCCCGGGGAAGAAGTATTTTTTTGCTTCCTTCCTTTGAGCCGTAATAATAAGGAATTCCATGGTGGGGTTCTCGAATGCCTTCTCCCATCTCGATATCTTCCATCAATTTTTTCCTTGGCTCAGAAAACCCGCCATGGCCGCCCCTTCCCTCGCAAACCTCTTGCAGCCTCTTCCTCCATTTGGGAGCCCAGAAAAGCCCGTCCTCCCCCCGCTCCTACCCCCCACCCTTCCCGGCAGAGCATCCACTCGCTCCAAAGATTAGTCCTGGGCGCCCACCGCCCATCGGGGATTTGGACGCTTCTCTCCGCCGCCGATGACGTAAGCCGAGGAGGGCGAGGGTGAAAAATAGAAGGGCGCGCATCCTTCCCTTCCTCCCTTCCCCAAAGCATCCCCCCCCCACTCCCTCCCTCCCCAAAGCATCCCTCCCCACTCCCTCCCTCTCCATTCCCCCCCCCCTCGTCACCGATAAGTCCTGCTCGCGGGAGAGAGTAGGGCAGCAGCGCCGCTTCGACTACAAGCGGCGAAAGGGCGTCACCGCTTGGGGACCGCCGTCATCTGAGGCGCCAGGCGCCAAATTTGAAACTTGCGCGGGAAACCGCGAAGTGATATTGCCGCTTACTAATCGATCACGGATAGTTATGGTAGTGCGAGCGAGATAGATCCCTAATCAAAATAGAGACCATATTCGATATATACGTTTTAATTTATCCAGCTGTAGGGGATTGGATAAAATATTTCATTATTAATGGTTCATTAATATAGTTATACATGACAGAAATAGTAAGTAATCAAATGAAAATATCTAAATAAGTCTTCAACTTGATTCATTTTTTTCACGTGGTTCGTTTGAAACAACATCAAAACGGAAGGTTTATCCCTACCGGAAGGAATCCGGAAAGTTTGTGATCCCGAAAAATTTACTGCGGTGGCAATATCATTAATTCTCTAAATAGTTGAGAAAACACACAAACTGCACACTGTTGATTTTTTGCAAGATCTATGTGAAGGGAATGCCACATTTTTATTATAAGGTCTCTCTGAAGTGCATACACATACCATTTTCCGCATAAATGGGCTCTCATATCTTGGCAAATATCTCGGAAAGTAATGTGGTAAGGGGTTGAATTTTCTATGCCAATGGAAGGGTGGGTGACATATATTTTTCTTTAAAATGCGACCAAATTTATTGATTTCTAGGTAAAGTTATATTCCGCTCAAACTACCTTAAACGGGTGTTTGTCTAGTTTTCCGAGCACTCTGGGATACAACTCTAGCATCTCTTGGTATGCGTTAGATTGTTTTGTTCAATGAATTAACTATCACTGTGGCATGATATCCTTGACTTTCTTCCGAGAGCACATTTAAATATGACAATATCAGGAACCACCGAGTAAGAAGAGGAAGAGGATGAAAACATTTGAGTAAAGAGCCTTGGTAAACATATATTTATTTCAAAAAACTTCATAAATCTCAAAATTCTAGTCACCACGTATTGGCCAATAGTCGTTTCTTTCCAGTTACATTTATATCCAGTTTAAATTAACAGTGGTCAATGGTTGATTTGTCCAATTAGAGAGAATGGGAGAAAGTCGTACAACGGAACAGATTTGATAGTAGAGTAAATGGTGTGAGAGAAAGAGGTAGATCGCTACAAGTTATGTGTGAATATGGTAGAAAAAACTACAAAGAAAAGAAATGTTGAGCCTTAAAAAAAGGAGAGTGTATATGAATCAATACATGTGTGCAAGTTAAGTGACAGTGGATGGTAAAGATAGGGTTCTACTTTGCGCACAGCCCATTTTTAATGTTGTAGACATATGAAGAATTATTATGTCCATTCTCTTGCACTGCATCAGTACCATTCTCTAAAAAACGCAAGTTTTCTACTGAAAACTTATGATTAACCCTTCAATTACTTACATAATTATGCGTATTCTCATATTTGGAGTTCTTTAAGTTACTGAAGTACGTATTTTGTATTTATAGAATGAGTAATACGAAAGTAAACTTTCATGAAAAAACTGAAGTGGTCCTTAAGTTGACAAGATATTTAACAGTAGTATGGCAGAAATTATAAAAAGGAAGCCAGCTGTATGGGGCTAATTTCAATGATTAGATTCTTTGACTTTGCCCAACCCAAAAGCAAATGGCGGATGTATGAATGAACTTAATGATTCGGGGTGCGCAATGATCACGTTTATATTAAAGTACTCGTGATCATCAACAATCCATATATTTACTATTGACCGTACTTTTGATGTAACTGTTTAAATTTTCATTTGTCTTCTATTTATTGACAATATTTAAATGTTTTATATTTTTATTCTGACTGGACGTAGAAACTTATATATTCCACCGCAGGATGCATATATATAATGTTAAGTATCAGTGCCATGCTCTAAAAACATGGATGTCACCACTGAAATTGCATGATTATCCTTTAAATTACTTACAAAATAATGCATATTCGGAATACTTGTAGATACTGAAGTACGTATATCGCATTTGTAGAATTAGTAATACGAAAGTTTTTTTTTAATGTGGTCCTGTAAGTTGACAAGATATTTCATAGTCACGTTGTTACAGAATTTATTTACGCTCGAAATTAAAGGCTTTTATTGAAAATAGCCATCAGAAAGTCCTAGAGAATGGGTATGACAGATTTACTTGAGACTGTAGTATTGATTCTATTTCCTTAATCTCCATACGCCTATAACGTTAACAATGGGCTGTGCGCAAATGTGAACGTAGAAGAATGTGTACATCACTTAAATATCAACCACCGTGTTTCATCAGCATTGAGTCTCGTTACATGGAGTTTCAAACAGCCTCGAACTCACGAGTGATGTATTGTGACTAATGCATGTATTTTATCTTGAGGAATGAATGCTAATTTGTTATAGCATGGGACTGACCAGTAATTCAGTCCACAACAAAATATGGCAGCAATTAATTTAGATTTATTTTTTCACGGTGAGAACGCTCAACCTCTACTAAACTACTGAGTATTGAAAATTTATGGGATCTCGTGTATGGCCTTCTCTGGGGAAGCAATTTTTTTAGCGTGTTCCGAAACCCACCCAAGTTGATGCTGATGCCAACTTACATTTTTGCGGCATCGAATGAATATGTGGGACATTTTTTCCGCATCGTAAAATGATAAATTAATGCGTTGAATTCGTTCCTCTCCAGTGCCCTTGGTAATTGCTTTGCGTGCTTCCCCATAGGCAGGGCGAGCGAGTTTATTAATTTTCTCCGTTGCAGTGGGGTTAATTAAGCTTCCGCAGGTGTGATTACGTACGTGCCTCGGCCGCCGCCACATTCATCGAATTCGAAGCATCGGTCCCTGCTGTGGCAATCTCTATATCCCTCTTCACTCTCCCATCCTGCCTCCAACCCCTCCTATAAAGGAACATTCCCCCTCTTCAGTCCCCATCCATTCGAAAGCATTCTCCAGGGACCTCATCCGCGAACTTGCGTCACTCGTACCTCCACCGCTGTCCGATGGGTCGACGGAAGATTGGGTCCCTTGGGACTTAATCATTGGTTTATTCGAGGGATAGAGCCACCCGTCTCTCTCTATTAGAACTCTAGTACGGGGAAAATGTACTAAATCCTTTCGTTGTTATCATTTTTAAAAATTTTCCCTTAACTCTAATGGAGGAAAAAGAGAGGTCGGATAGTACGTTACCGTCTCTTGAGGGAGGAGACCCTAGATCGATGACCGGAAACCCACACACAGCTCATAGACTCTGAAAATACTTGAAAGAGAACTTTTTTCCAATCGAACACCTGTGATCGCCCCCGAGTCCCTTGATGTCCTAGGGGGTCTTTGTATTATGCCACAAGCTCTCAAGGGATCGGACACTTGAAGTTTATTAGCGGACAATCCGGGGACAGTGCTCCATCGGCATGCAACATAGTTACGTCATGAATACCTCCCACAGAGTTTTTAATGTGAAAGATAGAAATATGACTATTTTCTTAGAACGTTCACAAGATATATAACGTTTATTTTCGTTTTTCATTGTTTTTCGTTTCTTGCGATATAGTATTGAGTGTATTTTTTGTTTAATTTTTATATTGTTGGAGTTTGTTTCAAGTGTGGAGTTGTAATAAAAGAGTCCAATTTCACAGTTTTCGACAAGTGTGTTTTTTTTATGAGTGTATCAAAACACCTTCTTTACGATACTTAATTGTAATTATTTGTACTCTTCCTGTCAGAGTGATTTATGGTATACCGTTTCAATTTTCAAACGTGCCGTCTATCGCACTCTTTCTCCTTGTAGCTTACTATATTTTCAGCCTTTCCCATTCCCATCCAATTTGCTTACTCTCTCCACCTCCCTCTTATTCTTTTTTCGATGATGGCTCTCAACACGCTCTTATTTCTAATTCTTAGTCTTACACTTATACACACGTGAGTGGGTGCTTCAATCAACTAGTCTCATCAGATTGAGTGAAATTGGCTGATTTTTAATCTGGTGCTAGAGCGACTGAAATTAGGTCCATCAAAATCAGTCTTAGAAAAGTCTATTTGGTGCAGAATTAGGTTCAAAACTCTCTCAGTAATCTAATTTCGGCCGCGTCTTCACCATTATTCCAGGTGGTGGCTTCTTCGCCTAAAATCCCCATTGTTAGCGACCATTCGTTCTTTACCTTTCCCACCACTTCCTCCGTTTATCCGTGGCTTCATCTCCTTCTCTTTTCACTTACTTGCCTCTTAAGTCATTCCCTCTGAAAATGCCCGCGGCTCTTCCACTCCTCACATCCACGCATGTCCACTCTCAACTTTACTATCCGTTTCGAAAGGCTATCGGCGGCACCCAGAGTGTGTTTTGCCCTTAACTTCCGAGTTTTTGCTGACCGCCTGCGGGATCAAAACTGTTCCTACTCCCTTGAGCCATTCAGCCGAGCGTCTAATGGAGTCGTTTTGGTGGAGAACGAGGCGGATAAGAGAAAGCGAAGTGCGACTCTCTTGAGAGGAATTATACTTTATCGGGCGAGCTGAGCGCGGAGTGACTTTTATTTTCTCCGCCATTTACCGGGCACCTCCCCTGCTTCCGGGCACTTCCCACGTGGCCTCGTTTCTTTCTTGCCTAAGATGAAGAGGCGATTTAGCTATTTCGGGGATTTTTTTTGTCGATACCACCGGCTCGTGTTTTTTGTGGCCTAGGTCTCCCCTTATTCCATTCTGGCTATTCAGGCTAATTAAGAGTTGGGGGTCTTTGTTAATCATAAATCTGCTAGCGTGCGTGCTGATATGTGAATATTGTTGCTATATTGACTTTCTCGTTTACTGTGAAACTCTCTTCTCATTGAGAAGTCAATGATGCATAGATTCATATACTATAGTTCGTGTTTACAGATTTAAAATAAAATCTGGAAAAACAAGGATTTACGTAGTGTGACAAAAGTAAGGATTCCAATTGGACTATATGTTACATTCTGTTTCATAGTCGATTTAAACTCCCAGCGGTTATGTTACATGTATAACTTTCTCTGGACTGATTCTGCTGGGAATGACGCATACCAGGGATTAATTGATGACAGGAATACTGGTATAAATGAGGCTTCGGTGGAATTTCCTCGGACTTAGCCGAACAAAATCATGACGTAGGTGTGTGGTTTCGAATATATATCATAATCATTCATTTATACGTAACCATGTCATGCACAGATATTTTCTGCTCTTGGATCGCGACAACCCCTTCTACAATTTCCTGCAGTGAGTAGACAATGGATTCGCCCATGCGGATGTACTTCTGTTGTGTTTAGTACAAGACAAACGTCTCCTCCCGGTACCCAGTCAAATATGGAATACAGTTCATTAAATCATGAGGTAAGGGCAACTAAATACTGTGGGAGTCATTGGCAGTAAAAATGAAGCATTATAGTTCTCATGGATGGAGTAACTCGGAAACGAAATACCTTCACCTTGCGCTCTTTGGGGAAGGCCAGGAAGGCTGCTAACTTGACTAATTCTTGACTTAGGAGAACTGGAGATTAAAGAAGTATGTGGTGGGATTTGATTGAATAGAAGTGAATTAACCTTTGATGCAGACTTACCACCCAAAATTACATGATATAGGGCCCAAGGGTGATAGTAGCCAGGCTGAAGGGGAATATGGATCAAACATTGACATCCTAGAATTGGGAAAACTGGTAAACATTTTTATTCATTAATTTTAATGTTCTCTCGCCCATTTAAGGTTAAAAATAATCGGGAACGAGCCCATGCACACAACTTTCGACTTTTTCAAGGTTGAACTTTGATTCAATGTAATTGTCTCAAATTCAAATGAAGCGAACAATGTACAGTCCTGGACAAAGAATTCTTACCACCGCGGAGCGAAAAATTTTTTAAGTACTGAGTCGACGCCGATTTGACAACCGCGCCCCCGCGCGAGAAATAAACGCACGGACCGGAACGAGGACCATTTCAACCCGCCACTGGTGAGGGGAAAGTCCCATTGAAGAATGATTTGACTTGCAAAGGGATTTTTTTTGAACAGGAGATGGGGTGCAGGCTGGGTTTCGGACTCCTTTCGTGAGGGATGGATGAGAGAGAAGGAGAAAGTGTTTTGAATCAGCTCTCCGAACGTTGGTTGAGCCTAGAATCGTAGTATACTACGACTGATACATCTACGTCTACGTCATACCCTGCAAGCCACCCAAAGGGTGTGTGGCAGGGGGTGCTTCCACACCAGGCATGCATGAATGATACGGTAGAATACCGAAATTACATTGAAACCCGCGTACTACACATGCAAAGCGCCAATTAAAAATCTAATAACCAACAAACATTATATCGTCAATCGTTCCAAAATGCAAGGGATACAAAGACTACTACTACATATTTAAAATATCATGCATAAATAAGAACATCAATATTTACATCATGCATAAATAAGAAAGTAGCGAATATAATGAGAAAGATTTACTGTCTGCCTATTGTCACAATTCGAACTATTCATGACGACGATCACAGCTGTTATGGTACCGAATGGTATGCGGAAAAAATGACATTTTATACCTATCGGTTCTACAATCTAGGTCTCTAATTTTATTGGCGCGATCTAATCTGCCGTAGTTCGAGGGGGTTAATAGTATGTATTTTACGTCGTCAGAGAGATGATTTTCCTGAAATGTATTTAGGAGGTTAAGCCTATAATTTAATCTACGCTGTGATAGCGATTCCCATCCTAATTATTCTAACAGTCCAGACACACCAGCAAACCTAACGTAGCATCGTTTCACAAACCTAGCTCCTCTTCGCTGTACGCGATCTAACTCTGATATCAACCCCGTTTCGTATGGATCCCATGCACTAACAGCATATTCCAGATGAGGCCTAACGATTGAAAATTAAAAACGTTCTTTCACTTTCTCATCACATTTTCCGAGTACTCTCTTGATAAAGCCTAGCTTCCTGTATGCTTGACCGCATATTTCCCGATGAGGTTTTCCCCAAGATCAGTCGTAAGTAATTGTGACCCCTAAGTACTTGCTTGATAGAATGGTGCTAAAACAAAATACATTCTTCAGTTTCCGCTCCGGCAGTTCGTTATCGTTTTAACTGCACCAGTCAGTAAGTGGACAATTGTATATAAACACTTAGCGATTACACAAAATGGCAGATATTACATGATGTAACTGTCTCTCTTTGTTAAGAACATATAAATACACAAGCGAGCCCGCGTATTTTATGCAATGACCATTTGTTCCCGACGCATTCCCCCCTCCTTAAAATAGACCTCCCCCAACCCAAAACCGTTAACCTTATCCGTCTTCGTAAAATACAATTTTATTACACATGCGACCCGGGTTTCAGCAACTTTGTGCCATCATCAGGTAACAAATATCACAGGTGGCCGGGGGTAAATATATAGTTGAAGGTTGGGAAGGACAAAGTGGAGGCGGGGGGGGGGAAGTTGATACAAAGTAAATGGAAGGATCGTGCGTTATTACGGTGAAGGACGGTTAAGGTGACTAGGTCATAACGGTTTTGTATTGGGGTTGGGGGAGGTCTATTTTAAGGAGGGGGGAATGCGTCGGGAACAAATGGTCATTGCATAAAATACGCGGGCTCGCTTGTGTATTTATATGTTCTTAACAAGGAGAGACAGTTACATCATGTAATATCTGCCATTTCGTGTAATCGCTAAGTGTTTATAAACAATTGTCCACTTACTGACTGGTGCAGTTAAAACGATAACGAACTGCCGGAACGGAAACTGAAGAATGTATTTTGTTTTAGGGCCTTTCTATCAAGCAGTCGTAGTATACCACGATAAACGAGCTCAACGAACGTTCGACGAGCTGAGTCAAAACACTTTCTCGTTCTCTCTCATCCATCCCTTACGAAAGGAGTCCGAAACCCAGCCTGCACCCCATCTCCTGTTCAAAAAAATCCCTTTGCAAGTCAAATCATTCTTCAATGGGACTTTCCCCTTACCAGTGGCGGTTTGAAATGGTCCTCGTTCCGGTCCGTGAGTTGATTTCTCGCGCGGGGGCGCGGTTGTCAAATCCGCGTCAACTCGGTACTTAGAACATTTTTCGCTCCGCGGTGGTAAGAATTTGTTGTCCAGGACTGTACAACTCTTTTTTCCGGAACATTACCTTTACTCTATATTCCCTCAGTTGACTAATTTATAGTTCCGATGGCTGGTATTAAGAAATCTATCCGTTAAAATAATTTTATGAGTGCCATCCAAATGACTGAGCTTCATCTTTAATCAGTCGTAAATACGCGGAAAATAATTAATCTCAAAGCTATCCATTTTATAGGGGCAATTAAAATTTATTTTTTTAAATTTACGCCGGACAACATTTCCTGTTGAGAGGAAGTTCATTAATTTTTGAGGTTCGGCCGTCAGCTAAGAGCTTAAATTATCTTATCTTTGGAGATTATCCCTCTCTATAATAAGTCCATTATGACTTGTTATTCTAAGTTAATAAGGAGATTTTAACATCATAAAAGCTTTATAGGTCAGCCATGATTGTCACTATCAATATTTTACCAATGAAATTGTAACTACATCTATGCTTTAAATAATAGCCGGCTACACGTAGGCGTAAAAAACTAATATGTGTTGTATTTATTATTTTAGTGGTATTATAATGAAGCACCTTAAAATTATTTGCTTGGACCAATCAAATTTGGATGGCTATCTGATAATTGATATCTATCAAGACTTTAATATTCCATTCGGTCTTGAAATTTTACATATTTGTAGAGAAAAAAATGTTAATGATAATAGCTGTTGTTTTGTGCTAGATAAATGATTAACCGCCACATTTTTTTCATTTTCCTAATTTGTTTTTCAACAAGTTTAGCTTTTCTCCTTCAAAATTAATAAAACCTAATTGCGTTGTTTACTGTGAGAAGTAGAATATGATGCCCTTCACAGGTATCCCGCATCAGTGGAGGCGGAAGTTTCGGATGAGGTGCCAGCAACTTGATTTAAGCACGGGTGGAGCGAGGATTAACTCGAGAAATAATATATGCATCAGGAAATTAAGAGTTTACTTATACATTCTGGGTGGATTGGATTTCTTGATCTTCAAGAGAAGACTGTATGCAATTGTATGGAGAGTTATTAGCTCTTAGCAGTTATAAATCAATGGATGTAAAGGAAATCTATGGATAGTGAGCACTTTCTTTGCCAATGAATGTAATATACATGCTCTTTTCCTTTTAAGTTTCCGCAAGTAATTTCTCTTCTAAGAGTGGCTATTATGTCGGCTATGTTGGCAATTTCTGCCCAGATGTTGACCTTCAGGTCTTATAGGGTCCTTGGACGGTTGACATAAACACTGGGTTTCAAAAACCCCACAAATGGGGTTTTTTGGGGGGTTGACACAAATGGGGGTAGAAATTGCCAACATACCCGCTGCTATGCTGGTAAGGGTAACAACAAATGCCATAAATCGGCTTATTAACTGTATGGACAATGGGGGGCGTCACCTACCTGATATGATTTTCAAAACTGTGTAACGCAAAATGTTAGATATGTACCTACAACATCATAAATAATAAAAAAAATTTCATTAATAAAATGGATTTTATTGCGTTTTGAAAAAAGAAAGTTATAATGCCAAACCTTGTGCATCTATTTATACAGTGGAAATAATCATACGTGTTGTAACATTAATGATTCAAAAATAATATTAAAAATATTCCGCCTCAATTAAATCTTTGTTATGACTTGGGTTTACGGCACGGAATTGGAAATTTTAGCCAAAGCCGTATGTATAAACGCATTTTTGTTTGACATGATATCTTGAAATTTTTTGTGAGGCAATATAATGATACGAAACGTATGTTTTCGCGTTTAGGAAAAGTCTAATCATATGTCATTGAATCATTTCGAAATATTTGTCAAGTGTGATAAGATTACATGTCATATCAGCATTAAATTGCCGAAAAACAAAATCGGGAACATATATTATATAAAATTTTTATCTACACATATTACCTGCGTGCAAAGTTTCATGTAGATCTTCAAATAAATACAAATTGCTTCAACCACCTTAAATTAATAGCGCCGTAGCGAGCTCTTTATTCTAACGGGCCGGCCTTCAAATCGGGTTTAATGCAACCATTATGCCACACACCCCCCACCCCCCATCTCCCTCCCTTTGTCTAAGGGCTTGCTTTGTAAGGCCAAGGTTGAATGTTAAAGGATGACCGGCGACGATCTACCGACACCAGGCGCCCCCCTCTCTCCCATCCCTCCCCTTGAACTGAGGAAGCGTATATGAAGGTTCCACGGCTTCCACGCGGCGCTACCTCTAGTTTTGTGTAATTGGCGTGTTCTTCTCCAGCTCCTGCCGCCGTTCGTCCTGCTGTTTCGGCTCGTCGCCTCGCTCGACATTCCCAACTTTCCCTTTCCATTTGTTTCAAGTGCTACCACTTCCACGAATGAAAGTATACCTTTCTTCAGTTAACCTCCAAACGAGTCGGCGGAGTTTTTTTTTCATTGTCTTGGTGAATTTTATCTATACCGGTTCCTTCCCCCAATGGGAGCAACTCAACTGATAGCAGAGTGTAGTTCATAGCTGGTGTTTGTGGTGCTGAACAATGAGGCTGGTACCTTTGGAGGATGTACACATTTTGTTCCCGCGGCGTCTGTGACCTAAGTTTCGGAGTTACCTTAGTGTTCTAGTTGGATGAACTGGATGCCAAAATGTGAGGCTACCGTCTTGTGCATCAGAGTGAGGTTGAACACATCAGTTCCCCTAGACGAAAAACGGAGGAAGAGGATCCGGCAATCTGTTGGTTAGGTAAGTGAAGAGGCCCTAGGAGCGATGGGTGACGACGCGGTTGCTCAGGACATGGCGGAGCAAGTATTGGGGTTGAGGTCGAAGTGGGACATTGCAATGCCAGCGGCTTTCCGTTGGGAGATTAATTTCGGGGGCTGCGTCGGCGATACCGCAATGGGATTCCTCGAATGCTTCACGAAGCTGTTCGAACATTATGGTGTGGATTTAGGGTTTTGCTTAAGAATTATTACATGACTTCTTGTGAGACGAGATGGAGAGTGGCTCTTGGCTAATTATTTTTCGGATTTTGCATCGTTTGTGTTGAAGCTTCAGTTGGTTTTTGCTCCCCTCAATTTTCAGGTTAGTTTATGAAGGGGCATACTCTACCACAATATGACTCTCAGAAAAAGATGGTGAATATGACACCTAGTGAAATGAATGGACTCTAGGCTACTCGATCCCTACGTGTATCGAGAATTGCTAGGCATCGCGAGTAATAATTTGATTACGAATTATTTAAGGTAGTTTGAGCGAAATATCCTTTTACCTATAAATCAATAAATTTGGTCTCATTGTAAAGAAAAAATATTTTCCTTTCTAATATACCAAAATATCCGCCTCTTACCGAACTACTTTCCAACTTTTTGACACAAAATTACCAGCCCTTTAACATGGGAAATGGCGCGTGTTTGCACTACAAAGAGATATTATTTAAAAAATTAGGAATTTCTAACACCTAGATCTCATAAAAAATTAACAGTGCGTAGTTTTTATATTTACTCAACTATTTTTGAAAATTAATAATATTGTCACCGCAGTACCTAATTATCAAAGTAAGTATCTAAAAAAACCTTCCGTTTCGAGGGAGTTTTTAACATGCAGTGCGAAGAAAATAAGCCAAGATAAAGACTTGCTTAGATATTTTCATTTGATTACTTAGAATTTATATCATATAAAACTATATTGTTGCACCATAAATTTAATTCACAAGTCTCACAGCTACTAAAATTAAAACATATAAGCCGAATATAGTCTTTATTATGACCAGAGAACTATCTCTCTCAAACTACCTTAATACAAATGTCGTCTTCGCTGCGCACTTTTGTCTAGTTATTATATTTGAGTTGTAGCATTGAAGCGATAATTATTCTCAAGCAGAATATTATGCCTCCCCTGAACGTAATAGAATTATGATCAACGGTGAATTAGACAATCCGCCGCAAAGTACCGGAAATTGACGATTAGCTTCAGGTGAAGGTTCGATTAATAACTTTTCAAAGCCGATCAATCGAGCGGAGGCCAGTTCGGTGTAGAGCGTATGGTGAGATTTGACGTGTGCAAGTTAAGTGTCGCTCGAAACAGGGATACAAAAGCCCCGCGATGCGCTGAGACCACGAGGCCGTAGCAGGCATAATATAGCCTTGTCCGGTCGCCTAAAGCGACCTAAAGTCGTGGGTTAAGGTGGTCCGACCATACCCGTGAAAACGAACGAAATCGCCCTGACTGCCCTTTTAGACACGGGAGTTTAGGCGGAGATTGGAGTGAGATGAGGACTATAAATCAAGCCCCAAAATTATATTATACCATTTATTGACATAGAGACAGAGAAGTCTAAGAGATATTTTGCATTACTCGATGACCAAATTGCAGGGAGATAGGGAACAGTGAACTAGATGGAACACCATTTGCCACTGTTCGATTCCTTTGCCTTCAGATCCCCAACCATCCAGTGCTCTACGTCAAAACCAAAGCAAGTGAGGGAACACGTCAAAGACATTATGGAAAAATGTGTCGTAAAACAATCCGACTCGTCTCTTGCCCCTGTGTTTCTGATATCAAAGAATGATGGCAAACCTCGTCGTTGGCAACTGGCGGTTAAACTGTGAATTAGTCTTCGATCCGTTTCCCTCACCGTCAATCGGAAACGCCTTTTGGAAATTTAAAAATGCCAAATACTATATCGTTTTATATATGAAATCTGCTTATCATCAGATTTATAGACAGAAGTCCAATAAAGGTGTTAACCTACATTTTTATTCCAGAATTCCGTAACAGATTCTCGGCGCCGCTACAGTGCTCAATCGCGTGTTAAAATTGACCGTTTGAAATGAAAATTGTTTTTATTTCTAGATGACGTAAGTATATTTAGCATAATATGAATCTCAAAACATATATAAAAGAGTAATATAGAGCAAAATCAATAAAAGAGCAAAGACTTTGACGTACATGTTGTAAAGAATTCTTTTTAGAATTTGTTCGAGCATGCAACGCAAAGTAATGGGAATAATTTTTGTTACAATAGTTACAGATTTAAAATATTGGTATTTTGATCGTGGACAAGTGACATTGTCATCGCTTGAGTGATTTTTGCTCATGTTCCCGGTCAACTTGTATTTTATGTGGTATACTCTGAATACTAGAATTGTATCTATTTGCACTTTTTCCGTCCGTCTGAACATAGTCTTGCTGGCCATATTTTCTGCCAATATTGCCGGGAATTAAGCCAGCTATTCTGCATATTTACTTTACACTGAAGATTTAGTAAAGTAACAACTCTGCAATTCTACAACCGTATAAAAATTTCAATAAAGTGCTTACGGCAAAGTGTTTCGTTTTTCTTTTGCCCATTTAACACTGCCTTTGATATCGACGAAGATCCGGTACCAGGGAGGTAATGCCTTCCCTAATTCAAATTTATGGCATTTAAAATGCACCGCAAGCTTATCGCCCCTTCTTTTTTAATACTTAGTCTCTGTATCGTCAAATAATAAATATCTAGGAATATTTGAAGTGAACTGCTGGTATACCTTACCTGACTTAAGAAAATAGGTCAATACAAATTACTCCCAAGATTGTTCTCCGAAGAAGTGTACCGTCACACCTCACTTCGGAGGACCTCAAATGTCTGACTACCATAAGGAGCCCAAAAAATCCTATCAGGATTGCAATCGTGAGGCAGTCACGTCGTTATCGTCACTCGGGATAGTTTGGCTGGTTCTTCAAGGAAGGTTTTTAATGGAAATGAAGGAAAGGTGGAGAGAGAACTGGCGTCGGAATTAGCCTACTCTCAACGAAAACCGCCAAGGGAACGACAATTCATAGTCTCATAGAACGGATGAAGTATTTTCTTCAAATGCATCCCCCGCCGCTACTTAGTAGGGGTCAGACTTCCTCTGCAAATTGTACGCCACTGCCAGGACCCTAACTTTAGGCCGCTTTACACGGTACATTTTATTGTACAAACGAATGTATGAACTCTTGCATGAAGAAAATTGTACCGTGTAAAGAGGAAAATTGTCTGATGTCTGAATGGCTTAACGGGAAATAAAACCTACTCTATTTCCATTCACTTTTTTACATCCTATGATAAATTCGTTTGTACAGCCTTTAGAAACCGAGTCTCCGTGATAGGAAGACAGATCTCTCGCCTCCAAGCGAACTCCTATCCCAAAAATGTCAATGTAAGGCAAGTTATATTGTTTTATATGATCAAAGTAGAAACGTACTTTTAAACTTTTACCTTTTTAATAATAGTGATTAATGTTTTGTGGTATTCGGATGAAATATGTAGACACTTGATACAGGGTACCCCCGTCCCCTAGAATGTAACTCGACCTGCGTAGCTGGTGTCTCGTACCCTCAAAAGGATTGAGCTTCACAAGCTCCCTCACCTTTCCAGCCAAACGCATGAAATACATACATACATCTCAACGAGTTAGGAGTTACAAAGTAAGTCCGTAAAATCTGATCCGTAAAGAATGGTCCCTTCCGTAGGTATGATACCTGATGAGTGAAATATCTCGCTTGGAGTTCGCATTGTCTTAAGTATCGAGTTTCCATGGGCTCGATTACTACCAGAAAATTTAACCCAACAGAAGCCCACAGTTAGCTTTGAAAAGAAGTTGGCGAATGGGAAGGGGAGTTTCCGGTTATCATCTTGGCCTAAATTCAATACGTCTCACAAAGGAAATGGTTCCAGGCTTGACTTTGTGGAAGTAATTCCTAGTAACTTAAATAAAACTTTGTATACTCCACTATAGGTTTAATAACACGACCCGGGCTTCGACACTTCCTGTCATCTTTACCTCTGAAGATGACACGAAGTGTCGAAACCCGGGTCGTGTTATTAAACCTATAGTGGAGTATACAAAGTTTTATGCAATACGTCTGTTTTAATTGTCATAATTGGCGTGTTGCTTATACTCGGAGTTGGGAAAGGAAGCTCGACCTAAAAAAAGGGGCATTCCTTCTGTTATTGTAAGTTTCATTCGTGTTAATCTCAAGGGAAATATAGGATATCCGGATACATATAAGAAAATTTCAATAATGCCCTTATTTATTACCTTAATTTTATACAACGGTAAGTATTGCTTATCTCTGGTTAAACATTTTTTAAATAATTTTTGGTGATGCGTCTTTTACCTAGCTAACTTACAACATGCCGTTATTTGACACAACCTAAGAAAGCTCAACTGTGGCTCTACCATTTTACATTGAAACGATATTTGTGGTCTCTGAAAAAATAATTCTAATATATTATTTAAAATTTTCACTATTTTAGTTGTTAGAACCTTACAAGTTGTATGAGTACCTATATCCCGAAATTTGACTTTTATGTGAAACTTTATTTTAATCATACCCTATGCATGGTAGTAAATTTATCATCATATCGCGGACACGTATACAATATCCGCAGTGAAGGGAAAATATGTTTGAGCTTTTGGTTAATATTCGAACTTCGGAGTCGGTGCATAAAATAAATAATTCCAAGTATCATTACGTTTGCTCTCGTGATAAGGTCTACCGACGACCTAAACGATCCTTTATCCTAAATTTTGGAGCCCTCTTGCTCCGTTTAAATTCCCCGAATATGGAATGCCTTGAAGAGGATACCCTGTGGAATAATTGATATGCCCAAATAATCTTCATTCCGTACATTTTTTTGGCATAGCCGGAATAAATTACTGAAAAGGCCAACTGTCTCTAAACCGAACTAACTGCTCATCGACAGTGTTGCGCTCTCTAAGGAGAAAATACTTTCCCGAATTTAATTTTATGGCAATGGACCTCATAGGTGCAAGCTTATCAGGCCTTTCCATCCTAGCCTCTTTATCGTCAAACCATAAATATCTAAGAATAATTAAAGTGAACAACTGATAAATTTAAACTGACCTGAAATAATTGGTCAACACAAATTACTCCAAAATTGAGAAGCACTTACTTCGGAGGACTTCGATGTCTAGCTACTATCTGGAGTCCCCAAAATACTTGCAGTGTGACGGTACTAATGTGAATCAAAGTGATATCCCTAGTGCAAACTTATGACGTCTTTAGTAGTGAACAAAACAATAATTTCATTTGGAAATTCCTGTCGATAAATAGGGTAATGAAATTGATCCATTCCTCTATCATTATTCCTGAAGTATGGACCACTTTATCCACTCACTTTTCACAGTGTTATGAGCGTGCGTTCCACTGAATAACCGTGGTTCACAGTTGAGCCAAAACTTTTAATATTCATAATGGATATAATTCATTAGAAATCTCCTCATTGCGTTTTTCTCGCTTATGCGTCTCAAAATTCTCGAGAGTTGAACAAATCCTCATAATTAAGATCCTCATAATTAAGAGCACTTAAACGTCTTCATCGTCATCTAACAAAATATCATTGGTACACAAACCATTTAGCTCTTCGTCATCGCTGCATACTGCAGCCAGTCTCATTTCATCGGGGCTTGGAAATCGCTTTGACATCGTTCTGGTTAAAGAAAAATCCTCAGAAAAAAATACGAATGTGAAGGCTAAAATTCCTGCAGAGAAAAACTTTTATAAAGCTATATCATCCATTATGAGTTACCACTTACTCAAATAATCTATAAGCTGAAATGTTTGGTGAAATACTCCAGATTTTGGAGAAAAACTCCAGTATACGAAACATTTTATTCTAAGCCCACTCAAATTCCATGAGAGGCAGTGACTTTCAGGACCACTTTCATCGCTTTACGCTCTTTCCCAATCATGCCTTTGACATACTGAAGAATAAACGGCAGCATCAAATAAGGTGGTGGCATTCAGCGGGATTTAGTTTACCAGGTTTCCATCCTTCTGGTTCCTCCTAATCTTCAATTCTTCCCATACTTTTGTCTTCCTCCCCTTCTTAATGCAGTGTTAAGCTCCAGGAATGAAATCGCTACAATGGTTCTCCTCTTACATGCATTTTTCTCTTCTTCTCAATCAGGGAAAATCAGTTTTCATCCCCTGCAGTAGGCGCGTGACTTGTTATAACATGGATAGGCGCGTGGGCTACCATTGTAGCCCATGACGTAGTTTGTTTTTATAATAAAACTATTTCAATAGTTTACTATTTTTACAACTGTTATGAGTTACTTAGCTATCCAACACCATGCTTATTCCTTTTTTCTGCTCTTTTAAAACAAAATATGCTGGTAAATAAAAAAATAACTAACATCCGTTTTGTTTACAAGTTTAAGTCTAGATATTTTTCGTACTTTTAGAGCAATGTAACTTAAATATATTACTGGGTAATTAGTAAAGAAGAAAACGCCATTGAAAAAAAAAATTATTGCCAGCACAAAAATATAAAAATAAAGTGAAATAAATGATCGTGGTGTAGATAAACAAAGGAGAAAAGATGATGTTACACATCTCAAAATAATTTGCGTTTTATAGCATTCTAGTGAAATAGTGTTGAAAGCAATTTTGTCTCATTAAAAAATGGAAAGGCGGGTGAAACAAGGTTGAAATGTACAAAATATGAACATATATTCTTTTTTATCCCTTACTCCCCCCTCTAACTCTCCTCCCCATCCCCCATTGCCCTTTAAAAATGTTACTATAATTCAAAGCACATTATCGTCTTTCATGCATCTTGCTTGGTAATCTCACTATGGAAATGACAATAATTCAACACAATAAATGTTTCTGTTCCCACAGTACCACATTAGAACGTAAATTGATGCACAGGTTGAGCAAAAAAGTATTAATTTCACATTATAATCAAACAACTAGTGGTGGATAAGTGATTTATTTTGACAAGAAAATACACTACACAAGTCTCAAAACATGTCGAACAAATAACTGAAGAATGCTCACCACATACTTTGTGTCCACACTTTTCACAGTTTTTCCTTGTGGACTTATCTTTAGCTCTCGTACGCAAAAAGCAGCGGCCAACTCTGTTGTCCTGAGGATGATTAGGGTGTCTGTTTACATCGTCCTGTATTGCAAGAAGCTCCTTCCCCCTGTTCTGGAATGGCGGCATTCTTCATTCTGACGAAGATCTCTGGTTTGATAAGCACCCAGGAAACACGCTGAATAAATACTCTTCTAGGCATCGGCTTTGCTTCGGCGTTATTGAACTTATAAATGCACAAAGCATTTACTCCTAATATGTTGAGCAGGTCGAAAAATACGACCAATGGCCAGCGTCTCGTGTTACGAGTGACATTATACTTGGCACACATTGGCGGTTCCCTTCGGCCTCGGGAGACGAAAAACCAAATATGCAGCTCTCGTGCACACATTTCTAGGTCTAAGAGAATTGGTTTTCCACTTCATAACATTTTTATGTTGATCCCTTACCATGTACAGATTAGCCAAAGGAACTTCCTCGTCCTCGATATCTCAGCTGAGCCTGAGACTGTCCTGGACGTCATTGATGTCAGATGAGTGGTCCTCTACCTCCATATGATCTTGTCCACCATCCTCACTATCATTATCCACGTAATCAACTACATCAGAACTGTTAGCAGCTAACAATTTACTAATAAATGCTTCATTACACAAACGCAGGTGCTTCGGAACACTCATGACGGGAATAGGCGCGCGGGCTACACCTGTAGCCCAAGTAACTTTGTGCGTAAATAATACAACCACCTTTCCACTCATATGTACAAACACAGACTGACGTTATAGCTAAAGGATTAGCTTGAGGGTACTGAATCTCGCACCAGACCCTTCCGGCGCATTAAAGAACAGCAACAAAGAAAAAAGCGCTGGGCTACACAGGTAGCCCGCGCGCCTACCGGAGGGTTAAGGACTCACCCTGCCTACCCTTTCCGTTATCACCCATGAAAATACCGAACCCATTACCCAAACTCCTTAACACCTCCTCCAACCTTTCACCTCCTTACCTTCTCTTCTTGCTCTCTTCCTCTTTCCATTTCAAAGAAACAGTTGATTATGTTAACAGTCTCCGAATGATTTCCCAGCGAACGGAATTCTTTACATAATACATAATTGCTTCCCATCCAACAGCTTTGACGAGTAGACGAAAGAAATATAAATAATACCCTATTTTAACAAATAATTGCTTTACATGAAGAATAGCATGTAATAGTGGCACTAATAATTCAAAGGTGATATTTATAGCTGATATCTTTCAAAACTACTTTCTCTCCTAAAAATACTTCAATTTTTTATATTATTGTCAATACAAACCAATCATTTGGTTTAAAAAATTGCTGCACTGCGTAAAAAAGTACTGCAGCGGTGCCATGAAGTTGTATGAGGGTTGAAAAGGAGAAACCGTCAGTTCAACTGGGGGTTGAACAACAGGAGGCTTTCCGTCAACTAAATGAAAGGCTTTCATCGTCCACCGTGCTGCAAATACCCGATTATTCCGTGGCATTTACACTACACACCGACGCCTCAAGTAATGCGGCTACCGCCGTACTCACGCATTCCTGACATGGCCGACCCGTTCCCGTGGCTTTAAATAGCCGGTCTGTGAAAATATACTCGGGTTTATGATGCATAGTGTTTGGCAGACGTGTGCGACGTGGAAAAGTTTGAAAAATATTGGCAAGGCCGAGAGTTCGAGCTGTAGATACACTGATAATGTGCGTTTAATTTTGATGTTTAGGTATTTCAGACAGCTTGGTAAAATTTGAATATGGATACTTAGATTGCCCGTCTCTATTTGCTTCACGCACCATCACCCCATCGACTGGAGGTATACCTTTCTTCAATTAACCTTTCGCTGAGTTGGCAGGGTTATTTTTTTAATATCTGGAAAATTTTATTTATATTGTTGCACCACCCACATATGCATCTCAATATCCGTACCTAACCTTTTATTTTCATGCTGAGACAATTTTAATTGGTAATATTAATCTCTCTAAAGGTGGAATAATTCTTCAATTGAAATCATATTTTCAAAAATATATTCATATAGACATATTGTCCAGTGTTTTGGTGCAATTTCAATCTTTGATATGTTTGCATGATTAATGAGATTTTTAACTACTTTAATTCTTTTCTTCCAGGTGAGTATTGCCATGATGTTTTGGCGCCAATTTGATCTCTGAAAATGTACGCTGTCGGTGATGGGTGAGTTTTGAAATGTTAGATGTGTAATTTACGATTATTCTCCCGAAGGAAAGTAATTATTATTAACTTGCAGTAGAAGACTTATCTCAAATCTTTTTCTTTAATTTTCTTCCTTATGTTTCCAAGGAAATTGTTAGGTACAATCGATGAATACGTTTAATAGCTTTCCAGACACTCATATGCTTTGGGATGAACTGGAAGGTAATCGTGGAAATCATGCGTGACTATTCGTATTTCAACGTTTTAGGATTTGATAGGACATTATATTTTTTGTGAAGCAAGGGTTGAATTCATAGTTGATTTGCACTGGTGCCTTCCAAACTTTAGTACTTCTAGGCTATGTTATTATATAAATTTTATTGCCATTCTTAGGTCTCTGTATTAATGGTTGCTAAATAATAGATAATGACGTATTTGACAAAATGTTTCATCTTAGTTCGAGTACTTTCTGAAAATCTTCTGATTGATTTTACAGAGGTGGTTTTATCTTCTTTTTCGTTCAGATCCAATGTGATAAAGAGGGTAGCTTTCGATATAAATTCTCGTTGATTACCGACCTTCATCAAGCATCCAAAATTGACAACCTCCCTTCATCCTTCATTGCTTCCTGACATAATATAAATATGAAGAATTGTGCCAAATACAACATTAGACATATAAAGTTATGTGCACTTCATCACTGTGCTTTAATCTTGGTTCATAAAACAGTCTTTTGATGCATTTGAATAGATTCCAGACTTACTACCTGTGAACCAAAACTGAGCTGCTAAACTACAAAGTGCTGTGATTTTATTTTCATATAATTCGCGTAAAGAGCGTCTCCACCCGCATTGTGGCTTTGCAGGCTGTTAACATCATAGTGGTGGGTAAATTTCCAGTCCCATCGTTCCCGTACAGTCAATGGATGCTCGTCATGGAATTTAGCGAGGAAATGTGTACTGAGCCACGGCATCAGGTTCTGAGTCATAAACACTGCTGGGATCCGTTTTCGTCTTCCTGGAACTCCATTATGTCCACGAGAACAAAAGGCTCCTCCCAGCTTTCCTCGTTCTGTCTTGGGTTTCCAGCTTTTCGGTTTTTCAATCCTTTCGAGGAGCGTTTATTTTTCCAAATTACGAATTCCATTTGGTGCGATCGCCCACATACAATAGATCAAAAAGAACCCTTTGTCTGTGAGGAGGAGGGTAACGGACGGAGGGAACGATAGAGAGTTCATCCCGGCGTTCCTTTTGGCCTGGCAACCTGCCTATCTCCTCATATTTTTTTCCGCACGCAAACATCCTTTAGGGAATACGCATTCACACCGGCAAAAGGAAGCGAAGGGACGATAGCGGATGGCAGGAGGGGCTCAGCGTCGAAAGCGGCGAGGTGGAGAGGAGGAATACATGAATGTAGAATTGGGGACCCCAGAAAGGGGAGGTGTGAACGGGGGTTAGATGGAGCGAAGGCAAAATGACGACAGTAACCCCCAGACCGTTTCCGGTTACCGTTTTCCGTAAACCACGCTCAAAAATATTCTCCCACGTTAAAAAGCGATAGACCTTTGGCATTCGGGGAGCTCAGGAATTGGAGGAATGACGGACGGAGAGAAGGGCGATCTCGCCGACGATGGGTTGATCCCTTGATCGTTATCCCTCTCTCTTTTTCCGGTGTGCGATCATTTAGAACGTGCGATTTCGATCGATGAATTCCCGGTGTCCCTAGAATCCATATTACTGACGGTGACATCACGTCAATTTATTTACCATGGTAAATTTTCAAAATGCTACGATCCAACGTTTTCCACGAACAAAAATTATTTACAAAATTTTAAGTTGATGAGCTTGTATGTATCTTTAAATGCAGCACCCAAATATACTAATTCCCGAAGATGAAAAGGCATAGAATTAATTTTCCCGCATTGGGGGGGTACGTGATTTGGATTGAGCAAGATAATTCCTAAGTCATAATGGAGACAATACTCGAATTATACGTTTTCAATTCAGCAGCTGTAGGAAGCATGAAGAAAATATTGTAATATTAATTGTGCAATAACATGTTTAACATAACATATGCATCTATTTGACGGAAATTCTAAGGAATTAAATAAAAACATCTGTATTATTCTTGACGATGACCCATTTTATCACCTGGTATGATTTTAACTCCACAGCTGAAGGTTTCTGTAAAAATTACTGCGGTGACTATATAAATTATTCTTGAAAAACAGTAGAGAAATATAATACCTACGCATTGTTAATTATTTGACGCGATCTGTGTGTTATAAATTCCCCTTTTTTTTCAATATGGTCTCTCTGGACTGCATATATGTGTCATTTTCTATGTCAAAGCTCTGGTATTTTTTGTCAAAAATATTGGAAAGTAGATCGATAATGGCAAATAATGGGGTAATATTTCGGTATCTATGGAAGGTTTAGATGTTTTTCTATAAAATGAGACCAAATTCTTTGGTTTCTGGGGGACATGATATTTCGGTCAAACTACTTTACGCCGTAGCGAAAATTTCAATTGCGATGTAGATTTATAGGGAGATAAAATGTTTAATGTCTCTTTCGATCTAACTGAAAGGGAATGGCTTTCATCATCGGCTCTATTAAATAATTGGGTGAAAGAAATAATGCTTTGTTTTACGGATTACACATACTTTGCTCAGCAAATATTAAAAAGCCATACCAGAAAACATTTCATTTAAAAGATCACTGCATAAATCTGAGGACTACTTACACTTAAATGACACAAAATCAAAACCTACTAAAATTTTACTGAAGTAAACCTAAAACTAAACGGAGGAACGAGGATCGGGGGTCTTACAGCCATGAAGACTAAAAATATGACCTCGGATTCATAATAATAATAATAATTTGTCTTTTATTTTCGAGCGAATTTAGGCCAGTACAGTCCTCTCTTACAATTAACTCATATATGACGAACACTCACAACCATGCCCAGGGAGGTGTAAATATCCTACCCCGGCGGGACTCGAACCCGCGACCTTCGGTTTGGCAGGTGAGGATTTTTATCCGAGGACTTTACCCCGCCGCCACCGAGGCCGGGTAATACGGGGTAATCGAGTGTGATTCGGGCTTTAGAGAGAAATTACTTAAGCCCATGCTATAATTTAAGACCATTAGAAAAGGTTATTTACTTTTGACTTACAGGTTGAAGATTTGCTATAACATTATATTGGCACCAAATCCAATCAATTAATGGTTGGTCTGCTATCTTTCTCCAGATAATGGCTTTTTGGATGGAAACTCACGTTGTGCTCTCAATAAACTCCATAAAAAAGTGCAACTTCTTCATTAATACCACATTAACAGGCAATATCTATTAATTAAAAATATCATCATCCTGAAAACGTGAACTTAGTTCTGATTAAAAACAAGATAGATTGAGAGGTAAGGTTTAAGCTCAATCAACAGTTTCTCGAGACTATTGATAACTATCGCTGGGCTTCATTTAATTATTACATACAAGTTTATACTTTAATTGAAGTGTGCCTTTTTGTCAGGTATTATTTACGAAACCCAACTCTTCTACGCATCCTCACTCCTACCATGCCTCTTACTTCTACGAATTTATTTTTGACACTGAAGTTATTGGTTCGTAGTCTCATTTTGCTGCTACCCTCCCAGGGTTTTGCGAACAGTTGAGTGATGACAGGTGATCGCGGCAGTTGACGAAGCGTGGGCCAAGCAGTCATCACAAGGCTCAGTCGGGAGTTAAGGAACAGTGAACACAAATGACGGATTGCCGAAGACAAATGAGTTGCAAAGTAGGAGGTAGCATTGGCAGGATTAACTAGGTCTAATTCCGTGTCTTCTCAGAGCCCAGGGAACACTAATCTAGTCTTGTAAATGTCCTTGTTGGAAATGTTTTCAAGGACTTCTCATTAATCCAGAAGAGATATATATTTCGAATTCTGTGAGATGTAAATTCTGTCGAGAGTGATCCCTGTTCAACAACAAAATTCATTTCAACTTTTCAATGTGATAAATGGCATTTTTATAGAACGCATTGGAAGAATGTAAAGAAACACTCTCCTTAATCGGATCTTGGACATATTTCCACAACAAAAGAATAAATTGTAGTGATTTATTTGAATTCAACTCAATGCTGCTATGTATGGAATGATTCGTAAAAAAAGGACAGGTTTGCAATTAACAAATCGTCTTAATTTAATTTATGGTAATTTTTTCCCGATTCACTTAAGTGCTTACGTTAGGAATGTCAGAAAAAGCCTGGAGGATAGAAAAAATTTCATCGCATTTCTTCTGAGAGGAAAAGTTCATGTCACGCGTGTTAATCATCAATTGAAAGAATCTAATTGCAATTGAAATTATATTACGTATTTTCTGAATTCCTAGTTCTATTTGATACGCGTTCTGCTCCTTCTATTGGCCTGATTCGATGGGGAATAATTTTTCCTCAGTTATGAAATAGTTTACGAAATTTAATCCATTATTATTTGATTAGCCATTGGTGCTGTGTTTCCTAAATTATGACCTTGCACTGCGCAATATTTTGGTCATTTCATGCTAAATTATTTTTACTGTTGCTTCGAATCAAATGTAAATGAGATAAAAGTTTTTATTATGAACATATACGCTTAACGAGGATCACTGAAAAAATAATCTTGCATGGTTACGGAGTTATATGTACTTGTATCTGCATTTCTGCTTTTAGAGAAAACCCGTCAGTGAAATGCTGAGAGTGCTTGCCATATGAACCACTATCCACAGCTGCCAAACTTTGGCGATCTCTGCGCTATTTTTCTGTCTCATCCATGAAATCTAAGATCCAACTGAATGAATCACGTGTGTTGCTGGTTGATTCCGCATAACAGCTCTCCTTCCTCCCACGCGAGACCACTGTTGGCAGTCCGTTGGAAAATAAGTTAGCAGAGGTTTGCCCGGAGGCTAGCTATGAGTGTCGAGTTAAATTTGTTCGCCGCCGAGAAACCAAAACATGCCCTTCAAGCCGTTCGGTCTTGAAATTCGCGTGGCCAAAAAAACCTAATCACTACCCACTGTCTATGGAAGCCGACTGAGTTTAACTTATTTCGTCCACTCTACCCTTTATTCATGTAAAAAAAATTTCTTTCGCCTTTGATGCATTCATACGCACACACATATTTTGATGCATCTTATATACCTTCTCTTCTCTGCTACTCCTTACCTTCCTCAACTTTTTTTTGTTAAACTCTCCCGTTGCAACCATGGATTTCGCAGAAAGTGGGCTTCCATCCATTTTCTCAGTATGCCATGACCAACGAAACGCATTATTTCATCACCTAAGCATGCCGTGAACAAATTTCCATAGCTCGTCATACCTCTCGCTATCAAGTCTATTTCTAGCTCGCTTACCCCACGAGTGTCCAGTTGCCTCTAAATTCTGCCGACAATCGTGCTGAAATGGCAGACTGAAGTTTCTTCTCAATGCAATGGAGTCGGGATTGCACTGTTATCACGAGATTTATTGCTACCCGAGTAGGACGTATTTATTGATTGAATTGGCTGCCTTACTACGAGCATAATCTCGCCTTTAATCTCTTATCAATCTTTTCACCTTTGGTAAACATACGGCTAGTGTACACAAAATCATATGCTTGTAAACTGTTTCAATCTATTCTGGTACAACTAATTGTTTCGTTCTCTCATCAGTCACTTTTGAAGGCGTCAAACATTCAGTTCAATTTCCTCGGCTTTATTTCATTCTTAATTTATTAAACTCGTGGTTTTAATGTTGCATTGTTAACCTACAGCAAGATTAGAGCCAAAAATTTATATTAACTACATTAATCCTATCTCGCCGCCTGTTTATTGTGAGTTAATTCATAACGAATTTATTATAGTCAATTTTTAAAGTGAAATTATTCTTTGGAAAAATGCAAGTTGTAATTTACCAGTATTATGATGAGTGTAGATTTATACATGCGAAGCAAGGGTGACTTAATCGTTATATTTATTTAGCTTCAGATCTTCTTCCTTTAAAAGGTTGAAAGCCTTAGAAATTAACTGCTAAAAATGCTTCTCTGGATGGATGAATTTTATTCATTTAATGATAGTTACGTGTAAAATTTCCACTTAGCAATGAAATTGTTATTTTAAATGAGATCATTACATTTATGAATTGAGTCCCGTATTACTTGAACATTGTGAGAACATATACTATAGAGCAGTGGTGTAACTAGGACTTGGCTTTGGGGGGGGGGGGGGGGATTGGATCAGATTGCGCACCACACCGGGTAATAATACACGAAATTTTGCTTAATTTCATGATTGTATTTTAGAAAAACATGGCTACATTTCATATTTGTTACAGAAAGTTACAAGTTTACAAAAACATTTAATTACTGTATTTCAAACAAGTAGGATTGCTGTGATACGAATATTTTATGTTTTTATTTTTAGGGTTCTGGGGGGGTTTTATCCCCCTCATCCCCCACCCCCCATAGTTACGCCACTGCTATAGAGCCAGTTGAATTGATGATGGCGAATAATTTTCTTTCTCTTCCATGCAACACAATACCCTTTGTGTTCTCACCTAACCTTTTTACTCCTCCTGCACCACCTATTTATCTACACTTTTCATCGGCTGTGAGAAAATTATAAAAATTTGGAACAGTTATTTATTTTATAAGAAAGATTAGAGCATGATGTGGAGGTGATTTTGGTGAGATTACGGGAAGGTGAGGAGCATTGTGTTTCGGGAAAGGAAAGAGAGGGTAGTCCTCCTGCTCTGGAGAGGAGATATCCAGGAATAGAGCGTTCCTTCCGGCAGAGGATATCGGAGGGGAGAGGTTGTGTGAGCGTTAAGGGTGGGTATGTGGCGGGGAGTGGGGGGCAGGCGATTACGGCCGGGGAGCGGAGTGTCTTATTGTTGGCGGAGAGGAGAGGACGAATGCTAGCGTGGGCGGTATGATAGGTCGCTTCTCTCGAGAAAAGTCCTTGGGCTCTGTCTGATGCATCAATACCTATAGTGCAGGCAAAATCACGACCATTGCTTCGAGGAATATGGTTGGAATTGGTTAGCAGGAAATTTTTCCGGTTACTGGTTTGATGGAAATTAGGACTGTAAATAGAAAAAAGGCAGTAGATTATTCAGTTAAGTGTATAAAATGTGCGAGACACATTTGGTGGGTCAGAAAGTTATATCATAGCTTTCCAAACATTCCACAGCTAAAATTAATGGAGTGCCGTACGTGTTGGCATAATTATTCAGTGTCTCGTTTCTGTCTTTTATCGCATTATTCTAGCTATAAATCTGCCAGAATTCCACGCACGCAAAGGAAGAAAATAATCTCACAAGGTATTGTAGTATTGTCTTCAGTATGAGAGAAGTATTTGGGAAAGGGCTAATTATAATAGCTTTCAAAAATAATATTCATGGTACGAAGTTGCGTCAGATTTACCCTACTCTTAACTAAAATGCCTTATGTATATTATTCAAAACTCAATTAAATATTACGGCTGCCCTAAATTATGTACTTCACACCTTTTTCCGAAACGGTTCTTGACGGATGGATTCCGTTTTTCTCGCTCATAACTCATTTGAAGGTGATTAGCAGCAAGGCAAAAGTAAAACTTTTGTTGAAATTAGAAAACTGTGGCAAAATCACAAGTATTTAGCTAATATGCTATGTATGCGCATGGAAAATGTGTAAAAGATTGCTATTTGACGTCCAGTTCTTTGGGAGGGATATGGCGGGGAGAGTGATCGGGTAATTTCCTTTGGTCACTCCCCTTTCTAAGAATGGTGTAATGGATTAAACCGTTAAAGACTGAAGGGGGGGGAAAAATAGTTTCGTTCCTCTTCCCCTCTCCATTGTGTGTCTGGTGCCAAGTTTTGTCTCACTTTAAAAGGCCCCGGGTAGTTGAAAAATATGCGGCCGTTAAAATAGAATGTGGAAAGGAACTTGGCGCCAAAATTGCGCTCTCATTTCCTTCTATGATGTGATTTCACTGAATAGGGAACCTAAATAAAACCATTATTGCCTGGCAGTAAAAACTAAACTTCATCGCTTCGCACCCTTTTATTTCTTGAAAAGTAATCACTACAGGGTTATACATTATTTGAGGTTAATACTTCTGCTTTGAGATACATATAGTCTAAGAGCAATCTTAAAATAACTGTCATCAAAAAATATATCATATCCTCACTAGGCCTTTGTGTATTATTTAAAAATCAATTAAAATTATCGCAGCCCTAATTGGCGACATTAACACCTAATTTTCGACATGGTAATCAAAGGTCAGGTCATGGTTTTTTTCCCGTACTTAATCCCATTTAATCATTTTTAACCTGAGTGTTAAAAATTTTTCTTGAAAGAGTAATGAATTGTTTAAATATTTTTCAAAGGTATTCAATCAAGGATTTTATTTAGTCTTAGAGAATCACCCGAGATACTATTCATAAGATGCCGTAGTCGGCGGCTGCAGATTGTCGTGGACTTTGATAATGGCTTTACAATGTCAAGACATTTATCCTGCCTTATTAAAATAGGTTATTACTGATTGTGTGGGAAGACGAGCAATAGCTATGTTCATTACCACCAAAGAGGACATTACTTGTTTCTCTCTTCTTAGCCTGTATTTGAACCCGGGTCCTTGGAATTGTAAGCCAAATGCCACTTTTTCCCAGACACCACCCCGACCCCAAAAATGAATTGATCTTTATACGGCGCAAGACAAAAGAGTGTGAAGGATTTTCCTTGTCAAAATAATCCGGGAAACGGGTTTCTTGGTGTTGTTCTACTTTTTGAATCCAATCCAGCGCACTTGGACTACTTCTCGCCTTGCAGTGGTTTCTTGCCTCCTGCTCGCTCTGTATGCTATTAAGAGTAATTTCAACACAACTTTTTTTAGTAAATCTTCAGTGAGAATCATCTGCCGGCAGGTGAAACTTAAACTAAAATAACATAACTCCCTCTGTATTTTATTTGCGTGATTTCACTTTGAAGGACACGTGAACTTGTTTAGAATAGAGTTCATTATCTATGGGTTAGATATTAGTTTTGCGTCAAATACGAACTTTATTGGACAATGGAAGTTTTCTTATGACAGCTAATGATGAGAACGAGAAAATATGAAGAAATCAAACTTTATCCTTTATCAACTTCATTCATCGGCATCATATGCTTTCTACCAGCAAATGGATTTTTTCCCTTCTGCTCATCGCTACGCTCACCCTATTGGCTGTATGTCATGCATCGCCAACTTAAGCACGCCGGAGAGATCTTATTCACTGTACTCTTCTCTTTGAGTTCCTCCCTGAAGCCTCACTTCTTTTCCAACCAGTAAACACATTTTTCCTTGACTTTTCCCCATACTTTCTTCATTTTTACCTACATCTGTAATGCACCCAGTCAACTCTAATCGTCTTTCTCCGGAGTCCAGATTACGAAAACATACAACCTCACACTTCTAATATATTCCATCCTTGTTTACTGTGACTTGCTGTCACCATTCCACCATCTTGAGACTTTCTTTCTTTTGCTAATGTAATTTTTCACCCAATGCCCTTGCTACGCAGCCCCGGACCGTTCATATCAAATTCGAAATTGTCTCCAGCAATAAATCTATTACATCCCCCATCTACTACATAATTGACTTTACCGTCAACTTCTACAGAAGCTTGCGTTATGTAACAAAACTCAGGACGAATTTTAATTTCCACACGTTGTAAATTTTACTGTACATCCCCCTTCAAGCGGGGTAAATACGCCACAATGTTTTTCCTCGTCTCTGAAACATCCTCTTTACTCTAATTACATATAGGGTAAAATTTTATAATATTCCATTACAAAATACAAATTTTCACACAGTATAAATTTTGCAATATTAAGTTATTCCCTATTAAATTCATTTTAATCAACAATTTATCCTCTTATTACTCCAATATATTCAAAATTTCCACTTGCCGTATTCGGATACGTTACACTTCTTATGCCTCTAATTTATCCGTCCAATGCTGAAATTCTCTGAGTACTCGTTGAACATAGGTGAACTTTTCGTCTAATCCTGTAAGAATATGAAATGTCTTTGTCTTTGCTGTAGTTTCTGGAGTCCTTAAAATGAAATCCGACTAGTATCGACTGACTGTACCAGTATGATATGAACGGCGCCTGTCAATGTGCGACTGCCTTAATTCTGACCTTATCCACTCTCATTCCGATTCCACGCACTGCCTGACCTAGCTTTTCTAGAAGTCGAGTTCGGGTTTTCGAAATAATAGCACAGTTCTTCTTCTTATCCCCTCCTTAGATCCACCTTAGTCATTTCTAAACCCTTGTATCAATCAGAGGCTTTCTGACTCTGTCATACTCTTTCTTCAGTAATTATCCTCTTCCGTCTCTTCCCACGTTTTTGTAGTCCTATTTGCTGTCTTATGCCCTTCACCATTCTCATTTTCCGGGTCTCCTTTGAATTCTTAACTTTAATTTCCTTTCCATTTTATTACCTGCAAACTATGCAAAATCGAGTTAATCCCTATTAAATTCATAATAGTCAACAATTTCCTCTCTGATTACTCTGATATATTCATAATTTCCATCTTCCGTGTCCGGGTCTCTCATATTCTTGTGTCTCATATTTTTTGACTTTTCATACTTTTCCGTCTTCTTCTTGCATAACTGATGATCTCTCTTTGTCCAAAAGGTTTTCCTTGGTTAAATTTATTGTGCTGAGAAAATTTACAATATGTTATTGTTCGAGGCAATTAAAGGATATTTTCGTTTTTACGAATTTAAATATCAATGCAAATGAAATTGCTTCACCGAAGTTAAAATCTAATTAACTTGCTAGTGGAATGGTTTTATTGCATACTACCGTTGAGGAATAGTTTTACGATTGGAATACTTCAGTGTTTAAAGTGTGTGGATCATTAAACGGATCACGTAGTCACTTTTATTAATTTAATTATGTGTGGCATAGTTGTCTAAAATAATGAGCTCTCTCTTAATTTTACCTAAGTTATCATAAATACATTGCGACAATTCCCCCCAGGGGAATTATAACTACGATTTACTTTTTGTTGGTAGCAAAAGAGTTCTGCTATATCGTGATTGAACATACTTCCGATGGTCCCCATTTCCTCCTCATACAATATCATGGGTTCTTTCCATCGGCCGAATTGACACAAACACGAAAGAAATACTCGCCTATGACAGTAATCTAAGGTGTCTCAGCGAAACATGCTCCTATCGTACAATAATTAGGAAGTCAACATTTCCTTAAAAGGCGGTAGCAGCCGAGGTTCGACCGTTTGCCTATCTCTCGCCAAGTTCTCAGCCCACGAGGCGAGGGTTGTGATCGCGTGCACGGCAGTCTGTCGTTTGAGAGCGTGCTGGACACCGATCTGTAAACGGCCCGACCTCAGCGGCCCGTTCGTGCGCTTCGTAATGGTGGCCGCCTTAACCCACACGAGAGCGAGTAGAATTCGGGCTGAGGGTAAAGGTCAAACGCCCACCCTATCAACCTTCATTCCTCATTCAACTCTTCATCTTGTAATCAGTGGGAAGGAGCTCGCAATGTACTCACATGATCACGCTGTAGGGATCCCAAATGATTTGGTTTTTTCCCCTAATCAAGTTTCTCTATAAGATTACCGCCAGAATTTATGGCGTTCATCTCTGCCCTTTGGGGACTCTCTTTTCCCCTAATAAGATCGTAACTTGATCACTTCTGTCGACTTCAGGTCATTATTCTTCGGGAAGTGGACTATTAGCGATGGGTTACTTGGGATAGGAGGCCTTGCGTTCTCGGATTCATTCAATTTATTCCACGTATACATTCCTTTCTCGTATTCAGTTCTTTCCCGGGTCTTTTTTCTCCTCGCTCTATCCTTCTCCCTGCCACTTTGCACTCGCCTCACTCTTGACCTTTAGACGAAGAGGATTTCATTGCGTGGCAGTCAAATTGCTCTTGCCTCAAATGAGCTCAGAAGACTCCTTACTCTCAATTCCGTTTTTACCATTCCCTCGGCTCTTTGTTCTCAATCCGATTATTCGTCACCTTTGTGAGCTCCTGACGCTGCCGCTACTGTGCTGATGACTTATTAAAATCCTTACAGTGACGTTCAATGTCGGCAAAAGTTCTTTTTTCATCATTAAAAAGATATTCCCCGACAGAACCATGAATCAGTCACCTATAATTAAAGGTATTACTAGTCGAGTATCGAGTGCTTTTAGATCAGTGATGGCACATTTTCCACTCGGTGAAAAGGCCCTGATGACTCTTTGAAATAACGATCACTAAAAACATTAATTCACACGAATTTTAATGTTTTTACTTTGTAACTATTCTATTTGAAGACATATAAGTTATTTCCAGTTGTTTGCAACACATTTATACGTCTTAGGTTGAGGTCACATTTGATCATTTGCCCATATATTTTCCCAGTACCTTGAAATGATATGAAATTCCACGGTGTAGGAATGTTCAATGCCTCAAAAGAAATTTCTTTGAAATGAAAACCTAACCCGTTTCTAAATATTTTACAGCTAATTACTTGAAGAGATGGCTTAAAACTGTGCTCATTTCAAGGTAAAATGAAGCTAGCAAACCCAAAAATATGCTTCTATCAGACGCTACTTGATGCTTGAAGAGAAAAATTCGAGAAAAGGACTAATAACCGAACGATTTTATCATAATGTGATCTAAACAGTACAAGATCCTCTAATTTGCATTTGAGCAGGATTTTGGTCCACACATTTTTTTATAAATGCGTTTAAATACTAAGGAGGAATCATGCAAACCTAGAAATGAAATGCTTTAAAATTTGAGCAAATAAGTCAGTATCCACGCTGTTAGCAGTTTATACCACGATACGGACATGTGGAATAAAAAAGCGCAGGTGGAAGCTTTGTAAGTTAATGCAAAATAGGAACTATCAACATTCAAAATAAACGCACGGATGAATCGCCGTAGTGACCCAAAGCTTCATCTGTCATAGATTTACTAATTGTTTAATTCGGTTGGGTCGAAAATTATTGGATTTTAATGTCAACATTATTATTGTGTGCATTGCTCTGTATTCTCTTCATATAATAACCTCCTTTAGCCGCTGACATTCTGCTGAAATTTATTTGGAATTTCCGTCAGTGAGCTTCCCGAATCTCTTCCTATTCTCTTTTAAATGGCTCTTCCTCGGGAACACGCATTATTCACGTTCTTAACCTATCCAACCAAAGATAAGAGATAAAAAACGGAGCGCCATTAAGTTGACGTAGTACTCTAGCGGCAAGACACGAGAAACCGCTTTCCTTAGATTACGTCGTCATTTTTCATTGACGTACCCACTCACTCTGCGCCTTAAACTCCTCCTCGTCCAATTTCATCCTCTCTGTTGTCGCCCAAGTCCATTTTAGCTGCCTATTTGTTTTGAAATTCAGGTTTTAGTTGTAATAACGTCTTTATTACTTGTCATTACCTTATAAAATGGAGCAATATTCGCATTTACTCTTTCTTCGAATGGTAGCCTTCATCCCCTTCAGATATTTTGTGGATTCAATGGGAGTCCGGCATCGTTTAAGCATATAAAATTGCTAAACCAATGATATGCTATAGTATAGTTGGACGAAGAAATTAAATATGTATATTAGAGCATAGACTATTTGGGACGTTCAAACTTTTCTTGTCATGCCATGGTTTTGCGCTGCTCATGACAGAAACTCCAGTTAGGAAAATGTAATCAGGTGAAGACATTAATGCAGTTGGTTTATTCATAAACAAGAAGAAGCTAAAGTAGGAATTTGAAATATAAATTTCATTTGATAAGAAATTTCCATTGGGCTGGAGGAATTTTTAAAACACGTACTCATTTTCTACATCTCTGCTCTCTTCTCTTCAATGTATGGAGATGAAAGAAAATCTCCTTAAAATATTTTAGGTTTTAGGAATTTTGTGCTACTCGAGAGCTATAACTGTAACAGGTGACGGATAGAACATTTAACTTCACCACGCTGATTAGTATTCTTATAAGTAATATTTGGTCCTGTTCGCTTTGCATAAAGCTAAATTTTATCGCCTAGGAGTATGATACTCTATTACACAAGAATGATTTCATGCCTCTGGTCAGAAGGAATGTGTCCTTGATGGAAGGAGGGATCGGTCTTTTCCCGCAAAACCTTCTCTCCCCCTTGGAAATTTCCTCCTCCCAACATTCTTTCATTTTTACCACCCGTGCGTGCTTTGAGAGAAAAAAAACGTAAGTCGCTGCCTTAGACTCCCTTAGACTGCCGTTCCCGTCCCGCACCCAATTTCTTTCCCTCTTTTCTCGTCACCCCATTCTCTCGTCTCTCTCTTCCCTCCGATGCCACCGCAAATTCCGCTGTCCACTCACCTCTTCCCCGCTCTTCGTGCGTGCATTATCCTCCACCCCCCCCCCCTCCCCGCATCCAGAATATCCATTCCCCGCCGTCGAGTAGTTTTTCCGCAACATGCCACCGCAGATCCGTCGCCGCCGCCGTTCGCGCGAGGAATTCCGAGCCTCATCCCGGTTACCCACCCCCACTCAATCGCCTCCATCTTACAATCCCTCCTCTATCGCTCCGTAGGACGTCACTTGTTACAACCTTCGGTTTTACCGTGCCTCTCCTTTCCTCTATCTCTCACCCACAGTTATCACTATCGCAAGGACGAATAAAATTAATTTTGTACGTGGAATTGGCGGCAATTGCCAATTTAAGTTCTACATTATTGCTGCAACATACTCCTTAACTCACACTGTCCCTCCCTTGTTTGTTGCCGTTGGAAATATTTGAGCGGGAATTCATTATTTTAGCCGTAAAAGTAAAGAAATAATGAGCTCTTTGTTTTCCCTTTGACATATGTTAAAATAGGTTGTGAAATTGGTTTGTGCTTAAAAATTCATCAGTCAAGAGTACCATTACTCTGAATTTCTGTATGAAATGACGTCGAAAACCATCGAGTTCATTATAAGGTTTTGTTTGACTAGAAAAAGATAGCGGCTTAGCTATTGAAATGTCCGACGACAAGTCGTGGAATTACATAATGAAATTTAGGAAATAAAACTTGGTATATCAATTCGGTAATTTTAGTGTATAATGCGTTTCAATGCTAATACGTCACTTTCGACGCCAAGGCACCTGATGTTGATGCCTAAGTGTCGATATACTTTGTTCAATGAAATTACTCAGTGATTATTTACAAGTTTTATTCACTTAGATTTCCACGTATGACCATGGTCATAATTATTCTCGGATCTGTTTGTTATGATTCAATCTGAAATTTCTATTTTTATTATAGATTTCATAGCGATGTTCTTTACAGTTTACTACTTGTTAGATGAGTCAGTTCTCTCACCAAGGTCCTGTTTTTAGGGTGGCTTTATTCCATACTGCAGCTATTTGTGGCGTACGCCTGAAATCCAGAGGTTGAACTGTCTTTCCAGCAGGTGGAACGTGTTCTTCGGGCGTCATTAAAGAGGGGTTCAAGTACTCTGTTGATATGCGTCAAAACACATATTGATGCATTCAGTTTCCAGGATGTGGGATACAATTCCCTCACGTCAAGCTGGCTTGTGTTGGTGGTGAATGGGTTTTTGTAAGTCTAACGACTCGCATCCGGAAGTAAGGCGATTCTAGAAATATAGAAATAAAATAATCCATACAAATAGGGAAAAAAGGAAATATGTACTCGATCGATAAAAGCTGCGAGATATTCAATTTTTCATGCTTTCGGTCCAAAAGATTCCAATTATTACTTTACAATATCGTTTTTTATTCACAAATCACCTGGGGAAAGAGTGAACATTGGGGTAAATAAAATAAATGAAAAAAATTATCATAATTTAGAATGTTCTATACACCGACCACACTTATCTTATAATCTGAAGTAGGTTTTTTGAATTTTCTTAACAAATTTTGTACATTTGTGATACATTTTAATGAAAGAAATGAGATTTAGGGCAGTTGCCTCCTCTGAAATTACTACAACAATTTATTATGGTGAATTAGTTGTTAATATTTGCTTTCGAACATTTACTCGGGTATTTAAGGCTAGGGGTATGATAACGAAAGCATAGGATATCCCAAGACAGTGCTTTTAGCGGGAAGCACTATGGTTTTATAACAGTAATTGTTCTTACGGAATATTGACGTCTTGGTAAAATATTGATTCATGATGAAATGTAAGCCATTCCTTTTTGTAAATCTTTTTCCTCGAGGCACATGGCACGAGGCATATTGCTCTCTTCAGTGGAATTCAAGATTATTTTGTTAAAAAAATGCGCTGATTGATGGCCTTCGTGAAAAATGTATGCTTTTTCAACCTACTCCTTATATAAATCCTTTTTCATTACTCGCAGCTTAGTTTGGTATATAAATGAGCATCTTTCCTGCATTGTAACTTAGCTGCTTCCTGGTAATGGAGATGAAAATTGAATGTTCCTGTCAATTTTTTCGTAGTTTTACCATCCATCAAACCTTTAAAATGCATTATATTTATCTGAATTCTCGAAATATCTAATCCTCTGGAGTAGTTTTAGACACTTACTATTTCCTCAATAGCTTCCTTCCTCTTTCTTGCTTGTAATATGTTTTCATTTTTACTCTTTATGCAGTTGTTTATTATATAATCTCAATTTAGCATGTTTCAAGTCTAGATTTGTCCGAGTTTTTATGCAATCAATCTAATGAGCGATAGGGAATGATATAATTCTTAAGTACTGAATGAGATTCAAAAATATATTTAACAGAGAAGGGCAAACAATCGTAATGGAAATGGAAGATGTTTTGGAAAATCAGTGGAACGAAACAAACTTAAGAAAATAATAGTAGAATGGCATAACTGGAGGAACAGTACTCCATCTGTTGGATGAGACAGTGGTCCCCTTGGCGCCTTTCGTTAGGAGCAGGCTAATGCCGACGCCGGGTTTCTATCCACCCTTCTTCCCTTACCTATCACCAATGGCGCAAATGACCTCAGCTGTCGGTCGCCTCCCCAAATATCCGATCCAATCAAAGCCGTTTGAAGATGTCTAGTAAGAAATATTTTAGTTAATTATCCCTCCCTAATCTTTTATTGGTAAATACATAAGACCTTGTAAAAATATCCAACTTCAATTTATTTTTGTTTCGATGACTAGTTTTGCCTTAATTTGGCGCCCTCCTCGATGCGACGTCCCGGGCTAAAGCCGAAATCGAGCAAGGGTATAACTGCTCCTGGTATTTACTCTCTAAATATGGGAAATATGATATCTATGGCCTTTATCGTAGCAAACTGAGAATAAAAACCTCAATGCTTGCTCTCTCCGTTGAACGTGAGGTAAACCTACTCTAAATACTGGACTGGAGTGTGGAATCATTCAATTATAAATGTAATAGTTACCTGTTACAACAGTAATTAAATTATTTATTTTTACTTTAATGCTACCGTTATTTAGTGAGCATGTAATTAATATGTCTGATTTTATGTAAATTATGTATTAAGTTTTTCATTTTGTATTTATTTAATTACGATTCAAAATGTTGTTGCTTGGAAGTGGACTGGACTGTGGAATCATTCAATTGTAAATGTTATAGTTACCTGTTACAGCAGTAATCAAATTATTTAATTTTACTTCAATATTATTATGAGTTAATTTATGAGCAAGTAATTAATATATCTGTTTTTCTGCAAATTTTGAATTAGATATTCATTATGTATTTATTTAATAACAATTCAAAATGTCACGTACATTATACTTTTGTTGCTTTTAGGGTTATATACTCAGAGCATTGAATGAATCCATCTAAGTACTACTTCCGATTAAAAGTTGCAATCCTATGACTCAAATTACTGATGGTAAGAAAGTACAGTAGAACGTCGATAATCCGGATCAATTGTTGCCGGACCCAGTCCGGATTATCAAAATGCCCGAATTTTCAAAACAGAACCAAAAAAAGGCAGTTTGATGCCTTAAACATTGTAACATAACGCTGGCCTCGCCATTTTTTCTTTTACCACCTCATGGTTTATAATAACAATAAGGGACCCACCATATTGTGAATTTTGAGAATAAACCATAGACCTAAGGAGTGGAAGCGTCGGCAACAAAAGGGGATTGAAGAGGAAACCGTCGGAGTGTACGGTCGTGCAAAGACAGCACGCAAATGGCTTTGTAGATCAAACCCTCGCGGTGAACGGACGTGCAAAGAGAGAGCACGCAAGTTTTTGGTAGAGGGAAGTTCCAGAGTGTGGCATCGTGCGAGACATAGCCCACGTAGAAAAGGATAATTGACAAAGGAGCTGGAATTAAGGAGAGGAACGGGAGATTTTACAACAGGACGAGACCCAAAAAACTGAGGGCCCGCCAAGGACGAACACCACGCAGGCTGAGAGGATTTTCCAGACCACAGAGGGACAAACCAACCTGTGTCGTCGAATAATTGGGTTGTAACTATAAACTTTTATTTTCATATAAGATACAAGAAGCCATAAGGCAAGAGGTTTTAATTGGCCAAGAATTAAGTTTGTGACCGGTATCCCTTAGTATCAAGTAATTGAATTTTGTGAAAAGTTTAAGTGATGAAGTGTGGCAAATAATTAGACAATATACTTAAAAGAAGGAATAATTATTCATATACCAAATTTGTGTCTAAATTAGAATATACAGTTGGTCATGACCTAAGGGTATAAGGAATTATTTTGATTATTTAAATTGCCTGTAAATTGAATATTTCATTTTGTCAAGTAAATTGCAACCGTATCTCTATAAACCTGCAATGTTTCATGTATTTTCTTTTCCGACGAGCAAGCTGGGGCAAAGTAATTAAAATATAAGGTACGAGAAGATATCGCAATCGTGGTTTCTTTCCTGGTAAAAGAATCAGTAGTTTTTCGTGTTACATGTTTATCCACAACGTGTGACATTTCACGTATTAATTTGTAATAATATCTTCTACATTTTTGGCTCCCATAACGTGGGGCATAATACAAAGTGGAAAAAAATAAGAGAAATACATGTTACAACATAAAGAAACTTTGCAAAAAAACCATAAAAACAGTAATTCACTTTAGTACCGTAGTTAAATAATTAGATCAGATACATAAAACCATTAATTAATATGAACTTATTTCGTAGTATTATATTGAAATACATTGCAATACGTTTTTGGTCAACGCTTTGACAAATATGTTCTGTATTTTATTCACTTCGACTTATTATTCGCCGTATGTGAATCCGGATTATCGACAGTCCGGATTTTTGACGCTCTACTGTAGGCCGTGAAACCAATGCCAATGCCTGATGATTGAAGAATTGCAAGATGAGTTATCTGGTGCGAGGGAATTGAGAGAGGGAGAGCGAAGATGGATGGGAGATGGAGCACATGGCATGCGATCATCACTGGGGTTCGGTGTGTGAACGCGAGAGAGGACTAGGTGGAAGCATGGCCGGGGTTGGTTGGGAAAATTGCAGGCTCGGAAATCTTATAATGGTGTGTCGCAGGGATAGAAGAAGGGGGAGGAATTGAGGGGGGATGTGGAGTGGGTGGGTTCGAATTAGGGATGAGTCGATTCCACTTTTTCCGATAGTTCCACTTTTTTTCGATTCCGATTCTTTTAAATCGATTCCCGATTCTAGATTCCGATTTCATCGATTCTTATTCCTAATAACTGGTGGGATATTAATGTACCAGCAGCGTACGACAATTGTTTAAATTCAAGTATTGGCTGTAATCAAATAAAGACAATTAAGTCGCTCAAAGAGTATATTTATTAACAATTATATTTATCCTCAGCTTATTGAGGTAGATAAATAGTACAAATTGATAGCCTACACCCAAAATTACTGAGACAAATATGATGAGATGTATGAAATTTGATTTGAATATTTATCTATCCGGAATCGATGGAATCGGAATCGACTTTAGGCGATCGATTCTCGATATTGATTCTAATCCTGAGAATCGGTGGAATCGAGAATCGACATTTGGACTTGACTCATCCTTAGTTCGAATAAGGGGAGGTGAAGGGTGAGCGTTGCGTAGGAGAAGGCGCCGAAGAGACGGGGGCGGAGGGGGAAGGGACAGGATTGAAGCGTCGGATAGTTGGAGGACGAGGGGTTTCTGTATGCGTTCCTAAGGACAGATGGGGGCGCATTATGTCCTGTCGCTGGCTGGGAAAAAACGAATGAGGAAATCTGCCGCTGAGAGTTTGTTGACAACTTGAGGCGAGCGCGCAGTTGTTTTATGCCGCTACCCTCTTGATTTCGCTCGCGAGGGTTTCCCTCTGGCGTGATTTGGATGCGATTTGCGGCGGAAATGACGCGTTCCACCTTTAATTCAACCATCAAAAGTGTTTTTTCGTTTTCAATTTCGTGCTAAGCCTTTTTCCCCTTTTTTATATTTTCTTTTATTTTTTTCCCATTTTCTCATTTTATATTTACTCATGCATACATTCCTTTACTCATCAACGCATTCGGTACCGTAGACAGAGAGATTTAATCCCGAAATAATAAAATACTTAGCATAACTTTGTGCCTCGTTTAAAAATGCTACGAGTGATCAAAGATGATTTCTCAGCTTACGAGAGATTAGGTGGTGAGCCGTTAGTCTCGGAGGATTCCTACTAGTATTTGCTTGCTTAAGAAATTCAGAACAGGTGTGTTTTGGTGTGGGATGGCGAATATTATATTGACGCCGAACCACGCTGAAAACAGACTCAAATAACCGTTACCTTTTCACATACGTATTATCATCTCCTTTACACCTTTAAACAGCTGATATTCTAACACCCCATGCCTAATGCCCTTGCGGCGGTTTACAGGGTTAAATGTGCTAGTAGCATTCTAAGAAAAAAGGCTTCATTTTTTTTTCATTTTTCCTAGGGGTTTCAATGTCATCTCTTCAACCATGGTATGATGGATGAAGCCTCTTATTATTTTTTTGAAAGGTGAAATTACTAAACTTAGAGATGTATATAAACCGTCAAGGTACAATTTTGCCTACATGTTACAAATTTTGTTGTCAAAACTAAAATTGGACAAGAGATCGTCACATCGAGGATTGTAGTACCATCGGCACACGTCGACGTTGCTACAACCGAGGGTGAACATAATCTGAGGCGATTTCGGAAATTTTAAAAGTTCAACAAATTCTCAGAAATACGGGCAAGAAATGTTAAAAGTGTAAGCAATCCCTCCAAACACGCAAAAGTATTTTTAAATTTAGGCTTACATTGGCCGAGCCATTACCCTCCGTGAGTTTCCATAGGATTCTTCATCACTAAATTATTGACAGTTTTTTACTTGTTCAAAAATAAATTCCGAGTCCATTGAAAAAATATCATTTCAATGATGCGCAAACCAGTACTAAAAGTTGGATAAATCGCATTAGGATTTATAAATCAAGGGGAATTCCCTTGTAAAATCTACTCATTATTCCTATAAAAAACTTTATTTTTACTTCTTTTGGCCATCACCTTCCAAATGAGGAAATCAATTTTACCGCAGGAAAAACTTTGGTCCATTCTAACACTGGCGACGCATTTATATACCTTCAAAAGAATATTAAAGGCTATGTGATCGGTAAATCCATCTGACGCCACCTGGAATCCTCGAATCTATATCTACAATCCCTATTTCAAATATTAATACTCAATTTCCAAAACTCCCGATAAACTTAAGACGTGATTCTAGATTTTGACTTGCAAAAATAAAAACGATAGTTTTTTGGCAAAACATTGCACCAATGGACGTTATTATTCCTGGAATGAGTCCACCGTACCGACACCGTCACCGAGTCAATCGCCAAGTGAAATGCTCCGCTTTAAGTGAGTCGAGTTAAGGGAGTGGTATTTATTAAGGACCATTCCTTCACCATTGCGTCTCTCTATAGATTGTCTGGATGAATTAATTTACTTCACAATCTAACCGGTTGTTTCATACGACATCATCAATAATTTAGCCTTTCGTCCCCTTTTTAAATTCACTCATTTTAATGCACAACCTCGTGATTAATGATTCGCAAATTTTAAATACGCGTTTTGAAAATTGATGCGTTAAAACCAATTATAATAATATCAATCCTGATACGACCGCAAGAACTTTTCACCCGTCACACATAACGGGAACGTATATAAATAAGACCAAATGAAAATTCACACCCCGGGGGAAGGATGTGATAAATCGAATTCCTTCTAAAGAAGGAGGCCATCGATTTGTAGCGTATAAGTTGGAAGGTTTGATCGATAAATTTCTGGATTCGTTGAGCAATGTAGGCGAGATGATTGCTAACGATTTCCTTGCTCGAATTCGGTTTGAATGCAGGATTTCTCGTTTCACGCGATGAGAGAAGAGAGAGAAAAAAAATGTATATGCGGGATACGAATTTTAAAAAGGCCCCGCAGTGGAGCCGGCGGAGCGAGACACGCATCGCCTCTCCTTTCGCCGCTCGAGTGACGCAGCGGCGAGAATTGAGCGCGAATGAGTTTCTTTTCTTTATTAATTCTTTATTCGACTCCTACATCGACGGCGTAAGTGATTGCTTCACTCCTCCTCTTTCAGCCGTGATCGGGTCAACGGCACGGGCGAAAACGCTCGCTCGGCATGTTTATAATTAAAACGAGAGTGTTCCCTACCTTCTTTCCCTCTGGGTGACGCTTAAAAATATTGTCGAATGTTTGCGGAATGGGCCAATCATAAATTCTGCGGAGGAATTAATTTTGCGGCACGTGCAATTTCCTTATGGGGAAACCTCTAGTTCTTCAAGTATATTAAAGGTTAAGGTGGACTAAATCGGATATTTTATTTTTATGGCAGTACCGAGCACATAATGAGAATATTTGGGTCCAAACATAATCAATGTTTGTTCACGATTGAATTTTCTCTCGGATTAATCATTTAATTATTTTTTTATTAATAATATAATTCTTGGAAAATGCTCAGGTTCTCACACACACTGACTAGCGTACTTAACGGAGAGCATTTAAAAATGTTAACTAATTTGTAGAGTGGCCAGGCTGGCGATTTTGCATACTTAGTCGAATATTTTTTCACGAATTTGGCTATTTTCGAAACTCAATGTCACTCATGAAAAACATGGCTATGCTTCTAGTTTTTTTTTTTGCTTTCCGACGACTCTTGTTGGCCCGCGTGTCCCTGGAATCCCAACAGGCTAGCAGCCTGTCATCAGGTTTTCCAGGGACCGGGCCAACAGAAATGGCATGCACCCATACCCTGGGTGGTAAAAAAACTCACCCAGGTGGGACTCGAACCCGCGAACCCAGAAATAGCAGTCGAGGACTTTACCCCTCCGCCAGCGGGGCCAATTTGGATCAAGAGTCGCTTTAATTACTATACATGTTGAAAAATATCATATCCCCAATGGAAAATTATTTTTACCCAATTTAATGACGGCTGTGATCGATGAGTCGTCATTGCTAATATAGTTGATTTACAAAAACAAAGACGTTTTGCCGAATACAGTCTAAAATGTTCCATTATCTCTTGATTAGGTCAATGAGTGAAGCGTTAAAAATATTCAGTGAAACGTTCATGTTAATGTCATATTCAAAGCTATTGGTATGTGATGCTAGGTCGAATTGCCCATTGAAATTCGATTTCTGGATACTAACTAGAAATCCTCTGCTGACGAAAATAAAATCTTACCTCTTGCCAAACAATATGAGGAGAAAGGTAGAGTTGATTATGTTGAATATTTTTAACGGATGAACGGACTTTTTCTTACGTGAAATTGAATTCATTTTTAGGCAGTTCAATAATCATTTGTTATTTGTGGCATCCAATCTGTAAATTTCCGTGCATGTCTCCTTTTTAGAAGGCCTCATTCGCAAGTATTTTGACCGCACCGCAACTTTCCGAAGCTTAGCAAGAATGCCACCGACTCTACCTCGAGCACTCCACTCTTGGGTTTTTGCCTCTTCCCCTTACCCCATCCTCTCGCCCCCTGCAAATGGCTCCCAATCCATCAACGACCACAGGAAGGCCCATGCCATCAATCTCGCAATTAAATTGAAAGGCATATCTCCCTCTCTCTCTCTCTTTCTCCTCTTGTGCCATGTCTGAAATCCCTTCTCCGCCAATTTCCTCCTCCACGTTGATTTGGCCATCGAGAGGCCCTCCTCCAATTTCCTCGGACAGAATGGAAACGACGCTGATAACGGGCACACACGGCATTGAAACTTTTTCACAAATTACCCTCTGGCTTGAAATCCCCCCCTTCTTCTCCGCGGTGGAGGCAGTTCCCCATTTCCGGGGGAGGGAGTCTCTGATGTGAAGAGAACGAGAAATGGGATGCCCGGTGAGAGGGAGGGGCTGGGGAGGAGAGGAGGGCGGGGAAAGGCGGTTTGGGAAAGGGAGGGAGGGTGGGCAAAGGAGACTCTCCAGTCAGAGGAATTAATTCGTCAAGATGACGGGAGACCCACATTTCAAAATGACGGACAAATCGCTTACGACACTCTCCGAGGCAAAGGAACGTTGAAAGAAAAGTACGTGGCTATCGGTTGGAGAAGTGATGGCGGGGAGGTCCCCGAATGGCAGGGGGTGAGATGAGGGAGGCTGGGGGAGATGGGGGTGGAGTCGGTGGACCGAAAGAACGGGAAGAAGAGTGATGAGGCCGGCGTGGGTGTGTGCAGGGACAATGGCGACGTCTCGGTGTGGATTCGATGGCGACTCGTTTCGGTGGTCTCGGAGGCAGATGTGGGGCGGGAGATGGAGGGGGGAGGAAGAGGACCTTGATGGAGGTGGACCACTGGAGAGGGGAGACTGAAAATGAGGGAGGAGGCAGGAGGAAGGAGGGGAGGAAAGGATGAATGGGATGAGGAAAGAGACATATCATTTCGGCAGGAGGTGCGAGGGATTTGGAAATCGGTGAGACGAATGGGAGACATATTGAGAAACGCATCTTGAGTTCTCGTACCACGAGCCGTTTATGGGTCTCAGGCGGCGCTTTAATGCAACGAATTCAATGTGGATTCCAATTTATATCTATGGCTCCGCCTTAAGCTATTCCTCTATTCACGTAAGCAGATGCTATTCACGCTCATTGCGTAGACAGGCTCTCAATGGCAAAGGATTCGCTCTTGTGGGAAGCAATACTGAAATAAGTGTTTAGAAATAAATTTAAACCCAATTCTGAAACTTAACAATGATATCTACATAAGAATTTATTTGAATATTAGCTATCTATGCCAAATTTTCTGATGTTGAAATATTTATAACGATTTAATTTTTATTCTCCCAATTCACCTATAAAAATTATACCTTTGAATTTGTATTTCATTCTTCAATAACTTTATTTGTTCATAGGCTTACTTATTTTCACTGACGTCCGCGATCACCACTATACTATAGAATATTAATGTCACATTTTATCTCATCCATTTAATCGGCAAGTCTATTGCAAATATCAAATTTAATTCATTTATTCACGCAAGACCCTGCAGAATACTTTTTGAGCTCACTAAATGAAAAACGTTTGGCTTGAAAATAAGTCACCTCCACAGAAATTAGTGAATGATAACTTTTCGACGCATTCTTAACTGTGAACGAAGATCTAATCGTTTCTCGCTTACCTCTAGGTATCTGTTACAGTCATACTGAACTTAAAACATCACTTTATGCCAGCTGTAATCAAGAGCATTTGCCGTATTTCTCTCATCACGAAATTAAGGATGTAAAAATTGGTGTGTATGCTTATGTATCATTCCTCACCGTGTCAGTTACGGGTGATAAGCAAGAGGCAGTAATTATACGTCACTCGATCGTCACGTCTCATCGGGTAACTTTTGGAAGAGAAGGTTGACGCGCTGTATCAACTCCTGAAAATGATTTTCCTTTGGATGATGGCTCCATTCCCTTCACGCGGAACATTGCCATAGAAGTGTGATACCTCATTGTTCGCCCCAAAGCCGGCAGCGTGGGAGCTATCCGCTTATGGCGGAGTAAAGAAGGAGTTGGATTTGTGGAGGCAGAGGATGGGTGATGTGAAAGGGAAGATGATGAATAGAAGGGAGCTGGGCTGTGGAGGACGATGAGGGATGATAGGGAGCAGTGGATGAGATGGATTTGGGGCGTGAACGAATCGTGCCGCACTCCGAATTGGTATGGGTATATGCACAGTATATATGCTCATGCGAGAGGGTAGGTATCTCAAGCCTGTCTTCCTTGCAGCCGAGGACTTGATACCGGTGGAAATAAACCGTTAAATGCGTTTGCCAATCCGTGCAGAGGATTTGTGATGAAGATGTGGGCAATGGAACGAGTAATGGGCAATGGATGCGTTGCGGTCTCATTCAGAACCATTGACCTTAAGTGCAGTATAGGTCGATAATTCACTAAATGCATGAGTGCTACGTCGATGAGCACTCAATTTTCAGGGCATTTACCTTTTATGTCTCTACGCTGCGCTGCAGTCTGCCACAATTACTCACGGAGCGCATTCTCCTTTCCTGTATGTTTGAAAATATATCGATATATATATATTAACACCATTCATTATCAACACAATTCATCCATCAAATATACCAAGCAAAAATTTCTTTAGTGATTAATATAATTCAGAACGAATGACTGTCTGTAGGTATAAAGTTGGAGGATATTTCTTTAAGTAGGAATTAAAACACTTCTATTCAGACAAATACCGTGTCCATGTTCTCTTCAGCAATTATGAAGAGTAAAATACTTTCCAACAAAACGTCAGTACTAACGCGAAATTTCATCTCTCCGCTCTTGGAATTCTCTGCACGAGTGGCGGGAATAGGTGAAATTATCGGAAAGGGAAGGATTTACCGGATGGGACATGTGGAAAATGAAAGCAAAAGGGCACTCAATAATGGAATAGAAAAAAAGAGACGAGAGAGGAAACCTTTTCTACTCCCGTCGGTAGCCAATCACGGGCCTCCGTTCCCCCGATCTCGTCCCAATCCCAGTATCCCCTTCCGATCTCGCGGGAGAGAGATAGAGAGATAGAACGTGAGCCATCCCTTCCTTACTCACCTCTTCCCACAATCTGTCATTCTATTCCTCCTCAGCCTTCAAACTGCTCCTCCAATCCTCTTTCCCTCCCCCGTGAATGTACCCACTGCTCATCCACCACCACGACCGCGCACCGGAGCTCAAACTCTTTTGTCCGACCGATGGGTTCATCCATTCTCCCGCCGCTCTGGGGAGTGGGAGGACTCCGCGAGCGCGGCATTCTATGGCCGCCGCATCTGCACCCACCCCTACCTGCAAATCCCGAAAAAAAGAGGAGCTCCCTCCAACATTTACGACCTATTCCCCACCAACCACAACCCTACCGAACCCCCGCACCACTGCGGATGGTGCCACAGGATGATTAAAGATTCCCTCCAATTTTTCCGTTTCGTGCTTCCCGAGTTTCACCTTTTTCTTCCACTTTCCACCCCTCGGTCGCGGTTCACAACGGGTCGGTCGAACAAAATGGAACTAGGAGAATGATTAGGGAAAATTGTCGCTGTCGTGTAAAAATATGAAGTGAAAAAGAAAAATTGAGCGAGTGGCATGAGCGCAATAAAAAGAATGGTGGAAGGACGCTGATATTTGCACTATTTGGGATGGGGTTTTATTTTCGTCCCCGGGACCTCCCCGGGAATGGATGGTGAGCGAAGCGTTCGGTGTCGGCGGTGGGTGCCTTTGTGCGCGGGAGCGTGGATTGCCTCCTCCTCCTCCTTTCCCGTCCGCTTACGAATGTCTCAAACCCCGCCTTCCTACCTCACTCCATCTCTCTCTCTGTCTTTCTCAAATTCATCGTCAGCCTCGTTCCGTCATCGCCAGCTTCTAAAAGCGTTGATGGGAAACGTCGTGGCGGCCCTTCCAAACCTTGGTGCTCGCACTCCTGCTGCATCCGTGTGTTCACGCCTGTTGTCGGATTGTCAGAGGCAGTTGAATAATTTATTCCCGCCACGGGGCGTGAGGTGATCTCGAAGCTCTCTCGCCTCTCCCAGTAGGAAGAGGCACACGCAACGGTATCCTTTCATCCTCACGCCCAAAGGGGAACTCGTATGCATAGACCCCAAATCAGCCCATCCTGGCGTGCACGTGATGCTCGATCAAATGTCATTCCGCAAATGGAAAGCGAGTTTTGAAAACTCTAAGAGCGAGTAGTTTCCTTTTCCAAGCTGTAATTGAGTTAAGAGTAGCAAAGCGATGGGAGTAGTATTTTCTGGGAATTGAACAAATGTAGGTACATCAAATCATGGATATCATGTTCTTTAACCATCATGACTGCAGCCACGCATCCTCGGATCTTCATGATTCTTTACGGTCAATAAGTCCCACTGACCTTCATTCGACTAGCTCCGCGGGCTTATACTCACTGGAAATTTCTATTGGAATGGATCGGGTCGTTTTGATTCATGGGATACGAAGACTTTTTTGAAGGGATATTTCTGCCATTTTTCGTGTATCTTAAGCTCGTTCTTCCCGACCCCATTCGCTGCCCCACCAGAAGGGACGTCCGATTCAATCCCGAGTGAAGCTGACCTGCACTTGGATTGTGGTAGCGACCCTTACCTTTCTCTGGGTCACATGCATGTTCGACTCTTGCGTTCGATTCGACCGATGGGTGATTTGAGGGGAAGGAGAAGTATGGGGCGAGAAGGCGGTTTGCGTTGGGGTTGTTCCCGTATTAGATGGAATTCTTAAAATCGAATTGAGGTCCATATATGGCTGCTACTGTCGTATTCGTGAACCTAGGACATGTAACTGTTAGGTATAATTTGCGGTTTATGTTTTTTCCTCTACTTGTAATATAGACGTAGCTGAAGCTATCCCGTACTGCCGTGAGTAGCATGTGATCAGACATTTTCTAAGTAAATATCAGTTAAATGCTCAAATTGATGAATTCTATTTTCATTTTATTCGAGGCACCGTAGCGACCCTTATACTGACGATTACAATACATGCACGGGCGGATGAGGGAGAATGCAACTCTCTAAATAGCTGGAAGCGGACAGATGCGTGGAAAACCAAGTTACGTAAGGACTAAGGGTATTCCTATGGAACATAGTGAGAAGTCTTAGTTTCTGCGTATAAAATAAAATGACCGGAATTGCAATCTTCACGAGTATACTACATTTATTCCCACCTAGGCTTCAACGTTCTTCATAAACTGATGATAGTGTACTATTTAATACATTTCACTGCCTTGAAAACAGCATAATTGGCCAATTAAATCTGGAGTATCAACATTGGACGAACACAAATACACAAGTCCTTAGTGATGAAAATTTCATTCAGGAGGGACTCGAACCCGCAACCCTCGGATTGGCAGGCAAGGACACTTTTTGGCATAAGTTGTGGCGGAATTACTGAGGTCGGTGCTCCTTGCTGTGGGATTGAATGAGAGGATTTGTGGAGGAGAGGAACCAGAATTTGAGTGAGAGAGGGAGAATTTGGGTTTGGAGTATGAGACATGTTTAAAGCTCCGAGACAGAGGTGAGAGATGAGAAAAAAGGGAAAGGAGTGCATTGGTTTCAAAGGAGCCGTCAGGGGGCGGGGCTGCTGACCGTGGTGCGGGCGAGATGGAAAAGAGAGTGAGAGAGAGATGTTCGCGCCTGGGATACGGTGGGAATAAACAACGGTGCAGAGGAATAGAGTTGCGGCGGCAGGGGAGATGGAATGGGGGAAAATATTTAAGAAGGAGAAATGGAGGCGTTGAAGTAAAGGATTCGCGTGCCGAGAACTGCGGCGGACGAAGGCAATCGGTTTGTTATTTTTGTAGGCACATGACGGAGTGGAACGTCCCCCAACGCCCCACCCCTTCGGCAGCGGCGCACATCACGGGTCCCCCTTTTTTCTCCGTCTCCGACCACAGCGCTGAATGTGTTCTTCTGACGAGTCTCTCACCAAAAAAATAGATTTATAAAAAACAACACGCTCTGCCAGAAAAACCTATTGCCTACTTAATTGGCCTTACTTCTTCCAACCGCGGAATACAATCATATTAAAGAGATTTAGAGACATGACGAGTATGTGCTTTCGGGCGTTTCTCCGCGAGGTGTCTTTCAACGCGATAGACAACAGACAACGACAAGCTTCTTCATCCCTTTTGACGCCAGTCGGATGGCTGGCGAAGCTGTTAGAAGACCCCACGCTTGAAAGCAGATACTACTTGCCAAACGCCTTGAAAATCTTTGAATTTCACCTTAATTATTATAACTTTTCCCCGCTGATCATGGTTCTAAAGCTTCCAGGAACATATTTTATAGATATCTATGTCTGGGCAACGTCAAACTTGGAAAAGGAACAGTAAAATTTTGGGACACTCTCCGTAGAAATACCTTCAGCGATGAGGTAGCCTCCTATTTTTATGAACATTGGGTTGTATGGTGTATTCACATCTCCGTCAAAGTATTCAAAGATTTTATTCCTGTTACACAAGTATTTATGCTGGAAATATGTTAAATCGTTAATGATGTAGAGAACTATCATCTATGAGTTTGAGAAAGGATATTGTGTAACTTAAAAACGGATATCACTCCCTTTAGGTGCCTATTATTTTTGGCGAAGTATGACCAGTGAATATTTTTGCTGTGACTAATCCTCTGTGGAGAGTTTTCCAAGTTTTAATACATTAAAGAGATCGTGACCTTCTTCAAATTCAACCTTTACCGAGAAATATTTTCAATCCAAGATTGTACTAAAGAATTTGTCTGAAAGTCCCAATCAAGTTTGCCAAAATAATAAATCCCATTCCCCTCCGGAATAATCAGTTCCTCGATCATGATGCACGAATCGTTATGAGTGGATTTTTTTTTCTTTTCACCAGCTCACTCAATTACTCGGAAAGGAGAACTCGGCGGAAAAGTTCCCTCCGCACTGCGTTATAAAACCCTTTGAAAACCATCGCAAATTGAGTCTGCTAAAATGTATGATTCGATAATCCGGCGTCGAACTTTTACAAGTGGGTACGAACGGGCGTGGAGTTCTCAGTGACGGCGGTGGGGGAGTTGTAAATCCGGGAGGGGGGAGGCGGAAGGGAGTGGGGAAGTGAAAGGCGGTGGGTGGGTGAGTCGAGAGGAGAGGGGTGGAGCGAGGTGGCGGGGAATGGGTGTAGAGGAGGAGGAGGGGTCCGAGGCAAATCTCTAAAAGAGAAAAAGGGCATGCAGATGGGAAACGGTGAGTGGTGGTTGGGAGGAGGTGTACGTTCAAAGGGAGGATGAGGGTTATAGCAAGAAGCCGCGCAAGAAAAGAGGAAGGAGAAGGAGGGGAAGCATAGCGAAAACAGACGAAAGGGGTGGTAGCGAATCGTATACGGGTGGAATGGGTTGAGTGTAAAATAGGGTCAAGGGTTAAAAATGGATGGAGGGGATGGACCCTGACATTGCCACCCGCACCATATGTGCCGTGGCTGCAAACACCATGGGTTGTTGGCGTAGTTGTGGTAATTACTTCCCATCCCGAAGGTCTCGGACTCGAATCCCGGCAGTGACGAAAAATTTACAATTGAATTCCGGGCTCCACCTGGGTACTACGTGGAGAGCACTCCGTCCATTTGAAGACGTTTAAGTGTAGATTCTCGATTACATTTAGTATTGAAAAGGCTAACGTCGTCGCCAATTTTCTCTCTACAATTCCTATATTCCTCATATGAAATCTCCTTTGCCAACCTACTCGAATAGAGAAATGACCTTGGTAAGTGATACCTCTACGAATTATCAATCAATCAACCAGAAGAACAACACCAACTCCACGTATAGGGAACACCAGGAATTATGTCCTGGAGCCTCATTCAAGAAGGAATTATTTTATCTGTTCCACAGTACAAATATAATTTTGACGTCACAACGTTGGAAAAATCGAAATCAGTATTGATAAAGTTAATTCAAGGGTGTGATGTCATAAACTTTGATATCGCCAAGCTTTTATATCTTTTAGTACTTCCTGAATAAGCTTCGTGCTGGTAAACTGTGCATTCTCTCGATAATTTGTTCCGCAGGTCATCCATTCGGTTTATTTGCGTTCGATCCTTCATTGTCGGGTGAGGTGGAGTCCTTTGTCACCCTGTCGAGATCGCGAGGTTACCTCACAGGTTAAGCGTTCGAGCGTTGATTCGGTGAGCGGGGATCAAGCCTGGATGGGGCCAATGGGAACACGTCCTGCTTTACTGATGATGTGAGTGATTTTCCTCGGACATCAGATCCCAGAGGCAGTGAATTTAGCCATTCCAAGCAGAGCATGTTGTAGAGCTTGGTGCCAGAATTTGAGCGAAAGAAGGGAGATGTAGGAAAAAAAGAAAAAAAAGTGGAAAACAGGAGCAGATACGGGCGGAATGGTGTGTATGCGAGGTCGTGTGTGAGTGTACGAGAGAGGGAGTGGGGGTGGAAGTAATAGGAGGTGGTGGATGGGGGTTGTCGCTTGGTGATGGTGGTGGAAGTGTAGACGACGGGAAAACAGCGGAGTCGAGAGGTGGAGAACCAGAGGGAGAGGGGGGAGGGCGAGAGAAGGGGAGAAAGGGGGGAGGAGGGCGTGGAGGCGGAGGCGTGCCGGCGACTCACAGCCTGCCAGTCCTTGGGTGCGCCAGTCCTCCAGTAGGACGGAACATGGTGTGGTGGTGTGGGCTGCGGTGAGCGGACGCGGCGGTGTGTCGGGAGAGAGTCGTGGCTCGGGGTTCGGTGGTGACGTTCCGAAGCGGTTGGACGCGAAAGTCCGTCTCGTTGAGTGATCGGTGAGAGTTCGATACTCACGAGCATTCGCCTCTCTGGCGTGGAGTCGCCCATCGGTGATGAGAGGGATAGGAGGCGATAGAAGCGGCCACCTCACCGCGACCGACCGCCCCCCTCGTCCCGGGACGGCCTATTAACGGCCGTGAGGCGGACGAACCCCTTCGGCGCATCCATGGTGTCGGACAAGCCTCCTCCCCACGTGTGCTGGGAACCCGGAAAGCGTAGAATAGAGAAAATGTCGGCGCTGTGTGGTGCGAAGTGATGCTCCACTCGCATTTGTTCCTCACGAAAAATGTGAAGAAGTGGATTATTTTATGCCATATAGAGAGAGAGAGAGAGAGAGAGAGAGATACGAAGGAAAATATCTCTGCAAGGATAATTCTCTCCCACAATTCCACTACCCCATCCCTAAGAAATTTGGCTGAGGGCTCTCGAGCAAGATCAGACGAAAGTATTCGTGGAAGATTGGATATAATTGTGTGAGATGATTTGAAATGGCCAATGCGAGTATGCAAGATGAAAGTGTATACAACTGTCCAAGATTTTATTCGATGACACACCCAAGGTTGGATAAAATAACGATAAAAAATGATTGTGGTATTTGGTGAAAGGTGGATCATGTCTCACTATTTCCCTCTCCGAGAAGATATAATGAGGCTTGGAGTAGAGGAAGATTAAAACTAATTTTAGTGCAAGATTGGATGTGATATACAGTGCGGTTTGACTGCAATGTTTGGTACAAAAATAAAAGTTGTGTTCCACGCGTCCAGACCCTACGAATTCTCACTCACATTTCCCCACCAGTCTCCCGTGCCCACACGCGCGTCATCAGTGTGCCTTCATCCCCCATGACGCGGTCAGGAGGAGGAAAAAACACACCCGGCTCTCGTTTGCATGTTTTAAAGGAAGGGGAAAGGCGTGTTTCTCTTTTCTCTTCGCGAAAATTTCGCTCCCCAGGCCTTTTTTATCTTCCGCCCACCTCCTTTCTCTCCCTCTTGTGGTCATACGTATAGAGAAGGGTCTTTTGGGTTTCCATTCACACCTCTTCCCTTTCGCACCACTAGCGGACGCGTGGGGTGACGCGACCGGGCGTATTTTCGCATTCAGCGAAACGTATTGTTTCTCTTTAGCCACCCTTCCATATGTGTGTGCGCGTGGGTCGCGGGGTCACTTGAATAGATCATTATCACCTTCCAAAGGCATTGCCTTGTCTCCCTCTTCATCGTTGCTGCCTCTAAAATCGTTTCGAATCTAGCTCAGGGGACCATCTCTTGGATTTTTCCCCCTCAAATCCTCCTCCGAATATTTTACTCGGAATTGATTTAATCTAATTACACGCTCAGTAAACGATATTCTTCTTCATGCCTTTTTCTTCTAAATTAAACGTTTTTTTCTGGCGCGAGAATTTGTTCATTACACTTTTCCTCTTCCTGTCTTGTTTTTCTTCTAAGAACTACCTCCCGAGGTACCGTAAAGGCACATGGCAGTGGTTTTTTTTAGGGAGACCAGCTGTAAAAAGCTATAAGAAAAAGGAATTAGGTGTAATATTTTATTTGTAGCATATATTCGGAATAGGAGGCACTTCCAAGGCCTCAACCTAAATTCTTCACTTGAAAATTACTCGGAGAGATAAAAAGGATTAATTTTTTCTCCCTTTCCCTCCTCCTGCAATTTGGTCCACCCGAGGGGGAGAATTTGAAGTGGAGAGGGAAAGGGTTAAAGGGAGAAGGAGTGGTGACGGAAGCACGGCCGCGAGCACCCCACTCCCTCCCCCCCCATTCGAGATCGCCCCCCTCGCCTTCATGGCAGCTCTCGTCCTTATCCACGAGATCCCGCCTCTTGCCTCACCTCCTTATCTCTCCTCCTTTCTCCTCCGATCCCTCCCTCCTCAGTAGGTACCCCCCTCCACACTCCCTGCTCCACACCTATTCCCTCCGCCCTATCCTTTTTCCGTCTCCCGCACTCTCCTCTTTCCCTCCGTCCTCCGCTCCTCCCTACTCTTTCGTTTCGGCCGCTTTTAAAAACGTCGACACGGAGCGGTGGCTCCACCACGCACCACGCGATCGAAGCATGAGTGTCCCCTCTTCCTCAGCCTCCCGGAGTCGATCTCCCGGAGCGCTCGGCTCCGGTGGCGCCGGAGAATTGCGACCGCTGATCTCCTCGTTCCGACCTTCCGGTTCGGTGGGTGGTGTCCGGTCGGTTGGGATCACCCGGCGATCCCCGCGTCGCCATCCCGCCGATTTCCATCCTCCACCGCCGCCGTCCCCTAGTCGCCCGGCCCACACGCCCCGCTGCCGAATGTCTTCGCGTGACTTGTGCCCGCTCATCCTGTCCGCGGCCGCCCGCGCTCTCGTTCGTCCTCCTTCGTCTCTCCTCCCGCCAGCATCGCACCCCACGTGTCGGTCCGTGTTTTGAGTGATCGTGTCGCTGCGGCACCCTCTTGTGAGTGAAGTGTTTCTTCTTTCGGTGCCTCATGGCGAGAGAAGAAGAAATGTTTTCCGTTGCAAGAGCTCGTGATATCCGTGTGCCGCAAGTGTACCCAGATGGATTACATCGCTACGGAACCATCGGAATTGGAGAATGTTAATTTAATCAAGTAAATAGGTTTATATAGGTATTGTGTTGTTCTCCGGCACGGTATTCGGCAGAGGTCTATTCTGCCAGATACGCGTCGCCGGGTGTTGGTGGAGTGTCGGTGGATTAGCGTATTATGCTGTTGTGCGCGGTGGCTCCGGTGGTCGGGGGTCGAAGCGATGCTGACCTTCTCGGCGCTGCTGTGGTCATGGCTGCGAGTGCCGGTGGCCAGCGAGGACGAGGATGCGTCTTCGCTGCACCCGGAAGAAGAGGAGGAGGAAGAGGAGGAGGAGGAGGGCGACACGACGGAGGACGGGGCGGCGAGGGGCGCGGGCGCCGAGGAAGCCCCCTGGGAATACCGGGCGGGGCCGTGGACGCGGAGGAGGATCCCCTCAAGAAGGGCCTTCTCCGCACCCGGGCCCCCGAGGCCCCAAGCGAGGCGGCCCCCCAGGTCCAGGAGGCACGCGGGCCGCAGGGCAGGAAGGTAAACACGAGGCCCTTGAGGGGTTTCCCCGCTATCCCGAAGAAACACGCCGTGCACTGGGCCATAAAATATTCTGAGGGAATATTATCTTCATACGTTGTCTTACAGCTGCATCTATCTGTGCAGTTTGTTTAGAAAATAAAAGAATCGCACTCTTGCACGCGTTGGTTTCTTAGAAAAAAATATAATGTGCATGATTCTGTTAATATACCTTGAAGAATGTGTATCGCTCTAATAATTATAATGAATCGCAGTGTACTAAAATATTTTTGACAAAGGTTGATGTTGCTTTATAGTAGTACGTACCTCCACTTTGCGATAGAAGAGTGGCAAAATTTGAAACATCCTATTCCTAATCCATATTATTTAGAAACAGACCAATAAATACTCTTCCTATGGCTTGTAGGTGATTTTAGCGTATTTCTATTAAAATTATTTTTAATTAATTAATTAATAAAAAATAAATAATTAAAAATTATCAAACGTATTTTCAGCAATAGTCTATCAGTATACTACCAAAACGTATCATGGAAGAATAATTCTCCTTAACTATTCGATTGGATAAGCAAAAAGTGTAAAATCCTGCCATGGGCGCAAGCTAAGCTAGATATCATCATTCTCTTTTGAAGAAAATTACGATTTGTCAAAGGAACTTGTATTATATACTTGACAGTGTGATTAGAGACTCCGACGTTATGCAATCTATTTCGTTACTGTAGGGGCGCTATCTCTTAATGAAATGCTGTTTTTCTGAAATTATGTTAACTTATCGCTTTGATACTTGGAATATGTATTTACACGTCAGAATCGCCGTGGGAGAATTAGGTTTGCCTCTCTGGGGGATATGGGCCAGTTTTTTCCACCCGGAGACATGTCACGTTCCTACGGTCCCGTCGACGCAAGCTTGCAGAGTGTGCTGTTGCGTGAGTGTCGTCGTCTTTTCAGGCGATAGCTTTATCTGAGATACGTGAACCGCGAGGCCGATAAGGTTTCTTCTTCTTGGTTATCTCTGCCTCAGTGGATTAGGTTTCGGTTCTTCTTACGAGTTCTCGAAAAACCTCATCTTGTGCAAAGTATTAGGTGTAATGAGATAAACTAATCATGTTTGGACTCATACGAAGGTCATGGGTCAATGAAAGGAGACACGTCGGGAGACAGTGTTCGGACATGATTCCCGTTATATTTGAATAGAGAGGTCATTGCCTTTCAAACTGTCTGCAATGATTGACATGGCCGCCAAGGCCTGATTTCTTTCATTTTCCATATTTTTTAAGAGTTCAGGCAATAGTAATGTTAAAACACGTAGCTCTAATCCATAGCTACTGCAGTACAATACATTTCAAGAACATCAATTTACATTTTACGCCGTCTGGACGAAAAATTGAATGATTTTAGTTAATTATTCTATGACAACCGAGCAAGAAACTGTACCAATGAAGGTCACTATCTCCTTATCACTAATTTTTGACGGTAAATCTAAACGCAAAATATTATCCACCATTTTTGTACAGTGTAACATTTCCTACTAGTTCATTTTCCCATGGTCTCCTATTAAAATTGCAAGGAGTCGCGATTGTTTCGCCTCAACTTCCCACAAGTCGCAGTGCATTTTTTGGAAGCAAAACCGTATCAAATGAGCCGATCGCTACCTTCGTGCGAAGATAAAATGCGGCCGTTTCCCACGTTTCCACAATATCACAATACCGTCGAGGCCTCAACCGAATTCCACTGGCGTCGCCACACTCGGCACCCGAAAATGGAGAAAGGGAGGGGAATAAAGCTCCCTGAGCTGGGGAGGTCGATTTCGACTCTAGTGACGGAATAATATCATCTGGAATTTTGAGAGCTGGTCGGTAAATTATGGAAGCCGACGAATTCCGAAATAAATGTGAGCTTGCGTAAGGAAGATTTTTTTGTTCGAATACATACTCGAATACATATTTTTCTCGCATGCTTAAATAATTTGTCTGTGTCGCATTTTTGTGTGTGGGTTTGACTGGGGTGGGCCAGTTTCGTCATAGCTCCTATGGTGCTTTTCCTCCCCTGTGAATCACTTCCCTCCAGTTTTCCGTGATCCTCTGAAATTTTGATAGTGCTGCGTAACTTTTTGATCGAAGGGAATTGGATCGGACTAGTGTGTAGAGTACTTGATTCCCTCTTCTGAAGGTTCGGGTTCAAATCCTGTCAGTTACCTAGAACCATCATTGAAATCTCGATTCCTGCTTCTGTGACACTTAAAAGGCTTCAGGGGCTTTGCAATATCTTTCGAACTGTGGTAGTATCCTTGGAATTATCCGTTAAAATAAGGCCGACGGTGGAACCAGGTTTATCTCCCCTCTTTCTCCAAGTTCCGCGATCCTCATAAGGATTTTTAGCAGCCCTCCCACGCGTTCTAAGTTGCGCAAGACCTAAGTTTGATCGTTGTCCCCCTCCCCACGGATAGCCAATCGAATGTTTGATCGCTTCTCTGCTGCCCACCTCTCTCCTGTTTCCCCGACTTTAACCTCTACGTCTTCCCTCCACGTTCTTCACACCCCTTTACAACATTAGCATGCAACTGCCACCCCCTTCTATCCAACTTTTCCCATTCCCACTTGCGTTCTCCATCAACTCGCGAAGGACACCACCAACACGGCGCTGCGAAATCCTTGGAGAGGCGGTCCTTGCTTTGGCTTCACCCCCAACCACTCCCCCCCCCCTCTTTTCTACCCCGGACTCCGCCCTTCCCCACTCTCGCGCCCTCTATGCTCCCTGGGAGGGTTTTAAATGCGATTAGGGCGCGTTGTGTGTGCACCTGATGAGGACTTACATGTTTGTCGGCAGTTGGACGGAAGGGGGGAGGGGTTGGGCAGTTCAGGTGGGGAGCGAAGCTAGTGGGGTCTCAAGAGGTTAGTCAAGAAATGACTTCGAAAGAACTATCTGAGAAAGAAAGGGGTGAGGATAGTCTAGGCTACTAGGGCACTAGAATCGCTCCTAAGAATCACTGATGTGTGGGTCCTTATGCTCTTTTCCCTCTACTATGGTCAACACAGGGATTTATTACCATTCATTTACAGTATTGCATACTTCCATAGGCTAGAAAGGAAATAATATCTTCTATATAGCAAGGTGGAACATGCTTGTGTTATGCAGTGTAATAATTTTATCATCGATTTGCGGTTATAGCCAACTTTCTGGTTTTTCTTTTCTCCTACTTGAAAACGCCTTTTTGTTCTGCGTTCAATTTAGTTCAGACGCATTAGATATACTCGCGCTAAATATTACTAACCTATCGTGTGAAAGTAGGTTGATAAGGCTGACTTCAACCTGCGTTCATACTGCTTTTCAACTCCTTGCTAGTATTTGGTTTATCTGCGCAGGAAGATAATAGAGTGAACGAGGAGTCCAATGGGACTTTCAAAATGTTAGATTGACTCTGGGAGAGTCGAGGACTTGGGACCGCTCTGAGGGTTTCTATTTTCCCAACGGCATACCGGCTGAAACGAGGATAGACTAGGCTATAGAGTATTGTCCCTCATCATGGTCGCCTCCAAGCCCTATAACGTCTTTGTCACTGGAATTTCGAGACCTCGTCCCCTTGCACGCCTGGCTTCCTAATCTCTTTATCTGTGGACAAAGCTCCTGCGGGAAGCGATGAGCTGCGTCACTGACATATTTCCGCCGAGAATTAAAATTCTTACGCTTTGTAATTTAGCTAGCTCAACTAATCGGCTTGAAACAGTGCTCTGTGGAGGCTCATGTAAATCTATTACGTGCATCCATAGTTCGCATGTGCACTTGAGCCTGTGACAGAATTTCAGTCACCCTCTGTCGATGGTGTCACTAATATTTAGTATGCGCTTAATGTCACCTGCCTATTCTGAAAAGCATCGAAATGGTTTATTATTTTTCTGACGGAGACGACATTGTTAAAGACTCTTGCCTCCCGCGCAACCTTTCATTTAAATACCTTTTCTGCATCGTAGACGGGTCAGTTATTTCTCCCGACGCTCACTTTGAGGCTTGCCAACATTCAGACGATGGAGTGATGTATGAAGTAGAGTCACTCAATTGGTGCAGTGGAGCGCGGCCACGACTGCCCTTATGAGAATATCGTGGAAGACTGCGGGTGAGTGGCGCCCGCGAGGCGACGTTATTGCTTCGGTGAAAAAATTGCCGCTGATTGCGTTCTCGGCGCGAGCGGTGGCTCATTTTCCCCGCTAATGAAGTCACTTTAAAGCGGCCGGCGTGTGTTCATCGGAGCGGACAATGGGGTTACTTGCGGGGATCGCGCTGCGGGGGGGCAAGATGGTGCCCGAGGTTTCTAAAGAGAGAGAGAGAGTGAGTGACTACTTGTCGGTCTGTACGTCCACTAAAGACCATCAGCCTATTCCACTTGGGGGTTGCGGCGATCGGTGCACCCGCCGGCCGAGAGAGAGTGAGTGCTAAGATAGGAGATGGAGAGGATGTGGATATTCTTGCGTGAAGGACGGCGGGGAGTGGAGAGGGGGTGATGGTGAGGCGATGGGGGCGGGAGGGGAAGGAGGGCCGCCGGTTATATCTGGCCCGCAGTCACCCTCGTCTACTTGGCGGCTCCGACCAAGAAATGAATCTTATTGTTCTCAGCGCTAGTGCCAGGAATCGCATTGTGCCATCCCCCCGACCCCATTCATTTCTGGAGCCCTTGTTTATCAGATCAACGACGCATATGGCAATAGAGATGAGGAGTGAATAAATCCGAGGCCCATAAATTGCGCCATAGTACCACTTTTTGTACCGGGTTGGGGGAAACAGAGAATGAACTTCAGTTTTGCTGGATGGGGTCTCAGTACTTAGTGACAATCGAATCCAACGTTAAGCTGTTTATTTGATGAACTATGAATGGCATCCATTCCGATGCCAGGCTTACATCTTTTCATCATTTATATGCTTCATGTATAATTTTTTGCATTTATATTCCAATCCCGTGTTATGGATTATCGGATAATATTACTTTCACTCAAGTGCTAGCGATGAAGAACGAGGATAAAGAAAATATTTTCTTTTAGGCATAAGTATACCCCTTATATAACATTTGATGGATAAGGGCTCACTAGCTCTCAATATAATTCAATAAAATCAATAAAATTCCGATGTGACAGGCTAGGTAATGGTGCTTGAAATGATGACCTTCGATTTCTTCGGCTATCATACTGTTCCTTTTTGAAAATTTAGTAGTCTGACAGTTCTTCGCTTATTTTTAGGACGTCAAAACGGCATAAATGAGCCTTTACCCCCTCAGCTTAAGGCATCTTTATTACGACAAGTAGAGTTGGCGTTATTCAAGTAGGTAATTATCAGCGTGCAGCTCAATTGGCATTTGAATGCGGTGAACAATGATCGTCATACGGATGACAGGGTCGTGAATTCAGTGCTTTAAGTTTGCAGCCATATACTTCTTCGACCGGAAATTTCGCTACTGGGGTTAATTCTGGAAAATTTAGAAAACACTTTTCAGATTTATTTATCAAGTCTTGACATCGCCATTAATTATTGGGATAATTTATCTCTCAGATCTAGTTTTTATGTAAGCCCAATCAGCATAAATTGACCCGCATGGAACCGTCTCAATCATATATCTTATCGCAGTCAGTAGACGCATTTACCATGCGTATTTATGAGAGCACTAATCAAAGACTTATCAGGACTAATTAAAAATGGCTACGAAGTCACCTCGTAACCTCCAACTATGAAGGCCTCAGAGAGTTCCTCCTTATTGGTTTAGGTGAAGAGAATTTTTTGTACATATATTCCTTTTTCCAACTCAGATGTTAGCCTTTCAACTGATAAGGTTTATTCTAAGGGACAGTTTACTTAGCTAAATAATCACTGGTATATGTTCACTGCCTTTAATGGCTGTTTCAATTTTTTCGGGTGTATTAGCGGTTCATATGCTATTAATTCGCCCTATCAAATTACTTCAATTTCGTGGTAGCACCCGAACTATTTTCCGACTGCTTCGACGCAAGAATTTCTGTGCAGCTTTTCGGTGGGGGGATTTGTATGACAAAACCCCCATTGGGGGGATTTATATGACAAAACTGCTGTAAAAATTGTTTTCGGCGCCAACTTAGCGGCGGCCAGCTTTCCATAAATGACTGCATACTTCATGCACTAAATACGCTGGAGCGAGAAAAGTGCCCAATTAAAACGCGCGCCCTCGGTGAAAATATAAATAAAGCGCTTGGCTCTCTCTTATTTTCCTTCTCCCCTTAGTTTGCTTTCCGCTTCCCCATTTCCCTCCCATGAGCCGTACCAAATCTCTGAATTACACCGTCGATGGTTTACAACCCGGTTCCCCGCCCAGTTCGCCCCCGATTCAACTTCTCCAACTAAGCATGCATAGCGTACATTTGGATGCAGCGCGCTGCAAGCCCTCCTGACAGCGGTCGCCGCCGCGATTTTTTTTATTTCGGCACCCGAATTACTCGCGGCGCAGTAGAGTCGATGCGGAAGAGGAAAATTGCAGAGGGAATGGGAATCGACCCGTCTTCTCTCTGCCCTCCACGATAAAAGTCGGCTGGAAGTGAACGCAAGGGCGTAGCATAACCTAAATAAATACTTTCTCGTGTCTTCTTGACCTACCAATTATAATACTGCTCTCCTTCATAAGGTTGACCAGCGGAATATTTCCTTGTTTAATGCTCATGAGTGGCTACAAGTCTCACGCCGCCAACCATCATTCACTTTGTATTCTTTTCAGAATTGCGATCAATTTCTTTTCTTTCAACTCGTGAGTCACCTCAAAAAGAAACGAATCTGTCTTAACAAGCTGCATCCTGCTTGCATATTGATTTGTGAAAAAATTACCTACCCAAGAAATCCGAGCGCGAAGTGGTAGAAATCCAAGCTTTCGCAATTTTCCCTACCTTGGTCGGCTTTCTTAAAAAGTTTCCATCTACTTTTTGATCATTCGCACTGTTGGAGCTTTCCATATTTTCTTCAAGAAAGGTTTTCCATGTGCTAGTGTGTTTTTTCGCTTGCATTTCCCTTTCCAGCGGAAACACGAAAGTTGCCGACCAGTCGAATTTCAAGAGCATTAACCAGTAATTGCAAAAATAGTAGTGTCAACTTGAGTGCATTTTCTCGCTGGCGGTTGTCAGATGTTTACCCGCAATTGGTAGCGTCTCACGGACATTGGAAACCACTCTTCTCGTACACCGTCAACCGATCAACATGATCATAGAGATGGAGGAGAGCCATCGTCTGCGCTTCGTTACTTTCTCAACGTGTATCGCATTCGCTCTACATCTGACTCTCATCTGAAGCTCTAACGTTTTGAGTTACGATCGTTAGTTATCCTATTATATTAAAATATGGACTTCTATTCAGTCTTCAAGACAGAGTCACGGAGCGTGCGGCGGCATGGTGCTCCTTCTTTGTCCCTGCGCCTCTTGCCCTGCTCAGGAAGGAGTTTATTTGTGTGAGGATGGTGTAGGGAGAGGAGATTTGTACTCCCAAAGGGGAAACTCGCGCTCCTGGTATCTATTCGTCTTCCACTTCTCTCTTCCACTTCTCTCTTCCACTTCTCAAGGCGATATTCGACTCACCGTGCTCTTCCCTATATAAGTTCCGGCCTTCCCATTTTCATATTCTTTCCCACCGTCTTCTTTTCTCCCTTCCATCTGGCACCTTCTGCCCGCTTCCCTGGCTTCTCACGCCCGATCGTCTCCCCTCTTTCCCCTTTCGTTCTCCTCTCAAGACGCTCACTCTCCTTCAAGGACGATGTGTCGTTTATTTTTGGAGGCATAGGCATGTGTTCGCAAATGTGTACGTTCGAGATGTTGTCCGCTCCACGAATTACGTGCAAATGGTCCCCCCCCCCCCGTCGCTCTCTACTCCCTTGCCTTTGATGCTTTTAGCCCAATCAGCCTTCCCTCGAAGGAAAAAATAAAAATAAACACGCGTAATGGAATGATACTCACAATTATGAGACCGATAACTATATAAATTTTTATACGATAAAAAATGGGATGCCAAATGTGTTGATGGAAAACTAAAGTTTTGATGATGAAATTGAGGTGCGGGATTCATTACTCACTAATTCACGGAATTGCTTTTGAAGTCAATCAAATCTCCAGCGACGAAGCATCAACGTTATAAATGGGCAGTAAAAGCATTCTACCGCAATTTCAACCAAAGAACTAGAAATCTACAGCAAGCAATATCGTTATAAGTCGTTTGTGGTTATAGTCTAAAGTGATTCCTTTTTTCCCTCGAGGAGACGACACAACAACCGATGCTGTCACCAAGCCTTAGTAAATGAGCAGTGTGGTTTCGTTATGACTCTGTTCTGGTTTCTCATTGCTTGGGAATTCCGGAAAATTGGACGAGAAATAGCTCAATTAATCCACCTCGTATTATTGGGGATTATCTGAGTTTTCCTTACGGTTTTTCTTTCCCAGTTATTCTACTTCCTATCCTTAAAACCTGTTTTCAGCTGCCGTAAAAAACTGTATTTTCAACGTAACCTTTAGATGTTCCTTTGAATTGCATCAGGAATATCTTGCTCCATTGAAAAGCCTATTGTGTAGTCAGGCAACGAAAACTGGTGAACGATACTGTCAAATAGTGAAGTTCAAGACCTTAAAGCATTTTATTAAAATCCTTTTCATGCATTTATACCCTACATAAGATCAATGGCCGAGGAAATGTCTATTCAACGATTCAAGTAAACAAAGAGTTAAGTATTCTTGACTCTATTGAAATGTAACACCTAATAAGATATTTAGAGCGATTGATTTTTTTAATGAAGAAGTACTACTTCTGAAATATTTTAACTAGCGTATCTAATTATGTCATACACGCCCAGCTTTTTGATATGTAACCAATAATCAGTGTCGCCGCAGCACAGTAGTTAAAAGGAGGGGTCTGATGAATTGACTTTTGCCCGAAAAAATAATAATCTTTTTAATTCTTATCACTATAGTACACACGCTTTAATGGCATCCGAGGGAAAAGGATTTATAGTTTTTAGCTTTTATGCATTTCTTTTAATTTTTATTCATCCGAAATTGTATTTTTTTGAATATGCTCTGCGTCTGAAACTGCCTCGAAATGATTCCAGGCCTTTTGTGTCCCTCACCCTCTTCCCTTTGGTCAATCTGTTGCCAGCATAAGTCGGGAACTTCACTAGTCCTTTCTGCCACTACTTAGAAGAAAATCTCTGCTTGGCTAATATTCGCTTGAGAGAGAGGGGGGGGCTCCCTTCTTCTCAAAGGTATCTTTCTCTCTTTCCCTCACCATTCTCCCGCCCCCACCACCCTTTGTTAACCACCCCCCCCCCTCCCAGCGCTTCCTCCCAGCCCGCACTCTGAAAAGTCGCGACCCCGCCCCCATGACGAGGGCGCGCCGATAAGGAGTCTTCCGCCCACTCACGACCATCACCGCCAGCGCCACCCAGTGCAAAAATTTTAATACCCTTCGTCTCCGTCCAACGACACAACCACCTTGCAGCCCCCTCTTTCCACCGACTACGAAACAAAACATTTCCTCCGTTCGACCTCTCTTCTCCTGGAGACCTTTCTCTCTTGCCTTGCACCCCCCCTCCCCCCACACTTCACCAATCACTTCCCTCGCCCCAACGCTAGGTCTTCTTCCTCTTCGCTCTTGGAGTGGAGGCGTGGGGAGTGGGGGGGGGGGGGTTCGGAGTCTCACCCAGAGAGATCCTGGATCTCTAACACCTTTCCAAACCTTCCCGGCCCCTCCTCATTGGGTCGTATCCTCACCCCTTTTCATATTCTCTCTCCTCTTTGCCCTCCCACTACACGTTGCGACCCCGCCCACCGTTACTCCCTTCCCTCCTCTATTTAAATTCGCCGTTTCTTCCCTCTTTTTCCTCCTCCACGCCTCTCTTTCCCCATCTGCCCCTCACCCACACTAATCCTGCTTGCCTTTGTCCTCCGAAAGACGTTTTTCTTGCGCTTACGCACCGTCCTCCTGCGCCCCAAATGTCCACCAGTGTACGCGTGCGCCGTCCTTTTGTGTGAACCATTCAATTACAACAAAAGGGTTCGGCGAAGGGTGGGGTATTTATTTTATCCTAATATTGTATCACAATGGGAAAAACATGCATTCTTGCACTAATTACGGGGATGTTTGGGCATTCCTTTTTTCTTCTGCCCCCTTTTCTTTCACAGTATTTCGTTCAGGAGATATTTTTCAATCCAGCCTCGCAAAAAAATGGAGGAGCGATCTGCGGCCTAGCCCTAAAAGTTTTGACTGAGCCTTGAACCGTAGCAGGTGTAGATTATTTTATCATCTTGTGCAAATGTGGCGGATTATGATCTGATAAAATTTATCATCCGTTAAATATCATTTAAACTTAACGTTTGAAAATTGAATGTGAACCATCTCCTGTGGAAATTATGTCAACAATTTTGCATATATTTGCTGCCCGAATTATGGTTTAGGCCCTTGTTGCGTACTTAAATCTGTAGATATTATTATCTCTTTCGGATTCCATTTTATATGGAAATCCACGTTTTACCGTCAATATTTTACCACTTATCTTGTGTCCTTAAATATCACACAAACTCATTCGTTTTACCATTTATAACTTTTCAATTTCTCGTTATATCTTGTAAAGCATTTGTATTCTGCGATGAAGTCTTTTCTTCCTTTAATTTGCCTGTTTTTCTTTTTCACTACGTTTTTATTACTTTATCCCAACACTCCGCAGTCATTCATTTGTTTTTATTTTCGTCCAATTCTGCTCTCTCTCTCCAACTTTGTTTGGCCTCTGATTTCCCTCCATTCCTCATTTGCCTTTTTCTTCCTATAGCCAGTCACCCACAATCTAATCGGAAAGAGTGTCAAATTTCTGCTTCCAGGGGCACTCTGGCCCCATTCCCATCAACCATTTTTCCCCAAAACCCACCCATTTTTATCCATCGTTCCCTTTCCTCCTAGGTAATCCCCGCCACTCAATAGATTCAACCCCTCTTTCCATGTTCTGTGGACCGCTACCTTAGAATCTCTTCCAGTATTCTATCGCCTATTGCCATCTTTCATCCACCATATCAGGGCGAGGCCTCTGCTGATTACCGTTCTGTATTCACTGTGAACAATTTCTGTTTGCTTTCTGTTTGAAGAAGTATGTGTTTCAATTCTTGTACTCCTGGGAAATTTTCTTTGGCGTGTTTTATAAATTTATTCCTCGGTTACTAATATTATACTCTACATTTTCCATTGGAACCTGTTTGAATTGGCGATTCGTTTGGACAAAATCGTGATCCTAAGTATCTTATACAATTTACATTTTTCTGTTGAGGATTTTTGAGGGCATCTGTTAAAATTATAATTTGGTTTATTACAACTTTTATTTACAGTGCATTATTTACAAAAGAAAATTAAAATGTACGAATTATTTTATTTCCAATATTTTGAGTGAGTTGATATTTGCTGCTATTTGGCAGCTCATGTGCGATTGCATGCCCTAATTTTAGTGCGTCTCCACGGCAACCGCGTTGTTTGATAATCCTTGCTTGAGGGAATAAGAAAGCTCGACAGTCTGTGGATAGTAAACAATCTCATATTCCCATGTAACATTTTTTTTTTCTTTTATCCGCAAATATTTTAGATTTCATAATTCTCTGCTTACTTTTGTTTTATTTGGATTCAGAAAAGAAACGCTGAGGTAAGAAATTAGGCGTTCGTTCCAGTTTTGGACGTTTTCCGTGCTTTTAGTGCAAATAAATGAATAGGGGAAATTACCCATGCCTTTGGACGCAAATTACGGTCTTAGATTACAGCATTCGCCTCCTCAAAAGGCTCGTTTCGCCCCAAGAGCTTTACGCAGAGTACAAAATAAATATGGAATAGTCAACCCTTTCTCTTCCGCAACTTCCCACAAATAATATCTGTGGGAATTAAAAACCTTTCACCTAATATTGGAATGCATAGCTAAAGGTTTAATTAGGTCTCTCGTCTAGTATGTAGGTATAAAGATGAACGACTGAACGCAAATGAATGAGTTCATTAGCCTCATTCCATTCGATGGTAAATTAATGTTGTGGAGAAGGACCCCAGAGTGGACGTATAGAGGGTTCAAAATTAAACCGAAAACGAAGGAAAATTGGAAATTAAGAAGAAGTGGCCGGGTGGAGAGTGGCGAATGTTTACGAAGTTAGTGGAGTTCTGGAAATATCTTCACCCCTCGCTACAAGTATGCCACCGCACCGTTGGTATTTCTCCTCTTGACTTCTTTACCTAGGGTACCTCTGTCTCTCAGTATGCTTCTCATCATGAACGTATAATTTCAATGGTAAAAGAGCTAATATTCTATGTTTAATTTGAGCATAAAAGGAAGAAATGTATACCGTAAATATAATGGGGTAGTATACGCTCGGTAATATCGCGCATTTCCCATGTATCACTTATTTGGGCTTTATTAACTTAGCCGCAAATTACTGCAGTTACTTGATAGACTCGGTTCTATTCTGTGTGCTTCTTTTTACCCCCGTAAAATCTATCAATCCACCAAACTACGCAAAATAGAGAGGTTTATTCTTCGATTCGGTTACTCATGCTGGCCTTAACTGCCGGAGGGTTGATACCTCTGCTAAAATCCATCCATCCGTGAGATTTACGAGTCAATTAAAAAAAAGAGAACTGCATAGTCCTTAATTTCCTCGGTTTGAAATTGCTAGAGATAACTCTGCTATCCCTTTTTTTATTAATGTGCTCATTTTGAAAGAAATATCCGTTTGTGACATTGGTGTAAATTGTGTTTTAGAGCTTTTTAATGGGATAAACGATGATCGTTGAAGTAAAAAGATATCTCTGACACGCTTCAGGAACTGTCGAAGTACTTAGAGATGTACTATGTGGTTGAGCTCCTCACTTGAGCTCGCAGGTAGCTCTCTCGGCTCTTTTTATGCCCATTTTGTGCGTCATATTCCACCGAAAATTTTCCCGAAAAACGAGCAACCACCTTATAGCGTATCACGGTGAGTCACCGCAATTCACTTTGTATTTCTTCATTTTTTGTGACATCCTCTGCCCGGTCGATAAAGAAATGTCACCGCCAGGGAATTGGGTTAGACAATCCAATTTTTTTCCGGGAAGGCTATTTCATCAAAAATGAAAAAATGTCACCTCTACGTATAATTTTTTTCCGGAAAACGTGTAATCATCATGCTGCCCCGAGGAGATTCACGCGATGCTGATTTCATTTTTTGTCCGCTCAAGCTTTCCTTCACGCCATCGCCCTGGCGTCGCCTTGACATTCATTACGCTGGTCGTTTAACTCTAAATCACAAGCTCGTGTCATTTTCTAGCTGTTATTTTTCTCTGACGGGGATATTTTCCTATGAAAATCATGGAATTAGGCGAACAAAGTTATCTGATTGTAGAAAAAAGAAATTACAATTTCTTTAAAAAAATTATGATCGTGCATTACGTGGATATAATGGTATATTTGCAGTTGCACTGTCTCATAAACTACTGAGCAATTTCCGTGGAATCGTCAATATTTTCTAATAAAACAGCCTCCGTATTGATGCAAATACTTTGGTTATAGCCTGAAAATGTAACATGCCTGTAATGCCAGGACGTTTTATTCTTGTAAATTGCAATGGAATTGAAAAAGGATCGTGATGGACACGCGTTTGCACTGAGTAATTTTCTCTCTGATAATCCGAATGAGAATCCTCACGGATGAGATGATTAGAATGGGTTGTTCATGGACTTTGTTTCAGGTAATACGTAATAACGACCCATTGGTATTGGTTTAAAGGATGTCGGTTGCTCGGTATTACCAAGCAACAGTTGAATGCATTTCGCGAGGAAATTAACTGCTCGTGAGTATAGAGATGTGATTGAGTCTATTCCAGGATGCTGCAGCAATAAATACGGTGACATGGGAGCTCTAGATTTTCACGACGCTAGTTAACCAACCGTATGACACCGATAAATGAGACAGAGTTAGGCGTAATATGTGATATCAGGCCATGTATGGTGGCTAATTCCTGCAATGAAGGTTGTTTTAGGGTGGTGAACTTTTATGATAAATTTTATGAAGGGAAAATTGCATCATGAAATTAAAAGTTTATGAGCCAAAGTTCCTATGCCGAAGAGAAGACCGTGGAAATAATACCATGAGATACTTACTCAGGGATGGGCACTAGCAGGGAATAAGGTCGTGATTAAGTCACCTTGCGTAGTCATTTAATGATGACATCCGTGCAGCTTTGTATTCGTACCATTAAAGAAAAGTTATTTTTGGTGATGCAGCTTAGTAAATTCGCCGATGTGAAATCAATTTAGTCAAATTCAATGAACTGTGGAACGGGCCGCGCAGTAACTCTAACGGAGTCACCAGCACATGATCACGTTCTGCTGTGAAGTTTTATGAACTATGTCAATACCTACACTAAAGACTAAAATCACAACCAGTTTGGTGCGCATCTGGAGCCAGAGATATTGCGCTATTCCTATTCCAGAGATATTGTGCAATGGAGTTATAATTTGTTCCATCGTTCGGGACATTGTGCTGCAGAATCTATTTCGCATAAATAATTCCCCTCCATTTAATATACCGTGTTCTAGACCTTTGATGCATTCTTATCAGCTGACGCTTTCACTCGCACTACTCCATTAGTGCAACATTGCCCATTGAATCCTTCCGACACTCGATTTTCTCGATTGAGTATGAGGCTGGCGAAAGAGAATCGAATGAGGGTTGAAAAAGAGCGCGGTGGAAAGACACCTATCCTTCCGGAATGAAGAAAAAGAAAAAGGGAGAAAGCAATCCCCGCGACGGCAAAGAAGAAAGAGTCCTTGGCACTCGGGGAGGTAACAGCAGACTGGACCGGTACGGGCATTAAAGATGCACGACTCCAGTCATTACCAGCGTGCGAAGAGCGGACATCATTCACCGTCGGTATGCAGATTAAAATGGATGGGAAAGTGCGCGGGGGAACGAAGATTTAATAGCAGTAAGTGGAGCCTTTTAAGATTAGCTATGGGGGCGAATTATAAGGAAACTCTTCCCGCTCTTCTCTCTTCCTCTCCAATCTGGCTTTGTGAATGTGTGTTGTTATCGCGTAATGCGATCTCGGGACGGCGATACAAATGGCTCCGCTCCGCGAGTCCCTTGCAGGAGGGATGGGTGGGAGGAGGAAAGAAACGGGAGATGAAATAGGAAGGAGGATAAGTGAGGCGGGAGGGTTGAACGGGACGTGGAAAGGAGGATTTTTGAGATTAAAAAAGAGGAGGGTGAGGGAGATGTTGTAGGAGGTCTGACTCTTCTCTGTCGTCTTCGTTTTCTTCCTCTGCAGATGGATCGGGTGGCAAAGGCTACGACTCCCAAGTTGGAATGCGATGGATGCAGGGTATGGGGGAGGGAAGCACTCCAGTTGTTCTTCCTGCGGGTCCAACATTTGAGAGAAAGGCTCGAGCGCACGACGTGATTCGAAAGCAACGGTTGCGTGGTTACGATTACGAGGGCGAGTTTAATTGGAAACGGATAATATTCACGGGCTACGAGGTAGGAGAAAGGAGGGAACATGCGGCTGCCTTAACATGCGAGTGAACGTACGGCTCTGAAATTTGAGAGTCTCGTGTCAACACTCAAACTCGGCTTATTTTTCCTGTTCAACGTTAACCCCAAGATATGACGTAACATTCACGCTCACTCGAAGATGAATGAAACTTGGATAGTCATATATTACATCAGACTGTCGGTTAGTTGAAGTAAGTCCTCTCGATGCGTGAACATATATATTTGTTTTAGTACCAGGAAAGGAGTTAATCAAATGTTATAAACCGAGCTTTAAATTTTATTGCTTGGGTTATCGTATGACAATGGGAGCAACAGAAGATTAGCATTTATCTTTGAAAATAAGCCGTTGCATTTCTGGTAAATCCCGACTTGGAATGAACCATTGGAACCATTCAACTTACTGTCTGTCTTGGCAGTTTGCATTTTTGAGCATAAAATGTTGCTTTGAAATAATTAGGTGTACATTATGAAGTATTTATGCCTCTATTTCCTCGAGATATTTGAAACATATTTCATTCTCCGAGCAAGTAACAATGCAATTGAGTAGTTTAAGAATACAATATTAGCTTTGGAGCTAATTGGCCGAAAGAGATAGCCTTCGATAATTGCATAGTGAGAAGAAAATTATAAATAATTAGTTCCGAGTGATGTAGATGATTTGATTTCCTCTCCTATACGTCGCTTATTCTGGGCGTTCTAGTTTGGGTGGAGCGCGTGATGCAGTACTCGACGAGTATTTTGACGACAAGAGTTTTTCTCGGATATGATGCAAGGATTTTTTGTCGCCCTCTGAACAAAGGAGGGAAATTCAAAGTCCGATCTAATATCTTTTCCTCTTCAAAGCGCCTCTCAAAGACATCATCTCTGCCGATATGTTTGCTATCGCTCATCCATGCTCTCTTGTCTCATGTTTTGCTTCCGATTTCACCTGCGGGATTCTTTTCATTCACCGCTTTCACTTGGATGGGCAGTCAATTTTAGAGCTACAATTTTAGCTCTGGTTTCCATAAACAGCTATATTTTTGGAACCTACGAATTTCACTTTTCAGCTGAGTTCCTTGAGATGAGGAATAACGTTGATCTCTATTTTGTTTATAAGATTGATTTAGAATAATATCTTCAGTATTGCATTATTTTTACAGCTGGTAGCAAGGAAGCAATGAATTTAACACAAATTTCGTGTAGATGAACCGTGGAGTTATAAAAAATTCCTGCTAAATTGGATAAAAATAATTAAAACACATGACCATCGATATTGTAATGACCACGCGCTAAATTGCCAGTAATCATTCAATCGATATCGTCAAAGGCCTAATCTAGAGCAAGTAACTAATATGGATTTTTCTAACGATTAGTAGATGTAGATAAATGGTGTGGAATTACTTTGAAAACTAGTACATATATTCATTACTCCATAGATCATAATCCTTTTCATTCTCTAATTATTATGTTCACCTGGAATGAACGCTCTGGTAGCTACTTTAAAATTTTTTCTTTGTCTGATTGAAAAGACTTCGTTGTCGTTCATTAAAGTAAAGATATTTTTAATCTGTCTCAAAGAAACACTGCTACACCCTAGATAAGGACATTAATTTGGTAATTTTTAAGTTTTGACGTGAAAATAAGATGTCTAAATTGAAATATATTTGGATCTGATGTTGAAACTGACATATGTTTGGAAACTTGAACTGATGTCTACCATTACTGCTCAACCTTGTTATTTCTCTGTTCACATAAGAAGTCCACTATTTATTTTTCCTGGAATAACCCCTCAGATGTCCAAAACTGAGCACAGCCATTTACTTCTGTGGAAAGCGAGCCATTCTGTTGCATGATCCTCCTCCATTTGTACGAGACCCTGCTTTTCACGAGCATCACTCGCTGAGTTTTTTCCGGAAACATCTGCAAGGCTTTTCTGGATATGACGTTGATGACGTTTGGTAGTGGGTATACATTTGTGTCTTCAAGCATTTAGCACAAACTCCGATTCACATCCCGAACTCGCAATTCTCAAGTGAAATCTCGTCCCCGCGTCACCCATCTCCGCGGTCTCTCAAATTGGTTCCGTACATTTTCGGGTCTTCTTCGCCTTCTCGTCTACCCTACCCGTACACCCTTTCTCTTGTTCTTCGGTCGCTAGAGTTTATTGATCGGCTAATAAATACTTCATTTTCCAATCTAGCCAACAATTCAAAGGAAAAGGTTGTTTTTGCCAAATACTTCCGCGAACGAAGTGATAGTATTACTCTTACTATAAGGAAGCCAATGGAGAATGAGAGAATAAGCAAAAGGCATTTCTGGGTCGCAAGAAAAATTCATATCTCACATGTCTTTGTGTATCGCGGTGTACATTTTCTATTACCACTCTAAATTGACAGAATAAAAAAACAACGAAATCGGAGTAGTCCACTGACCGAAGAGGTTGGTTTGAGACTATTTCTCCACGTGCGAGTATATTACGAGTAAATAAATAACCGGCGAAATTGAGCGTTAATAAAATGCATCAGTCTATTTCAGATCTTTCTATCATATTTTTTTTTAGTTTTTAGCAATCTGCCGTTAAAATTGAAGCTAAAAGACGATTAATTGATGAAAATATTTATTTTCTGGTGACTTTTGTGGCGGAAAAAATGCTTTATAATGCGGTTGTCGAAAGATGTGAAGTTTGTACACATTCCTTTTGCTTTGAAAATGGCTAATGGCCAGGTGCAGGAACGACACATATGTTGTATTTTATAATGTAATGAGACCCATAAGCCAAGGCAACCATTCAATAAGTGTTGCAGAAACATGCGATAAATTTATTGGTTTCATAGCAACTTATGGCATGGAGTTATGAGTTCCATAAGTTTCCAAGGTGGTGGATGCGCAATTAACCGCTTGGGGACTTAATTACTGGATAAAACAGTTTTTTGTGACCAGTTTGTATACTCTTACTGACTATTATTATGTGCATTAGCAATCATTCATAGGCTAAACTTTCATAAATTTTATCCGATTATTGAAGATTAGTACGAATATTCGAAGCTATTGACTATTGACAAATAAGTAACTAGTAGATGTGTTCCTGCAACACGAATATTTTATGAGATCTACAACTTTATGGATCTCATAACTATTGATTCCATAACTAAATGTTTTTGCCACCGGCCATGAGACATGCCATCAATGGAAGCAGCAATTTTTAAACAGCATATACAAAAAGTGGATGATTAATTCATTTTTACTCCCTATATCAAAGTAAAGCTTTCAAATATGGCCGCGGGGAGGCCTGGCGCTGAGGAGACGAGGAAGCGCCCTCTAGTTGGGGAGGAGGTTGGTGGCGCGGACGATAAGTGGAGCGAGCGGACTGAAAGGGTTTTCATGCGGCGAGGCTGACATTTAAGGTACCATGGCATTCGTGTTTATGAGGAAGGCTTTTTTTTGTTAATCCACGACGCCGGTAGTGGAGTGTGTCGGAATTGAATCGGCGGAGCCGTGAAGGATGATGGGGTCCGGGGTGGTGGAGGAAAGACAGAAACTTGAAGAAGAAACGGTGGAGGATTCGTTTGTATTGACTCAGTGAAGAATGAGTGTAAAAGCCCTCAGGAGGCGAAGTATTGGGAGACTCTTCGAAGCCAAATAGAAGAGCAACTTCAAAAAAGAGAAGCAAATGGCTACCTGGCTTAAAACGGGAGCATATGAATCGGATATGTTCCCACTTCATTGGAAAAATGGGGAAGTGTTGGTATAATTTTCTCGATACAGTCATGCCATTTGGGAGTCTACTGGGTTATCGAGGCTGATCAGGCAGTGCCCGAAGTAAATTGGTTCTCATTTTCCGTAGAGCCTATTCGTGGTCATTTCCATAAACATTTAATAAAATTCACATCCACTTTCATCGTATTTGGAGAAGGTCTCGAGAAGAAGGGGGTTGGTAATATGTTTGTGCTCTATGGCCTCAAAATGGGGACTTTATTCGAAAAGCTTGGTATGAGATATTCCTCTAATCCAATTGGTTTTGAGCCAAGCTTGTATTTTCGGGCATGAGCATCAAAGGACCTTCTGAAAACAATAGGCGTTGGGTAGATTAGAGCGGGCGATAGGAGGGGAGAGAGGCTAAAATTTATCCGAGAACTTTCCGAAATATTTGGCAGTGATGAAGAAACAGTGGAAAATAGTTATTTTCTATTTTTGTTCAATGATTAGCTCATATATTTTTAATGCAATTTTATTAAGTTAACATATGATTTTCTTAATTTGCTCGGCAGGGTTCTTCACCGAGATTTTTCATCTTAGAATGAGACATGAGCCGGAAATTTTATGGTCGATTATTATCTTTGTTTAATTTCATGTTATTCTGTTCCTCATAATGCCTGAGATGACATTTGGATGATATGAACTCATTGTTTTACAAGTGATACATGGTATCTCAATAATAATAAACTTAGTGTCTCGGACTCTTTATTAATTGCAGAGAATTGTAAAAAGAGTGAACCTACTCAGTTTAATTTACCCCAACTTAAGCTCTTTTCTGCAGAAGTTACAAATGGGCATAAGTGGAGAGAGTTAGTTACGAATTTCATGTATCTTCTTCATGCCATTTAATATTTGAGCGTCATAATGCCCTCCGCATTTCGATGGGAAATGGAGCGCAGGAAGTGAGGAAGCAGAGAGGGAAGTAACAGACGATTTGGAGTTCTACAGTGCAGCAGGAAAGCGTTGGGAGGGGGATGGAATGGGAAGGAATGGGAGGGAATGAACAAAACCAAGGAGGGAGGCGACGGGTGAAGAATGCTGTGGATGGGGCAAGATGGAAGGATGAATGTGACAGTTTGAGTAACTGCGCCATAAATTCGACCATTGTAGTGTAATTTGATCGGAAAAAAAGGGAAGGGAAGAGGGCAGGCGGGGGGGGGGAGAGAGAGAATGGCGGCTGAAGAGAGAAAGGATTCTCTGTGGAATAAATAACGGAGCGAAAAGAGCGCGAATGTGGCTCGCGCTCAGCGTCCGCGTTGAGAGAGGGAGAATGAGACGGGTTGCAGGCGGAGATAAAAGAGGACAGGAGTGGGACGCGGGATAGAGACAGAGGAGGATGAGCAAAGCGGGAAATATGGCGGGTAAACAAAAACGGGACGCCAGGCGGGCGTAATGAAGACCTCGCTCGCGAGGCGGCGCTTCGCTTCGGACGAAGGCAAGGGGAGGAAGATGAATGAAACGACACGAAGCTTTGTGAACCGAGATGTGAAGGGTGCGGACATATTAACTCTCCTCTGGTCGATGACTCACGGGTTTTATTCGAGAATTCTCCATCTTGTTTTATTTCTCCACTAAACCGTGCTCCCATACTCTCCTGGAGCGGATTAAACCATAACAGTCTCCCCGTTCCACTCGCTATCTACAGGCATCATAAGTTGTCGACGTTCCCCAAGTTGGCAACGTTTGGGTTTGGTGAAATATTCTCGTTCATCTTGAAAGAGGGTCATTCCAAGAAGCAGTATTAGGTATAACGGGATTGTTAACGTTTCAGATACAGGTACAAAGGTGATTCTATTTTCATCTGGAACCCAATTCTACTTGATGAAATTCATTCTCCAACAAGGCTTGATTAGGCAATAAGTCGATACAAATGGGTAATTAAATGAATAAATTGAAAATTACTTGAATTTGAAAAATCTGACAATTTTTAATAGATATTCCATGATCGTTAATTAGAAAACAGGAAAGACGTTGTAAAAGAAACGGTTCGTTATCACGATGCGTTGAATTATTCTTATCTTTACTGCTCTCTAGCTGATGATAACTTATCTCGTCATATGTGACATTTACGGACAAGTGTGCACTCTTAAGTCTGCGATAGTGGATGTTGAACAAGGCTTCATGAAAGAATAAATGAAAATTTCAACAAGGGCCCATGTTTCTCCAACGACTTCTGCTAGATGATTGACGAATAATAACGAATATCATGTAGAAATAATCGCTGTGTAGATAACGGATATCATCAGGAACAGCCATGATGATTGAATTTAGATGAATCGTAAATAACCTCCTTACGTTTATATTATCAATGCAGAGTGGAAGATGCGTAACTTTACTGATCGACATATGTTTATAATCCCTTGAAGAGTGAGTAATCCTCGGCGATGGATGAGGTGATTCATTGGACAAAGGTGCTATTCCGCCTGACCAAAAGCAGTTAATGAGAAAATGACTCTGTAAAAGTTGTCATCATAAGTGAGGTAATGATTTAGGAGTTCTTTAAACCGTAGAAAAGATATTAAGTCGCCGTCGATCGGCTTCGCATCCGGTGATGCCTTTAAAAAACCAGGAGTAAAATTAATGATCGTCTGAGAAAAGGCAATTAAGTGAGAATGATGGGACTTTTAGGACCCTAAATGACAATTGAGTTACGGTTGGACATGAGATAGAAAAGTGAACTGGCTCCCAAGGGTTATAGAAGAGGTCGCAAGGCACTATAGCCTACTCATCTTTATATCCGAGTGATGCAGGAAGATTGAAACAATTAAGAAAATTTGCTTTCGATAAAAATAACGACATGATTAAATTTGAAATTATTTCTCCTCGAGGTAGAATGATGCTTATTTTATACTCAAATGCTAAGCACCATCAAGTGCTAGTCTCGTTTGATGGCGTATGATTTATTAAGCGTGAACGCCTTGTGATTGAAATAAATTGACTAGAGTGCACTCCTTTTTGGTCCGTTGAATTTAAGCGCCTGAGATGCACCTTTAATATGTTATGACATAATTTTTGTTTGACTTTTGTCATATTTCACAGCTTATGCATCTGAGCTCCAGAAAGGTTTTAAAAACCTATGACTGTTACGTTTTTATTGGAAGCTGTAGTATAATAATTCAAGCAAAACATGCATAAACTCTTCATTCGTAACATATCAGTTTCAAAAAATGTGTTTTTCCTTCACTTTAAACTTCTTCCAGCATGAAATATTGCTGTGATATTTAGAGGTGAAATTATTTCCTTTGACGCAATTATCGAACTGAAGGAGTAACTACTTGGATATTTTTTTGGACGTTTGGCTTGAGTGTCCTGCACTTTTTCTGCGATTTATACAACAAGAACATACATATCATTTAGGAGATATTTCAAGGTAAGTTTAATATATAACGTTAAAAACCTAGCCTCTACTTTCTGTCAGGGTTCGAGAGAGAATCCTGAGCTTGAGCGTAGTTACCTCATAAACATTTCATTTGGAGTAAGTAATCATTAATTCTCCAGGAAAATTTTCATTATAGTGATCTCTTCTAGTCAGCAGTAGCCCATAACACATGAATAATTTTTTCCTACAACCAGGAGCCATTGACTGTTTATCAAATAAATGCGCAGTATTTTAATCAAATAAATATTATTCATTTAGTACAATGTCTTGTCGGACTCCAGTCAGATATATATTGTTACAAGTAATGTGCTGAGTAAGTAACAGGCGTAAAGATTCGGTGAAAATGGAACATAAATATTATACAAATAAATGCAATTTCCCCTTTAATAAGCTTTGAATTCCAGACCTAAAGAAAATGTAATGTATTGAAACTTAGGACTCTTCAATTCGTCATATAGAGGCTACTTGTTGAACTACACCATACCTCAATTTTAACGCCTATTCGCTTAAATTAAGGGAACACATCTTTGCATCTTTTTAATTTCATGGAGGGTTATAGATAACATTATATGTACACGTCATACAATAATAAAATTTTCAGTTGTATTCCTAATTGTGTTAACCCTTAAAATTTCTGCGGAATGCACTTGAGAGGTAGTAAATGCTAACATGGCCTGATCTAAAATGTTAAATGATCGTAATCAGAGTACAAATGTCAAATTCAATTTTGCACAGCCAAAATCCGACTTTCATTCACCGTTAGGAGCTGCATGAGTTCATTTTTGCGTTAATTAGTCATTTTGAATAAAAATACAATACGATACTCACAAAATGCTGTATTCCTGTGTCCTTCATCGTGTTAATTTCTGATATCTAATCATGTAGACATCTGCAATTGCGTCGTAAATTTCATTTTCTCTACAATTCCACTATTGCTGACTCTCGGGTTGTAAATTATAGTCGGTCAATTTTATTTTATTTTCGATACAATGACTTATTGTCTTCAAATGCTACATTTCCAGTTCTGAGAATTAGCATTAAATTGGTGCTATCGAAACGATTTAGTCCATTTATTAAATTAAAACAGGTGAACTTGTCCGCGTTAGGAAACGGCTTAGACTTTCTGATCAACAAGGCTTGTGTGCGGCCAACCTAGCATGACTGACTCCATTTTTAAGAATGGTGTTATCTTTTGAAGGCAGAATATTTTCTCACCAGCATCATTCATCCTCGTCTTGGGGATGGGGTCCGTTTTGAACCCCAATCATCTGTGATGCACATTCGCCGTCACGTCGCTCCCCAGGGCTTCTTAAAAGGGGTCCAGCTTTAGCTTGCTCAGCTCCTTCGCAAATCCCGGAAGGAAGAGATACCGACAGCCTCATCCTTTCTTTTAGTGCTCTGTGAAGAAATGGATGTTCTCTCTCTCTCCTCTGCTCACCCTCGCCCCTGCCAAACGTCCGCCTGAGCGTCGTTTCCGAACTTCCTGCGTAGGCGGGGAAAATAGTTTTGGGGAAAGAAAGAAGCGCCCTCGCAAATGTGGAGGGACGATTCAGGAGTTCTTTTCTGCGGAAGGAAAAATGGAAAGCCTTCCGTCCGAAACTGTTGATCTAACTTCATTTATCCTTTTGGCTTCTTCATATATATTGCCATCCCTCTCTCGACCCTTGTTCTGACGCACGTAGCGAGCTGTCGGTCACGTACATTTAGTTTAGGGCGAAGGGAACGACATTGAGGAGGACATTTAACAGTCCTTGCCCTCCATCTCTTGCCTGACTCACTTTACCTTTTCCTCTCCTCTCTTTCTCTTTGGTTACCATTCGTTCCTCCACGTCAAAGAACCTCATCAATTCGCCCTACCTCAGTTCTACGATTATTTCGACACTTTTCTGTTTGGCTCTCATTAATCGCTTCGCAGGGGAATGTCCTCATGGAAGCGCCCATCATGCAATTCACACAATCATATGCATCACCCATCTTTGAATAGCATATGCAACTTCTCGATTGCTGGTTGGTAGCTAAATTGACGAGTTGACTAACACATTGGTAGGTAATAAGAGCGCCTATGGCTATAGTCATCAAAATGAATGGTAATAATTCAGATTCAACAATTTTTCCATGGTGCCCCTTTCTCGATGATCTCACTTCTAAATGGTAATTGACATAATAGGGGGAGTAAATTCATGAAAATATTGTGAATGGAGACGGAAAAATATGCACTGAGGAAAAAATACCTTATTCCAGGGTTTGTGGCGGATTCTTTCCATTAAAGTCCGCTGAGTTAAAGGAACAATAGAGGAGGGTAGGTCTAAATATAGAAATAAAGATTCATTTCATCTATTAAGTGTTTAAATATAACTTATTGCAACGTCATTATTTTCCTTTTCTTTGATGTAGCTGACATAGAATTTATTTTGTCACATCTCTGTTTGCAATAATTGTTAATAAGAATATTGCTAAATGTGCCAATTAAATTGTTGAATGACTTGTAAAATGGCTTACTACATGAACATATATCATTGAAAACATTGCCCAAAATTAAATCTTCCTCTACCTTTTCTTCAATTAATTTTATGAGAAGTTTCTTCCGGTTCCTACAACTTAAAAATTTCTCTTCGTAATCTTGGGAAATCAATGCTTGCATAATGGCGTGTGATAAGAAATCCAAATCTACAACAAGATCGGACGGCACAGTTAATCCGCCCCTATTTAATGTTGCAACATAAGGGTCGTCGTGTGAAGAACCCACAATCAGGTCCCTGCATTGTTCACTTCCAACTAACTTCTCCGTTTTACTGGAGGCATACCCACAAACATACAACAATACACTTGAATCTAAATGAAAATAGGATATTTTGTCGTCATTAGTAGTCTAACAAAAGACGAAATATCGACGGAGGTTTGGTTGCATTCAGTGGAGTCTGATAGTAAATTGGGATAAAAATTTACTGATCCATATTTGGCGGAATTAATTCCAATAGCTCTCGTTACTCGCAGCTTTTTTTCGGACTCGTATCTTCATTGCGGAAATATTGTAATTACCTCCTGACAATTGTCTGTAATGACTGAACCTTGACTCTAGGTTGTCCGTCTGTAATTTCCCTGGCAGTACATAATCAACATTCCAATCATTAAGAAAATACTCAATGAAAATTAAAACAACCTTTGTACTCTGGTAAAGGGTATTGCACGTATCTCTTGTAAAACATGATTTTTTTCAAGTGAATCCCATTTCTTCAACCACGCAAGAAAATCTTTTCAAAATTTCAATCTCTCATCATTCATATCGGAGAAAGGATGGCACAAATCCTGCCTTTTCAGAGTCCCTAAGATGGGATTTTTTATATTCATTATATGCCACCATTTAGTGATTAAAGTGATAAAATGAAAGGTTTCAGATTGCTCTCCGTATTTCATTTTCAATGCTGTTGCAGTTGTTTTGTTAAAAATGTTGGCCACTAAATTAACGTTCTGTCTCTCTAGGTTGCTGGGGTAGACTGTTTTGTGAGTCAAACTGGGAGCACTTTTTAAAAGCTGGTTAATTTCTTGTTTGTATATTGCCACAATATCAGAAAATTTGGCGTGAAGCATATCAAATGTATCGAATGATGGAAAAGTTACCGTTCTGTCAATATCTTTTTGATTTATCCAATTATTTCTAATGCTTTTAAAAATGTGCACTGTATCGTACATTAAATATACCCGTGAATCTCCAAATGAGAAAGATAATTTATCGTGAGAGTCTTTGCATAGCTGAGCAAACATGACCCTATTTATCCTGTTATTGTCCGTTGTAATAGCCACAGTTATAAATCCTCATTCTTTGATTAGCGGTAAAACTCCTAGTGAGAAACAGCATAATTCTCTCCCTGATAGCTTTTTCACTGGAAAGAATGAAATCACTTCTTTAAAATTTTGGAATGCCGAAGAGACCATAAATACCACCACTGTTCTGGCTTCTGAGGTGACATTATTCACGGCGTATCCGCTGACTTTAAAAGACCGCCTTTAAAAGACAAACAAGGTTTGACATAAATTTCGTTATTCTAAAGCACGACGAACTTATCTTTTCCTGTCAGTTTAGATGTACGGCATATTAAATACCGGGTGTTTTCTTCTACACTGGCCGGTGAGATTTTAAGCGAACAAGATAATTGCTGCAAACATTTAGGGCGAGGTAAAATCAACACTATTTGACCGTAAGGCCGCATAACAAGCCGATGACGCCTGATAAATCATAAATGCGCGCACTATCATCTCCACTGAATATACCTTTTTTGACCTGAAGATCAAGTCCAGCTGTTCGATTAAAAATGATAGCACGTCATAGCGCATAGAATCGCTGGCCGAAAGACGTTTTGACACGTATTTCAGATTATTCTTGGCGGACTCAACTAACGCAGTATTCGAAGGCATCAACTCAGGACTGTCAACATACCTGTTCAAAAGGGCCTCCAGTTGAGACCATTTCTCCAACTTATCGTTAAACGGAAGAATCCATGGAAGTTTTTCTTTACATAGAATAAAACCATTCACACACAACACAACCACCAACTCAGCACTAATTTCTGCATTTACTCTAATTTTTGGCACTGTAGAAAAATCAATAACGAAGAAAAAAATTCTGTCACATTTTATCTCCACCATCCATTTGTGATAAAAGGGGATCGTCGACTGGTATTCGCTGCACAAAGCGGAAAAAGTTTTCAAATAGTCTTCCCGGAGCTTGATTTCTTTTTTACGCTCCTCTGCGCAAAATATCTTGTTTCTGCGAATTTCCGGATCAGTTCTGTTTATAGGCTCCGGCAGGCTTAGGTAGGTGGGCAAGGATGGAAATATTCGTGGGACAGCGCCAGGTAACAAAATTGGTCTGCTACGAGGATACTGTTTGAGTGTTCCATCCTTGTTCTTGTAGGTTTAAAATCTGGAAACACTGTCATCTTGGAAGTGTTTTTCACAACAACACTTCTACCTGTGGGCTCCCAGTTTTGCCTTGGTATGCTCCTAAGCCAAGCCTTCCTCGCTTCGGCATCTTTTGGAAATCTGAATACTGATACATAGGTATTACTTCCGCTGGATTCATAGTTGCTTTTGCAGCCTGGTACACAAAATTTGTCCGGCATTTTAACTTAAAGCTGCATAAGAATAAAAAGATGCATTACAATTCGAAATTAAACGAGGAAGAAACGAATTAAAAAAAGAAACGTTGGCTGAATGCTATGAATGCACTTACTGATTTTCCTCTTCCAGGAGGCTGATGTACGCTTCAAAAATTTCCTCCAGAATCAAACAATATTTGCTGGATCCAAATTAAGTCTCCCACGTCATTTTCTACGTCTACCCTCTCAGCTTGTTCGAGTAAAACTTTTTCTAGGGCAGTTGTGCAATATCATACTCTGCAGGAAATAGGCAAAGGGGTCCGAAGGATTTTATGGACTTGTATGCACATGGTCTGGGTTACTCGAAGGTTATTTTTTAGGGTACTCTTTGTTTTATTTAGTTGGAATGACACAAGAAGGTCAAATATTGTCTCTTTTTTACTGCAGGGAGTGTTCAAGAGGAAGAAGTTCAAGTGACGAGGAAGAAAGAAGAAAGCATTGTTTCCAAATGTCCTCCCCAGAAATGGGTGAAAAGGGAAGGTGCACTAAATTTAAAGCTTTAGAAGCGAGGGTTAAGGGATAAGACGTGGGCAAACATGCTCATAGCTAAATTTCTCCACTGGTTGGGTGGAAATTTTAAAACTTACGAACGTCCACTTAACGTCTTTTTATTTCAGTATTACAATGTAATTGTTGCGAAGCCAGACATTGAGTGGCTAATTATGTTTCAGAATACCTCAGCAACAATAACGGGACCATCATTAATTCGTTTCTTTCGCACCACCCTCAAGTAACTCTCGATTCCTTTCGCCACAACGCTATGATAAATTCAAAAAGCCGGCCGGCACGCTACGTTGCCAGATTTCATCACCGCGGCCTTCTATGAAGACGGCCGTGGCTGAGATCGTCTGTCCCACATAGGTTTTGGTCCAGGTCATTTTGACAAGGGTCATGTAGGAAGTGGAGGAATGGTGGAGTGAAACCTGAATTCGAAATCAGTTTCTTTATAAACAAAATGCGGAAATCGTACCCCCGTAAGCGGCAATGGTACCCCCGCCAGTTAACTTCCATTCCGACCGAAAATGTAGTAATGCTGAAATTCTCTCCACGTAGCACTTAATTGGGGTTCGAGATTCGACCGAAAAATCTCTGCCGCTGCCTAGAATCGAGCTCTATCCCCCGTAATGAGATTTGTCATCAGACCTTATCATTTTCTATTCGCAATCATTCTACTGTCATTGATTTTCATATTTTTGGTGCATAAACGAAACCTTTCTTGAATTATTTTACAGCTTCTCTTATTTTCATATTCTGCTTCTCATATCTTGGGGTAACTGAAAACGACTCATAGCCAATGTATAAGCTTCTTTATCAATTACTGGAAACTCGAATATAAGGCGTCTATATCTATTACTCTAATCTTAATTTACAAAAAACCTTTCCCCCTCACAAACGACGATTATCAAAGTCGCTTTGAGAGTTGAGCATTAGTTTAGGGATCAGTAGACTATGGATAAATTCTTCAGGAAAAGATTTTCGATTCATGCGGGTTTTATGGCGCATGTTGCAAACTTTTTTAATTGATTGAGTCTTTTCATAATCTTTTTCAAGATTTTGTAAATTATGCACTGTATATACATGATCTCGCAAAGACTAATTTTCAAGAATTAATTTATTTTATCGCGCATTTTAAAACCTTTGGTAGGAGCAAATATTGCGAGAATTCCAAGTATTCATTTGAATACACTGCTCCACATATCCTCCTCTTCCATCAAGCCTCTTTTCCTCTGCCTCCTCCCATTCTTCGTCCTTCGTCTCCACTTCTCTTCGTTCCCACGTCTCTTTCTCCCCCTCTTACGTTCTATCCAAAGGAAGTTTATGCTCGGAGCTAGCGCACAAACATCAGAAGGCGTCTCGCCGCAGGCCGGATTATAAACGGTGGGAGTGAGAGCGAGAGAGAGAGAGATACGGGGGAAGAAGAGGGGGGGGAGGCGAGTGCAATGTGAAGGGGGAGGTGGGGGAGGGAGGAGTGCCGAGGGGCACCGCGCGCGCGGCTGAGATGGACAAGTTCGGGGAAGGCTTTTTTGGTCGAGCGAGATGAATGCGGGTTGGAGAACTGCGGGAGATGGACCATTTCACGCAGAAGACGCGAGAGCAAGAGCCGAGGGCTAATTCTTCATCATCTGTGCCGAAGAGATCGGCTCTGGTGAGACTCAAAGGAAGAAGGTCGCCTCGGGAATGGGGAGGGGAGGCCGAGCTGTGTGTGGTGGGAACACGAGAACGTCTTAAGATCGACCGACTGAATAAATGTAATACCCGATCTGAGGTGAAGACATCTTGAGGATTCATTCATGTGTGTATGTGTGTGCTCGCATAAAAAGAGGCGTATGGAGACGTGAGGTGGCACGATGGGGGAGGGTATGTGATGGGGCAACTAGAGGGGGGGATAAAGGCCTCTTCTGGTGGATAATTCTCATAAAGGACTGCCGCAAAGACCTCGCGAGGTCGTGTATCGTGAAGCAAGAGGATTTTTACTGCACCTCTCTACGTCTGAGAGGATTTATAGAAGTTGAGGCAGTGGAACCGCCATAGCCATTACCCTGTCGCCCAGTGCGCTATGGCGCAGTTCATTGAGCTGATGAATTTTAATGCTCGGCAGGGCGGAGGTGGTTTTGCTGACGTTGACCGTCGTTTTTGAGGAGAATGCGAGGATGGTTGGGAGTTGGTATTTCGCCGGCCATCACTCACGCCGAGGCTGAGCTCTCTCGAGGTGGAAATCAATTTGCATGTGCGTGACGATGGGGCTCCGACGAGGCGAATGCTTGTCGGCAGGGACTGTAATCGGATAATTTGATGTGACTGCGATTAGTTGTGGAATAATCTCCGGCAATAAACATCCTCGACATGAGTCTGGTGCCGGTAACCGTGATGCGTACGTCGAGGCACTAAAATATTAGCGTCCAGGTCGTTGCGAGGCAGCGTTGTGAATATTTCCATGCATGCGTAACTCGAGACGTGGCCCTTAATTTGTGTAAAGCACGCTAAATATATGCCCACTGTCTCTTAATTATGTCAAACTGGTTTGAGATTCAATTTCAGATTAAATTACCATCTCATTCTCTGGATTATTTTTAGCACTTCCCAGATTTGACCACGCTCGGTGGAGCAAGTGAAAGCCCCTGCGTGGGTAATTGCGACATTCGAGCTGAAGCCCTTGGTAATCCTACATTCAAGTGATTCCGCCTTATTTTCATTTAGCTACATATGGTGAAGTCCAGCCTTAAATGGGACTCCTAAACTACCTCATGCCTGTAGCCTTACATCCAGGGTAGGTAAATTGAGCGTTTCCCTCAAATCGACCTCCTTAAGCCGTGGCCTCTTGGCTAATTCATCAAAAAAAGGTCGGTGGACTCAGTCTTAGTTTCATTTAGATTTGAAGGGCTACTTTTGATGGAACATGGTTTGAATTACACCGGCATCGTAGTAGCGAGTAATATCGGGTCTTGATACCAGCCATTTTGTGAAATGCTGACGTAAAATTAGACATACTTATTGGAATAGAATTGTCTAAACAGAAAAACAACTTAAAAGAAAATATTTATTGCTATACATATTTGTATAACGTGGAAAATCCTCGTCTGTGATCGCGAATTCAATACATTGTACATAGCTTTCATATTATCCCTGGGAGCGGGGCGCGAAGTACCAAAAACTGAGTACCAGAAAGAAAAAAATCAGCTATTTTCCACCTCTATAAAGATATAGTTGCACCGTGTAATTAGCATCAATTTACTGCCGTATTTTTCTCAACTAAAGATTCCTTGGCCGTATCCATCCATCTCAATCCCCCTCACTTGGCCGAGTTATTATTCTCTCGACCTCTAAGTTGACGTTGCGACACTAGAGTTCCCGGCTTTTTCCATGGCGCAGGATCAAGTGAAGGAAGAAACATTGACCATTCGTCGAGGCGCGTGTCCAGGGTGTCAATGAGAGGCTGACCGGAACAGAAACAATACAGTGCGTCCTTGCGAGCAATCTAGTTACAAACGGGAACGAAGGGCAGCGAGGCCCGATCTAGAATGGGCTGAGTTGACCAACTTCCTCCGCCTTCTGCGCTCCGGCTGCGAAGCGATATAGAAGGGCTGGACATTCGCGCGATTAAAATCAACACACACTCTTCCTAGGCGTTCCAATGAAATTCCTGCAGTGTTCGAGAAAAGTATAGATGTAATTAAGCTGTCGTTCTGATCGAAAGGCAAATGAATCACTTGTAAAGCGTCTGCACCATATATCACCATATGGTGTAAGGAACTTGTTTCTTTTTTATGACAGTCTGGAATTGATCTAAGGAAGTACGCTCTCTCTCTCGTTTTGATATGAGAGATAAAATGCCAATCATTTATGAACGTGAGGCCATAAATGTGGAGCCATTCAAACGATGATTTATTTTAAGGTGATATATGTGATGCTCTATCAATAGTTTATCGCATGCACGCACGTTAACTATTCAGATTTGAGAGTAACTTATTATGAAAGCACTCAGGTAAAACGTCATTGTAGCCAATATACTTGTATATAACATTTTAAGCAGTTTATCATTAAAACGAGGACGTTAAAAGTAAGCCATTAAAGATCGATACCGATCGGATCATTATCAACACTACCGATTATTTCTACGTATCAAAATCACTACTGAAAATGTATAAAATCAAGTTCTTATTCTGAAAAAAATGCTTAACTAGCAAACATTAGTTGACCAAGGTAAAATGCAACATATGGAAAAATATGTAATTTAAGATAATTAATACTTATTAATATATATTATTAGGATTACATTGGATGCACAGAGTTCATGGAGCTGAAATTCAGATAAATTATACTGTCCCACTCGTATCCTATTTTTATTTTAATGGGAAAATGCTCCTGGCTCTCATCTCATCCAACAACTTATTACAATTTAATATACAGTTTATACAATTTTTCTCTGAAAATGTGGATTTTTCAAATAAACATCCAAAATTATTAACTTATATCGATCCTTTCATCAGATTGTTCTCAGAAAATAACTCTTTTCTGAATGGTGAACACATGAGAGAAATGTTATTTAAGAGGTATAGAGTTTAAGGTTAATTTTTTGTAAGCGTTTGATTTCCTCGGACCTGTTCCTTTTTCCTTTACCCTACTAATGCTTTTACTAGACAAAGTAAACTTATGGCAATGCTTTAGCGTGTCCTCTCATTAGATGAAACAATTTAAAGCACTCCGTCGCAAATAGTTAAAGTTTAGCCAAAACTTAGTTTGTTTCTATAATGAGAGACTGTAGGTCATTATGTAGATGCCAAAAATAAAAGTATAACGATTATGGTAGGTACCTGAGGATGACACCGCTGTGTCGAAACATGTTGTATCAAGAAAAAAAAATTTGTGGAAGAAAACCAAGTTACTTTTTCATTTGTGAAATTTAACTTCCACAGAGTTGAGCCTGAAACTATGGAACGTATAATGAGGAATTGTCATTATTTTTACTTTTTGGAATATACAGTGTTTACATTTATTTTTATTCTCCTGCTTTTTTCAGTTTTTTATAAGCTTTTGAAATTTCCATGCAAGGTGTCTGTTGATTAAATATTTCCCATAATGCCTTGATAATGTTATGTATTGCATAAAATACACTTAGATTGTTTCCCTATTTTCATATTTTTCTACCCAATATCCAAACAGTTCCTATGCACGATTGTTTTTACTCACAAGGCAATATCTAAACATTAACTTCCAGAAATTTCATGGGATAGTATTTAAAATGTATGCTACAAGACAATTTTGTCACCCTGAAATAGGAAAGATGATGTGAATGGTTCCAAAGAGCTTTAATTTTCATTTTAGTTTTTTCTCCGATAAGGTGAGTGTACTTTTTTTCTCAGTAAAATTATTTTTTAACAGAATAGTTACTTCTCCCGACTGGCGCATTTTTATTGAATGCATCCACATTGCATCTCTGAAGACGGTTCAGTGATAATTCATAATGTTTGTGGTTAATTGTGGGTATAATGACTGTAAAAATGAAAAAGGTTTTTTATTTTGTGTGTCAGTTCAAATTAAAATTATAGCAAGGGATTTGGTGGGAGTAGAATTTGTAATTTTACTCGCGGAGGGGCAATGCTAATGCTCTGCTTCTCGACTGCAGAAAGTGTCTCGTCTTTAGTTTCATCGTGATTGCTCACTGGCCCATGGGAAACACTGACTGGAAGCTTTTTCTGTCCTAATCTTATCTTCCGCAGCTTTGCGCCACGTTGCTGGAATTTCTTTTAATCGGTCCAACACTGACATTTACTGTAGGTTTAATGGAAGAGAAAGGGAAGGGATTACTTTATTTCGAACCCGCCTCATGCCTCTTTGTTAATGTATCAAATTCGACGGGAATCAAAGCGAGTGACAATGGGAGAATCGAGAGGGCATTAGAAAGAGCCCTAGAAAAAACAACGCTGAATGTGCAAAATAAGAACACCATGGTTTCTGCAATAAATTCGTTAAAATCACACAGAAGGGGAGAAAAAAGATAAATTTTCATTGGAGAGACCTAAGGACCAATGCCTACCGCAAACAGAGATGTATCTGATAGAAAAAAGTAATAAGAGAACGACGGGAAACAGTGTGTAATATAGAATAATGGAGAACTACAGCGAACCAATCTTAAGGGTTGAAAGACAGATGATGACAGCGGAGATCACAGAACAGAGGAGAGAGTATTTCTTGTCGTTTTTTTCCGAATCGAAGTCCAGAGGTATTGGGGAGGATTCCAGTGCTCAAATAAAAGAGGAAACGACGGAACGCGTGAGGAAGAATAAAGTGGGGACGAAGAGATGAAAAGGAGGCAGAGGAAAAGCGTCAGCAGAAAGGGCTTCGCGAAGGGGATTGTGGGTGCTTAGTGGGGGTATGAGAGGGGGTCGAAGACCGGGTAAATTTGTGGGGGGGAGAGGGAGGATAATGAAGGGAATTGGAAGAAGGGAAGTTGTGTATGTTGCATGGGCGTGCGTGGATTGATACCGTGAGGCGGACGACCTTGACGATTCTCCCGGATGTTGCAGGGTGGATAGAGTGCGTGTTGCCTGATTTAGCCGGCCAGAAAGGAGTTTTTTCCGGGGAGGGTGCTCGTGAGTAATAATAAAAATATTTTTGTCGTCGTCCCTTGAAATAGACTCATGAGATAAAGGTGGGACTGTAAAGCTACATTTTTCTTATCCATATACACAAAATGAACAAATTAAAAGATATAATGAAATTATGCGCGTTTACTCGTCGTTAATAGCAGGCAAATCTAAAAGAAAGCTTAAGTAAACAAATAATCAGTCATGGAATTTCAATATTTATGTATATATATATGTACTACAGAAATTAGATCTTGGCATCATACTCATTTTATGTTTTGTGTGTGGCATTGGAATATTTGTTCATTCGTTAAGAACGTTTCGTACAACTCACGTGAAGACAATCGTCTTCAAATGATCTAGGTTTTTTTCTTCTTTAAAATCTAACAAGCATCCAATAATCCTTCTCATCGTCTTAAAGTAAACTTCATGTCATAGATAATGTGGCTATTTCAGATTCATGGTGTGTATATTCAATTGTCCAATGTTGCGTGATCTGGCAGATCGAAGCAATAGGAATGGACGATCGTTGGCATAGCAAAAGAGAGCAGTTCCGAGCGGTAGGTTGGACGAGGGGTGCGGGGATGGATGGATGAGCACTGGGTGGTTGTTGGCGTTGTTATTGCTTGCTCCCGGGGGTGGACGCTGACTGCTGCGGGGCAGGGGAACGAGGGAGAGGAGGAGAGAAGAGTGGGGAGGAAGGGAGAGACAAGGGGATAGCGTTGGGATGAGGCGTGTGTACAAGGTTGAGTGTTGAACGTGGCCCCGGACGATGGAGTCGGGAGAGGTCGACCGTGAGGCGACGACTGTGATAGTCCGAGTGAAATATTATGCAAACGTATTGCGTCCACTCACCGAGGCTCAGTGGATGGGATTGTTTTGAAGGAACGAGTGGGATCTCCGGTGGAGGAATTTGGCTGGTCAAATTATTGTTGATCACTTTGTAGGGAATACACTGTGAAATATGGTGCTACATTTAGGCTTCCTGAGGACGAAATATTGAATTGAATTTGGATTCTCAAGTGAAGATTCGTGTATGTTAGTAACTGGTGGCTGTACGGAATATTGTTACTTAGGTTGTACGGGGTATAGTTTTTTTAAATGATATAGCATTTTTTTATCTGTTAAATCAAGTAAATTGCCATTGCAATGAGAGACATGATATAAAAGTAAAGCCTTTCTGGAATACACGCGCATTTGTTATATCTTCAGGGCAGTGTTTACACTAAAGATTTCAAATCGACCTTCATCATGTGTATAAGGAGAGAAATTATATCTGATACTGTTACTTATCTGTCCCATCCTCATTTGTTCATTCTCATTCATAATAATTAAGTATTCTTATTGCGGATATGTGTACGATATGGCTGTATTTCCCTCACTGTAAATTCTTAGTGATTACTCGAGGTAAGCTCCGAGTGGAAGATTTACCTAGGCCGGAGGTTCAGTCAGTCACTCATGTTGAAGTCCATAGCTAAGCCAAGAGCACTTGTGAAGTTGCTTGTGTTTCAATGTTTGGTCGATTCTCTCCTGATAGCAATTTGATTTAGGCTTCATATGTATGTAGATTAATTCAAATGTCACCCGTAAATCTGGTTAAGTATGAAACCCGTGTGAATGCTGCATTTTCTGGGAAATAAGAGAAACTACTAGGCGTCAAAGTAAGCTGGAAGAACTGCGATATCGTCCGAATTCGTTCTCTTTGAATATTGTTTTTTTAACGACCGCTAATATACTGCGGAAATGAATTCCTTGCGTCGTGAAAGCAATATTGAATATACGATTTCGGTTCCTCCATTTCTCAAATTTTTATAATTTCATCTCAGTTTCAGTTATTGCTTCGGAATCATTAAATTACGCTCTTTATTTTCAAAGGCACCATATGTAACAAGAAATGTAGTACATTATGTAAGGAAAACTGGAACTTTTCACAGGATTTTTCGTTTATCTCAATTGAGTTACACGTTCAGAGATTTAATTTTAGTGTTTTATTTTTACATTGCCATCGCCAACGAGGCGTTTAGACATTTGTCCATGCTTTGAAGACCAGAGTGCGGAACTGAATGAGACATTAACATCGTTTACGACCGGAGCCTACGCGACGGGGTGCTGTGCAGGACGGATGCTAAAAGGGAGGGAAGGATGAACGCACGGGAGGGATAAACAGGGAATCGCCTGATACCGCGATAAAAATCGCGCTTAAAAGCTCCGGGAAGAGGGAAAGCTCGGCAAGGGATGCAAATTCGCGATTCTTTCCGAGGGAGAAAGACCTCTTCTCGCGTGGATTGATAAACCAGTTCAGCCGCGAACCACCCGCTCGGGTCCCGCTGCGTGAATCTAATGCACCCCACGGCGCTTCTTTAAAAATCTCCCTCGAACTATCTGATACCTGGGGATGGATGGAGAGAGAGAGGGGAGAAGCGGGGAGGAGAGACGTCAAATCTCTCTTTCAGTGTTCCCATCGCATTTATTTGCTCTCGCCTCTACTTAACGAGTAATTTCCATCTTCTTCCCTCCCTATAAAGTCCCATCTGATGACTCTGGGCGCATTCTCCTATGCCGGGCGCCTTTGACCATCCGTGTCTCCTTGGCGCACGCGAGCCTGGAGGACACGCAAAGGGACCACACTCTATGGGTCCGAGTCACCCTCCTAGGTGCGCGCGACGCGATAAAGGGTTTTATCCCAAGGGAATGGGGCGTGATGGCCTTGTCGAGGACAAAAGGTTGACAAGGGATCGACAGAACACATTTTGCCACGCATCTTTTCCGCCGAGCAAGCACGAGTGCATGAAGCAGAGACTGAAAGAATCGCATGCCTCTCATGCTCGGTTTTTTTCACCGAAGATAAAAGGGGATGGCACCGGTCAATTCCCCTTTAATGTCTTTCTGCCAATCCGACGCATATAAGCCTCTCTTATTACCACCGTAAAGAGAGGGAATAGAACGTTTTTCTCTTCCACCTTCGCTCGGAAAGTAGTATCTCTTCCTTCCCATCGGAAGAGTGTTCGTTCCTGTTGGGAGGTGGAGTTAATAAAACCGGCGCTAAGTCGTCGTGAGTGAGAAGAGAAGGTGTGTGTGTGTGTTAGATGGAAGTGGTCAGAAGGAGAGTAAAGAGAGATGGAGTAGAAAGAAGCAACCAGAAACGAGAGGGTTGTGTGTTTGTGTGAAAAGTGAGCGAGTAAAAAAAGACAGAAAACCTATTCTTGACCCGACAGGTAAGCACACATCTCCTCCTCAGGGCAGCCTTGCAAATTGCGCACCGCTAGGACTGAGAGCGGAGAAGGAAAAGAGAGGAAGGGTAGGATCGAGCGACCCATCTTCCCCAACTTGACATTGTAATCCGTGGAGTGAGACGCGGCTGGCGCACGTCTTCGGGATATTTTTCGAGGAAGAAAAGGCTCGAGGCCTTTCGAACACCTCCACTAGATCCTCTCTTTCTGTCTCTCTCTCACTCCTTTCCGAGCGGCTTACACGGCGCTGAGGGGAGAGAGATGGATGAAGTAAGAAACTGCGGTGGCGAATATTCCCTTCCTCTTGCTGCAGCTTTTTAACCTCCTTCCACATAATGCGTACCATTCGCCTCCTCATCGTTGCGACCTATCGAAAAGTTTTTCTCTCTTCCTCCACCTTCCGATTCGTCCTCATCTCTCCCTCTGCCTATTAATATCGTCGAGCTTGATCGACTTTGTTCTAATCTCCGTTTCCAGATCCGAAAAAAGTACGCAGCACTCCGTGTCCCACCTCTACTTAACGCCTTCCTCTTGTCCCCTACCCCTCTCCCGCCCTCTTAAACTTCGTGGCCATCCATTTCATTTCTGCTCCCGCTTTGTTTTCCCTTACTTTCCCAACCATTCACACTCGTAAATCCCCTTCGTTCCGTACATTAAATCTCACTCGGACCACTCTTAAGGTACACTCACTGACAAATGCGATCGAGAGCCTCTTTAAGGATTAATCTGAGATAGGCATCATGGTACTTACGTTGAGAATAATTCAAGTTTTGAATCATTCGACCACTTGCGACTCTCATACCGTCGAGCATTATTTCATCGTAAACTCTCATAAGATACAGTATCTGTCCCGCATCTACCGAGTCGTGAACTGGCTTTGGTGTTGGCGAGATGTATTTACGATATAATATCCTGTGTACCCCACAGTATGGTTAGAAATTTGGTTGGAACGCATTTAGCCTTGCCGCGTCTTTGAAGTTACACTTACCATGGAAATTTTAATGACCTAACGGGGAATTAAGGCATATCGAGCCCTTTGACAAGATGTTATTGGTAAGGTTTCCTACCGAGATGCCCCTTACCAAATATTTTGTAATACTTGAAACGCGTCAGCATTAAACACGATTTTCGTGTACCCTTTCACTTAGTCCAATATTGAAAATTATTTGCAAATTAACTTAACATACTCATTAAATATGGCCAGAGGTCAGTTTAGGCCGAAGTTAGATTGGTTTGCTCTCTACCGTAAGAAAGTGGTTATTCAAAATTACCTCTTCTTAAAGCGGTAAAGCATCATCATCATTCATCATAATTCTGTATAGGTCGGCGGTCTCTTAAGATGCCTTGTCGCTGTAGCCATGTCTATCTCTTAATTGCTGTTTTTTTTCATATTTCCATATGACTGCAGGTCCAATTCTGTGAATATAATCTTAAAGTAAGAAGTCTGGGACGCCCTCTTGGTTTTCGGTAAAGCATATAGAAGATAAATAATTATGTACAGTTTTTCATTTAAATTAAAGGGATAAATTTCAGGCCCATAGATATTCTTATTTTATTGGTAATGGAGCACGGTTGGTGAAAGATCCAAAACCACTTTTCATTATGATGTTCAGCATTTCAATCTACGCAGGCACATGGAGCTTGAAATTTGATTTCCCTTTCGTTCCTTTCCCTCTTTACGTTGGACTGAAACAGTTGTGGAGGAAATTTTAACTTACGCAACATACTTATGTTTGTTTTTCCTTCAATCGGGTGGTCTTTTTGTATTTAGACACTCTGTCGAAGATTTGAAATATATATCGGTTGATTCGTCGCACCATTAATTTAATTCGTTTCAGTCCTGCAACTTGGGCGTACTTGGATGACTCGGCATCTCTTGGACTTTCTGTTCTTCGACAGAGGCGACTCAGAGTTCCGTCGCCCCCCCCCCCCCAACTCCCCCCCTCCACCTTCGCAAATGTTCCTCCCTCCGCTTCTCCATTCCGCCCGACTACGCCTCTTTACTGCTGGCGTTTTACATTGTTACGGCAAAATTTTGTAAAGAATATTAATGAAATTATTCAATTTATTTAAATTGAAAATTAAATTCATGATTGCTTGATTTTCTTTTGGTTATGTTGTTGGCAATCGGTTTAAAGGGACTTTTTGCAAATGATTGCTTGAATATTTCTGGGGAAAATGTGGATGAATGGACGGCTCTCTGAAAAGTTGTAGTCAAATTTTTATAAATTGACGCTATTTGGACAAACTGACTTATAAAAATTTTTCCTCTATTCCGATGTCTACACAAGACTGCCCTTTTTGCCTCCTCACCGGTCGTTCTCAGAGCAGTGCCACCCTACACGCCACTTCTCTCTTCATCCCCACCTTCGTCCCAACTCGATTCACGCCTTCGTGATTCATCGAAAAAAAACCACGAGTGCCGGGTGATGGGGAAGAGAGAGAGAGGGAAAGAGAGAGAGAGAGAGAGAGATCGGGTGGGATGGATTAGTGAGGAAAGTATGAAATATTTCCTACACGACCGGTTCCATTCCACGACGTGCTCTCGGCGGCGGAGGCGGAGCCGGCGCTGCGCGCAAAACCATCTTCTTCATCCGCGCGCGGCGGCTTCCAGGCGATCCCAAGACGAGCACCACGTACTCAGCCAGCCTTCCGTTGCGACCTCCCACCCCGCCTCCCCCTCTACGGACCGAATCCCTTCCGCGGGATTCGGATCGAGGACGTGTTTCTCCTTCAACGATAAAAGACCCCTCCTTCTTTCTCTCTCTCTCTCTCTCTCCTGCCCCCATCGCTCTTCCTCTCTCCCCACCTCCCTTTTCACTTCTTTTTGCAGCACCTTCAACTTTTATTCTCACTCAACCCCTTCCACGACGTCTACTGCTTCCAACAGCCTACCGCCTCATATGTTCGTCCTCATACTCTTTCCTCCAGAATAATCTCTTCGCTGTTAAAATTTCCCAGCTCTATTATATATTGCGTTCTTGATTCTCTTTATTGGAATTCCGTCGGTGTAGAAGTCGTGGACTTCCTCCATCCACCACTGCCGACAAGTAACGTTTCGAGTTGTTTTCTCATTCCTCTACCTCCCTTCTCCGACCTCCCCTCCACACTCTCATGGAGTGTCAAGAGTTTCCACACGTCGAGGTTAGTTACGTGCTCGGCCTTGTCCTTTTGCCTTCTCAATCCATAACCGATTGCCTTCGCCATTTGTTCTGTTGAGCATCGGATGCCTTAGTCATTATTCTTTTGTGCGGAATCCTTACTCTATCCATCTCTTGAACACTGCGAAGATGCAACGCTTCAACGGGGCTAACGAGATCCCTATGGAATCGTGGAATTGGCGGTAAAGGGTTGGGAGCTATACCATGTTTTTCATATTTTTCTCTTTTTTCACTACTTACTCTGGATTCTTCCAATATGAAAAACATGAATTTCTAGATGTAATTCCGTGTACGTATTAAATAAAAGAGAATAAAGGGAAATCAAGGCAACCTTTCTTTATTAATGGCAAAGAAAACTCTTCTGTTGTTTTAGGAATGTAAACAACTGGTGTTCATATTGCATAGACTTGAATTTCAAACACATTGCTGTCTTTCAAAATAACTTACAAAATTAAACAGGAGCCATGTAGACAGTGGGTAATGCATGGATCATTTGGTTTATCTGCAGTTAAAATAATGAAACACGACAGGTATTCTCTGCGCAGCTATTAGGGGGACATAAATCCGTGTTCATATGATACTGTTTTGACATCGATGAGTATCAACTATAGTTTTATATGGAACTGAAACTTGGACAATGACGGAAAGACAGTGGAGTATGGTAACAGCAGGAGAAATGAAGTTTTTGAGATCAATGCTAGGGAAAACCAAACTAAACAGAGTGAGAAATACCAACATAAGGGAGCAATTGAATGTAAAAAGTATTAGACAAAAAATAGTAGAAAATAGGATTAGATGGCTAGGAAATGTTAAAAGAATGGAAGAAACAAGAATTCCAAAAGTAATGCTAAGCACAATAGAGGAAGGTAAAAGACCGAGAGGAAGGTCAAAGAGACGTTAGATTGACGAAGTGAGCAGGGACGTGGAGCAAGAGGGTACCATTGGGATGAAGTTCTCCGAGAAGAGATATGAAACGATAGAGGGCAATGGCGAGGCTTAGGGAACTCCTAGACCCACGTTGAGTGGAACAGGATTTGGATGCGTATGTATATAGTACCAACTGGCTCTTTGAAATCGTTAGGGCTTTTTTAATCAGAATATCCCAAGGGAAAAATTTGGATTCATGACGTAAAATATATTACAAGACACTGTACCGAGAAAACAGTAGAAGGCGTACACGTACGAAGGAAGAATACATAATGCATATTGCCTACAAATTCGTGGTAATTTACAAAAGAAAATTTACATTTGACTGAAATTTGGTCTAAAATTTTCCAGTGCCTGTTAGTACTTACCATATTAGTAATTAACGTCTTTTGAAAAACCTAGGTCCGGGTCCCGTGTATTGCAAGTTACTTTTCATTTACCTATGTATTTACTCGCTCGTGTAAGCTTAGCTGCAGTCTAATTATGCTCATCGCTACGTTTCCCTTAAATATATCAATGAATTAAGTTAAGCATCTAGCATGCACGTTAGAAATAAATAATGGCAAATGCGGCGATTTTTATGGAATCAATGGGGGAGGATTCACCCACTATCCGTCTAAGCTATTGGATTACCTTGCGGCTTCATTTACTACATTTTAATGCATGTGGCTTCAGGAATCAACGCTAACATGGCGTTAGTGTATCCTATGCGTTCACAATTCTGTAAAATTTAAGTAGAAAAATCTTTCAACTGGATCGAGATAGGCGAATGATTTTTTTCTGCTGTGAATATCACGCAGTTGTGACCTCAAGCGTGTGACTCCGTTAATGATACCTCACGGCCATCTCCGCAGTTCTTTAACATATGCTTGTTTCTAAATTTCATTTGAATTTTAGATTTGTATTTTTAATTTGATAATAGATTTGTGTTAAAGTAATTAAATAGATTTGTGATTTTTCGTTACTCAGTTCGATGGTTTATGGGAATGATCCTCCAGAGGGAGTGCCCCTTCTTTTTCTACAATAAATTACACATATTATCGTTTCTCTGAGCAAGAAACTTCAGGGAGACGTGGAAGTTGTTCTGTTAAGTTGTCGGGGGTCTGGTCAACAAGCGCATTAACTATACGGAGGCCCGAACCGTAATGCGGAGTGCGGAAGGAAGCCTGACATCAGATCTCAGCAAGGCTTTATGTCAGACCTGCCGTAGTCAGCGGGGAATAAACATACAAGACTTTGGGCGTTCGGAATAAATATTCTCTTACTTAACTTATTCGCCGATTCGCATCATATGTTATGCCCTTTGTTGAAAAGAGAACCGATATTTTTTGGTTCTCTTTCCTGTCCAGTCCTCCCACGGCTCGTTCACTCCGCACGTTTCCCTCCTGCGAGACTGCCCCACCCGTTCATGCGCGTATATTTCCTCCTCTTCGCTCTGTTACGCCATCTCCACCCCGCCCCAAACCTCCGCCTACTCTTTCACCCTCAGAAAACTCTCCTTACTCCATTCTCCTGAGAGGGGGCTTCGTTCCTCAACCGCCCCCTTACCCTCAACCACTCCCACCCAACCCCCCTCTGCCTCGACCCCACCCCGCCACCCCAAATCGTTCCGCCCCGCCCATCCCTCCTTCCTTTATCTCCACCCATCTGCAACCCACCCTCATATTATCCACCCCTTTCCAATCCCTCTCTTTTTCTTCGCTTTTGTTGTTCTCTCTCGTGTCTCCTTATCTCCGTCTCTCATCTGCAGCCCCCCCTCTCTCTCGTCTTCTCACCGCCGCCTTCTCTTTAATCCCCCTTCCTCCTTCTCTCCCTCCCACTCGCAATCGTTTCCTCCAACTTACTTGCTCACCCCCTCTCCCTTCCTTCCTCTCTCCTCTCTTAATTCCCGCTACATCCGCGTCCATTTGCAGCCCCTCTGGCCTCTTCTTATTCGTGCCAACACACACCCAATCGCTTATCTTCTCACACAATACATCAAAGGTTTGAACGATCATTACTCGGCGTTTAAAATGATGGGCATTAGAAATGGTGTTTTATTTGTTTTTGCTTCTTATCTGTATAACTTGGCTGACCTTAAAACTCAAGAAGTTATCAAGAACCTTCTCTCTCTTTCACTCTTTATTGTGATCGATGTAATTTAAATGCAAATCCAAAGGAAATAGAGTAATTTTTCCTCGATATATCTCCAGCAATCAGCACCTCACCAGTTAACATGAGGGTAACTAATTCGGCTGTGATTTGGTGAATTGTGGTTACCCTCTCACTATCCTTCCATTTTCATTTTAATTGTTCAATAACTGTGATCGCAATTACCGTTCCAAATTCAGTACAATTTTTGTGCGACTAATCATATTTGATTTTGCAGTGATATTGGATTTTATCGCCTAATAAATCATAATTTAGTCCAAGTATTTTCTTTATTTTATCTGTATATATCTGTTTTTGTCCTAAACATATAGAATTGATAAAAATTTATTTAATGACATGCGGTTTATTTCTGTCTGTCTGTTACGTTGTATTTTCTAAGCCAATTTATGATGATGTTATCCCTTACCAAAATTCTTATGACAACTCTGCCCAGCACAACTCAGCAATTTTCTGCATATTTTTGATGCAAAAACGTCAAGTAAATGCCTCCATTATATCATGGTCCTATGAATGACTACATAAGCTTAGACGGAAACCCGTTCTGCCATTTCACTTCTTATTGCAAGCGTTACTTAAACAATTGAGATCCACATGAGTGCTAATGCTTAGGTAATTATTGCTCAAATTCTAGCACATTTAAAATTTATCAAAAAAATATTTTGTTTGTTAGTAGGACAGATTTGCCATCGTGAAACTTTTGTGGAAATGAATGTTTTTCTTAATTTCTCAGAACCATTGGTTCTAAATTTGGAAACATTATACCTTTAACCGCCTATTGATTTCTTTGTTTTCCTAACCGTTGCTCATGATTCAGATCATAAGGGAATAAATATACTTCGTTACATTTTTGCGTAGGAGATACCTTGAGAAGGATATCTCCATTAATATAATTCAATGATTGATCTTTATTAAGACAAATATTTCCTATTCTATAATTACCAAAACATCAGCCACTCATTGCCGTACTTTCCTAGACTATAAAACATAAATATACGTTTTCCCAGGGATGTGGTACAGCTAAAGACTTAGGAGAGGCATCATTAAAAAAATGGGCAAGTTGGATTCCCCGGATTCCATTAGAAATATGCGGGTATGTCCATATGCTCTCCGTAGTTTGGAAAAAATCTTGCTCTCTCTAATCTTTTCTCTACTATCTTAAAAAATCCTTATGTGTCGAAGGCGTTTTTGTCGTACAGCTCCAAACAAAGAATTCTTTATCCTCGTAATCTTAATCCTTAAAAGAACCTAATCCTCGAATATTTATATTTAGCGCCTTAATACAGAAGTTCAATCATGAGAACAAACATTTGACTCGTTATCCTAACTATAGTAAATTCATGCTTCTGAAAATGTTCAAATTAATAATCTATTTTCTCTCTACTTGGATCAAATAAACCTCGCATCAACCATTCCGACTTAACATTCAACATAATACCCGATAATTCTGTGGCTGCAATATCCTTGATCTTATCGACTTTGTATTAGTTAATCCCTTTCTTTGACCGCAGCCTTTCATGGCCTCACACTTCGTCTCCTTCGATCCCTCTCCTTTCCGTTCCCGACTTCCTATATTCGCTCCCCTCTTTCCTTCGCGAAATTTTCAATCCAGGTCGTCCCCAGTCAGTCCTCTCGACCCGTCTTCCCCCTTTGCGTGTGTGTGTGTGTGTCTGTCTGTGTCCTCGTCGGTTCCTCAACGGCCGACCGCGCTCGAATTCCTCAAGGAGCGGCAATGAAGCCCTTTCACGTGGCGGCGAGTTATCGGATGCAACGGGTCGTGCTGAAGGGGGTCTCGCTCCCAGGACTTGAATAGTTGATCATCCGCGTCGATGTTCCCGAGGAGAGCCCGCGCAGGGGGAGAGGAGGTGGGCGGGGCGCTTGGGTGGGGGGGGCATGGGGAGGGAGAGAGGAGGGGATGGCAAGGGCAACGACATTGGCGGTCATTAGTTGCCGGCATCGCCGCCACGCATTCCCACTCCCGGCACTCACGTGATCCGCGAAAGATAAAAGCGCTGCTCCTCCAACTCTATTACGCCCACTTTTTGTCACGCGGCACGCCGTATTCTTGATGAATGCTCAAGAGATATCTAATCCTGATGTTTTTCAACTGCCCAGATATCGGAGATATTTAAGAATTAAACGCAACGCGGCGTAATGATATCTACTGTTTGCGGTGGTTATTACTTTTAACCGTAGTTTTTTGCGCCCCGAAATGTAGAATGCTTTAGGTAAATTAGATCGGACAACTTATGAACAATATCTTTACATTTTTTTAATCAAGAGATAGATTAAGAAAACTAACGGTAACACATTTAGAAGAATGGAGTAGGCGGGAGCTATATATCAGGTGGCTCAATCAAAACGAAGGAAGCCTTACCTTGCCATCACATCCCATCCTCATCTCGTTAATTTCTGCTTGATTGCTGTACAAACACGTTTATGAGGGCGTTTTGAAAAATGGCGCGGCGCCGGTGGAGAACGTGCGGAGTAAATGAAAGCTGAGGGTGTGGGTATTTGCGTGGCGAGAGGGCTGAAGTTTCTGAGACTGACGATGGATAGCCTTATCTCCGTCCTCGCTTCTTTTTGACATGTTCTGCGGTTTGACCACCGATGGTCGTTTCACCGTCACCCACGCGACACACCGAGTACAGTCCGTTTGTTGACCATTAAACGAAGAGCCGATCAAGAGCAGTCGCTCCCGTGTTTAATAACTCGCGGTGCAACCCACGAACAGAAGACGCAAGTATCGGGCGGTGAGATAGCGTTGTGTATGTCGGTCGTAAATGTCTATCTTGCCGGATATATTATCAGATAAATATTTTATCGACGGGTTTGTCCTTCTACAACACAATTGCCATGGTCAGAGAAAAGTTTGACTCGTAGGAATGGATACTATATCACTACCTTCCTCTACATCTCTACGTGAAGACTTAGAATCTCCCCTCGGATTCTTTGATACAAAAGGATACAAAGATGATCGATTTCTGGGATGATATATTTTCGTAGTGATATTAAATAAGCGTAATTATCAACGCTACTATATTATTATATCGCTTCAAACTTCTTCATAAAGTATAATTACTTATTTTATTTGTAATACAAATTATCGCTGTGGTAGACAACATGGCATCAATGTTTTATTTTTCACAAAATATTTTTGTCGAATATGACACAAATATAGCGTACAATAATCATTGTTTTGTCGTAACTTAATGAAATTTTCTTAAAATGCTAAAATTAGAAGAGTAACTTGCCAATTTCACGTAAAGTTATTTAACATGTAACCATGATTTTGTAGTTGTACACATTAATCAGGTACATTTTACTAGAAGATATGAACATATTTAAGAGCAAGATATGGGATGGGAAATTGGGAAGGCCCTGTGAGGCCGCGTGGTTGAGTTCCCGATTTGGAAGAATGGAAGATGAGAAAAGTGGCGGTAATCATTATGGAAGAAATGAGGAGTTCCTGGAGGAGTTAGGTTTGAGATGGAAGAGGAAGTCACGGGATGCTCCCCGTGTACTCACGCCAATCGTCCAAGGTGATAGAAAGTAAAAACGTAGGGCTTAGGTGCAGGGATGCCACCCCATGAGGGATGTGCGGTATTGCCCCCACTGCATCTTCGAAACCTAGGTCATAGTAAAATAACTGCTCTTGGGGCTACGAGGTTATTCATCTCATTGCAAAATAGTTTTACGCGTCCACAATTCAATTCTGTTCTCTTCATGTTGTAGTTCGGTGGCAAATATCGGCAAAATGGTGGAACGATTTTCAACATTCACAGTGGTGGGTCACGTTTTTTCCTCTCCCTGTTAAAAAACCTCGTTAATTTTTAAACTAATACCTCTCTTACTCACTGAGGACAGGGGAAAGGTTTTCATTAATTTATGCAAAGTGCACAAATAATGGTAAGTTAATTGTGTTCATCTCCATTGTAACATGATACATGAGATGTCGGAATGATGATTTTTCTCTGTTCTACGTGGAATTTGTGTACAATATCCATAACATTTCGTTTTCTTAGTGAGATCTTAAGACTGACCTATTATAGAATAGAAAATTGAAATTTCTTCCCTTATCAATTATAACTTTCTCGACCAATAAATTTTAGATAATAAAAAGATTCTTCACAGAATATATTACGGACCAGATATTCAAGATATTTTTATTTTCTCCCCTAAGATAAAAGGCGAATTTCAATTATTTAATCCAAATTTCATCTGATAATTGCCGGTTCTGAATTTTTGGTCGAAAAATCTTGTTTCAGCACTTGCACTAAAATTCAGCTCACCATATTGGAATTTTTTAATAATAATATCAAATTAGTACAAATTTCACGAACTTTGCCCATACTTAAATTTACCTGCTGCGTGACAAGCAGTTTTTCGCCCCCTAACTCCTGCCACACTGCCGCATGTTCTCCTGTGTTTGCAGTCGAATTACAGAGTTGCCTAACGTGAAATTTTGCATCCCGGTCATGACAAATATATCACATGTAACGACAAAGTGCTCGCTATAGATTAACTCTGTCCACATTTTAAGCAGTATGATGTCACTTAGTAACAAGCTGCCACATGGCGTCGAAGTCAATGTAACTGGCGTACTCTTTTCATCGAGACATGAAATTACCCTTATTCTCCGCATAATAATGAGTGACAATTTGATACCCGTGTAAAGAGATATGAATGGCTCATTGCTTCATTATAGAGAAAAGATATTCAATGAACAATTTCTTCTCATTAAAATGTTTCATTATTTTCCACTGTTAATTGGTAGATATCAAATTATTCATTTCCAGTGAATATAATGAATCTCTCTCTAATTTGAGCGCCTAATACTGGCCACTTATACAAAATTACATTGCTATCAACATCTATTCATTACTTTTACAAATTTTTTTTTGTTCCCCGTATCCCCTCATTATTAAGGGATTGATCGTTAATTAACTCTATATACATATACCTCAATACTTCCCTAAAAGCATTTATCATGTTTGTGTAGTCCCTTAGTTTTAGTCCCTGTTTGTGTAGTCTCTTCAGCATTTTGTGTAGTCTCTTATTTCTTGATATGTTACTCTAGTCATATAATTGAGTTGCACATTAAAAAAGCTTACTAAACTATATTGATCGAAAATTCGGGTTATTTTTTCCCCGAATCAGTAGTATGCCCCTCTGTCCAAAATTGTATTTAGTGCAGGCACTGTTTTCTGATTCATGATGAGTTAGAAAATTCAAATATTCTTGTCATCTCTTGGATTGGATATTTGGGGAGGCGACCGACGGCTAAGGTCATTTGCGCCATAGGGGATAGGTAAGGGAGGAAGGGTGGATAGAAACCCGGCGTCGGCATTAGCCTGATCTTAACGAAAGGCGCCAAGAGGACCACGGCTTAACGCCTCATCCGACAGACGGAGTTCTCCACTTGAAGTGCCCAGGGTCAAGACACTCAAGTAGGGATCGGGTTCCTCTGAAAAACATCCGCCACTGCAGGGATTTGAACCCTGGCCGCCCATGTGGTAGGCGAGTACTCTAACCACCACACCAACCCGATCCCATTCTAATTTCTTTAGGTATACCATTTCTTGAATGCTTTCATCTCATTTGGTGACTTTCAGCTACTTCACTACAATATTGTGTATTTGAGAAGTAATTTATTTCTCAATGATTATTTCCATACTGTTCTGTTACGCTTTTCTCCCATTTTCTCTCATCTTCTTAGGCCGTCTTCATGTCGTATTTTTAATTTCATTCCGTTATTCATGTGAAAACAAAATATATTCTGATATAATAGACGGTCACTACTGCGAAAACTGTATAAACTGTCTGTATAGAAAGACCAAAATATTCTTCTTGGTAATTATTTAGCCCTTGTTTTGTCTTCTTACTGAATATTCAATGAAACATCTTGTTGGTATGTCTTTTCTATTTGTGTCTCATCACTTAAGTTTACATGATGAGCTTTTTTTTATTTCTTTCGCTCTCTGCGGTTCTCCTTCGTTCCTAATGGACTTTATAATCTATTGTACGGATAAGGAATTAATGGCTAAGATTTATATTTCCTATTACCGCTCCTGACTTCGACTTCCCATTTTCCAACCACCTATAATTTTTTTGGGACGTATCATGTCGTTCAATCTATTTTATATTAACGGGATATAATCATGTTGATGAGAGTCGTTGATCTTAAGTCGCTTCCTCAAAACTCTTCCTCAAAAACGTCGCAGAGTTCTAAGTTTTGTAAGCAAATCTGAAATTCTGGCGAAATTTTACTACGTGCTTCCCCATAACCAATCGTGGCAGAGGGGTAGATTTTCTTCTCTTATTTATTTCAAAGTGCCTTCGTGCTTATCCGAGGACTGAATATCAAGCCACCCTAATAAGTGACAAACCCAGTCACCCGATGCCATATCCCCAGCTACCCCCCTTTTCCACGGTATTTACACCGTGGAATCAGCTCTCAAATTCGAATGGCCGTCGTCACTCCCACCCCACCCACCCATCCTCTATCATCCGGGCCAATTTTTACGGCTCACCCGCCCCATCCTCCTCCCTCATCCAGCCTCCGAGCTCTCCAAAATTACACCTCCCAATCCCTTTTGCTCCCACAATTCGCCACCCCCGAAAAACCCTTAACCACTCCATTGCCTCGTCACGTCGCGTCGTCCCAGTAACCGTTTCCCTAACCCCATTCTCCCTCCCCCTACAAACACACCCTCCTCCCCGTAATCATCTCTCTTCTCGTGCAGCATCCAACGGCCATCCCCAGGACCCCGTCTCATCCTTCCACCCATAGCTCCCAGAGGCTTCCATTACCTCCGACAGACTTCGTGCTAATGGCATCATCCTTCTCACCCTCCCCACGACCAAACAACCCTCCTTCCCACCCTCCAACTCAAGCTAAACTCTCTGTCCTCAACTTCCCCTTCCTTCCTTCCTTCCTTACTCGTGTATCCTTCATTACTATGCTGTGCCCATCCATATCTTACGCGCGCACGGCAAGGACGAAGGAAAGGGAGTCTACTCCTCTGCCTAGGTCACGTCCTCGCTCCCCAATGTCGCCGGTCGCTTCGACGTACGTACAGAGGGGCGGGGGGAGGGGAGGGTAGTGGATGGGGTGACTTGATTGTCGGTGGTCTCCAAGTTGCGTCCGTAACAAATGAGTGAGGTCTCTCTCTGCTGGCGTAACTCGGTGAAACTTGTGCGCTCGCCGCCTCTTCATGGAACTCCCAGTGGAGGCGGTGGACGCTGCTACTGGTTTCCTTTGGCTCGAGAATCATCAAAAATTGGCTTCTTTCTCTTAGATCAGCGGTTTCCAAACATTTTAGCCACGGAGTGCTTTTCGAAGTAAAATGTTTTCGTGGAGCCCATACGAGTATTTAGTGTTTCTGTTCTATCTATATTCAATGAGACATATTTCACACTCTACGTATACGGAAGAATTATTAATATGGTACATATATTCATAAAGAAATCAATGGTAAAAAACACTATATATAACCAGCAACTTAACTTTTGTGAATCTTGTCATCTTTATGACTTCTTCGGACAGAGCCTCTGAAAATCACTCAGGGAACAGTTTGGGAACTGATGTATGTTGTCAGGGAGTGTGAAGTGCGAAAAGTATGTAAGACAAAGGATCCATCAAGAGGTCCTTTGTGGAGTTATTCGGTAAATCCGCCCACCAATAAACGCTTAATCCACTCACTTTCCTCGTAATCTCTGCCAGCGCGCGCGTCTTTAGCAATGCCCATTCACACTTTGATGGACCATATTATAACCAGCTTGGCAGGATGTAAGCATGGAGGTTAAAATGATCCACGATTTATCAACTCATTTATTTAGCTCTTTCAATGAAATGGTACGTTCAATGAAATCCATGGTTCAATGGTCAGAGATATTTTCATACCTTCATAATTTATCGGTAAAAGTGCATCGATTGTTCAGGATGTGTAATTTAGCTGTATTCGTTTTCAAGCCACGATAAAGGTTTATATCCTCCTCCAGAAATATGTCTCTTTTATGAATGGCAGAAAAAGATTTCCTTGTGGTGCTAGAGAAAGCTTCGGTCCATCCTTCTCCATGTTTCTCTTTGGAATACAACGACACAAGCGTAGCCCACGGTTCAAAGAGCTTAAATGCATGGATTTTGCTCTAATTGCAGAATAAGACTGGACAGGATTCACTCTTTTAGTTTTTCCGCTACTGGTCGTAGTATTTCTCTCGTTTTCACATATATCTCCAACATTCAGGGTGTATAATCATTTCCTTCGGTGTTCCGGAAGGTCATGGCTCTTGAAACGCTTCAATTTAGGATTGATATCTAGTGCGCCACCAAGGGTGCACATTTTGAGCACTTAAATGTCGCTTAAATAAAAAAAAAGTGGCCCATTTTTTTCAATGTTCCCAAGTTCTATATTTGACTATAAATTTTATACTTTTTATTTGGAACTTTTAAAACCCTGGAGGTAATTATAAATCACCCTTTACGTGTAGTTTGTTAACCACCAATGAAAATTCTAACATAATCAATTTCTCCATTAGTCTCCCCGCTTAAGAAATAAATGAATAGCCGGGAGTAAATTTTACTCGCAAGTCACCCCAACCTTGGTTTTGTGCGCGCTTATTAGTCACGTGCCACTCATGCGCTGTGTTAAGCGCAGGTCAGTGAGAATAGGAAGTATTTTGTTATATTCTAAATTGACCTTTGGTATGGTTTGGAGTTGTTTGTTCAAGAATGAAACTTAGTCTTTCAACCAGGAATGGGATGTGCAAAAACTTATTGCTACAGTCGGTGGGTAGCCTATCGGAATGGGGTGAGTGAGATTTTGTCCCTTTGTATATTCCATGTTAGATTTTGGATCGCAAATTTCCCATTGTAGGGATATCTAATGAAACAATCTTATATTTTGAGGGGAATGGTGTAAGTTCTGGAAGCTCGACATTAACAATGGGGGAACAATTTACACATTTAAAACCTTTTAAATATAAGCTTGTGCTGAATGGAGTGATTAGGAATGGAGAAATAAGTCTTTCGTATTGCATTTGAGGAAAGAAAACCTTTGGAGAAGATTATAGGGTGGAGTCGAGAGTGAATAGGCGGCAGTAATGAGAAATGAGATATTGAATTCTGTGTTAAGTATGGGAACTTCAGATCAAGGGGGTGAGGCAAGTTTAAATTTCGGGATAAGAAAAATTGCTTACAGTAAATACAAAATATAATATTTGTTTCTCTTTCCTTTTCCCATAAACTTTCCAAGACTATCGTTCTTCTCCTTCGTCTCTCCGCATCCATCGTGTTTTGTAACCTTACCGTCCTCCACCCGACAACCTTGTGTACACCTCTATTCTGTTGCACCCACTCTTTCCCGCACCCCTCGTCGATACAAAATCCTTTCTAATCTTCCCCTTCCGCCTCCCCTCTCCACCCTCTCCTCCCCCCCTCCTCCTTTCGACTCCCGGCGTCTTCCAGCCCCCTCGTGCCTTACCCGGATTCCTGTGATCACTTTGATGCGCAATTACACGCCCTCAGGCGCTGACACAACTCGGAAGATGGCTCTTAAAATTCGCAGCGGAGAGGCTGCGTTGTGAGTAATTCGAAGGAAAGTTCCTCCTCCGCTGGAATTCCGCGGGAGATTCTGTTGCCAGCGGCCGCGCAGGCGAAGTTTCGAAATCCGTGTTTGTCTTTTGGAATCCATCGACACGGGCGCCGCTTCCGCAACCCTCGCGGTTGCGTTTCAGTAATCGAGGATATCTGGTTTTGAGCACTCTCTGTGGATACGTCAAATTCCACGGTAATGAGTAGATTATCGTATATACATAAGATATCACTCAGATATCGTGTTCCGCATACTGATGTTTATTACGCTATTCTGGTCCGTAATACTGCTCCTAGGTTATAATATCTTTGTCTTTGGGCGGTGCGCTTTTCCATGATATATTTCAATGCCATACTAATTTCAGGAATACCATAAAATAATTCTGTATACATAAAATTTGGTAAATGACGAGTACACCAGAGCATGCTGGAAAATGATAGCGTTACGTTGAAGCCTAAGAAGCGGGTTTTGAGGTATTTCTTCATTTCCCCTGAGCGCTTCTTATATTTATAAATTGAGCATAATGTTAAGAATGGAAATGTAGGTTAGGAAATCGAGTCAAAACAGTCACCTCATCAACTTTGGTCACTTCATGTATACCTATTAACGTGTATTGCACCAGTTATGCGGTAAATTGAAATGTTTTGAAAAGTTCTTATGTTGCAAACCATCGGTGGCTGCGATTTCACCTCCAACATATGACTGAAGTAGCATAATTGCCCTAAACTTTTTGTTCCCGCACATGACCTCTTTTCCTATCCTCCAGGGTATTAAATCGTAATTTGCCCATGAAGTACCACTAAACAGACCTTACCATGGGTACTAATTTATTATCGAGGATGACTGGGAAAAATGAGATCGCTGAAGCCTGGAAACATACTTATGCGGTTTTCTTAATATTCAGTAGAGTGTTATTGACATTCAGACGGTAAACGTCTAAGGATGGGAATGTAAATGAGAAAATTGAATTGCCAGTGGAATCTCCCCGAATCGATCCAGAGACTCTCATGTTTGAGCCCGTCTGAGCTGTAGCGCTCTTCACTTATTAAAAGAGCAATTGAGTTTAAGGTACTCTGTGCAAATGAGATGATGAGCCAGCCAGAGAATTAGAAAAATTTTTTGCCATGACGCTAAAATGAGATCCATCCGTTATTAGAACTTAGTGGAAAACCCCAGGATTGACCCTAGGAAAAACACTGCCAGATTGGAAAAATATAGAACTACTCACGTAAGGGCTACACGAATAGTAATTAATCAAAGAAAAATGCAGGAACAGAAACCATAGTCTTACCCCGTAGCGTCTAAAAAGAGAGCTTATTGCTTGAAAAATGCGCTTCTTTGTATCATATACGTATTAAAGATATGTGCATTTTTGAAGTTAGAACCCCATGCGAGCAATATTCTCTTATCCTCTCTGGATCTTCAAACCTAAAATGATTGATGTAGCCTATGGGTGATCGATACTTTAAGCCTGTTCGGTTGCTAGCCGAGGGTCAAACTGTATCATCAGGTTGTCACCAACGTAATTGACTTGCCCCTAGTAGGATTAAAACCGGTGACCCGTCCATAGGCAGTGCGCCGGTTACCAGCTTATTAAACCAGCCTTCAACAGCGAACGTATCTCGTCAACTAGTTCGTAGAATGAGCTTCCCGGTTTCATGCGCGACACCGGCGAAGCGGAATATATGACATTAATGTAGACGTTTCTGTAAAACTGAGTTTAGAGGAATAAAATAGTGGCTTGAATTAAGGATAATTGGAGGAAAACGATATCGTCGTAAATGTTTTCCATTTCCTACGCAGAAAACTTCACGAAGCACGCCTACTAACTATGCTGAATTCTTATATTATGTGAATGGTGGATGGGAGGAAAGCCGGAAAAAATAGCTGAAAACTCCGCATTATAACCAAGATTGTAAAGAGTTAAGCAATTCACCGAAATGTTTCAATCCAAAACAGGAGAGGCGCTGGGAGAGGAGGATGGGACTGGTTGGCTTTTGGGTAGTCCCGTCGTCGAGGCCTTATTGTTTTATCTCGTGTCTTTTGACCCACGAAATAGCAATTTCTATAGCACCTTAGTGAAAAAAAACAGTGCAGTGTAGACCGCACGAATTCAAATTTCGTTATCTTCATTTTCTGATACTAACAGTTATTACCAAGACCTTCGCTATACCACTGTAAGGACTTAAATGAGAGCTCCCCCAAGCTTTATAATTATCTGAATCTCGAATTTCTCTCATTTTCCCTCATTGAAAAGTCCTTTGGCGAAAATCACATCCCAGGTTATTATCTGTCATTTGGATTGATTTTTGAATCGAAGTGCTTAATTATCTACTGTTTATTGCATAACCCAAGTGCCTTCACTTTTAAGGAAACAAATTTTGAAATTTACGTCTTCCATAAGTGTCATATGTTCCAAATAAAATATTTTTATTTTATTATATCATACATCTAGTTATAATTTATAAAATCATATCATAAAACATCCAGTGCTATTTCCAGCCATTTTAAAATGCTTAAATAGGTAGAAAAACTGTAAATTTGAGCTCATGCTTTTTCTTCTCCTTTCTTTCTGTAACTTATTATTGAAAAATATGTAAAATAAGCCTCTCAAGACAGTGAAATTATTTCACATAATGCCTTTTTGTCTAGTTAAATGGTCATCTCACCTGTGATCGACCGCCTAATGAAGTACGCTATCTTCTTCAAGGTCACCCATCACAAAACTTACTTTCTCAATGGTATTACTTGGTAAGGGCATATTATAACATCCCAAATGGTTGGTGGGGTTGACCCCATTATTTTACTCGTTCACTTGCCAACTATGGGAACCAATCACTCCTTAATTACGTCATACTTGAGAATAATTCATGATGTGCACTTTTTGAGCAGCAACCACTAAGCAATTGGTTAAGAATATGGTACGTCTCATATCAGTATTGTCGGACTAAGAGAAATAAATTCTTAGGCTGCTCTATTCTTCTCCATCTGAAAGTTATTTATCCTCTCCTCATTTTGCGCAACAGTAATACCTATTTTTCCGGTAAAATTGCCTGACTAGATATAGTATTAGTAAGTACCATATTTCCTCCATTATCAGTAGTTTTCTTCAGCAAAAATGTTTATAATCCAAAGACTCAACCTTTAAGAATAATTAATAAAAGAATGTCTTCGGCCCAAATATCAGGTGTTTTCGTATTTGCATCTTTTCAACTTCAAAATCGTGTTCCATTGATGTCAAACTTTAGATAAAGTAGGTATATTTGGTGAAATAACCACAAATTCACGAAGAAATTGACAAAGGACGGGGTAGAAGAGCAGCAATGACCAATTTTGGGTTTAATGGCTAAGAATGATGATATTTTCTGATGTCGTAGAAAATTATCTCAATAATTTGGCGTTATTCTGTCTAGTTTTAAGATAATTTTGCTAATCGTTTCAAGAATTTATGAAATATCTCTTAGCTTTGTTGCTGTTTGATCCTAAAAGGTCTCTTCAAATCCGTAGACTTTTTATTTGTTCGAATCCCAATTGAGGTGAGGAGATGAATTCAGTTTAATGCCTGTCTAACGATTTGTAATCAAACTGACGGACTGGATTTTCGATGCATTCGATAGGGAACTCGGATGTTTCTCCACGAGAGGGCGTAATCCAATCCTCTCGGTCAATTACACTGCCGGACGTCTCAGCCATCCTGTGACCACGGTGGGCCAGTCTGCCTCTCCCCGTCTCTCGCACCACTCCGTCGACACCTGCCAAAAATACATTTCCTTGCTCCTCGTTTTATTTCGCTCTCGCCCAGAATCCAGAGCCCCATTCGCTATCGTGTTTTCCCGTTCTTCCATTTTACGACCCATCGAGACTCCTCCTCCTTTTTATAAACAGCTAAACCATTTCCTTTCCGTCTCTCCTCTCTCTCACTCAATGCCTTTCTCCGATCGTTCACTCTCTCTCCCTCTCTCCGCACCGCCTCCTCGTCCATTCTTACTCTCAAGCCCTTTAGCCTCTTCCGTCGTGGCCTCACTCACGGTGCCACGCCTAGAGTCCAAAATTTCCAATCTTCTCGAAAGCTTTAACGACCTAACAAGGCGTTCCACCTTTACCGCTCTCGAGCTCTCTTCCACATCTCGTTACATACTTCTACCCAGCGCCCTCTGCTTCCTGCATATATCAGTCGACTTGAAAAGGTTTACGCAATTTTTAAAAATACGTGTTGCATATAAATATTCCAAATTATTCTTACCATCTTAGTTTTCCCTTTTTGTATCTTCCCTTCCTCTGCCTATCAATATTTGGGAACAAACTCACCAATGCTGATAAAATCAAAGAATTTTTTAGATCAGCTGCACGTATGTATGTGCTATTTAAAGAAATGTATAATAAGTCAACGTCATCAACATCCGTCACCGGTTTGATGATTGATATGCTCGTGATCTTCTCCATATTTTTGGCCCAACGCTTTCAACGCACCACATTCTGTAGTAAATTTTGAATTCTTTAAAATTATACAAGTATACGTCAGCCGTTATACTCACTCACTGTTGCATCCACAACGATTTCCAGGAGATTGTCACATCTCAGGATGTGTACAATAAGTATATTAATTCTCAGTCCCAGTTTTCATTAGGTATCTCTTCTCCTAAGCTGTTTGTTATTTTGTCCAACCGGTATTATTTCATATCTAATGTAAAGTTCTCGGTTTTCATCGCCGATTGGAGTCCTTCAATATAAGTATATATGAGAGACTTGAGGTCCATGCAAGTTGAGCCGGACTTCACCGGAAGGAATGAAGTGGTACGCATTTCCTGTGGTCTTACGTGTGACGAATTACATATGATATTTCCCATCGTATTCATATATTCGATGAAGGAATACCTTAGTTGATAGCTGTAAGCTGGTCACGTTTAAATGAGCATAAATTTACCCCAGTCATTGGATAAAATAGTGATAAATCTCCGTTCCTTTGTTTCTGTTTAAACTCGCTCTGACGTGGAATTACTGCGTCAATTATCTCTTTAGCTTTCTCTTCGTGTTCCCCATCCGTTTCATCTTATACATTATACTCCTTTCCTTCTCACTCCCCCTCCTAGTTCCTCATCACACCAACGCGTGTAATGTCCTCGTTTGTCGATCCCTTCCTTCCTTCCGCCATTCCCCCTTTATCGCCCCCCCCGTCCCTCCTTCGGACCATCAGTCTCGGCTGTCGGTCATATTCCCCTTATCTTTCAATCTCTCGTCTTGTGGAGATTAATCTTGATGCCGTGCCCACCCCATCTCATTAGTTCCCAGCCTCCTTCCATCTTCCTCTCCTAGTCACCTCTCTGCTTTCCACCACTTTCCACCTCCCCCCCCTTACGGATTCCCTCGTGTTCACTCCTCCCCTGCTTACCGTTTAACCTTTTGTACAGCCATCCAGTTTACAACCCTCCCTACCCCCCCTTGTCTGTTTCCCTGTCCAATAATAGCTCCCCACTCCCCCTCCCCTGTCGTGTCCCTCCAACTCCCCTGTTTTATTTTTTTATTTTTCTCCTTTCTCCATACCCTTCATTATGATTCTCATTGTCAGCGAAAACTTGTTTTGTTTCGCTCTCTTTCCATTGTGAATCCTGGACCGAAGTATTATCTCATTTTTTTCATATTCTCATGTGACGCTGAATCCATGCTGTGCGTAGGAATGGTGTTGCGTAGATGTGGTGATGGGGGAGGGTGTAGTGTTCTCGGTGGAACATTTAGCGAATAGGATGAAATGAGAGAGAGGCCGACCCCCATTGTTCCGCAGCATCCCACGTCAAAAGAGGGAGGCGATGCCGGTGGTTCCCATGGGAATGGAAATCCGCGCGTTGTCGAGTTTTGAGGTAAATGGAAAAGTTCATCAACGTGTCCGCGCAACGCGTGGAGGAAAAACCCTGTGATAAAAGAGCGTCGGTGGAATGCAGTCTCCTTTTTGTCATCCCAATTAGTCCCAACTTTTAATATGCTGTGGACGTTTTTAATATTTCCCATAAACTTTGATTCTCGGCTGACAAAAAATCTAAAAACAAAAATTTCCACCTGGCCGGTGATAAAAATGCAGTTGATGACCTCGAGGTTTTACATAGTCACGGAGAACTCTGGAGTGTGAGCATCTTGGAGATGCAGGAAGAGTACCGTGTGGAACGTGGAATAGAAATGATATTTCTGATAACAGAAACAATAAATCGTGCATGTTGTTGGGAATTTATAGCCAAAAATGGAAAAAAATCTTCATCTTATTTAATCTACTTATCTATCTTAAACCAGTAGAAGGATGAAGAAGATAAAATAATGGAGACTTTTTATGAACTTGAGTCATCATTTCTCTCTGATCACAATTAACTTCGTTTTGAAAAATCATATTTAATCTAACCTGAAGTTATCCCCCTCTTTTCAGGCAATGGTTATCTAAAGCCTTCCCGTCCATGTTGCGGATATTAGGTAGATATTGTGGTAAATAGAGATTCAAGGTTCCAATTCAGTGAATCCAAATTCGCGGTATTGTGCCAAAAATGGACCAGTAAATTAACTAAAAACCGAACGTTCTCTTACGCAACCCACAAAAATTCATCTAAATTAGCAATTTGTTGCAGTTAATGCTATTCTACTCGTTTATGGGAGCTATTGGTTTGCTTCTGGAAAATCAGTAACCCACTTGTTAATCAATAACTTACTTCGATTCCTGGGAAATCCTCAGGAGATTTATCATTTACTTTCGGAGTTTGGAGTGAGAATTAGTATTGGGCTAAGTAATTACATTATTATAAGCGTATTTCTAGCTGAATGGCGACTGAATTAAGTTTCATTTTTTTCATAGGATAAGATTACAAGACTGGGAAGAGATTCTCTGGCAAATTCATCAAAGTCTACCTTGATTGATGGAGTACTTTTCCAAAAATAATCATTAAGACTTTTCCTTAAGACTTACTAGAAAGGCATGCTTTTTTCCACCACTGAATTTATGTAAATGACATTCAAAGGACATTGTGGCTTCTAGTGAGTGTGAACTGACATATTACCTGCAGGCATATAGAACCAATTTTCTTTTTAATCATAATGTAAGTCATAAGTGCACTCTTCTAATAGATTCTTATGTTTTTGCTTCCATTTTTAACTTTTTTTTCATCTAAAGCATTACTGATAGCAAATGAGTTTTTTTTCGCTATGCGTTTATATCCTTATTGACCCTGACAGGCAGCGGAATTACGATTTTGCGTGTGATCCTTTTCTGCCTTTTAAAATTGTTTTGATTCATTTTTTAAAATAACTTTTATATGTGTCTAAGCTCAGTCTTAGTAAATTATACATCTCAATTCAAATAAAATAGCTTGTACTGCGTCTCCCTTTGATTAACTCGTGCAGACTTTTTTTCTGCCGCAATTTCACTTTTTACGCATTTTGGATATCAAACCAACTCCATGGGAGCCTAAGAATCTATTGAGAGAAATCAAGGATATAAAATTATCAGGTTCTCATCATTCTCTTCTTTCACTTAGTTTTTATAGTTCTGCAAGACAATAAACTAGTATGAAAAAGTAGTCCATTTTAATTAATTTTATACCATATAGTGAAATGCACTCAAGCCCATGATTCACTATTTAAGTATCGTAAATTATCTTTTACCTAACAAACATATTTGTATATGTATGTTCGAAGTAGGATTATTCTCCAATGTTCAAATTTTTTCTGGGCATAGGATCCAAATCGGGAAGTATTCATTATATCTGCAAATTTTCGTATTGCCGCTACTTCCACAGAATGCTGCTAATGCTGAAGGCGAAGCCTTTGACCTTAGAAAATCAAAGAAATATGCATATTCATTCGTATTACTCCTAATTAGTGGACTTGAGTGACTGTTTGGGAGAACATTCGGCTGCTGAAGTTTCTACCTCGGCAGGAAATTTTCAATTGCATTGAATAGATCGTCTCAAATCTTATAGCGTAAGGAGAGTGACAGCATGATTTTGCTAATTTCCCCGCCATGTCATTAACCAGAAGATAAGACAATGCTGCTAGAATCAATTCGCTTAATTTCTTACCATGGCATACGAATTTTCTTTATGTACTCAACTTCTAATGGCTGTTTTCAAGACTCCTGGAATACAGTCTGTTTTGTTATCCTTTATTGCGAAAGATGAAACCTTCTGCCGTTAATTACAGGCTAAGCATTCAAAAAGTTGGTCGGCAAAGTTCAGGGAGAGTTGGTAACGCTGCTCCAATTTCATCTTACCTTTTTTTGTTTTCCAATGGTAGTTATTTGCCTGAAAGTTGTTTCTCATGCATAATTCATGTTGTGCTCCTCTAAAAAAGTTGTCTTATCTCCATTTAACGTGGCAAAACAAGAATGTTTGTACTTTTTTCTAAAAGTAATAATATACCCGAAGGCGCAGTTCTCCTGATCAAAATGAATTATGTTTATTAAGAGAAATGAGAGGTGTTGTGCATCAATTTTTGAATTGGTAATAAGTATTGAGTAGTACACTTTTGAGTCAAAAAATATGATAGCTGAACTAATATGAAAATTTTATGTCCTCAAAAAACTCGTCGTGAAAAGGCGAAGTAATAAATTCATATTTTTCTACGAAGGAACTTCAATTAATCTCCGCTGTTTGTAAAGTGTTAGATCTCAAAGTTCAATGGAAACCTACGATATAAAAATACATGAAATTACTTACTGTACTTTTCAAAAATCAGAAAAATGTTTAAAATATCCCTGGTGATACTTACCATACCAGAGTCGTTCTCGAAACTTTTTATTTCTAATTATACTATCATATCAGTGGCTAGTTTCTGAATGTGATGATCATTATTGCTATCGATTATTATTGAATGTAATAGACGAATTTCTTAAGTTGAATGGACGGACTAGGTGTCATGGGATAATGTTTACAGTGCTTCCTCATGGAGGTAGCTAAATGATTTAACAGTTTCTACGAAATTTAGAAGAGCCGTCTTCTTCCTCAGTATCATAGAAATTTCTCTTATTAGTAAAAAACAGAACTCTTTGTCCCATGGTTGGCTAGCTTGGACTGTTTCTAAGATATTTCCTTCCACACTGCTGCCACGCACGTCAAATTATTCAATAAAAACAAAGTTGCAGATGTCATATTGAATAAAAATTGGATCAGTTAGAAAAAAATGTATTATCAACTTTGGCTGTTACTTTTGTCTCAGCCGTTATGTTGGCCGCGAATATTTTTCCATTTCCGTGAACCATTAGCTAAGAATGTAAAAACCGAAACGGTGAACGACGCTGATCCAAAAAATGTATTAATATTAGTGTTTTCAGTTTTAATTGAGATTGAGACAACGCTAGCACTTTTTTCATGGACTGTTTTGCCAATGGAGGATAATTGGTACCTATTTTCAAGTAATAGTATTGTCTATTAATTTGCCATCTAAATTTCAGCATACATCTTTCGAAAAAAATTAATAATATTCTATTCCATACATCCCCTTATCCTATTTAACTCTCTATGAATTATGCATACCTTAGACTGCAAGTTGTGGAGGTGATTTTTTATTGCCCTGAAAGTTTTGTGTGCCTTTTTGATACCGTCAAATTGACCGTAATAAGGTCAAGGTGAAGTTGATGGAACCAAGAAAAAATCCAAGAAAACACTAAATGATTCTGCAAGTTTCCTCGTACAGAGGTTTAGCAGCGCGGTACAAGCTGTTTGATTTTCCCGCTTTTATTTAAAGCTTCTAAGCATATTAATACCCTCGATTCGACTTCCCCTTTAAAACGCATTAAAAAAAGAACCCTCTCGCGGGATTTCTTTTTTCACATCTTCCTTCGACCTGAATACGAAAGTTTCTTGATAAGATTCACGTTCAGAGGAGCTCTTAGAACCATTAGAATTGCGAATGAAGGCAGTGTTTTCCATGCATAGAAATAGCGTAATCTTTAGAAAATACGACGTGAATCACGCCTTCTCTTCTCTTACGAGGGCTTTCTTAAAATAGCGCTATTCCCTCCCGTAGTTCCTCATGTTCACCGCGATTTCAGCCCCTTTGCCATTGTGAGATCTCTCAATTTTCGTACTCCCCGCATTCACGTCCAAATGCACGAGTGTACTTAAGCTTCCGTACAAGTAGTGAAGAGATATTTTGGTATGCCTAAGGCAAGCAATTCATACGTGCGTAACTCGTGCGTTATTAACGAACCCGGGGATCGAAGATTTTACCGAGGGAGACTCATAGAATAATTTTCATAAAGTCAGCCATGATGCCTTATTGTGCTCTGCATTGGGTAAGAAGCCCATTAGCCGTATCGTTCTAGCTCATGCACCATACATATCCACTCAGAAAGGGTTTGAGCCCTTCTCTGTGGACCATCTCTCCTTATTCAGTATTAGCTCTCTTCAAAGAGACATTAAAAGCAATCGAAGCATATTTTTTATTTCTTCTTAGCATAGCGTTGAGTTGAAATTAATGTCCTCGCGTTTCATTAGATTCGATTGATTCTAGAATACAATTTTCTATTGAATATTTGAAAATCTATGAGAACGCTTTATCTTCAAGTTTTCTCCCTTTGCATGCATACTGCTTTTTATAAGGTCTGAGATTCTCCGAAGAGAAGATGAGCAAAGTTTCATGGCATCACCCAATAAATCTCGATTAAGTAATATCACGTATCTCTGTTATAAATATATAATGAACATCTAAGTAGAGGCCATAGATATTAGGAGAAAAATGTCACTGGCTAAAGTAGCATTAACGAAGTCAGGGTTTTTAAAAATGGGATATTCTGATAAAATACATGATAGGTTAGTAAACACATTAATATTGGGCTCTGCGGTTTTTGTTTGTAGGACCTAAACCATTAAGATAAGAGTACAAGTGCAGCTCAGGATTAGGAAGTTTAGTCATGGTCAAGTAAATAGCATAATTTAAGTCTTGTCAAACACGAATAAAAAAGAGTAAAAAATAAATAAGGAATGGAATCTGCCGAGAAATTTTCGTAGGAGCTAAAAAGAGTATTGAGAGGTTTCACTCTCCCACAATGAGAAGTTAAGGGCTTTAAATGAGTTTTTGGAAGGGTGAGGAAATTAATTTGGATTTTTGATGGTGTGGAGGAATATGGGGGGCATGAAGACCTCTGTGAAAAACAATTTTCGGCAGGCAGTGCGTGAGAATGTATTGCAACGAAGATGAGCGCGGGAAAAATTGTTCCGGCATAAGATTGCTCAAAGTTATATCTGCAGTGGTACACTTAAATGTGTGACTTATTGCCTAAACATGATAGTGATATCGTACGTTTTTGAAGCATTTCATCTATAAAACATGCAAAATTAATTCCATTGCAGGTACAACGGGGGTATTGAAGCATAATTTGCTCGAGAAACGGATGCAAATGAAGTTGAATTCCCCCAATTCTATCGCATGTAACTTCCCTTACAGCTGCTTTATTTTCATTTCAAATCAAATATATCAAGGCTGTATATATGACACACTCTGCCGTGCAAGCGGTGACCCTGAGAGTGTGACGTTGATACTTGAGTGCGCAATCTACTTTCATTCGCGTTGAATCCACGTCACAGGTGGCTCCTTATAATTGTCTCAGTAAGAATTCGCTTGCGCAACGCCTTCGTCATGTTGACCGCTAGTCTGCAGCCAAAACCCTCCTGTGCCCATGTTTGCCGTCCTTTAATGGACTGCGAGTCCATTGTCTCCGGTAGCTTGTTTGAATTGGTTTCTCGGTCAGTGAATCGAGACGTAAGTCTAATTCGTCATCACAGCTTATGCTATGGCTTGCGTGAGCCTCTTGGACGTCTCTCAATAGACGTTTCACATAAGGTGGTTGTCCTTAAAACCTTTTATTACGCGATCCTCTGAATGTAAATTCTGACGATGGTGTCTGATGATATATCTTTTTAAAAATTTCTGTATGTTATGTAGTAAAGCTCTGCCAAAATGATTTAACGAGCCCAATGTAATGGTATGACGTTTCTACATCCGGGTTTTCACACCGCGTGTTATCTACCTCGGATAGGTGAACGTTGGTATTCTAGACACCGAAACTATTATGGAAGACGAAAACCGAACCCTCGCGGTGATAATGCAGAAAAAGTGCGCCATTGCTGCTTCATTTACGTCCATTAAGAGCGCAGTTTTTATCCTTTGTGAGTGCATGCATTTCTGGAAACAACAACTTGCAGCAAAATCACCCATATCAGGAGCCCAAACCTCCTGCATGATAGCATTCTTAGATTTAAAATGGCTCTGGCCTTGGAGGCCTTGGGTCACGCATTCCATATTTTCTGAAATCATTAAAATTGTATCTTTGAAGTGCATTGCATAAACTAAGAGGAAAAGAAAATTGGGTGTTTATACTACTTTTTTGTAATTTAGCTTGAAAGTGGATATTTTAATATTAGCTGTATTGGAGATTTCTCAGATTACAGTGGAGAAACTTCTGCTTGAACGAAAACTCACATTCCAGCTTTTTGAACTGCTTATGAGGATTGAATGCCCCTGGAAAACTGAATAAAAAGAGTTATTGACACCCTGTCAATATTTGTTTTGTTATGATTCAATCACTGCTGTAATTGAAGTCATACTGCGGTGGTTCCATGAAAATGGTACTGCATGTTCATGGAATAATAAGCGCATTGCGTACCTTCCATTTGACTTTCTATCGGCATTTCATTTTATCAGTGATAACAGGCCTTTTTTTATCTGAATAAATTAACAATTTTGTACCTAAGTATTTGTTCTGACACACATAGGCAAGCCGGAGCCTTCTAAGTTTTTCAATTTAAAAAGGACGAGACAACCCTAAATGACTAAAACTCTGCCGAGATACTTCATGAATTAATAATTTCCCTCCAAGGCTTCGTATTGCGAGGTTTAAATCGCGTTCGAATTCCTATTGGCTGTAATCTACAGTAGGTACGAGTGCTTCATACAAGGAACGCCTGGAGAATTTTTTCTCAGCCTTCGCCACCACTAACTTCGTCGTGGTGTATTACTTTCCTTGTACTGTAGTACAGTCGTAATTCATAAACTCGGTGAGTTCAGGCGTGACTTCATGGAAATTACTCATGATGCAAAGAACACTTTGTATCTTTCCACAGTGTATATGTGGAAAACTGCAAAGTGTTCTTTGCATTATAAAGTCTTAACTATTTAAACTACTTGCAGGTGGGTTAACACTGGGATGTAAATGCTGCGGATAAAATTAAAGAGGAGTCATCGAGATGGGATATTATTTAGTTTATTAATGCTCCAACTACTGCTTAAACCGCCCCGTTATGAGTTCTTGAAGGACTTTAAAGTTTAGGTCAGATGAGTCCGCGTCCTCATCCACACTTGTTTCTATCTCTCGCCGTTCCCTGAGGACGCGAAGCAGAGAGAATTTCTAGGCACATATCCGTATTATAAATGTGCTCGGAGTGGGAATAAAAAATGGGCGCACGGTGGGAGTGATGCCGTGTTAATGATCCCTCGCGAGTCTCTCTTCCGGCGAGAGGCTGCGGTGGGTCCTTCCGACGGAGCTGAAGAACTGAATTAATAGGCAGTAAAGCGAATAACACTTTCCTCCCTCTATACCTGTTTTCCTTCCGAGCGAAGGTCAAGCGAGTAGCGTTAATTTTAACGGCATAACACACTTTTCAACGCCTCACTATCCTCGTCAGCTTTCACTGTCGTTGAAATTATCAAAGGATGCTCACGCACCTCAAAAGGGAACGGATTAAACTTTTAATATAATTTGACATTGTAACAGCTCCATATTAACATTCTCACAAGTAATTATTCCTGGACATACTTCTCTACCTTTTCCATCTTAATAATTATGTAACATATCGAGTTGGTAGTACTTTTATACTCCTTTCTCCATCACATGAACGTTTTCTTCAATAGGAAATTTCAGTAGAATTTTCATGGATTTGCCGAAATTGATTTTTCGTATGCCTCAAACTTCACTTTACAAACCGTGCCAATCTAATATTTGCTAAACTTTGAGAATACTGCTTGGTGAAGAAGTTATGAGTGATAAAGTCGATGATTTCTACCTCTCTATTATCGTAGCGGATGTAATTTTATGGTCCTTAGTAAAATTTCAGGCAGTCATAGCGACGTTAATGACAAAGTTTTCTTCGTTTTCACTAATAAACTCGGTGGTATCTTACCGAATTACGTTTTAAATTAAGAATTTGGTGTTTTTAAATGAAGTGAAACTTAATAGGAAGTCATTACCTTCCTATTTGAGAAATAATCTTAAATTTTTCCCAATTTGTATTTAAGAGCCCTGAGTCAGACTTAAATTGATTCTCACGAACTTTGAGTAAATTCCCCTCAAAGGAATGAGAGGAGAAGCATTTAATGATAGGAGCTACCTAATTTCAATTCTCTGAAATTTTAACCCAAAGTTAATATAAAGTGGATTTGACTCACCGGATTACCAGTGTGAGGAAAAGCATTGAGTGCTGAGCTTTCCCATCGCTCCAAACTTGGGAAACTCAATATAAGCTGAGTTAGGTGCTTACTTTTTTTTAGAGAAACTTCGCCCACCTTTTTTATTTTTATTTCCGGCAGGGGACGCACCATAAAGTGCCGACTTTATTGACTTAACGAAATTTTCAGCCAGCGCCATGCAGGTCGGCGTGTATAAGCTTCGGCACCTACCGCATTTTTCCCGTAGCTCTGTGCTCATGGAACGAATGGACCGTAAAGAAAGGCAGATCCTGGAGTGTCGGAGAGAATGAAAAGGAATTGGGTCTTTGTTCGCCGCCTCGAGGCCATGCGGAAAGCCTTCTCCTTTCCTCTCTCCGCCCTCGTCCATTCGATCGCTCTTACCCCTTGATCTCCATCCATCTCTATATATCCTCTCTGCCTCCCCTTCAAGCGGCGGACTTGACACGATCGAGTGTGATTGGGAAGGAAAGGGACCGGGATAAGAAAGAATAGCTCGGAGAAAGAGGGCAGCGGAATGAGGAGGGCATGGAAAACATGGCCTGAGGAAGGCTAAACTGCATAGCTGCCCTTAGTTCTTGTTCTGGTAAACTCATTTTCTTCTACTCTTTCGTAAGTAATGGACGCAAATTCTGACCTCCCAACGAAGAATCTACACAGCCGTGATGGCCTAGAACTAGCTTTTCCCAGTTGAGTCTCTCAACGTCAGGATTTGTAACCCTCGGAGGGACTTGTTTGGTTACCGGAATTTCTGAAGTTGGCAATCTATCTCCAGGCTTTCCGTACGAGTGTTGAATACAGTGATCGCAGGAATTGTAAGGGAATAGTGAACGCGAAGCAATGGATGGGTGGGAGAATGTTCATGTTAGGAGAGTATGGTCCAAAAAAACTTTCAAAACTCATGTTGTGCAATCCTCAAGTAACTAATGTATTATTTCACCAATAACTTTCTCTTAGTACATGATCCAACTTCTGCCGTTTTCTTCATGCAGTGGATAAAGGAATACTGACCCAATATCGAAGAAAATAAATCCCTCAGTTTTCCTCAACTTGGTCGGTCATTTGACTGATAGAAAAGGTATGAACATTGGCGAGAACAATCTCATTCAGGTGCATACATTGCGACTGTATTGCATCTGTCGACTGAAATATTAATATTTCCACAATCAGTGTGGTCCACCTCAATGAAACTGCGGGGCTCTTTGAAGCGGCGATGGCGCCAATTCGCAATTTTACTTGTTATCATGTGCTTTTTTTGTATTTCCGGCAGTTTTTCCCTCAATTCTCTGCCGTGAGCAAGGTAGCATTCGGGGGATGGTCGGGGGGAGGACTCGCGGTGTAGATAAGTGAGTGCCAACTGCCGTCCTGGTCGACGATACGATGGGGATACGATTTAGGGAAATATTTGGATAAAGCTCTCCAAATGGATATACATGCTTGCGTTAACCCATGTAATCGCCTTTGTGTGGGTAGGTTAACCGCAGTCCATCTCTCCCACATAGAACGACTCGTTCCCTCACATTCCCAGAAGTATGTACCCGCCATCCGCCCTCGACGTTGCGGTCCCATTCCAGCAGCAGCCGCTTATCGTCCCATCTCCACGGGTTCCTGCTTCCTGTTACGCACTGTCCCTCACTCTTCCTCCTCCCCCTTTCCCTCCCTTAATCTCTTCCCCACTTTTCCATTCATCATCCCTCTCTCTCTCTCTCTCTCTCTCCCACACTTTCGCAGTTTTTTCTCCCCCACTAACTACCGCTCGCAGTTTTTCCCCCGCACGGCATATTTTGTCCCATCAGAGACAGGCGCTCTGTGGAGTATTTTCGTTTCGGCACAAGCCCCCAGTCTTTTGTCTCCAGCGCAAATTTGTCCCCCCGCCAGGCCTTTCCATCCCTTTCCCTTCCTCCTCTTCCCCTGCGACCGCTTGTCAACCCTCCCCATTCCTTCCCCACCCCCTTCACAGCCTCTTCGCCCCGCACTCGCCTCTTGTCACCATCCTCTCTTTCCCTTCATACTCCACGCACTGAGCTCTCTTTCTCTTCCATTTCTTTTCAACTACAGTTTTGCTCTTCTCTAATCTTTAACGCTATTTTTCTCAGGTCCACTGGCTTCCTTCTCGCGATGTGGAAATTTTTTTATCCTCCGATTTATCTTTTCACCTATTTACTTCCTTTCTCGGTTCTTCCTCTCAGCTCCCTCGCATTTTCATCCCATTGTTCTAGAAGTTCTGTTTTCAGCGCTCTCTGAGAGCCACACGCTGGTGACATCTTCAAAATTTGATTTTTGGCTCTATTCTTAACTCCATTAGCTTAATGTCGTAAATATCAATGGGAATATCCTGATGCCATTAGCTCGGCGACAGAGGTAATGGTCGCCAGATTAAATTTGTGGGATTTCATTGTCAATTAAAATTGATTAAATTGATTCCGCAAATGCATTTGCGTTGAGCACAGCCTTTTATCGTACGTCACCATGCACTACCTTGAACCTTGCTTTAAAACAGTATAATCAATTTACGCTTCCATCTATTCCACTAAACTTAAATTAAAATAGAGAATTTTCTGAGAACCGCAGATGTGTGTAACTTTGAATTCGCACGCGCGTAGCTTAATTTTTATAAATGAAAATTAAATAATATGACGAGGTATTGAATCAAACATTCTTCTTTGACAAAATGATGAAATTTAGTGGATTAAAGTAAATTTAAGATTACTCCGGTCAGGTTTGGTGCAAAATAACAAAGCAATATTCTTTTTATGATTTACATTTTTGTGACCTCTAACCTCTGATACCTTCCATGCCATTAACGCCGTACCGCATCCGACATTTTCCCGCACCAAGGTTTATATAATACTGATTTCCAGTATTACCTTATCATTTGCCTTTTTGTTCCTCCCGACTCCCTATCCTCCTTTCCGTCCCGCTTTAACGTTCTTCCCAGTAGTAATTCGGGGCCGCGTAAGAGCGCACCGAGGTTTTCTGGGTCAACAAAAATGGGAGGATGGCATGTAGTTTGTAGTAGGGGGGGAGAAGGAGGAGCGGGGGCACTGAGAATTGGGGTTTTAATTTGGTGATTGGCGGCGGCGCCCCGGTAATCGTCGGTCAGGACCCCGGTACTGAGTGCGCCTATGCCATGTTTTTATTTTACATGATAAAAGATAGTGAGCGTCGATCGGGAGGGGGAGTGGAGCACCGTTCGAGGGGCGGGTAGGGAGGGGTGGGAGAGAAGGAGTGGGAAGAAAGGGAGGAAAACCCGGGGAAGTGAGGAGTGGACGATGTGGGTGTGGAGAAGACCAGGGAGAATGGAGTGGTGGACGAGGAGGGGTTTTTCGGAGAGGGTAGTTGGGCTGAGGGGTGAACACTGATAACGAATATGCACAGATATGCGCGTTGATACCACGTCAGCGATAGGGAAACAGTAAGAGCTGACCACGACTCCCAACAAAATTGCTGGTCTTTTAGTCGGCAGAATGGACAATTACCGCGTAGAGAGCACATTTTGAAAGTAAAATATAGTGACATTCCAGCGAATGCGTGAAAATTCTCTCGACCAATATTACCAACAGATGTATTTTTTCATTATTTTTTTCTCCACCTTTGCAGTGAATAATTTCGAGCCTTTGAAAGATGTTTACCTCATTAGGCAACTGCATCCTCGTTGAATCATATTTATTGTGACTTTATTAGAGTCCTGTTGTCGCATTTCTGCTATGTTACAGTAAAAATACTGCCTTTTTTTATAATGGCATGGTAACATAATTTCCAATGCACTATTCCATTGTGTTAATTTTATTTCTTTTTAAGCGTTGCAACACTTATTAATCAGAGCATCACTGGTGTCATACCTTATTTTACTTTCTCTCGATACTTTTATTTTCAGTCATAAAGATTTCGCTTGCAGCTGTGTCTGTCATCATATGCCATGACAATTTTCTCTATGAATGATTAAGAGCCATCAATATGGAACACGCTGGTAACCTAATTCTTCTCGTGAGCTTTTTCACATGCGTAACTTCATTTTTGGTAACTTCGTTTCACAAATTTAATTTCAATGCCACTTTTCCAATTTGATTTGCATATTTTAAATGAAGGTACGCAATGTTCCCCTTTCTTTGACGGACTGTTTGATTACGACGAGTATTTGAAGGTACAACCACATTACAATTAGCAATTGAATCACTTTGATGGGCTTAAAAACGTGCATAAAATGCTAATGTAGTAAAATCCTGGAATCCAGACGTATTTTAGCTATGAAATAACTTCTTGAAAAATAATAATTCAAATTTCCTTGGTATAAATTTACTTTTGACCCAAGTTTGTTGTGATCGAAATGTGTTATTGGTGAGCCCGACGATGATACATCAGCATCGAAACCTAGAGTTGGAATTAAATTTATATTTTAGAGTATTGCAAGGTTTTTAATATCATTACGATTAAATTGCTCCTAGTTTCGCGAGTATTCACGGATCAAATGTATGGAAAATACTTTTACGAAATATTCGCAATTGACGGATGTGTTTTCCAGTGCAAAAAAATGGGAGCTCGTATCTTTTACAAAATTTGATTCTGTAGTATGCTACTCTCTTGCCTTGGCTAAAAGTTAACGAGAGGAACTTCGAAAGATCCACCCAACTGTTAAATTTGAAACTCTGAGAACCACCTATCTTCATATTTAACATTCTTGTGGCAACTTTCCCAATAATAAAGGTAATTTTACCATGTGTTTGGACTAGCAAGCGCCCATACCTCACCCGTATTGGGTGCGTGGGCTCTCTTAGATCCATCTTTATCCGCCCGGGGCGAGGCAAACCCGATGAAGTTATTCCGGGAGGAGACTGTAATTACGGAGGAGTGGAGAAGGAAAGACTCGAGAGAAAAAACTGAAGGAAAAAATAACAAATGCGATAAGATATGGGCGTGATCGAACGAGTTTTCCGAGCAAGAGGGGAGGAAAAAATGGAAATATGCGGTGGTACATATTAAAGCTGGAAACACGGCCGAGGAGAGTTCTAGAAACAATATGGAAAAACATTATTGGGCTCAGGAATGAGAGATATTAAAGTAGCCATTGGCTGGGGTTGGAAAATTGGGAGATTTTGGGTTGGCGTTTCGTTTTGAGGGGGAGGATAGGTGGTGTGGGGGTTGTTGGTAAGGGAGCGGGGGATGGTTAGTTGATAGGGATAGGGCTGCGAGATGGTTGAGCGAGATTTTTCAACCTCGCGGTCCTAAGAGAGGGAGGGAAGATGATTTCAGTTTGTTAAGGAGAGGCCCGACCCGTGAGGTTGTGTGTGCCGTTGGCAGGAGGAGGTGAAAGTAACAAGCGAAGGGTGTGGGGTCAGGGAGGGAGGGGGGGAGAAACGAGGGGGATGGGGTGACGGAGCTAAGGTTCTGGAAGCTGTTGATAAGCCGAGAGACGGGAAGGGGGCAGAGTTGTGGGTGTGGGGGAGGAGTTTCAATGGAATCGAGGATGGGGTGGGAAGGGTTATGACGAGGAGGGCGCGGAGTAAAGAGCGGGTCCAGGGCTCAGGGGGCCGGCGGGGGCGGGGACGAGTTTGGTCCATCCGGCCCCTTTTTCCCCCTTCCCACCATCATTTTATCCCTCCACTCCCCATCCACAGTCCCACCCATCCTTCGCACTCCTCATCATCCTCCATTTCTTCTTCTCCTCTCCCATGACTACACGACCCGAATTCACAATTTTCCAGCGAGGAACACGCGGAAATTGAAACCGAAGTAATGGCCGGGCAGGTATATACTTTTCCCCACCTTCGATCGCTCTTGCTGTTGGTGGTGAAATGGCCCCGTGGATATAACGCGATATAAAAGCTGGGTCACCGCTAGCTAACGCCGATCGTCACTTCTTTTTTTTCGTCGAGTGACGCTTGGAAATATTCCATTTGCCCGTCGGAAAAACCGTTGCAATCACATTCTCATCGCTTTGAGCATCGCTTCGTTTCTTATTCACGGCCCGGATAGAAAATAGCCTCGTCTAAAAGTTGGATTTTTGTTCGCTGAGCGGTGATGCATGAGAAATTCGGAGTAATGTCTCGAAGTTGAGTGTGGAAATGTTAAAAATAGTGAAGATTGCCCCTTTCTTTCTCTCTTGATAGTTTACCCTTGTGTGAGTAGCTTACAGCCTTTTCACCGCTTGGGAACAGAAAATTCTCTCCATCGCCTTCCATCTTTCCTTGTTTATCGCATCTTATGCTCTTTTTTTTACTCCCACCCTCCCGTGGAGAAGCAAACAAAGAAGAATGAAGTGCTTTCTTCCGCCGTTTCCTTCCAGCATCCCTCACCCGTTAACGTCCTTTTCGTATTCTTCCTTGCCCTAAACTCCATCCCGTTCCCGTCCCCCTCGTCCCCATGTCGGGTCAACCATCTGAAGGGGCCACCCAATTAGCGCGAACAATGCGCTGACTGCTAGCCCAATGTCCCCCACTGGGTTTTACTCGAATCGTTTTGGTCTCCTGCCCATATCCCAATTTCCCCCCCCCCTCATCTTTCGATCCCTCAGCTCAGCATCCCGCCTCGTCCTTTCAGAGATCTCCCCAAAGGTCGAAGGGGATTGTGAGTGTCCGAATGGCGCCATTCCCAAGTCGTTTACGGAGTGTCGCAGTAAATCGGTTCAAGGGTGTCCTAAGACGGGAGCCGCTCAGCACCCTTCAAATGTGAACTCATTCCAGAGGACAGAAGGGGTGAGCGGTTGCTTCGTGCCATATCCAGAAGGGGCGTGTCCGTTTAGGCGTTGGTCATGTCTTCCTTTTGCACATTCCTTCTCGTCTTAGGATTCATCTTGCGCTCTCACTGAGAGGTGTCCTTCATTGAGTATAATATAGTGCCAACCAGGGGAAAATTAACGAGGCTGGTACCGTGTTGCGAGCCATACATTCAAGGAATCTTTTATTTTCGTCTTTGAGACCGCAGAAGTAGTAAAAATCACCATATTTTTATAGCTCTTTCGCATTTCTCGTTGGTATACAGCACTTATACCCTCCCCGCTCTTCCTACTTTCCACTCTTTTATTTTTCACTAATTTGTACATTTTGCCATCTCTTTCCTGTGATCTTTTTCTTCATTCCATTTTCTCTCCATCCTCATCATCCTCATTCCGACACACTTGTTTTTTTCTTCACCTCTATCAGTCCTGTCGTATTTTTATCGCCTACCTTCTCTACTACGTCCTCCATCCTCCTTTCGGCGTCTGTTCCTACGATCGGAATACCCTTGATAACTTCCATCTTTCTCCTTCCCTTTTTCTTCGTTCCCTTTCCCTTTTTCTTCTTTCCTTCCTCGTTATCCTCTTCCTTCCTCTCTGGTTCTCTGCCTCATCTTTCCACTGACAATCGTTTCCCTCATCTCCATTCGTCGGCTGCTCTTTTCATCCACGTACTCATTCCTCCCGTCCTACCACTCTTTCACGGCATTCTCCCTTTCCTATCTCTCCCTCGCTCTCCACCGCCAACCGCCCCTCCCCTCCCACCACCCCCTCCTCCTCATCCCACTTCACGCCTCTCTCTCTCTGTTTCCCCCCCCCCACTCCTCCGCCCTCCGCCCTCCGTCCCATCCTTCCCGCCCAACTCCCTCTCCATCCTCCCCAACCTCTCCTCCGCCCCTCCGTAACTCACTCTGACTCTGCGCCTGGGTTCGGCAGTCGCGTCCTGCCCCCCGGGCTGTTTGGGAGTAGTCACAGGCGTCGACATCCTCCGCCGACAAATCCGACCGCTCGCGTCCGCTCTTCAGTCCTCCATACCACTCCGACCGAGTGTCTGGTCTTCTATTATCATTTCGCGTTCGAAGAAATAAAATAAAACTACGCCACCTCGTGAGGAGAGAGCAATGGAGGTGGTGTTGGGTCCAAGTGAAGTTGTCCGTTCATCCCGTGCGCGCCTGTCTTAACCACGTCTGTTCTTGTGAAGGCGGAGGGATCGTGTGAGTGCCGGCCAGAGCGGAGGGAATACCGGGCGAAGAGAAAGAAGAGGACTTACCGCTAAACGCCGCCGTTTCCCCTCGCTCCTAATCCCCTCTCGGCTTCGTCCTCGAGGAAGGCCGTACAAACGAGCGTATTCACCGAGTGGATTCTTATTTCCCGTCTTGTTTTCGGCCAGAGGTTTCAAAGCCTGAGGAAGGAAGGGTAAAGGGTGGGGAGCGGGCAGAGAGCCGTTTGCTTGCGTTTGCTGTCCTGTTGGCAGGAAGGGGAAGAGTGAGAGTGGTTCCTTTTTATCGCTTTTCCGTGCGTGTGTCTTAAACGCGTGTGTGACTGCCCGAATCGGCGCGTGTGTCGTCTTGTGTGTGTGTATGTGATCTCTCGTGTGATCCCTCCACGATCTCCTCTTTCATGTCCCGCAGCGTGGTGTGAATCACTCGTCCCTCTTTGCTTCCGACGAGCACGCTGCCGTCTTAAATTTCCGTGGTGCCGTTACTCCGCCGTCGCCGCTGAAGGGTGCCCAAAAGTTGCGCCAAGTCCGACGCCCATCGGAACGACGTTCATTCGCTCACAGGAGGAGGGCGTTTCGTCCGAAGAGGGAGACAAGAGAAGGAGTAGAAGCCTAAGAATCTTCCTCAAGCGGGAAGGATGTTCGAATAACTCCACTCTCTCGTGCGCTGTGCCACACATTCTGGGATTTGTTTCCATTCCCCCCGCCCACTAGACACACAATCTCATCAAACAGCCTTCCACCCCCCGCCCGACTCGTTCGGCTGCTGAGGGAGCTCGCACGAGTCTAGGGCTAATGCGGAGAACACGCAAAGGGATTTGTGGTTTTAAGTTTCGGAGGTGAGACGTCCTGTCCACCTTCTTCTCTCTCTCGTCGGCGGTTTTTCCCCACTCAGATACTCTCCAGCTGGAACCACTTCTGTGGGCTAAAACTTTCAACATATCCGCGTGGGGTGAGGCTGGCAGGTTGTCCGAAGGAGTGATTTTATTTTCCTTCTTCCTCTCCTCTTCTCCACTTCTCTTTTGGAGAAGCGATCCCACCTCCAGATTGGATGAGCTTGGCCAAGTCTTGGCCTACCCTTCACCTCCTCGAGTCTCCTTGTCCATCTCCCAAATCCGAGTTCTGGGACCTTTCATGGCGCCCCCTGTCCCGCTCCTCTGTGACCGTGACACCCCTTGAACTAGTAAATTCCCCGTCTCTGATACGCATGTGATCTGAATACTGGCCCGTGAGGTAAAGTGTGTCCTCAAAGAGGATTTTCTGTGGGATTATTTTATCAATCTCCGGCCCTCCGAAACCCGAGAACTCTCATACTTATTCCCCCGGAGTGAAATTCTATCGGAAGATTCTCAAAGAACTTGCGATCCACGCACGGAAATCCCCTCACCTTTCACAGAGAATTTTCGGAAAAAATGGTGGTTAGATGTTAGGTATATTCCTCTCCTTAGCACCCGTAATACCTTTCCGTTTCCTTAGCCACCGTTGTTAAAAGCCTGGCTAGTTTCTTGGATAGAAAAAAGAGTTCGGTAATACACGCACAAACGCTTTGTCCTCGAAAGCAGGCGTGAAACGAACATTTAATTGATGCCGGGACATGCGGTCGACTGTTGACGTCCCGTCCCAACTTCCTCAATTACTCGCCACAAAGCACTTCAGATGTATTCTGAAAGAGAGGAAAATTCTCGTGGCTCGATGGTCTCAAATTATGCGTCCTAATTGGCGAGAAATTTAATCGGTCGCCGTATCGTTTTGCGGGCTCTTGTGGGAGAGAGATTTAATCAACTCTCGACTCTTGAGGTGGAGAGAGATCCGAAGTCCTTTGAGGAATCGATGAGTCGTTTTAACGATGTCGAATGGGATGAGGTTAATCAATGTCGTGGGCGCACAAAGAGGGAAGAATTGAGTCATTCCTCCTACTAAAAAGATTTTTCGGAGTAAAGGGCTGTTTCCAAGGCTCTGTCTAGAGAGGGAAGGTAGTGTGCGAATCGCAATGGGTGGGACGAGGAACAGAGAGTGAAAGAAGGGAGGGAATTCCTACGGGAAGAGTTTTAGAGTCGGAGCATCCATTAAAAGCGGTTCGGCGCGCTGTGACTGCTCTCCGAATTTGCGACCGAGGAGTCCAACAGGTGGGATGCGCGCATACGTCCTCTCAGCCGGCGAACTCCCTTGTAAAAGCAGCAGGTAGGCAAGGCCTGCCGCCCGTTCGTGTTTTGGTTACGAGTAAGGGGAGAGTCCCCTCTCCTCGCCGATTGGCAACAGCCCCAATCCATTCAGACTCAACCCTTCGAACCCCCTTACCCTCCCCATCCGCCCTCCTTTCTCTCCCTCCCTTACACCACACTCTCAAACCTTCAATTATATTCCTTCGAGGACGAGGGCGAGGAGGCGTGGGATATCTTTGGTCGATGCTGAGGAAGGAGGAGGAGGAGGAAGGTGGTTACGTAGATGCGATACGAGTTTGATATGCATCTCGAGGCCCTTTCCTTTCGGATTATAATAATTTAGCCAGACGTACGGGCGGAGAGTCATTCTTTATTCATTAGTCCTGTCTTTCGCTGGATTGTGTGGAGTGTGTAGTTGGCTGAGGCCGTTGCACTTGAAGCGGGTCGAATGAAAAGCTCCTAAGCTTCGTCGTCAGGGTGCCTCGTTCGTTTTTTTCACCAAATATCTGCTCCAGCTGACTGTGGCTAGCTTGGAAAAGAAATAAAGTGTGGAAGCGAGGAGGAGAAAAATAGTCTGGTCAGTTTGTGCCTCGAGCGCCAACCAAACGCTGTCTATCGCTCCGTAAACATTTATAACCCCCGTTGCCTCCGGGGCTCTAGCTCTGTAATCGCTTGTCCCTGCGTGGTTTTTTTATACGCAATTCTGCGGAGGAATATCAGAGCTTTCCAGTCTCAGATGTATCCGTACGCGTACGAATGCGAGATAAGGGAAAGGGCCTTGAAAAAACAGTAGCGTTTTTCCGTGGCTTACCCACGCCCACTTCCGCGTAGATAAGGCGCATCTCCCGTCATTGTTTTGTCATTGTGGACATCTGTGTTTAGAGCTGAAACTGAAAGGAAGAAGTTGGGTAGGTTCCAAAAAGTTCTCACTATAGCGGAAAAGCGATTAAAGTACCTCTGCGTGGGTTTCCATCACTCTTCCGGTTGAATGTTTTGAAAAAATTCAGCCGGCAACCCTATCCGGCTTGGGCGAGCAAAGAGTTTTTTTTATATTTCTTTGGCATGCGTATCGAATACCCGATGGTAAGCCGAAGAGGGCGGGGATAATATAAATCGGCGAGTCTCAAAAAATTAATATCCTCCACCAATCCGTCAAATAAACATTCTTGCCATATTTCTCGCGGTTATTTAACTGCAAACCGGATTTTGAGAAAATTTTGCATTACTGTATCGCTTGTCAGGAGGGTGAGACTTGGTTTCCCTTCGCAAAAGATCATATAGGAGTGTGAACCCCCAGTGTCGGTTTACTCGCCATTCCGGTCTTATTTATGTGCGCGAAGGTGAAGGTCAAAACACTGCAATACTTCCAACAAGACCGTAAAAGACGTGTGGTATTGCTTCCTACAAAAAAAACGCGCAGGAGAAAGTAGACGTTAATAAAACTTGATGCTGGAATCGAAGAAGGGCTGTTAAATTAATAGTTTCTCTCTGATAAAACTGGAAGTGTGAGTTTTTTTCGTTGGTATACGGTTTTATATTTTACCGGTCGATATTTATCGCTAAAAATCGAGCAACTTCTCGGCAAATTAATAACTGAAGGGAATTTAAACTCTCCCGAAGCATAAAATACCGTAACTTTCCATCGTTATTTGTTCCTTGGACTGCAATCAGCGTCAAACGATTGAACTGCTTTTATTAATCACATGCTTCAGTGAGGAAGAATTATGTGTTGAGGCCCAACTTTCGTTCTGGATTCTAAGCATTTTTTTTACCTGAGAGTTATTCACAATTTTTTTATAGGCTCATGTTGATTGAGGGGAATTACTCCATTATAGCCGAAGCTTTTTGAATGCTGTAAATATTGTAGGAATTGCGATCCCTGCAAGTTTTTCCTAAAAATAATATCGAAGCAGTCGCGTTAAAATCCTCATTGCGCCTCATCTACTTGTACAAGTAAGTAAACGTTTTGTAATTGATCCTTTGAAACTCTCCAAGGCGAAATTATTGTAGCTGAACCAATTTGGCCCCTATTGAGGCATCGCGGGCCAAAATTATCGGCTTTTCACCGCGGCCTTTATGGATCGTAAACAGAGTTAGACGCCGGGATTTTGCTGTAAATGAATAGCTCATCTGGCTCGCCCTCCTTTTCTGAGCAGTTGTAATCCGTTGTATAGCTCGAAACGAGTTCTACTTCCTCTACGGTTCTCCCCCTCCCCACCTCTCTTTCTCTCTCCCTCTAGCTCATCTTATCATGACCCTCGAAGCAGACTGGTTGCTGGGCGACCCGAGCCTTCTCTTCCTTTCGGTCAATTGGCCGAATTGGATGATTTAGGAGGGCGAGGTTGTCGTTTCTTTATTTTATTCGCGTTTGCAATCCGACGGCTGTTCATCTTCACCTTCTGCCCATCGCCAGTCACCGTCTCTTTCCAACGCTCGCTCCCCCGGTAGTCTCCCGCTTCAGCGACGCGCTCGCGAATCAGCCAGAGGAGGAGGAGAGATACAGATTGCCCCTCATTCCAGCCTTCTCCGGCCCCTCCTGTTCCCCCTGCCCTGTTTAACATTATCTCCTCCCTCGATAATCTGTCGCGCATCCCATCGTCGCCAAAGACCCTCCCACCCAAAACACCGCGTAACTCGACTACACGCTCCCCAAGGTCAATTTTAAGAGACGAACCCTCGCAGAGAAAGAGCCGCCCTATTCTGGCTGAATACTCGTGGTCCCCCCTGCCCCCACTATTACCAGACGAGACCCCAATCTGCCAGCGCCTTCTCCTCCCCGATCCCCGCCCCATCCTCCCCCCTAGTCCCCCGCCCTTTTTAAGCGCTTGGGCTCCACCAATTTGCGTCTCCATGTAATTAACTGCTCGACCAAACACGTTTGCCTCTCAAGAGGGTGGTGTGCGTGTGAGGGGCTCATGCGAAGTGATCTTTTTGTTGTCGTTGTTGATTCGGTTGGCGCGGAGGAGTGAGAGAGGAAGACGGAGTGGGGTGAGGGAGGAGGAGAGAGGATATTGGAAGTGACTGGTGACTCCCCATCTCCGGCATTACGCTCCGTCACCTCTCATCGCCTCCGCCGCCAACCGCCTTATCGATCTCGCGGTGGTTTCTTCCTCGCCTCACCCGTGTCTCCTCTCTCTCCGATCGGTATGAAGCGGGGACTCCCTGAGGAGAGGGGACATGATTGACGCGGAATTTCTGTTTCCACTCATTCCACGCGATGAAAGGAGGGTGCCGAGTCATGGCTACCTTATTGGCCGGCGGAAAATATTCGCCTTACGTCGCGTTTCTTTTGGGAAGTTAATTACTCCCCGGCGTTCCTCCTTGCGACCTAGTTATTTCTCTTTGCATTAAAACTTGTAATTAAAAGCGTATTCTACGCGCGAAGAAACCGTATATATTCGAGTCCTAACGATTTATCCGTCCCTAACGCTTTTCCATTTATAATTCTTGTACCTTGGCCTTTTTTAAGATAATTATCCGCTGAAAGCATACCTTCTTCTTTCCACTTTCCACTTTTAGTATCGTATAAGTTAAGTTTTAGAATGCTAAACTATTATAAATTTACTAAGATGAGACTCTGAACTCTTACCATAATCTCATAACTACTACGATAATATTTATAATACTACTGTTTCTCATTTTCATTCCATTTCCACGAAATATCGTCACTACTAACGAAAATGAATCATAGCCAAGGTTTTTATTGCCACTAAAGAATCCTATCCCGTAGAATACTCGTACCTATGACTTGTTTGCCTAAATTGGAATGTTCACAGACTTGAGGCTACATTTTCATCGGTGAGGAGACGATCTTCCGCATCCAGATTCAAGTAACGCTATCGGAAAGTCTCTTGAATGTCGAAAGATACACTCTGTTAGGCAAACTCTCGAACCTCTTCGTCGAGTTTCTCCTTGGAAACTGCTCTTTGCTAAACACGAAGTAAGCAAATTTGCCTCTGGCACACACAGACATTTTCGTCGCACGCTATTCCGAACCGGAAAATACATAAAATGTCCGGAGTCGTTTGAAGCCATCCAGGGTTTTTTTTTGGGGTCTGCAGAGGCAAACACAATTTTCCGAGAGGCCATTTTTTTCCTTCCTCCTCCTCTTATTCTTTTTTTTTAACATCTCCTCGCTCTCGCGACGTCCACTTTTTTTTCACACCGCACCATCCGTCCGTCTACTTCCTCCCGAGAACCACCCACCTCTTTCACGCCATGCCAAACAAACGAAAATCGACCGGTCCCCGACTGAGAATCGATTAGGCCGCGCGCGTAAGCGGTCAAAATATCGTGTGCGGACTTCTTTTTAACACCGCGTTGACTTAAGTTGACCGGGGAACATAATTTCGTGGCAGTTCTCGCCCGCTCGAATATTAAAGGACCTCACAAAAAAAAGGAACATAACTGCCTTACATACACACGTGGGGAGGCTGAAGGTGTTGGGGGGAGGTGATAGGGGGTTGGGGTTGAAGCCTCACGAAAGGAGGAAGAAAGCTTTTAACATCGTGTTTTGACCTGCGTCAGTGCCTCGGAACATTATATGAGACACTGAAGGTTTGTGAGGGTTTTCGGGAGGGGAGGAGGTGAAGCGAAGCGATAAGAAGAGAGGGAGAGTGAGGAACTGGCGAAGGTGAAGAGGTGGAGAGGGAGAAGAGGAAGAGAGAGAAGGAAGAGGAAGGGGGAATGAATGGGAAAAGGGAGAGATGTGAACGAGTGAGGGAGGATGGACGTATAGAAAGAAGTCTTAAAGGCCTGTCATAACAACCGCCACTCCTGGTATTTTCCGCCTTTTACTCTGCGGTCCCCAGTCACCCCTCCGGAGCCCTACCGCCCCGCCCCATCAGCATCCACTATACCCCTTCAGTCGCCCCCATTTTTCCCCAATCGGCCCCTACCATCCATTTTGCCTCCTCCTCCTCCAGTAATTCATTTTCCCTCCCGGGACAGAAAAGGGAGGAAAAGAAAAACGGGAAGAATTCCACAAGCCGAGAGAAGGAAAGTAATCCTTATTGGAGGACGACGTGTTCTTCGATTTGAATGTGTTGGGGAGAAATTTCTTCTCCTTGTCTGAATACTGGAAAAAAGTGAAGTTCATCATTTAATAAACGCTGAAGACCAATCCTTGTGCTGCGATACCGATACTTTTTTCTTTAAATAGAACTGTTTTGCTATTCTACCCCATCTCTGCCCCCCACCACCCCGTCGGCCTAAAACTAATAAAAGGTCCCTTCGGTGGAGTTGGAGTGAGTGCGAGGCGTACCAGAACTTCTCCAGAATCTTCCATAGGCGTTCCCCGGGGGAGTGTAGGTAAAGAACTCCTCGGGGAGGAAGGAAACTGTGTGGATTGAGAGGCGATCTCTTTCTTCAGCGGCACTCATTCGCGGTAGGAGGGCTCATCCTGAGGTGAGAGAGTGGTGGAGAGAGATAAATTTTGTGAGTGAAGAAAAAACGAGAGGAGAAGGGAAAAGGGGTTTATGAGAGACAACGCCTGTCATAAAGTGGGAAAATTAGGAGTGAAAAGATTTGCGAGGACTTCCTCCTCCACGAGAAAAAGGACTTATAATATTCTTGAAAGAACAAAGACACCTGTCATTACCATTTTCCTTAAAAGAAGGAGAACAAGAGCTCACCATTTTTTTCTCTCTCTAGGGAATAGTGCTTATTACCTTCGTTGTAAAATAATATCAATGCACTTTTGGAGCGTCAAATAAATCTGACTAACTCCATTTTGTGGCGAGAAAACGCATCAAGACTCCAAATATCTTTTTCACCTTCACTCGTTGAATTCCTTCTCCGTTTTCATCTTGCGTACCTTTGACTGACCTTAACGGATTTCTCAGTCGGCAACAAGTCTTCAGGAGACGTTAAAGCCGCATCACATTCGCTCCAACAGCTCGATTTTGCCGTCTTCCCATCATTTCGGGCTCTTGTGGCTCCCTTACAGAATTGAGTAACAGCAAAAATTATTCCTCCGGCCCCTTAATATTTGGAGGCGCGGTGGAGGGCTCGTCTTTCGTGGAAGAGTCCCTGCCAACAATCGCGGACTGTGAGTTCTCTCCAATTGTACCAAATTCAAGGAGTGAGTAGTGAAAAGTGTGCGTCTGCGTGTGATCGCGGGCTGCAGTGAGATGGCCTCTTCTCCCGGCGAGGTGGCGCCCTCCCCCCCAGTGCCCATCCCCTCCCCCTCCTCTGTCCCCCCTGGGATCGTGCCCTCCCCTTCCCGCTCAGCCCCAAGGGTCCGCATCTCGCTCGACGCCTGCATGGGCCTCGGCTTCGCTCCGCAGAGGCTGGTACGGCTAAGGCCCAGGGCCGAGAGTCTGGGCGCCGTCACTCTTCGCTCCCGGCGCACAAGACCCCTGGGATTGCACCACTAGTGAGTAGTGTGCCCGTCAGCTCTTCACCGCACCTTTTTCTCCTCCTCTTTCGCCTTCAGAGCGTGCGTGCCTGCGTGTTCGGCTAAGAAGACAGAGAGGAAGTGAATTTCACTTCCTGACTTCGTTACCAATTGAATTCCTATTTTACGCTCAAAAGAGGGTTAAGTATAGATTGAAATTGTTAAGTTTTTACTTGGTGGAAGGTCGAAATTGTAGTAAACAGAACTTTGTGTCTCCCACAGCTTTATTATTACGAGCACAACCGGTTTCGGCAGTTACGCCATCATCAGGTACACTGAATTAACCTTAGTTAATCTGTGGAAGACACAAAGTTTTGTTTACTACAGGGTTGAGAGTCATTGTATATACCTTACCTTCCAGATATAATAGTCCTGTAACGGCGATGTTTTTCGCTTGCATGATGAACAGGACGCTTAGGTTCTGACCCAAGCGATGCCTTTATTTAAACCATTCTGAGTGATTCCCTAGGCGCCAGACCTCTCTGGGGCTCTATTGACTAGCCAAGGAAATGAAAAAATTTTCAACCTACCAAGGGGTGTTTTATTCGAAACGCAATGAACGTTTTGAAAATCAGTCATTTTCTCCAGCCTTATCAACGAACTTAAAATGGCGTGATCGAAACAAATAGAAGTGCTGCCGCCTTGTATGGAATTAATTTTCATTCCCAGCGTCCAGGAAAACTATCGGAGCATCTCTTATATGTAAAATACGTTAATTTATTCCCAACAGAAATATTTTCAAGAAAAAAGTTATTTTGCGTATCTATATTATTGAATCGATCTTTGCTGACCAAACATTTTTTCCACATAGAAATCAGTTTTCATTATGGTACGGTTCCATCGAATAATTTCAGTTTGGATAATACCTGCCAAGAAAAGCCGTAGCGATCTCTTTTTTATTGTGAGGAGATAGAGTTTGGTTTCTTTTAGAGGGTGAGAAAGTATCATGAAATATTGAATAGCGAGTGAAGAAATTTCGGTGTACATTTTTTATTGTGGAAATTAAAATTCTAATTCCATTTTCTTGATCGGCCTGAATCAGTAACATATTAATTACGAAAGAGAAATCCAATATTCCAGTATCATCAGCTCCCTTTTTTCTCTCCTTTGCGCTCGAATGTGGCTGCAAAAATTTTTATATTTTGACAAATTTTTTTAGTTGCTCTATATCATATTCTGAGAATGGTAGTCAAATTGGCATCATGGTATGGTATGTCAATGGTAGTCAATGGTAGTCAAATGGTAGTCAAAGTCAAAGGATAAGTATTGGCATTTTAACCTCTTAAAATTAACAGAAGCTTGTTATTCCATAAATCTCCTCGTACAAATTTAGAAGTCTTCTGTCATTATTCAGCAGTGGTCAAACCATTATTGCTAGGTATTTTGGATGAGTACAGTATATACATTAAGTTTAGAGTATCCGGCTATATTTTTGTGGAAATGCAGTAAAGATATCATGATCTCAAAAATGAAAATGTTTTTGTTCACTTTCCACAGAAACAGTTCTATTTTCCGACCTGGTTTCGACATAAGCTATGTCGAAACCTGGTCGGAAAATAAAATTATTTCTGTTGAAAGTGAACAAAAACCTTTTCATTTTTGAGATCATGATATCTACAGTATTGTGTTTGTTAGTTGAGTGATTCTAAACGGGATACACCAAACTCTAATTTCATTATAACCACCCATTTTGTTACGCTACTCTATTGAAGAGATCGTCGTGCTAAGTTTAATTTTACAACATTTCTACGCTCCTTACATATTTGCTTTCATTTTAGTTTGCTACAGTTATCCCTCATAAATTGAAACATTATGGAAAATTTCTAAATGTTTGCTTTATATTTGGGCCAAATATATATTATGAAACTAATTTAAATATGTGTTTTTATGATCTCAAGTATTTTTATCAATAAAATTGAGACAATCTCATGAAATCGCCTATAGGTTAAACGCGTACATTACTCCTTCTGATGTTTCGCTGATAGCATTACGTAATAGTTAGCGTTAAAAGAGGAAAACATGAAGGCATTTTTCATAAATACCAAATGCTATGACGAATTTTGCTTAGCAATGAATTGAAAACTTGAAAATTTTTCTAGTCATATTATTGTACCGATTGTAGGTGGATTAGTTTAGCGATTGTGACGTGAAATGGCTTAACATAATTTCTTCCTCATTTTCTCCATTTTGATTACTGCATAGCCTCTTCATTATGGCATGAATTATTCTATCTTTGAAAATTATCTCCGATCCTCTCTTTTGAAATTTATGCACTCCATCACATGCCTTGTATGCCGATGATAAATCTCATTCATTTCCCGATTAGCCCTTATCTTCCTGTTTTGCGTAGCTTCTCCCGATAAAGAGCTGACATGGCACCATGTCATCTTCTGAATAGCCCTTTAGACTAAGAGATAATCGTGAACTTTTCTGTGCATCTCATTTGAATGAAAAATATTTATCGGAGAGATGATTAATCGTTTGCTGAAATAATAATTTATGCATAGGGACCATCCGAATTCCTCCATTTAACCTTTGGCAGTGAGCCTCTAATCATAAGAAAAAAGTTATTCTTATCTGTTTTGGCGGAAAAAGGCAATTTTGAGGCTTTAATACTTTGTGCAAGCGTTTAAATTTATGGCGTAAGGGCATTATTTTAAGCGTCTATGTGTATTTCAATCACTTACTACCTTTATTTCCTGGTGAGTCGTTCCATAAACTGAATAAGTCGATGTCGAACTCTAGTCTTTCCAATTATTAGTGAAAACTATTCCTACTGTGACTGGAAATATGCTTGTTTAAATAATATTTCAGCTATTTCCTGATACAAGAAAAGTATTCCACCGTGCTGGTCGCTAGTGGCAATTTTATTTTTTTATTTTTACTGCACCGAAGGGCTTTTTCTCTCATCAATGTCTCCTTTTTTGCTGTTTCACTAATTCTTGGTAATTGTGATTTATCCATAGCATTTATATTTTTTAAATACTGTTTATTATTCTCAACTATGAAATATAATTGGAATGGATCCGACATAGTTTGGCTAATTTGAAAGTAATGTAGACTGCTAGGACCATTCGTCGTATTATGTGCAGTTCCACCTTTAATGTAGGTTACTATTAGGTCATTTCAAACCATGACAGTATTATGGAAATGACAGGTATAATGGAAATGAGTCATTAATAGTTTTATCGCCTTATCAAATTTACGGTCTTAATAGTCCCGGCTCGTTTTATTGGCTGCCTTGCCCCGTAACTATCGCTGTGCCCCACCAAATTTGCTATTTCCACTGGGCCTATTTTTCCCTTTCACTTATATGTTATTTTGAACATTTAACATTCCCATGGGCAGAGCTGAACTGGAATAAGTCCTGATAGCCGGCAGGTCCTGTTTAAAGCTTATGAGCGTTAGCAGTGTGGAATTCAATCTTAAAATCACGAATCCCATTAACTGGACAGGTTTGACAGCGGCCTTAAAAATTTATTTATTTACTTAGATACGCTGAAATGTGTAACTAGGTATAACATGTACCGAAAATTATTATTTTATAAGCATAACAATTCTGAAAAATACTGAAAATAAGAGCTAATGTGTGGCAATAATGTAATGAAGGACGGTCATAACCAACGAAACATGACTTCGTTCCCGGCAATCAATCAAGAACTTTGTTCAATAAATCAGCATTTATTTTTTCAGTTTAGAACACATAAATAATACACATGGCCATAAATTTCAATATCACAGGTACTGATGTATAATGGAAATATTTTCATTCAGTTGCAAGATTTATTTCCTCACTATCTGAGCTTGTAGCAAGCCCGACGTAGTCGTGTCTCTAATATATCCTACGTTAAACGTTGCCAATATGTTTGGAAGCATCCCTTATTTATAATATATCTAATAGCAAAAATTACATTAACATTTGCATATTGTTTTGGTGCAAATTTTTGTGAGTTCTCTTCCAGTTTGTGTAAGTTTATTAAGAGACTGAAGTAAGGGAGCGAGGCGAAGCAAGCGAGTTTCTCATTTCCTGACTAACCACGTCTTTCTCAGATTCCGATCGTCCTATCAATCAAATTCGTTGTGGAGGTTGCACGATCTGGTAGTTACATGATACTGTAACTTTATGCAATTTAACGAAGCTTTCAGACCATAATTAACTTCTTCATCTTTGTCGCATCATATGTGTAGGTATCATATATCAGTTTGTTTAAGGCGAAGGTTATAAGAATTTACCTCTTCTTGCTTGCATAATAATTAAATGACAAATTTTATTCAATGTGCTTTCATGTATGGTAACTGATTTCAATCAATTTGTAGCATTTATCAAGACGAGATTACAACAAATCTAAATTCAAATGTTAAACTCGTCTCAATGCCCGTAATTATGGAATTTTTTAAACCGTTAAACGCCGACTTTAAAAGTACAAGAGTCGCCCTTTCCTGCCGAGGTTGATTCTGGCTCTTTAAATTTTCCCGGTTCCTAACACAGTAACCTTTAATATCCTCAAAACTACTATTTAAGATAAATTACTAAAATAAAATCTATTAGTTTGCATAAGGTTTGTTTGAATTGTGTGATTAATTTAGTTGCTGTAATCAAATTTAAACACCTTAATAAATGCTTCTCTTTGGCAAGTATTGGAAAGTTAATGGATTTTTCTTCTAGGAAAGGAAAATATTGACCATGAAATGACTTTATGGAATAAAATCGTTTAAATTATTCATAAATAAATCAAATATCAACTTAGCATTACTTCAAATTTAGAATGGTGCTCCTCAAAACAGTTGTATTTGCATACCCTACTGCGCACAATTCGCACTTGATCTACGTCTTGAACTTCGCACGCAACGGGGAGTGTAGTAATGGCACGGGTGCATAATCCCTTTTCCAAACTCACTAATGTGGAACTTAAGACGGTTCCCTTACCCTGGCCAGTGTCTTTTGCCCTTGGCCTCCGAGCGTCTCAGTCCATCCCCAGGGCCTCCTCGGTGACCCCAGCGGTTGAAGGACCCTTCCTTGAAAAATTATCTTACTGCCAGCCCTATCTCCCGGTGAGTCATTTGGCCCCACAAAAGACGTAAACAGCTCATGGCTGCTGATCATAATGGCTTCTATAAGGAGGTCTAAGTCCCAGCCACTTCTTCCGATGAATGAGGGTCAACACCATCGTCCTCCGACGAAGTCTCCGACTCAAAGGCTTCTCAGTCGAAATCAAAAATCTTTCTGCTCTATGTATATCTCGGAATATTTCTGCTTAAGTTGCGGCTCAGCGGGAAGCTAGATGATTATATTTGGCACATCTATATAATGAAAAATTAAGTGACAAACAAAATATGGATAATGTATATCCGCAGTAAATCAGCTAAGATTATTACCAGAAGACTCACTATTCCTCAAAGAAATTCTGAACCCACCAATGAAAATCCCAATCCCTGGCAGAAAAACCCTGGCTCTGAAGCGCAATCGACAAAATACTGAGAATGTATGAAGTTTAGTCACAGTCTACCCCAAATTTTTATGGGACATATAACGGTGAATCATTGGGTGAAGGTGACATATCTTCCTTTCTTGCACTCTTTTCCTATACCTACTGCACACGGTCATAGAAATGCAGGTGGCGCCTGGCAGCCGAGAGAGCGAGAAGGGTCTAGGTTTTACCGAGAAACCTCATCAATGACAAAGAGCAAGGACTTTGTGAGTGTGGAGAAGGATGGAGGTTTGGTGGACAGATGGGAAAGCTAAGGAGGAAGTCCTAGACAGGGGTGGGCGAGGAAAGGAAACTGCTGAATGAAATCTGGGATAGGCAGTGTAGATGGATAGAGTATGTAAGTAGGGATGATGGATTGCTCAAGAGTGTGATTGAGGGAAGGATGTTGGGCAAGCGAGGAAGGGAAAGAAAGAGAATTGATTTCATGGACACGATGAAGAAGGACAATCGTATGCAAAGGCGAAAAAGGAAATTCTAGAGGTAGTTAGGCCACTGAAAGCGTAGAAAACTGGGGAAAGAATCTCTGACTTTCATCAAAACCTACCTTAACCGGTAAATACTTTTAAAAAATAGCCTATGACCATTGGAACCGAAATTGAAATAAATGATTGAAAGATACTAGGCAAATGACAGATTTAGCTGGTAACCTAAGTTGACTTTCCGCTAAGTTGGGCTGCGAGAAATATTAGTATCGCGCATAATCACACCAAATAATTGCCAGAGGCATTTTAAAAAGCCAAAATGCTACTAATCCATCAAAAATGCATTTATCTATGATAATAGTAAATTTCGTGTCCCAAAATAGAAAAACACCGGAGTTAGAATCGTTCAAATTAGCGTAACCAGATGGCCACTCTCGGCGTTTAAGGGAATATATTTTAATGTTTTAGCTATTTTATTAAACATGTTGATATTTAAATTCTTTAGGGGCTGAAAAAAATAATACCAATCGTTATATAAAATTAAATAACTGAGAACGCATACACATACTTAAATCATTTTCCTGCCACGAGCTAATCTATAAACGGATATGATAGCCAGCCGCAGTGCCTTCCAAGCCACAACCCGAAGAAATATCCTGAATTTTAGCTGCAACATGCTGAAAAATTCTTATTTTTGACAAATCACATTTTTTCTGCGGCATACTGATTAAAACATCTTAAATGAATGCCATTTATTCTTTATAAATGGTTTAACAAAGAGTATTTTGTGGGAAAATACAAGGCACGGCAATTGTGCACTTGCGATAAATATTTTTTCCCTGTGAGTTGGGAATCAATGTCTATTATTAGTGGCAATAAGGAAACTACACCTTAATATGCCATCAACCTTTTTTGAAAACATATTCATTGTGTTGTTGATGCTTTCCTTGCTTTTTTACCAATAATTACGTTTGTTTTTGTGTGCTTGACGAAATTTTGGGTGAATTTTTTAAGTTTATCATAGCACTGAATTATTTATAGAATTTGTTCCCCCAAAGCTCTATAAATTGACTCACTTGTGATTAAATTTTACTTCATCATTGTCCATAGTTGGATAGCATTTTTTTGTAATTCACAATCGTAAGTTAAATCAAAATTTATTCGGTGAAACCTGTATTAAGCCACCACCACCAACCCATAATGGCACTTAAGGAGGGGACCGCTGTAGGGAGGGAAAATTTACATCTCTTATATCTATTGAAAATTCATTCCGCTCCCAAAGAATTGGCCACATAAAGAGGTAAACGCTTAAGATAGTTGGCAGTGGAGGGAGGTTTCACAATATCTCCTCGAAGAAACAAAGGCAAACATTGATAATCTTAAAATTTCTATGGTGCCATTTCAAACCAATTGAAGTTTATAGAAAGATATCTCAGTGACAGTTAGACCGTGGGAAGGAATAGTATTGCTGTCTGCGTACTTTTTTATCCTATCTAAGGACTATATATTTTTTCTATAAGTAAAATAACCTCATTCTATTAGAGTATAATTAATTATTTATAAAGTTCAAGAAAAATCTCTAATGGCCGTAATCAAATATTTAATTTTGTTGGCCATTTTTGAGATTTTTCTCACACTTGTTGCGTAAGAGGCCATAGAGATCAACTTTCTTAGATTTAAATAATTTTTTTATTTCCTCTATTGAATTTGCTACTACCACTACTGTCTTCTTTTCTCTGTTGAATCTGATACCCTCCTAAAACCCCGTCCTCACCTTTTTCCCTATTGGTTCGGAGCCAGTCCTTCTTTCGCCCATGGGCTGTCCCACGGGATTACGTGCTCCGCACAGGTGCCCGGGGATTCACCCGGTATATGAATCCTTCCCATATTAACAACCGTTGAATCAATCACCAACGTCAAGGAGGTAATTTTCAGACTCAAATTTCCTGAAGTTCGCTTCATTGTATTCACTAAGGTTTTGTTTACGTCTCAAGGAATTTTTTCGTAGGGCACTATCGTGTTGTAAAACATGTCGCTTTAATGAATCATTACTCAGTTAAATATTGATGATTTCACGATAGAATTACACTAAGTGTCAGTCGTCATCATCGCTCTTATTAGTATTAAATTGCGCGTGGAATGGTTTGCCGTCATTTAAATTGGCGGCGGCAATTTTAAAAATAGCCTCCTCAAAAATTTACCGTCATGCGCATGAAGTTTTCTGACTTAATGGTCTACATGTTATGTACATAATCATTAGGTGCCGTAATCCCCTCGGTGACTCATTTAAGTATATTATTCACCTAATGTGGTCATTACTGCTTTTATTTGCTACTTTCTGTTGGAAATGACCATAAACTCTTGCACCTTTGTAGCCGCAGACAGTACCTATAGCAAAAATATTCGTTTGGAATTATCAAGTTTTTATTTTGAAAAACATCAATTTCCGCGGTTTGGTGCCTAATATCTTTTCAATTATCCAAATGAACGCTTAAATATTCGCTGATAGTATTTTATCGATGACTCGGGAGATTCTAAGTCACCAGTGTTTCATTCCTTTTTCTTCCACCATCTTCGAGCGGACTACTTCGGAATTTGGCGCGTCTGCACGCATCAAGTATTCGTTTTAGTTCACGTCCAGCCCATTCTCTCACGCCACCTTCATGCCGACCAAAATGAAAACTCCTGGGGCAAGTAAGGAAAATTCTCTCCGGAGTAATAAGAGCAAAGGGAGCATGAAATTAAAGTTTTGAGGTCGCGTCGTGGTCCGTATACGTTCGAGAATTCAACTGTGAGAATGACGGGAAAAAGGGTTTGCGGTCATTCTCTTTAAATGTTTCGTTTTCCTTCTCCGGACTTGGTGGCTGTAGGCACACGAAAAGCCTGGAATGTGTTTCTTGGAAGATAACTCCACTCTCTCTCCGTCATTCTTGCAATAAAAAATGTTTTCCTCCGCCGAACAAATTAAACTATTCAGTGGAATATAAAAATATAGAATCATTGATGGTAGCGTTTTCATCGTCTTCATTTTAAGATTATTATTGGGGTGTAGAGACGGATATTGATTCAAAACAGATTGATCCCTGAAGTCCTCTTGGAATCCGTAAACAATTTTTGATAGCTTATTCGTTGCCGGGAGGCAATCTTTTCTTAGATATTTTTAAAAAAGAAGTCTTGACGGTGCGTTATGATAGAGGGTTTTTAGATCCTTCTCTTACCAGTCGTCAGTTGTGAGAAGAAATGAAGCGATAGGGTTTCCTCATCCTTCCCGTTCCGGCATTCCTCGCCGGAGGAGCTTATTGAAAGACCCAAAATCCTAGTTTAATTGGCCTCTTTGGAAAGGAGGAGATATGGTATGAATGGTGGGAGATATGCGACGAAGTTTGAGTTGACGGAAGCCTTGTTATTAAAAGAATTTTGATTCAATCATGATTTGAGGTAACGTCTTATGGGAAGTTTCCAGATACAATGCCGACGTCTAAGGCAGTGCCAACTTTTTTGCCTTTAAATGTTAATTACTGAACTTGGGCTACTTATAAATTTCCTACTTTTTTAGCTTAAATTATACCAATATTCTTTGTTACTGAGTTAATCTAATGCCGAGTCCCTCTATGAATAATTTATTTGCTCATGTTGGAAATGCGCTGAGAGGGATGATGAAAAATATTAAAGTTATCTCAGTTTGGTTATAACTGAGTTCTAATTGACCGTAATTTTTAAAGTTTGTAAAGTGAGGCAGAACTCTTGAATCCCGCATTTTTACGTTTTGTACCTCGATATCCAAGTTTTGCCTCGAGAATGCCGAGTTTATTTCAATTTTGGTGAGAATAAATATTCTTTTCCGATTTTAGGGAGAGAATTGGAGAGGAATGCGATTCTGTTTCATCATAATATTCGAGGATTTTTTTGGTGAAGCATCTGGAAAACCATCAGAATCTCCCGGTGTATGGTGATTTTTAAAAGTTTTTCATCACATTATGAGTGTACTAATTATTATATGAGAGCTATGTTCAACCAATATTATCGTTCTCTCATAACTTGCAGTGTGTAATTGGGTGCTTTCTAGAAACGAGTTTTCAGCCTCTGTTGCAATGGAAAACATTTGGAAAGTTAAAAGGCATATACGGATGGTATGCAGTTATGATTTGTTTGAACTGTGTGGCAATTGTGTGGCGTATGAAGCAGGTCAAAAAAAGCTAACATGCGTTTGATATATGGTGAAGAGGATGAAAATCTCTCGAGTGACAAGACTTTTATGACTTTATTACTCGTTTTACCCTTAGCCTGCCTTACCCCTCATTTCATCGTGACTTTGCTGAGAAATTTCATTTTTCAAAGGCAAATTAATGAAGTGAAGATAAATTGAATGGTGTTCTTCAACTTTTTCTTGGTGGTAGCTATGGATATGTTATCTTTGGAAATGAGATGTGAATAGTTTGAAAGTTTACGGTCGAATTGTGGCTTATCCTCTTTAAAAGATTGAGACGATGCATTAGCAGCTACTCATTAACTAAGTTTGCAATGTAATTTCATGTCAAAGAAACTCTGCATTGGTTTTTCTTGTTTGAGTACGTTCGCTTAGTGTGGTTGGTAATTAGTGAGGAAAATTTGGACACGACAATGTGCGTCGTAATTGTCAGTTAATGATATATTAAACGAAGCATGGGAAGTGTGTTTATGTGATGCTAAAACATACGTTTTCTAGAAAAATCAGAAGTGAAAGGAATGAGGATGACGTTTGAAAGTAACATTCATCTGCCTGATAGGCCCTGAAGTACTATTTTTGTGCTAATATCCCTCTATTTATTATTATTCATTACCATAATTTGCTTGATATGTATACTTTTAAGCCCCATCTCGTATATTGCTACTCTATATCTCATCTCTTAGCTTTGTTTATGAGTGACGCATCACTACGAGTAATAAATGCAGTTAACGACCCGCATTTAAGGGTTTCTTGAACCCTTGGTAAAACTGAACAAACTAACTTATTTCTATTTCCATACATTAACTGCCTTTTAAAATGCCTCCTCGTGTGTACTATGGTATGAATCAAATTTCCTTGCAGTCAGCATATCCACGGCCGGCGTGTGAAAATTCCCAACTGCCGGAACAGTACCTGAATTTCATTAACCGTTCTTGCCGCGCATATTTTGTTCGGGCCGACTGCTTTTTGTTCCCTTTACTTGTATGCCCCATTCCGCTTGTTTACCCCTCGAGCCCTCAACGTCCTCCGCTCCGCTTCTCCCTCCCGGCCGTCGGAGCGGACGGCGCGGCGGCCACCCTTCAGTACTAACCAACAGTCCCCCCCCACCCTATAACCTTCATTCCCTCTCACCCCATCACCGCCACCATAGTGAGGGAGTGGGTTGGGGGACGATAGGCCTTTGTCTTTGGCGTCGGCGGAGTCGCCGAGCGCTGATGCCATCGCGACGCCCCGGAATTGCGGCGCATATCGTCTAGGCAACTCTTCTGACGCCTTCTCCGCCACCAGCCCCCCCCCTCTCTTCCTTCCGTCGCTTTCAACCCGCTCACAGGAGCGTGTCTCCTCACGTACATTTGCACGCGGAGAGGAGAGGAATGTTTGTTTTCTCGCGGAAAGGAGCGTGGAATTACGGCCCCAACCCTTTCCTCCACCGATCCTCTGCGGTCTGGTGTAGGAATAGAGAGGTAGGGAAATTAAAAAAAAAACAGGGAAACAGTGTGTGTGTGTGGTTGGGAGGGGATGATACGTGTTTCTGTGTAGACGTGTGAGTTTGAAGGAAGGGTTGAAAGGGGATGGGAGGGGGGGGCAGGATGAGACGGGAAGGAGAGTGAAATGGGTTGTGGGAGGGGTTGGAAGTAATGAAAATAAAAAGAGAGGGGTTGTTTGTTGGTTTTTGCCTGTCGGCGAAGGTGGAGTATGTGTGTGTATAAGTGTGTTCATGGGAGATGTTATGGTGGCGGTGTGGTCGGGGATGGAGGGGGAGAGAGACGCTTTCAGTGTCGTCGTGTCGTAAATGGCCTCGACGACGCGCTGCATTCAACCTCTCGCTGACAAACATCCACCACGAGCTCACCTCCCGTTCCCTCTCTGCGTACCTCACTCTACTCTCTTCACCTACGTTCATACGTTTTTTTCACCATCGTTTTGTTTCCACGACGTGTCCGCGTGCACCTCTAGTCCCCTTTTAGCGGAGTGGGCCTCTTTTTCTGCTCCACCGCGGGTTATTGCGGGTCAGCTGGGTCGGGACGATTGCTCGCTCGAATGCCTAGTTGAGTGAATAGCGCATTTCTGATAGGAGAAAACAGGGAGAGAGAGAATAAGGGAATGTTGGGATTGGACTTGTTAAAGGGGTTGGACGGACGTTAAAAGCCGCGCGCGGATGAGATAGGGAGAGAATGGGAGGGCGGCGGAGGGGGGGAGAGGGCTTTGAGTGACGTCGGCAGAAGAGCCGCCGTACCAATCGGAGTGTCCGGAGGGTGGAGGGGTAATAGGGGGGGGGGGGGCGAGAAACATTTGCACATCACTGCCCGCTGCTGACGGGGCCCTTCAGCTGCCCGCAGTCATCAATCAAAACTCGGGGAAGCAAGCCGCTCGTCACTCCACGTAAGATTTATTTAGGTGAGAGACGTGTTTAGAAATTAGGTGAGATTATCCACGCGGTCAATACTTCATTTATTTGAACATCCTAAGTATCTTCGGGCAACAGGTGAGCGCGCGAGTGGGTAGTTCGTCATCCCGGGTCCAATGAGGCAATATGTTTTGAAAGGACGTGCGTAAATCATATCTCGACAGGACATGGGTATGAGTGATTACGGACGATGACGAGATGGTATTGATAACCGAATTATAACGTCACGAGTAATGTATAAGCAGGAAATTCACCAAAATAACCTAGTAAACGGTTGATGATGATCTTGCTGAATTATAGACGAGTGAGTATTTAAGCATATTAATGCATGCGTCACCAGCCCTTGTTGTTTTAATTTTAAGCTTTAGGAAGGCAAGCATAAAAGTCACGGTTGAATGGAATTATTCACGATGTCATAATTCAACTAAAATATAGATACAGTACACAATTTTACTGAAATTTCTGCTCTCAGAAGGTCATTCGCCTTGATTAACCAACAGGATTGAAATAAGTGGCTATTCCTACCCGTTATGTTCAAAATGCAAACTCATGTGCAATCGATTTGCCACCGAGAAAAAAGTGAAATATTAGTATGTTTTGTAACGAGTGAGGTAAAGTTGCGAATAGCGCACGCGACCAGCCACCTTGGTGGTTCTATTCCGAATTATACCGCACGAGTTTCACACACTTTTTTTATGATAATTGTGTGGAGATTATAAATATACGAATATTAATGTATGCGAATATTGCTCATGTAATAAAGTAAGTCGTAAAACACAGGGGGAAATTTTCCACCATTAACCAACGCTAGGATGCAGAAGTAAAATACTATTGTTGAAATCTGAAGATAATTTATAATTCTGTCTCTGTAAACATAATTATTGACCACAGCGAAGTTCATAGGCAAATCGATTGCAAGAATTCAAATTGGAAGTACCTCATTCTTTGTGCAATCCGATTGCGAAAATGTATGCACAATATCGAGGATGTAAGTGCTTTAAATAAACAAAAATAAGAAACGTGCACTGATTCCAATGCTTTTATAACAGGAGTAGAAATGGGGGCCCTGGAGTCAGTGCAGCCTCAAGACTTTTGGTCCAACAGGTTTCTTGTACTCTACAAATCTACGATCCCGAGTCTCATGAGTTGGAAACGGTTCGTTGGTTTCGAGAAAAATAATTCCAGTCATGTACACAAGTAAGAGAGGTACAATTGATCTTACGTTTTATTGATTTACGCACGCTCTTAGGTGCAATAATTAAGAAAAATCACGTAGTGCGTAATTTAGCATTGAGAACAAGGAAAACCCCCACCCTTAAATGCATTTTTCCAGCAAGTTAGATAAAAAGTATTATGTTTTGTAATTTAGATTATCACTAAAATTAGATGAATATCAATAGAAGTTTATCAATTTAAGTTCAATTTTTTATTGACCGACCATTATAATACACGGTAAACCGAGGCTACTTTGTGACAGTGGGTACAACTTTGTGAAACCTATGCCCAACAACTCTTTTATAATTTTCTGGACTTTCCAAAGTGGTTGAGGCAAAAAATATTTCGGCGGTGAGTTCCCAAAATCTTACAACATTTGTCGGTTGCTCTCGGAAATACGTGCACTGAGACGGGAGCAATCATGTTCAACTGTTTTAAGCCTGGGGCGCTGAGTTATTTTCAGGAAAGTGTTGAAACTCTATGCTGGTGAACGAAATGTAAAGCAGCTTTGAATTTCAAAGTGTACTCATTGAAATGTATAATTTAATGTGACAGTTCAGTGCAAGGAGTGTGTTGGTACGAAATAATTTGGTTGCATTTTTAACGAAGTATATGTGACTGGCAGGAAAGCGGTTCGACTTTGTTATAGTAATAGTCACCGTCAAAGGTATTTCGTCATGCTAATTACTAATTTTAGGATTCAAAATACCTAGAGTAAATAAAAGGAATTTTGAATCCGTATGGCAGCTATACAAATTGTCTAGCGCGGTTTGGGTCACAACTAATTCTCGTCTGATGATTCGATCATTTGATTCTTTTCGTGAAAGTTTTGCTAAGTCTGTTGTCTGTGAAGGGACAGATAACTGTTAGTATGAAACAGACTTTGAACAAGAAGCTAATGTCATTACTGTGATCACGGAGGAAATATAAAATAGGAGTATTGTTTTTTGTAGTTTTTGTGGGTAAATATTTTGAATTCCAGGAATGATCACCTCAATTGGTGAACAAGGTATCCCAGTTAATGTAATGAAGCGGGCAAAGACTGAAAATAGCTCTCTGACACGGACGAAATCTGGTACCAAGACGAAGAAATAGTGAAATAGTGTGCAGGAAGACAAAGGAATGCTGAGCAGTGTGCTCTTGAGCAATGAAAGAAACAAAATCCAAATTATACCGAAATTATTTAGCATTTCTTTTCTTTCATCATTCACAGTAACGGAGAGTAACCTCAAAGAAGTACAAATTTGTCGCCCTTGTCAAAGTGTAAACCATATTAGGTTCCCCTCCATTAATGGGAACCTGACAGCCACAATTTATACTACAGGAAGAGGTAACTCGGTTTCAGTTATTTATTGAAATATTATCTTTCCAAAGAAGTAATAATTTTTATAATTATCGGTAGTTAAAGGATGATTGATGATTACGTCCAATAGCATAATATTTTAAAAATATATTGATACGTTCTCCTTGAACCTTAATGAAATCTGTCAGAAATTAGCCCAGGTTTACTTTACTGTTTCAAACATCGACTCTGCTTGTTGATACCTCTCTCATTACGTGGAGCAATTATGAGAACCTCAGGTTACAATCTTCCTTAGGTCCCTAAAATGTACTCCGTTTCCTGTTTGTTCACCTGCCGAGATTCTCATTATGTTTGCATAGTGTCGTGGAACCCTCGCTTCCTCAGAAATTCATGAGGGAGCAAATATCATCCTCGGAGTTGATGTATTTCCCATAAACATGCTAGCTCTCGTTGACGTGTGGTTTCATTGAATAGCTCAGGAGTTATTCTGTTGTGTTACTTAGTATAGTTGAAAAACTTGCTTCAATTATTGTAAGAAGTTGTAAGTAAAATCACTGCTTTTCTCTGTAGCTCCACTTTGTATTAGGCTTAATAAAAGATCAGAAATTTGGATTTAAAGATCTTCATCAAATAAAATTCCTGAAAATTTAATTAAATTGCGACCCTATCGTCTTTATCCTTTCAGTTCATTCCTCATCATTATTTTCGTACCAAGTTGTTTGTATTTCGACCACTTCAGAGTTCTGATCTTTTATGAGTGCTCCGTTAAAACGATTGCATTCGTATCTACGACTTATAAAATCTCCTTAAACATTATTATCCCAGTATTTTGCATTGAAAGTAAAGAATTAATTTGCAATTTAAAATTACCTTCTTTATCCAGTACAGGAGACCAATTATGATAGGCTATAATTCACCTATTTTCTGCAATTATTTTTTTACCTCATTTTGATACGCTAATGGCTTTTATCCGTTCATATATTTTTTGTAGCAATTTGTTTCCGTGGCTGAGTGTTGACCTTTTGTCAGTTATACTCGGTAATTTTCGTCGTAAAAACCGTATCAAAGGATTGTCTATCTTTATTCGTCAGTCGTATGAAATATAGGTCTTGGGAATCCGTGAAAAATACTAAGAAAGTTTCATTCATAAGGGTGATCCTGAGGTTTAGTGCAAGTCAGAGCAATTAGAGAATTATTGGTCCTTTATTTGATTCCTTCGGCTAAAGCTTTATCTGGATGGTAAAGCCAATCGTTGTCTTATGACAGAGTGATTTAAAAAATATTGTGCATCGTAGTCAAGAGTGCTAATTCTGCTTAAACAATCGGACTTGCCTGTCGTTCTCCCATGTATCAGAATAGTGGTATCGATTAAGAGAACGCAAACGTTCCATGCGACTATTTGAGAAAAACTATCAGTACTGATGACCTAATGACAAGCTTCACGAATCATAGTACCAAGAACTAGTTTCATATGCACAACCTCGGGAGCGGTAGCCACGTGACAAATTACTTTTTACCATCATACTTTTCATTTTTCGGGGTCCTATTTCATAATACATACCTTTGTAATGCCTGTTTTTAATGACTTGTAATTCATTTTAAACAACTGAATCCCACTGTAGATATTTCGTGAGATAATAGAGTGATTAATGGGGATGAATGACGTCTGATGCTTTTTGGAAGGGTGGTTTGTATCGCCGAAAACCCTCCATGATATGAAAGATTGGTTTGAAATTCGGAGATGCTATCTGCAAGCTGAGTCTCGGGGGTTGCTGTATTATATCGGTTCGGGTACAGGGATGGAGCAAGATGATTGGGCAACTCTCCGCCCCTCCTTTAGCACTCTACCCATGCGGAGAGAAGAGAAAAGAATTCTCAGTCTCAATATCTCTCCGAGCAGCTAACGAAGACGATAATCAATCAATTCAATTCATATCCCGTCCCAGTTCCACATCCTTCCCGCCCCTCCTTCACCACGGCGGTGATATCTAGAAGGAACATGGAACTTCTGGCCGGACTAAAAGGGCGTGTGCTGGACATAAATCAATTCGAATTCGTACAAAGGGGCGTGTCCCCTTCCGTCAAAAACTCTCACTGTTCCGGGAGCCTTTAAAAGCCGCCGTCCATCGCGGTTTCACTCGTGCTCTTCGGTTATCGATGCGGAGTTAAGCTAGGCAACCTTTCCTGCAATTTTAACTTTTCACAAAAACAAGTTTGTTGGTTTAAATTTCGGAGTCTCTCAATTGATACTGGTGTACCATTGTGGGATTTGATTGGTCTACATTCAGAAACTAACAACAACTTAGTAGATATCATGTGTTTCATATGCTGTCGTTGACATTTTAACATATCTTCATGCGTCTTAAACGAAAAATTCTGAGGTTGCTATGTCAGCAAAAACCTGGTCTTGCAACCGGAAAGTCTTGGGTTTGAGCTCTGTCTCTGGCGTTAATCAGCATGGCTCTAAGATCTTATTTTATAGGGGGCATATAACTTAGGCAATTGAATCACATTGAGCCTAACTACATGAGTTCTCTATTAACGATGGTGAGGCTGATTATAGATGTTAACTTTTTTAATTGACGCTGAATTGAGAGATGCAAATAAACGCTAAATCATTGGTCAATGTTTCGTTAACTTATGAAGTGGCTCATGGTTGAAAGTTAACTGACGTTATCGGAAGTAAGCTACCGATGTTTCCAGTTTCCACTTTTTTCCCTGTTTTTCATATCGGGGCCTAATCCTCTAATGCTCTGAATGACATGTGCTCTTTTGGCTAATTATTCATTGGGTATCTATATAGTGAATAATTGTTCATGAAAACTTTAAAGTTTGAAGTGGAAAAAGACGATGATAATTGATTTATTTCTTTAGAGCTAAATGAAAGGTCGCTAGGCTTTGTCCTCCAGTGTTTGCAATTTTTTAATATTGACATACACTTCATTTTCAATGATTGATAACTCATTACCACTAGTAAAATGAAGCCTTACTATGTGATCGTTTACACTATGTATCCATTTCGACGCATTTCTAGCCTATTTCGCGTATGGGAGGGATTTTTAATTGCCTCTCGTGAGCGACAGCTGTCCGTAGGTTTTACCATAACCAGATCTCCGCCCATTTGTGTAATAAATACACAAATGACAGCTGAGAACAAAACTCAACACTTTCCTACAGAATAATGAACTCGCCGTAGCTTCGGGTGCTTCTGATTCATCATTTTCACCTGGAATATGATTTCGTCTAAAACTACCCTGCATTTACCTCCCATTTGGAATTTTGTTCAAAGACTAAGCGGCAAATTTTATTTTTTTCAATAAATTACTATTATGAATGGTGATACGGTAAAAATAAAATCGAGCAGAAGACAGACTCTCGTCTCTTGTTGCAACACATAACTTCAAAATTATAAAAAATGCTTTAGATGCTTGGTATTTTAGATTCAAATTATTTTACATCATTTTAAAAATTTGAAGGATTTTTTATTCGACAGTTTCAAAGTCATTATGTATACTTGTCATGACTCATCTCTGTGAGAGTAAATCCGTTATGGTCAATTTGTGCGTGAATCCCCATAATTTTATTTCAAGCATTTATTGTCACAGAATATCGTTTTGTAGTCCTTTGATCCGAGATTCTCCACCATTAATTTTTGCATAAATTTACAACGATGACTCACCTCATCATTTAAATTATCATCACATGCTGTTTGTGAGATTAATTTGCTGGTGCACAAATTATAATATAAACAAATTTGTGAGGAAAACCTTCTGGCCTAGTGCATTGGGTAAAACATTTTTAAAATACACATTTAACCCTCTATCACGCAGTGTGACCTGGAGGTAACATTTGGAAGAGTTTTATTTTTGTCTCTGATTAGGTTTATTTACATATATATAGCTTTGTGACATCTAATTTTACATCTTGGCAATGAAAATATCTATCATTCATAAGTTTTAGTTTCTGATTATCCCACGAGTGGGGCAACATGTAAAATGACAGCCGATGTTGGACAACCAAATCGATGTATAGAGGGTTAAAACACTGTTAGGGCCATCTAAGTATTCAACTTTCATAGCCATGCATTTTTTATTTCCACTTTACATCCAAGTTACCATTTCGGGGAGTGTAAGGGTTACGAATTTTCCATGGAACTGAAGTTGGTAAATGTAAACCTATTCTTTAAAAATTTTTATGTGGCGCTATAGGCAGTCATTTCGAAGTAAATGTATGTTTTGGTATGGAGATATTCTCTTGCTCTGTGACCTAAAATAATTCGAAAGTTTCTGGCTTCGCTCATCTATCAGCATTTAGAATCAGTAGAACATTTTTGAATTATGTAATAATTTAAGTAACGTTTTGAATTCTTCACTTTATGCCACGTATGTCCTTTAAAATTTTGTTGCTATTTTACTGAATACTATAATTTCATTTAGCAATGCTTTTACATATTGACTGTTCGAGAGATATTTATTCCTTTTTCCAATACGTTACGGTATGATGACTGAGCAATTTGAAAGGACTGGAATGACGATGTTAACATTTGCTGTTATTTTAGGACTTCCTCGAAGCTTTTACAGTTAAAACTTATTGGCAGATTATGTTCTTTGCATGAAGTTAAGTGAATAATATATTGCTATGCGCTTTTAATTCACAACAGTTTTGTACTATGCAAACAAAAAATCTTTTAAGATTCTTTCAAAAGATTTTAGTAGTTTCCCTCGTGGTCTAATTGCTACAATATTCAATGACTGCCAGTTATATTCTTTAATCTTTACCGTTGATATTTCCATTTTGCCGTGTTGCATAGACAACGGCAGAGTGTCCCTTTTTTTACGGATTTCCAACTTCTCATGTTCCACCGTTTTCTTTTCGTCCACAGTTTCGACGTGGAAAATGGCGCGAGTCCGTCTGGCCGGAGTCCGATGGACGGGGGCGGCGGGGGCGGCGTGGGCGGGGGCGGTGGAGCCTCGCCCTCTGCCGGACTCGTCCTCCAGAACCTCCCGCAGCGGAGGGAGTCCTTCCTATACCGCTCCGACTCCGACTTCGAAATGTCACCAAAGTCAATGTCCAGGAACTCGTCCATCGCCAGCGAAAGGTGAGTGTCCACTGAGTGCCACAGAATAGATTTATAAGTGTGTTCGTTTGGTACTGTCGCGGTAACAATCAAAAAGCCAAATGGAAATATTGCCATGAGTTGTAATGTAATTTTTTACGGGCTACCGGAATTCAACACTAGATTTGATATCATGCGCGAAAAGAAATTAAAATTAACATGAATAAACATTGCATTTATGTTCTCCTGCCTACCTCAACATTTTTAAAGGTTGGTGTTTTGGAGTATATAATATTCTTTTCACTTTTTCCAAGCCCCAAGTAAATCTAAAATGACAAGACGGTATCCATTTTTATCTAGCGATATCTCATTAATTTCAATAAACGTATTAGATTTTCTCCGTGCTAGAAGTTGATACCTACAATATCTACAGTTTAAACCTTCTGGAAAAAATCTTTTCTAATTCGATATGTGTTTGCATTTGGCTTTTTACCATTGTGAGGTAAATCATTTTTGATAATACAGCTTCAGTTTCAGGAGTCGTATTTTTTTCAGGAGGAGTTTCGCAGTAGACAAAGATAGTAAAGCAGTTGTGTGTGGAAAATGATATCAATTCTTAGCTAACCCCTTCTGATACTGTCAAAATTAGGCCGTTCTTCAATGCGGTAAAAACGCTTACTGAAACCTGAATTCAGCCAAATTTTTAGGACTTTCTTGTATCTTAATCTGATTTCGCTTTTGCGATATTTTACTGTATTGAATCATTTGGCGCTTAAGTAACCTGGCTGAATCATCTGCAAAACTGTGTACTCCAGGGTTTTCAACAATATAAGGCAATGTGAATGTCGTGAAAATTAGTTTTCATGCGGGAAGTTGCAATCACTGCATAGTTGTAAGTGATCAGCCTGAGATGGTAATGTGGAAAATTGTATTAACTGATGCTTTAGGGTTAATTTTAATTGTCATGAAATACCTCTAGGCTAGCTTGAGGTTAATGGAGGAATTTGCGTAAAATCGTTAATTTATAATAATACCTCATATTTTATTAAAGGATATTAATTTCAATTTGGTATTCATTATTTTGTAATTGAAATGTTTGGAAATTTTGCCTTTTGAATAATTTATTGAGGATGAAAAGGTGACAGAAAAATCCGGAAAGTTAGTGGAAAACTTCATGGGATGGAAGGTGAGCTTCGGTGTCATTTTTCATGCTAGTGGATGTATCAGTATTCCTCAACTCAAGTCAAAAAATTAAGCAGAAGTTTGCTATGGAAGGAAGATCTTCCACTGACCTTCACCGTTCCGAAGATCCATGGTATTTTTGTCACCAAATGGGATTAATGAAAATTCTTCCTTTGTAGAAATCTGAGTTCATTACTTCAAATATCAGAAAGGAGTACATGAGGAAGGTTTATCCAATGTGATTAAAATATTTTTTACAGTTGTATGTAGCAATATTCTCACAAAATGATTATATTAGAGCGAATCTTTGTATTATAAGTGATACGTTGGACATTTTAAAACTTATTTCATGAAAATAGTTTTTTATAAACGACAAAAATATTTCCATACTTATCACCGTTTCAGTACAAAGTGTGTCCGAGTTCAATAAATAATTCAAAACTCAATCAACCTTAGTCCAAACAGCTGCATCTCACGATGATGTGAGCGATATTGCTATTTCTAGGAATGGTTGATTTAAGTTGGAAATTCACCAAAGTATTTCTTTAAATAATAATTTAGCATGAAGCATTAATTCGAGGGATAATACCAAAGAGCGACAATTCGATGGACCGTTGAATTTATCATGAGGAATTAACCCATTATCGGCTAAATTAAGCAAAAACGCGACATTAACAGTTATTCCTAATAAGATATTTTCATTAATTGTACTAAAACTCATTTATCTGAGTTCCAAATAGAAAATTTGGAAATTATTTTCAATGGTAAAAAATATTTTTACACAGTATCGAATTTTTAGAAAATAGTTAAAAATATGCGGTTTGTGGGAAATCTTACTCTCAAAATACGTTTATTAATGAGCAAGATTAATCCTCTTTTTAGAAGTTTGACTTGTCTTCCAAAATCCTAAGTGTTACATAAATAGTACTAAATCTTTATTGAATAGCAGAAGCCTTCCGTGACATAAACTTCTTATCGTAAACTTAATGTTGCGATTTCGCATCTTTGGTGACTGGGACTACCTCGGCGTATTTGAATCATTGGCGCGTTTCTGATAGTTACTGGCGACGTCTTGTGAAAAAATTTTATTTAAACCATATCTTTTTGTAGTGCAAAATAAAAGTTAATTATTCAGTACACCATGCCACGCGTTCTCCGCGAACTCATTCATATTCAAACCTCCCAGGGCAAAAAATGCTCGGATCTTCCTTGCTTCGGTGATGTTTCTACAGATTTGTCAAAGTTAAGTAGTCATACCAATTGACTGATGATATTTCTAGTCTTCTTGAAAATATTTCTTGTGGTAAATTTTGGATTATGACCAAAATTCTGAAATAGCTAGTAGTATCTTCACAGAAGTAACAAGAGGTAGGACTCGATAAGTCATCATGAGCGATGGCAGTTTGTTGAAAATTCTTCGACCATTAAAAGTTTTTCCGTTTCACGGGATGAATCTATTCAAAAGAAAAGCACTATATTTTTTTGCAATAACAGATGAACCAGATAATTATGAAGTCCATATGATTGGCGCTGTCCACATATATCCGGAAGAGAACCTTAGTGAAGAGGAATATGTTGATGAGGATTAGGTTGGAGATGTTAATGTTAGAATTGACATCGTACGTACTTTTCGGATCAACGTGAAGTATGAAGAAAAACATCTTTTAAACGCACGGAAAAGTCACTATTTCATGCACAAAACTCGTCAAGAAAATAAAAATTTTCCCCTAAATAGCGGATGAGCGTAGATGATGTATTTTCATTTTCCTATTCTATAGAATAACATATGATGATAAAATAAAAATAAATTTGAACATTAAATATACTTTAAAAATTATATTTTATTAAAAATATATTATTTTCATTCAAAGAGATATAGACCGCAACTGGAATGACTTTAATGTAACATTGGCAGATATAAGAAATTTCTAGGGCGTTTCGATTACTGTAGGTCATCATCGTCTTCCTTAACAAGAAACGTAGCGGTCAAAAGATGAAAATGAAGGCGCAATGAATGTCCGCAATGAATGAGACGGGAGGGAATAGTATGTATAAATAATAATCCCTAATTTACAGAAAATGCTTAAAAAACGATTATTAAAATATTTCATGTCCCTGTTTGACGATGTGACTCATAAAAATTTTGCAGCTGTGTATATTCTTCTATAGCTTAGCCGTTGACGAACAAATGATTTCTCACTTAAGAGTGTCACAATGCATAATATTTTACTATTGAAAAATCGTACAGATTTGCGTTCAAATTGTTAAATATATTTTCATTAATCTAATAAAAAATTTAAATGAAATTTCATCTATCTATTCAAGATATTAGAGTATGATGCAACAAGGGCAAAAGTCTACTATGCAAAGTGGGCTTTGGCGAAAGAGATATTTTAGACTTACTCAAGATTGTCCCTTAAAACCTTCACATGATCGTATATTTTCTTATATATTTGAACCGCACAGACTATTTAGTAAATTTAATCAAAATTAATTTTGTACCACGGGCATTTTCCAAGTAAACCAGGTCTGAAAGTGTACACTGAAAGACTCGAAGGCAATCGGAGAAAAGCTGAAAGAATTGTAGGATGTTTACTCCGTCGTCGGAGCGTATTTCCATTAATAATTTACATTTCCACTGGATACAGTAAGACGTTTTAGTAGCATAGAGATAAAAATATCCACAACACAGCCTCGTGGAATTAGACAACTGAGTAGATGTATGGATGCTGTTGACCTACGTCATATACAAAATACATATTGCTGAACTAGAATCCGAAGAAAATAGTGGCGTTGGCCATTTGTATATTAGCTTATAGGACTGCAGTAACTCGAGGAAATTGTTACGATATGTGAACCAAATTGGATACCAATAGTAAATTCAAAATCGACCCTGGCTATCGTGCTTCTCATAGGTGATATGGGCAGCTCGCGATTCTATCTAGAGCCACAATTAGCTTGGAGTTGAGAAAAAATATTTAGTTTTATGGATTATTTCTTAGAATACATTCCCCAATTAAGTACAGTTTTCACGTAACATAAACAGCTGAAAAATTAAATCAGTTGTAAAATATTGCAAATTTAAATAATAATTTTGATAAATAGTACAGCTATTCGCTGCGACAATAATTGTAAATGCAGATTGCATAACCACTCATGGGATAATGTATTCGGCCAAAGTTGCTGAAACGAAATATTATTTTTTTTATTGTATGCAAAGTTTTCTAAGCACTCAACTTTGCAGAATATCTTATTTAGTATTATACAAGAGGAATCAAAGGTCAAAAGAGTCATCTTTTAAAAGTATTATTTAACTCGGCCGGTATGGGTTAAACGATGAGAAAACCCATCTTAAAAAACCTGATGCATGCATCACGTCCTACAATAGCTTGAAAATATTATCAGAACCTTTGATTGGCAGACTGCGAGGAAGAATTTAGCATCTTAAGAGCTAACGATCGATTTCCTTAAGCCACTCATTCGGTTAGAATTCATTTTACTTGCATGGTACTCCATTATCCCCAGAGGAAATGAGATGGGCGTTTTCTTCGCATAAGCCGTGATTTACGCTTCTTTACGGCTCTCTCTCGAAAATATAATTAATAACCTGCGTTGTTATGCACGCCAGCAGTGTACGTAAATCGCGCGGATTTCCTCAGCTGTTCCTTTCCAATCTCTCCCAATGTTTTTCCTTCGTGGGCCTGAAACCGCGTGCAAAGAGCTCGAGGCAGGTACATGCTGTCTCTGGTGCTCACGTCTTTTCTTCGTTCGCACGCAACCTCTGGCTCGACCATTTTTTTGCGTATATATATTTTCCTCCTAATCTCGTAATCATTTATGAGAAATCTTTCATGTCGTATTTCACCTCGTCATCGTGCGTTTTTCAGCTTCAGTGGAAATAAAGTTTTGCGTGGCCATCTTCAAACTTATGGTCTCTTTTATCCCCAAACACCTCGGTGTCTCAAGATTTTTTTATTCATTGTAATTAAGATTGATTTTAAATTAATTCATCTTATCTTTATAAAGTATTCATTATCGACGGGAAGCATTATTTTATCTGGGTAGATGGGGATATGAACCTTTTGACGAATGGCTTATCATTTGCTTTAAGTAATTCAAATTGTGTAGTATTTTAATTCCAAATGCGAGTCAAAAGTGCCATCGTGAGTTGTAATTTAGAGGCTGATGTATAACTAAAAATGAATAGTGTAAGTAAGTACTAGACATTGTGTCGACCTAATCCTATTAATTATTATTTATGAACGACAACTTGTCAGTATTTTGTTTTAAAGGATCACTGGTAAAATGAGTCAACAGGGTACGAAGAGTTCATATTTATTCCGTATTTCGCGATTTTATGTTCAATAAAGTAATCCAAATCACGAACCGTTTGCTTTGCTCTCGAGAAAATGAAGGTAGTTCACGTAATAATGATGAAACTATTTGAATTTATAATATATTCGAGTCTTAAAACTAATGTGTATTTTAGTATATCGCCATTTTTCTTTAAAGATTTATAAATTAATTAGTATGCACTTTTATAGCTTTCTATTTTAAACATTTCTAGACGATGAGAAAATACTTATCATCCACAAGTATGTGTAGAACCAAAAGCTTCTAAATTATCAAACCTTACCCTTTATTGAGTCTCTTATGGGAAAATTGAATATCACCAATCTAAATGCTTTCCGCAATATAAGTGAGTCGACTTCAAAGCAGGCTCCGACGAGCTTTCGTTTGGTATTTGAAGAAAGAATTTGTATCCAGGAGAACTGTTTTTATTTGGATCATGTTTTTTCCGCCCATTGCCACTCCTATTACGAGTTGAGAGAGGAGCATTCACCGTGCTGCTCTCCTTTAAATTCTCCATTTTCCTTCCATTAATGTTTCATGTGCTTTGGTTGCGCTCAATCCTCTTACGTCCCCCATCGCCCTTCTTTCTTCTTTCGCTGTCTCGCATCTTCATTCTCTGTTCTTCGTGCGACATTTTCCTTGCGTTCCTTTCCTTTGTCCCGTCCTCTCTCTTTCCCATCATGCCCACATCCCCGCAACCGTCTCCTTCTAATCCTCTCGCACGGTTCTTAGGGGAGGAATCTCCATCCATCTTCGGAATCAACTTCTTTCCTCTCCTCCTCCTCTCATTTTACCACCACCTCCCCCACACACTCACCCCCTTTATCATCCCTCCCCCTTTCATCCGCCCCTCCCTCCTCATTCCTTCGACTTGCCCACCGTCCCGTGTAATTGCATTAGGTTCTCCTGGCATGATTTCTTCGTCTTATCCCTCTTCGTCTCCCGTCAAGTGGATACTTTATTAAGAAATCATCCGCCGTTTTAACTCCCGAAGCTAAGTTTACTTTCGAAAAGGTAAATTCTTCAATTTTTGTCGTGTTCAAGGATCCCAGTCTCGGCCCTCGCTAACTTATTTACCCACTCTAATTATCCCTTCTTTCGTTCATAATATGAGCGGAATCATCCCGAAAGACGCTTCGTTTGGTGCTTACAATTTATCTGAAGTGCGCTCTGGGGAGAATTGGAAGCTATAGCAGTTACTTGATATTGTTGAGAATTTTTTGTAGCTCTTAATCGTTCAATTTTTTTTCTTTTATGCTTCCGAGCCCATTAAAATCGCAATGTTTGCTCATATGTGTACATCATCTGGAAAGGTGCTCGTTGACTTCAACTTTTTTATGAAAACTTAATAGTTATGGATATTTTGCAAATTTAAAAAATATCTTTTCATTACAAAAGGAATTAATAATCGTTGAATGATTTCTTTTACTTTGCCATAACTCATAAAATATAATTTCAAAGAAGAACCTCATAGACCTAAGCAAACTCAATAGTTTCAAGTATTAGGATGCATGCAGAGGTTACTTCTATTAGTCGTTACTTGATGGCCGCCATTTCTTCAATGGCTATTGTCGAACTTACTATGGCAATTTATTATTTCTTCGAGTCAGAAAAACTGTTGGAAGACATGCTCTTCTCACCCAAACATTAAAAAATCATATCAAGTTTGGGCTCATTTTTAATGGAGTGTCTGGAAGGGAATGCAATAATTATAAGATTGGCTAGCCTTTATTGCTGAGATTTACACATACGATAACCTTTCTCAGTTATATCACACTGCGATAATTTTATGCCACGAGAATGCAATATTTGACTTGATTAAAATTAACTCGCTCGCAAAATCTAGAAAGAGTTCCTCAGATCATTTCCTTGAACAGAACAACAATTAAATATCTAAATTAATCAAAATTAACGTGCATACAAATTTTTTGTTCAAAGTGCATCCTTTTACATTTCAATTTTCAAAATATCCATGTAACAGCTCAATATTTGCCGGATAAATTAAGAATAAAACTTAATAGAGGTAACGAAAATTAAAATACACTTTGTATAGGTTCACTAGATGGGTTTATTGAGAACGACCATGGTTTTGTCACATAATGACATCTTCAGGTGTCATTATGTATTATCTCCTGAAGATGTCATTATGTGACGAAATCATGGTCGTTCTCAATAAACCCATCTAGTGAACCTATACAAAGTGTATTTTAATTTCCATTGGAGTATGGAGAGGTTTCACAAAGTTCAACCAGCAGTTATTAGTTATATCTTAATAGAGGTAATGCTGAGGCATAAACTTTCAAATTAATACTCCGCTAAACGATTGTCATCCAAAAATAAGATTAAATGGAGCGCAAGCGATCAGAATATAGGAAATTTGGAGGGTGAAATCACGTTAAGCCCCAGTAGGGAATGCTCTCATACAAAAGGGTTATGATATTTTATGGCGTCTGACATTTTGAACACTGCTGAAATTCAAACCCTTGGTGAGCAGCCGTGAAAATGTATATTGTTGTAATTTTTCGAAAAAGTTTAGAAAAAATTTCTTGGGTTAGCAAACGTACTATGAATCTAAAGATGTTTTATCTATAATTAATCATTTCCCGTAGGGGACCTAAGTGTTTTTATTATTCATCTGGAGCGTGGCCGACTGATTGTATTTACTTAGCTTAGCTTTCTATTTGTACTTATGAAAGAAAAGCACGCGTGTGTTCCAAAGAGAAGGTCCATTATGAAAATCTTTGAAAATGTCCATGATAGCTTTAGAATTAAAATGCAAGACCAAGGCAAATTGCTAGAACCTGGGTCGATATTAAAATCATACCTGTAACTTTCCCATCGTTAATTCCGTTTTGTTTTTCGAATGTCATGAAAAATTATATAGTCTTCTTCTTTAAGTTGCTGAACGCCGTACACAACGGCTCAGCATGTAACTACACACAACGAGGAATAGAATGATATTAGAAATTTTGATTAGTCATATCTATCGACTATTATTTATTATGACTGAGATTTATGAATATATACCAATCTTATTTCATTTAATTAGATATATTTTTTACCAAGGAAATGTTTTAGGATTGCATTTAGTGATATCTTATTACAATCCATCGACACTCGGTTATGTAATGTACTCTGTGGTAATGTCTAGCTGACGTTCACTGAAGGCTGACGTAGCCTTTTCAGCAAACAGATATCAATTCAGAAGTTTTATTGTATATATAATATCACGTAATACCATAATGCTTTTTTTTAGAATACGAATATATAAAATTTCTGAATGAAATCCGGGATAGGCAGGGTCAGTGGCCGGATGAAGTAGTGAGGGGCGATGGGTTGCTCAAGAGTGTGATAGAGGGAAGAATTTTTTGTAAGCAGAGAAGGAGATTATTGGTTTAATGGACCGGATGAAGAGAGGTAGATCGTATATAAAAGCTAATAAAGATATACTAGAGATAGATAGGACCTTGAAATTGTAGAAAACTGGGAGAAGTTTAGCCCAACTTACAACAGAACTTGCCTGTTATCGGTAGAATTCTTGAAAATAAATCGTGCTGATATTTGACGTAATAGATGAGAGACCTCAAAAACTTCAATATTTATTTCTAAGATATGTGAAATTAGAAGTTCTTTATCCGGGCCTAATGAACCATTACTTTTTCCTTGATTTTTTTCTCTGATATTTCCACTATTTTTCCTCAGATTATAGGATTTTACTCAGGCGTACATGTCCATTCTATCGTGGAAAAAATTTCGTTGAAATATACATACAATGAATAGAAATTCTGCAAAAAGTATATTTTTCTCAATGTTAATATTAATATTTAAAATTATTGCGATGAATAAGTTTATTGGTGATACTACAATTTTGACTTATGAATTTTGAAGGTGGTGGAGGTCATAACGGCGAACATTCCCGGGTGAACAATATCCATTTACACACTTGTAGACACATTTCACATTTTATGGGATTGAATTGTGCACATTAGAATAATGACATGACTACTTTCTTGTAAAAGTTTAATGATTGAAAAACCGATGTTCCAAGTATGTGTGAAATGCCTGGCTTCGTGGTGTAAACAGAATTGTAAATATTGGATTTTTTTAAATTTCGACAAAAAAATTGTTTCAGTATTGCATTTCACCATCACGGTGCTTGTATTTATTATTGCATTGAGTGCAAGCTGTATTTTTAGGAAATTCTTAACACGGGAAATGGTGCTTGATTATATATTGAAGTGATCATTGATTACGTTACTGTTTATGGGACCTGATTTGTAGTCATTTATTCGCTAATACCACACAGAGAATAGTTATAAATAAAGTTTTGGGAAACTAACTGTTTGTTGAAATGATGATCAAAATAATTGCTCAAAATTATCGAAGTTATCGGTATTTTTCGTTAGTAAAGATCAAGTAGATAATATTTTCTGATATCTCGTTTCACCTTATCTTCCTTGGATAAATGGGAGTTCATTTGAGCTATACCCTTACTTTCTTGCTGGTCTACAGGTGATTCACAGTTTTATTATTTATTTTAGTTAAGTGACTGATTTAATGTGTAATTAACTGTAATGGTTTACGAGTGATACATTTACTATTCCTCTTTTCCAGTAGTAACAGTATATTATTTTAACGTGCTTCTACGGCTAAGTTCATTTCGTGCATACTGTTCGCCACTCGCAGACTGATCCGTTTATCCACCGTGGCCCCTATTTCAACACATTCAATCGATGCCGAGATTCTGTTTTGTTGCTTGACTATTGCTCGAAATTTAGTGCTGATATATTGATTACCGGTTTCCTAATCCATAATCCAATTGAAGTTTCTAAAGCATTCGCAAGTAGGTAAGTAATAAGACTGCGAGCGGTAATTTTGAAGCAGTTAAATTTTGGCGCGGGCCAGGCAGCATGCAACTAGTTCATCAGTTCTCCACGTAGGAGCGCCGTCCTCAACGCTCTCTGAATAGAAGGTATCTCACTCCACCGTCCTACGGTGTAGCAGCACCATCGCGAGGAGATTGGGAAGGATCGATGGAGAGTGGACCTCCTTCCGAGCCAAAATATGCCGCCACATTCGAAAGAACTTCACAGAACTAGTACAACCTGAACCAAACGGTGCTGAAAAAGCATGTGTTAATAGGGGTTGATAGCTTTTAAAACCTAAAAACTGTGGCCTTCATTGAATTCCAGTTTAAAATTATATCCTCTAAGTAGAAAGTATTATTAACCTTGATATCATGGCCAAATCCAACAGGGAAGAACATATGGACGAGTCTTTTTGTCTTACTGCCAGCTGTAAAGCGAAAATACCTCTTTCAAGTCGTTGCTATTGGCACGACCAAGCTCCACCGTTGTCATATGCAGTAATGATCCCTAAATGTAAGACCATGAAACGTGATTCACTATTGTGCTGGCTTTCATACTGCTTTGAAGTACAGCATTGTACCAGATTCATCTGAACCTACTCGAGGTGCAATTTCGTTTTGCATTCCAATTCGAAGGTATTAAAATACTCTGCTTTGTAAAAGGATGCAATGCGGGAGTAAGACAACGTGTAGAGCATACGTCGTGAAAAGTGACGGCGTCGTGATTGTCAATAAGTCTGTTCATGGATGGACACTAAACACTCAAAGAGATCGACTGACAGGCTACTGCTAGAATATCGTTGACATTAAAATGCACCATCGGGCATCTCAAATTTGAAAATTATCTAAGAAAACGTTTCCACCGAGAACTACTGAATTATGTTTCATTCATTTATAAAACCGCACTCTATGATTGTGTTTCATTTCATAAATGTGGGTTTCATGGGAAAGAGATGAGGTATCTGTGTATCCTCGTCTTGATCACCGACGAAGCTTGTAATTTAGTGTGTGTTAACGGCTAATTTTATGGATTCGGGAATAATTTTTCAGAACGATGTGATTTATATGGCTTTGAAGATTTTTCTCCAAGTCATGAGCTTTTCATCCTCGATAGTAGTATAACCCCCAGCTTAAGTTGGTCAAATTGCGACTCCTTTGAATCAAAACTTACAAATAAATGAATAGAACGAAAGATTTAAAAAAGGTATGTTGATTTTTCAAAGCTTTTGTGAACGAGTGATCAGGCTCAACGTGTATGAAACTTTAATTATCTGTATTTGGTTTTCAAGAATGATGACGATGACAGAAATTTTCAGCATTATCTTCGTAAACCTAATGGAAATTAAAATAACGTATGGTGCATGCAAGAATTTTTCAGCTCCTGGAGCATTTGGGGATTAAAGTTCCATTCAGAGTTCCGGATCACTTTCTCACTACCCGGAGGTTCTCTGTCAAGGAAGTCTGGCGTTTTAACCTTTCACAGTCAAACCTTAGGTGATAGCGGCAAAGTTAGTAGAGTCGCAATTTGGTTGACATATGACATATATTAATACTGGAGCGCCTTTGAGTCAAAAAGTATTTCATTGGAATTTCGTTGATAGTAAGAATTTAATTGCGAGTCCTTTAGCCCGATTTTTTCACGGCGCTCACTGATTATTCACCGAGTTCATTATTTATTTCTGCTATTCCTCTTTATGGAAAGGGTTAACACCGTTACCGTTTTCTGTATGGAAAATTCAATCAAGTCCTCCATAACATAATTAAAATAAACGTTTCCTTCCTATAGAGGTGCCAAAATCGATCGATGTTTCCATAATTCCTCCGCTGAGGTTGTTTCGGCGGGAAAACGTATCCAGCTCGTCAAGAAGCTTCACCAAGTTCCCGCGAGGTGCGCGTGCGAGGGTCGGGTTCCAAGGTTTGCATAGAGCACGCTCCCATCTGGCGATCGTCCATGGAAGCTCCAGCGGCCTATTTCCCCCCCCCCCTCCCTCCGTACCAAACCCTTGCTTTGTCCCTTCCTACCTCTCATTCGCCTCCTTTCAACTACCCCTTTACCCAACCCCACACCTCTCTTAAGCAGTAATTCACCTCGGCAATCGATCCCCGTGGCCCATATATTTCGCCCCCGTCTCACTCACTCTCACCTCTTCCCCTCACTCCCACCCTCCCTCCCTCCCCTACCCTCTCCTGCGCACCTAAAGCAATTCCCAATCACTCCTCGTCCTCCTATCCCCCTCACTCACTCCCACCTTCCCAAAGTGCACGTCGGCCCATCTCCGACTGCATGTCTGCGCGCTCCCTGCATAGCGATTGTATTCCTCTCGAAGGGACCCCCGGAGAACAGCCTTGATTTGAGTCACAACGCTCGATGGCGCTCCCAATTCCTGTCCCAGGGTAACACTCCACTACTGTGATTAACATGGTGTCGCCACTCTCATTGTCTTGAGCTCGTTCGAATTCATTTAACCATTAGGAATAACCTAGGTTAATCGATGGCGAAGAGATTTATTGATGTCCAATGATTGAATCGTGGCAACAGCTTTTGCGATGAATGGGCACCTTCATTACAGCGCATTGAAGTATTGCTATCTGGCCTTCCAAGCTCTATCATTTAGTTTATATGTGATGTTTACTGTTAAATCTGACACAATGGTATATTTTATTCACTCATGGTGTACCTAAGTAATGTCCTGAATGTCGCAAAATAGGCGTGTGGCGACTCCCTTGCTATGAAAAGGGGAGGGAATACGGAAAGAAAAATGATAAATTAGTGTTAACGTAGGTTAAACGTTAGTGAATAGTTAACGGAGCGTTTTACTTTATCATCCTGCTCTTGTTTTAGTAAAAGAGAAGGAATTTTCGTATCTTTCAGTTTGGAGCTGTATCTCTCTCTCATTATTTTTCTTCTATCAGGCCTGGAAATATAATGTTGTGTTAAAATAATAACCTTGATACTATACTAAAACTCACTCAATCTGAAATCATTCTTGCCCCTCTACCCTCTCCAAGCGTAAACTGCATTTTAAGAGTGAACTAGGTGCTCCCTTATCTGATGCCAGAAATATGTGACATAAATAGGCACCTCATTTGATGTCATATGATTCCGAATTTTCATGTCACTTCATAGAAAATTATTTGCGGAAATTGAATCATTAGGGACACCAGGATAAAGTATTAGAAAATAAATCGGTGTTTCAAGAAGAATGAGCGGAATCAGTACACTTTAGACTCAATTACCAATATTTCCAACATCTTGGAGTTTCCTGCATCAACCCCACATGAGTGAGCTATAAGGAATAGGTATTTTCTCCGACGGTATGGTATATTCTGCTCTGTGCTGCCTCAAATGCGGCGGATAAGGAAAGCACTGCGTGGAAGTTTCACGCGCGCTGGGCATGCGCGAAATCTGGCGCGAAAATTCTCTTGCTCGCTTTCCGAGGAGAGGTTGGGCATTGTAGGAGGATGTTCCGAAATTTGCTCGGTTAGGATTTTAGATTGATACCTTTTCGTAACATACGGATTTAGAATAATATTTTTAGCACCCTTTATTTGTCCCGATTTAAATGCATTTCATGTGTAAAATTAGAAATAATAGTTATATCGTTAATGAGGAATTAGTTTGTTCCTTGTGGTTAATTCATTATGTATATCGCATCCCATAAAATAGATCAGAAAATTATTTTTTTCACCATATTTATAATTAAGATATTTTCAAAGCTAATGCACTGCTTGGCTTGGGTAAGAGTTAAAATTCTCTCCTAGTATTTAAATATTTGAATTATAACTAAGAATTATAATAGTTGAAATTGAACGAGTTTGTGGTTTTCACAAAAAATTAATACTAGCCAGCAATAAACATTGTTTATTTATTTTCCACTCACTTTCCACTCACTTTCATTATCTTTCCACTCACAAAATTATAAATCTTTGAGCTCCAATTATCGGAGTTTGATTGCCCATTATTTTGGTATTATTGCGCGCTTTAATCGGTGTTTCATATTTTCATGGAAATTTGGACATCGTAAATGGATGCTACTCTCAATAAAAATAAGCTGTTGTACCTTTTTGTAATAATAAGTATTTTTATTTAACCATCTGAAATTACATATATTAGATCATTATGTTACGCAGAAATATGGACAATTTTTAAATATCTTTCTTGAGTTTCGCACCGGGTAATGTTTTCATTATCCGCCGACGTTTCGGAAACGATTACCGGAAGCCGACCCATACTGACCTTTACCTCAATGGACGGAGTCATTGAATGGACGGAATGAACGGAGAGGAACGAAATCATCCATCACAAAAAGGCGCAGTTTTATCTACGCTTATACATAGAGCCAAAACAATACCTGATAAAGGAAGCATTTCAGCTGAATTGCAGCACCTAGAAAGGACATTTCTCCAGAATGACTATGGGAGACAACAGTTTTTTAAACCCTTAAGAAGATTCGGTGAAACCCAGGAGAGTGGCGTAGGAGAGATACCTAAAATACCTGTGTCCACAGCTTTGATCCCTTATGTCTCCACTATATCGGGAAAGATCCACCGCATTCTGCACCGTTTTAACATCAAAACGATCCATCTGCCACCATCTAAATTAAGGGACCAGTTGGTTAAGACAAAAGATCCCACCGGCTTGAAGACACCAGGGGTTTATCAGATTCCGTGTGATTGTGGCAAAATATACGTGGGGAGACTGGTCGAACAATTGAAACCAGGCTTAAAGAACATCGTAGGAACTTTAGATTGGCGCAACCAGAGAATTCGGCAGTGGCGGAACACAGCATCAACGAAGACCATGCCATTAAATGGACCGATGCAAAAATCCTTTGCCGCGCACACCGTTACTGGGACCGCATTATCGAAGAGGCCATCGAGATACGATTGCATCTGCATAATTTTAATAGAGACACCGGATTCCAACTGAGTAATACCTGGTGGCCAATGATCAAATGTATTAAAAAGACGAGAAAATGATTCAACGGCCAGCGGAACACGTCAGCCAATCATAGGGATCGCAACCTTCATTGTTGGGGCATCAACAGCTTGTTTAATTTTAGTGTTATAGTGGTCACGGCGGAAATAACACGTGCCTTGAAAATGGAAAACAAGTCGTTTTCCGAAACGTCGGCGGATTATGAAATCATTACCCGGTGCGAAGCCCGAGAAAGATATTTAAATATAATACACCGGGAAAATTTTAAATCATTTATGGACAATTTTGTATCCATTATAGGCATTGTCTGTACTTTTCACTTGAGTATATTTACTAAAGAATGTCATAGCAAAGAATAGCAAGTCTTGCAAAGACGACAAAAAGTGTCGTAAATTGAGACAAATGAATCGTAGTTCAATATAATTTATTATTTACGTATGCAAGCGTTTCAGGCGTTACTTTGAGGAAATATTCTCTATCCTTTATGGTGCAAGTGAAAGACCTAATTGGTGATTTCCACCTACTTTTGAAAATTAACCGACCATGGGTCAGACACGCCGTATGGCTCTCAAGTGATAAAGTTCTTTTAATCGCAATCTCATGGATATTTCACTATTTTTAATGGTTATTTTCATTTAATGATCATAAACTTCCGGTTATTTGGTTAAATTTCCATCTGTTTACATTAAGAAGTAACGTCTCCTCAATTTTATAAAATATTTCACAGTTAAAAGCTTCCCTTCCGGAGTTGAAAAGAAATTATTCAATTTCAAACATGTTACTTGAATATCTAGGCAGCCAAAATAAGTATTATGCTAGAAAAGAAGTTAAAAAGGAAGTTTTTGGCACGAATTACTATTGACTACCATCGTTAAACGATGGCAAACTTTCGAACACAATTGAAATAACATCAAATTGACAAAAACATATTTCAATTGATCAATCTTTTTCTTGGATATTTCTTTTGCGATACAGTTTACCTCTCTTTGCAAATATAACATCCATGATTATATTATTGTATATGCCAAAGTACTTCTAATTCGCTAAAGTTGAGAAGTAGCAAAAAGAAGGATCCTAATGTCTGAGCTCTTCGATGGAGCAAATTCCATTTACCGAAGAAACTCCTGAATGACGCGAACAGCATGTGATTCATGCCATTTGATTTACATTTGAGGCACCTTAGGCTCACACCGTTACTGCTGAGGCCTAATTTTTTTCCTTTTTATTCAGTTTGAGCACTCCTACCATCTTCGACCGCCCACCTCCTCCTCTGCCCGCCCCCCCCCCCTCCCCCGGTCGAGCCCCCTCGGGTCGACACTCGCTGTCTTCCCTCGCTCCTTTCTCGTTGACCTCGTTGTTCGCCGAGCCCTCTTGTCACATTGCACATCCACTCGAATTCCTTCGTCCCCCCCCTCCTACCCCCCCCCATCGCTTCTCCCCGAGGAAAAGAAACGGGAAAAGTGTCGATGCATGCATGCATAATTTAATATTTCCGGTCCATATAGAGGAGGCCTGATAATTCTCTCAGTTTCAAAAGTGAAGAGTCCCTTTGTGTCTTTCTCCAAGTCTCAGTGTGACTGGATCTCTTCTCCACTCCATGGGATTCCCTTTCGGTTTCGCCTCTCACCCTTGCGTCTCTCATTATTTTCTCGAAACAAATGTATTCTCCATTGTTAAGTGGTTATTATTCACATTTATTAAATTTCTTCAAGCAAGAATTCTCAAGGCAGTTCCTAATACGTGACATGAATCCTAAATGTGGGCTTTGTTGCCGATAAGGCAGATTAATTATGAATAACAGATAATTAAATACTACTCTTATAATTAATAAATATAATTGTTTGTCTATATTTCCAAGGAAACTTTCTTTGTAAACTGAGGATGTCACCGACCATTTTCTCTGAGAATATTAATGAACAATCGTCACCCGTCTGTTCATTAGAAATTATGTCTCATTATAGCTCCAGTGGTCACGCCGAATAGTCGTCAGGTGTCATTAAAATTTTGATCCTCTCAAAACAAATTTAACTCCGTAATCCATCGGTTTGAATATTATAATTCTAATTAAATCATTTTGCAGGTCGAAGATAATATTTGACTTGGTCGTTGAAAGCCCCTTTCACGTGTTTTCATGTTTATCTATTTGAAATGAACTGAACCTTAATTAATGGCAGTACTTACCAAGCTAATACATATTTTCCACTAGAATGAAGAGTTTCTGTAAATTTAATGCATTTAAAGAAGATATCAAGTTATTTAGCTAAATTATTGTTAAACTTTGTTTGTTTCGGAAGTTATTCCATATCAATTTGTAGCCTCATGCGACTTTCAAAGTTCGGGACTTCTTGTAGGAATTGGTGAAATTTCAATGACTCGAACTGATGTGACTTGAAGATACGTAAGCTATTTTAATGAGATTAATAAAATTTTAATTCCTCTACCACATCCATGGATTTCATGTAAATCTTCCTATAGTAGAAAAATCTGAGCCTAAAAAAAATTATTATAAAATCTAAATTATAAATATAGGTGACCCGCAGTGGCTATATTTTTTCTTTACTTTAAATGATTCTATTCAGTATGGTTGGTAAATCTTATTACTACTGTAGTTATGAGGAATAGAGAATTAATGTGTGTGCATATGGTCTACTTCAGAGCATGACTGTTATTATAATTGTGGAAGTTAAATAATATGGGAAAGTTAAATAATAAGTTTACTCAACATGTACCGCATGTCTCCTTTAGGGGACTTATCTCTCAATGCCGCATGTTCCTCAAGTCATAAAAACGATCTTCTCCTTTTTATGGAAATAATAATTTTTCCTTCTCCACGATCCTCCTTCAAATAAGCGAAACTTCTTCCCGGGAACGCCTTATAAACGTCGCTCCAGGGACCGCTTCTTTCATTTCTTCATTTCCATCCCCACTCCACTTCAAGAATTCTTCACCTACCTCCACCTTCTCCTCCTCCTCCCCATCCCTAAGAGACTCAATTTAAATTATACCGGGGAAAGATTATGCTGAATAAAGATTTTTGAGGACTTCCGTCGGCACCAGAGGAGACCACTGGGATGTACGTGAAATTTAAATACCCTCTCTTTTATTTGATGGTATTTTTTTCTTCATCGCATTGCAATTTGTATGGCATGATAAGCCCCGTGACTCCATAGCCGTGGATCATGGCACATGGTTTTTACACCAACTTTAAAGCACCAGCTTTGATTTAAAACGGCTTTTCTTTGAAACAACCATTCATTGAATTTTCAAGAGATAGAAAGCGAGAATTTTCAGGTTGGCCAATACAAATTTTGCAGACGTATACGACATACTACTAAAGAAAATGGGGTTCGACTTCAGTTTTGGTTTTTTATACTTATTCTCTATTTACAAAAGCTTGAGTGCACTTAATTTGAATTTTTTTAAATCAATAGTGAATTGAAAAAGACATTTTCCTAATTGACGCACTTAAAGAATGGATACACATCGTACTGTACGTTTTACATTGCAATTCTCATTTCTAGCCTGCATTAATCAGAAGAACGTGTAGATATTAATAACCGGCACTATGTTACAGGTTATGTCAAGCTAATTGGTTTCCCTGGAAAAAAATGCTTATAGTTTACCAGAAAACTAATATTTAGCCTCCAAATCGAGCTTAAAGCATTTAAACGAAGTGAGCAAACGAAATTTTGAAATCGAGCCTTTTATGACATTGGAGGATTGAGCAGAGGATTTCCACTTGGAGCACCGTCAGTGACCAACTTCACACTGTTTCTAGTAATTAACTTTTCCCATATGTGAAACAAAATATGAATCATGTTTACGCCAAACAATTGTAAACCCTTTCCATTGTAATTGTGAAAGTCGTTACTGGCAAGTAATTAAAAGTGTATCACATATTTCTGTACATGTAGTACATGTATTTAATCTCTAGATTAATACCGAAGAATTTACTATTGCCTCTTTAGAAGGCATACTGTAGTCCTCGTTAATCAAAAAAAGTATATTCATCCAACTGATACCATCCGTGAGGAGGTATTCTACTTTCTTCAGAAACTCCAAGAGTGGAAATATTTTGAGCAATCTTTACTTAATTGTTAATGGGATCACAATATTTCCTACCTTATCGAATATATACCAAGCAGAAAGTAGAGCTATCAAACCTGAGCGCTCGCGTATAATGTACGGGATTGGAAACACCAAAGAATTGTCTCTGATTTCGGAGGCTACGTATTGATCTTGTTTCAGTAAAATCATTCTCTAAATTACAAAGTAAGCTCTCACATATTCTAATACGATTTTTACGTATAGCCATACAATCGATTTGAGAATTGACCAGTTGGATGGAAGAGAGAGTAGTGATTTTCAGTGTGTTTCGTGCATCTCAGTTTCCTGCGAGAGGAACGCATATATTCCTTTCTATCAAAGCTTATGTGAAAGACCGGGCTAAGTCCTGGTGTTGTAGAGTGTGTGCTGATTCATCCAGTTCTAATTTCCCCATTCTAAGGAGTATCGCCAAAAAGATTTACCTCTTCACAATTACTGCACCCCCAAATATTGTGACCTTGGGGAATGGAATTGCATCCAACACCACTGCCACTGTAAGTCTGAATGAACCTGGCATATTTTAGGTCATAGCCGAATTAAATTTTATAATATTCTTTTACGTAATACACTTTCAACTAGTAACTACAATAGAACAACGCGATTGGAAATAATATGAGCTTCAGATTTTGTAAACCAGTTTCCAATTTTCAGAAAGATGGTTCATTGAATGTGACGCTTTGAAAAGGATCGATGAATATAGGCTCGCGTTAGTCATATATTGTCGTTTTACAAAGAACTTTTGTTCTTACATTAGTCTTACCACTTCTTCGTAGTAATAATTTTATATTATTTACAACTTTGACATTTACAGATGACTAACATAGGGTGTAGGCGCCTACGTGACGAAGGTTATAAGAGCAGTCATCTGATGTTGATTCACTACACCCTATCGGGTTCCAGGGACCGATTGGAATCTAGGGTCTCTCTGCTTGCTTTGCGAAAGAGATATCCTAAGCATCGCTCGAGTAAAATATGAGCATGAATTTATAAAGCTCTTCGTCATTGACAAATAATCCCAAAGGCCTCGATAGGAAGATCCCTGAGGATTCTACAAGAGAGAGTCACATCAAGGTATTGAGCTATAGTTCTCCAACGGTGTGGAATCCCCTTGAAGACAAGAGGAAAAAGAAGAAAAAAAAATATCTTTTGACGTTGATGTATAGCCAGGAAGGTTTTCTCAACTGAAAGGGCTCGGGAACGAAAAAACTCCTACTTTGGGTGTTCCCTTGAATGATTGAGTGTAGGCCGAAAGACAATATTTTACTCTGAGATTTCAGAAATAGCTTGGTCCAGATGATGTAAAAAGCAAAAGGTGAAGGATATGGCCAAATGTTTCATCGTGTTTTTCTGAATATATCGAGGTGGAAAAAAAATATTCAGAGATGAAAAAACACGGAGAGGGAAGAGCCTTATGAAAATGAGGTCACGAAGTAAAGAGTTCCTTCCCAAATGATGTTCGGTAACGGAAAACTGAATACCTATATACTCCATATCGAATTCAACTCGTTCGAGTTGAATTCTTCTCGAAGACAAACAATACAATTTTTGTTTGTGTAGCATATCATGGTGAGCGAAACGTTTAAAATCTATATCGGATGATTGGTAGTATTACGTGGGGAATAAGAACGGACTTCACAAAGACATAGGGCTAAGTTCTCATATTATTTTCATCGAAAAGGAACAAAAATTACTCTGATTCAAATTTGCTAAATTCCGCTGAGAAAAATCATCCGCCTTGACCGGAACTCGAACCCAGAACCCATAATTTATGGCCAAGTGGTTAATTCAGTGGAATTTTGCATATTTGTGCATTTAAAGTGACCCCGTGAAATTATCCGTGACTTGTCCCAGTGTACTCACACTCGATTATTCTGCTTATTCATTCAATATTCGTTCTTTTTTGGAAATTCTTTAGCGGAATGGTGAATGCCTTCTTTACTATATTTATTCACTGTTTTCAGATTATTTTTAATAAGGTTCACATTTTGTGAGTTTTATTTGAAATAGAACGAACAAACAAAGTCTCCTTAAAAATCTTGGGAATGAATGGTGATCTCAATCATATTTTTCTTCGATATAATAATAATAATTATAATTCTTTATTCTATTCATATGCATGTGCATCTGGTTATTGATACAAATTACAGGAACATAGGTACCCCAGAGGAATTACCTCATTTGAGGTGACCATCATCTGAATGTTATTATGGCAGTGGCCATGTTATTATATGAGTAACACTCCTCCAGCGTTAAGTTTGGAATTGAAAACCTCTAAAATGTATCACATGCGTAGCATATGACCCAGGTGAGCCCTTATCATTCTATTATAGCCTAATGAAAATGTAATCAGTGTTCATTTAAGATTTAATTTTGAAGGCGTTTGTTTAAAATCATTCATAGTTAATGATATTTTTAGAGAGCAGTAAAAATCGTGGTTTGGTGTAGACATATTTCTCATTTCTATGTTCATCATTCTGATTTTGCCATGATCTCACAATAAAAGTTGTTGTTCACTTTTCACAGAATTTTATTAACACCGACCAAGATTTCGACATAAGCTATGTCATTTTCAACATGTATAATCGCTTATGTCGAAATCTTCGTCGACGTGAATAAAATTCTGTGAAATGTGAACAAAACCTTTTATTATGAGATCATGTAATCTGTACTCCATTTCCACAAAACATCTCCTGATACGCTAAACTTAATTTTGATTTTTTCTAAAAATCTTTGTTTTATTTTGGATAAAATTAAAAATTAAGTATTCCAATTGAAACGTGTAATAATGTTGTATCCATCTACACCAATATTCAATTGAACTCCTCGTTTTCACATTTCCAATAGTATTTTAGTTTGGGACATTTCGGGAAAAATGAACAAGAAAAAGCTTTCCATTCTTTTCCCTTTACCGTAAGGATATGGATACATTTCTAAGTCTAAACAAAGTTTCAGGGGTGATGAATATAAATCAGACGAGTTAATAGGTGGGGCTGTTGTATTGGAAATCATACCGCAGGGTCAGGAGTGGAGGATTGCGACGAACTACGCCAATTTGTATGGTCCGTAGCCACTGCAGATTTGAGGAGGCCAGTCATTACATATGTTCTTCTTTGGAAATATCAACGTAACCTAAGAAAAAGAGAATGCGATCAAGATACTGAGAGGTCTTGAATTAAGTCAGCCCTGAGTAAGGTTGATTGTTTTGCACATGAATCACTCAGGGGCTAAAACTTCGTAAAGAGTTTCCAGTACATGATATTATTGAGAAATGCAGGTGACACTCAATTTCTTGTAGTTTTCTGTAGCCATCACCGACAGCTGTTCATTATTTGTGACGGGGAATAGTTTTTTTACATGATTCGTTAGATTAATAGTTTTCAATTTATTAATGTATCCAATATCTCCTCCTACTCACATCAATTGGTAGTTGGTTGATTAAAATAGCCTCTTTCAAATACTTAAAAAAAACCCGAATCATTAATGCATCTGATATGAGTAAGGAATTTTTTTCACAAATGTGCTTTTCAACATTACAAGTTTGTAGCATTTTTCTAGTCCGATTTTTTTATTTAACTTTATCTTTCTGTCTCGAGTATCTTTTCCATCATTTATCTTTTTCCTCTGGGGCTTAGGTAAGGGAATGCAAATTTCCCTCGCGTCCCTTTCGCATCATCTTCTGTCCGCATCTCCATGACTCCATCACTCCCAACGACCACGCCCCCCTCTTGTTCTGACCCCTCCTTCCCCACGACTTGTTTCTCCACGCTAAGGGACACACAGTGAGCTCGTCTACGTTTCTTTTAGGAAAGACTTTTGGATTTTTACCCACATCTCTTTATTCATTCTACCATTCCCGTCCTCTCTCGCTCTAGAATTAGCAGCATAGACGTCATTCTGCCCAGGTTTCACATTATTTCAAATTGCGAGGATACCATGGATAGCCACGGAATTTCCAAGAATTTGGAATTCACCTCAGTAGCTCAACTGGTTAAGGCACTCGGCGTTATATCCAGGGTACTGAGCTCGGCTCTCGGTATAGTGAAATTATTTATCGTCTGAGTAATTTTGCTCTTACTGGCATCCATTACCTCCAACAGTAGTAGGTACAGTGGTCATGTGCGGTGGAATGAGGTTTTATTATTGTCATCGTAGTAGATCATCATTGGTTACTAAGTTTGCAGATTGGAAATTGAGAAGTTTTCGAGGTCAGAATGTTTGGTTATGCTGTTTATTGCAAATTTGTATTTCTCGTGACATCCATTATGCACGTTATAATCCATTGTAGTTATCCTTAATCTCAAAATATTAATTTCGAAGGTAATCAACCTGTCTGAACAACTCTTTCACAATTAACATTTGGTATTCAACGATGAGGCAATCAGGGTCACATTGGGATAAAAATGTTCCTCGCCGTAGTTTTGGAGTTTAGAGACAGTTGCGTCTTAAACAAATGAAGGTACGAACTGGACGAGGTACGTCGTGGGTTTTATTGTTTTGGTGAATATAATGCCAAGGGTCAAATTATTAAGCAACCTTATATTTTGATTTCATTTCCTTTTCCCCTTGAGGTAACATAAAACATGAGCCAATAACATTTGCGGCCCTAAATATTTCAGCTTTCTCGGTGCATTCGATGATGGGACGAATAACTAACTGCATACAGCCTTCAACTTCGAGTTTAATTAGCCTCTCGGGGGTCTCCTATTGTACTGAACTGCGCGTGCGAACGTCAGCCGTGACCTTTTGCGAAGCTTCTGTTCATAACACACAACGCCGAAACTCGCGTAGATCGGCCGTGTACGGGCATAGGCACTAAATTCAGACAAGAGATGTAATGCTATATGAGACCGCGTACATGGACAAGACAATGACAAGGGCATCGGAGATGGAAGGGTAGGGGTTTTGTCGGCGCAATATTAAATGCGCTCTTGAGTGATGAGGATGATGATGGTGGAGGAATTATAGCAAGGGGGAGTAGGGAGGAGAAGGGGTTGAAGGAAGTGAAGGGAAGAGAGGGTCGGGAGGAAGAAGAGAAGGTGAGGAGTTTGAGAAGGAAGTTATAAGGTCACCGGGAACCTACAAGTAAGGGCACGTCGCTCGGGCGGAGGATGGGCAGTAAGAGACTCGAGGGAGTGCTTGCAGATACCCTAAGGGAACGGAGAGGAAAGCCTTTGCGCTGTATTTCATGCATATAGCCTGGATGGATGCGATGCCATCAAAATTCAGGTGGGGAAAGGTATAATATTGACAAAAATACACTAGGGTTCGTGCATGCTGACGACGATGTTTGTAATGAATCCCGAAAGGGAGGATGGCCATGCTGAAATATTATGATTCCTCTGCTTGCAAATTTTATGCAGTGGTTTGATACATGTCAGACGAGTAACGGTCAGATATATATTACTGTAGTCATTTTATTTTTGACCGACCTTTGGTATATTTATAGTGACTTCTGTTAATTTTTAATAACTGAAACAGCATTGGGTTGATGATGTTTTAATTCGAACGTATCCCGTATTTAAATGGAACAAGATTTTGAAGCTTATTGAGCTTTAAACCCCTATTATTTTCATTTCAACGCATGAAGGGTTAAGGAAATGATTTTAACTAGCCATTGAGTGACTCAGTTGTTATCTAGACAGTAAAGGTTAATTTCTAGCTATTATCTACATTATTAATGCGTTTTCTCTCAAAGTTAAAATAGTTTCACAAATTTAACATTAAAAACATCTCTCGTTATCTGCGGAAGCAAACTTATTGGTTTCAAGGTACCTAACGGGGGCCGCCTAAATTATTACCCCAATCATTGCTTAAATTATTTTCGAATTTCCCTTGTTTGTCGCTTCCACGATAAATTACCTTTAAATTTATATCTTTTGTGAATATTCCAGGTCTTAAGAATTCTAGTGAGTCCTCTTATGCATATGCTTCACGTCTGACGTAAGTTATTTAATTATACTACACAGAAGTGAATTGAATGCTCCTGTTTATTGGCTCCGTTCCAGTATTTGTGAATCCAATATCTTTGCACGTGAATAAATAGTCTTGTATAGTTTTCAAATCCTATCTGTTAAAAATACCTGCAAAGAAATCATAAGTTTTGTCAAATTTAAATACCATTGCTCGCATACGATCCGTTTCGTGTGCTCAAGAAGCATATACGTTGTCTTTCCTTACTTAAATAGACGTCTTGGTCATGTCGTGACAAGAAAATTTGCCATAATTTATATTTAATTATTGCCCCAATTGAAGAATATACTTTTGTGGTATTCTTGTTAATTATTGCCATCATAGATTAACTCTCATTCATCGAAACAACGGCGCAGAATCCATCAAGTGAACCGTCACAAGTCAAAAATCGAACTCGTAGCTTTTCACAGTGGTTGAATTTTTTTTTCTTATCGATAAGAACAAAAATTCCACTGCGGAGATTTCAAGCCTGGCTAGTTAATTCTTCATTTTTTTGTGTTGCTTTTATTTATCCTTTCGCCCTTAGTGAGACCGTTTCCAGCGGATGTATTAACAATGAATTAATGTAAATACCGCGTGCATTTCTCATTATTGTCGTCCTCTGCTGCTCCTATGAAGAATAAAAGGAATTATAAGATTTTATGGTTCGAAAAAGGCAGCATAGATTTATCAAAGTTGTGAAGCACAAAAACTTTGTTCATTCAACTCTATTCAGGGTGAATTTCAAGCTTACGTTCCCCTCAGAGATAAATCAAGGTATCGGTATTTCTTCTTCTTTCCATTAAAGAATTGACTCAAAATTTTTATGTTAACTGACTTAGGATTTTTATTTTCGTAATAAGAGTTTAGGCAGTACTTGAATACGCCAATTAGATAACCGAATATTTTATTAAAGTATATATATGAATGCTTTATCTTAATTATAAAATTGCTTTGAACAAGAATACATTTTTCTTAAAAACTGCCTCGCGAGATTTTATTGTAAATGGGTATATCTATGAATCTAATTCATGGAGGTGTTGGATAGTGGATTTTTATGTTTTGATGAGCGTTAAAGGTGAAGCTTGGGACATTATTTAGACATTGCTGGCAAAGTATTTTCGTTTGTCGTTATAATATTCCAAAACTTGAGTGTCAACCATAGTAATCAAGTAGGTATGAGAACATTACAAATTTGCAGTGAGTGTAAGGGAAAAGTAATAATGAGTTGTTGGCATCTTTTGTTTGCTATTCTTTCATCGTGGACACATGAGTTAACTAAATACAATGTTACGTGCATTACACCCCGTTGCTGATATAAATGGAAACAAAAATGGAAATGGCAAGCTCCGATCATCAACTGGAGTAACAGAGAATAATATTTCAAAACATTTCCATACTCATAAAAATTTACCTCTGAACTTCTTATGTTTTTATGGATAGTTCTTTTTTCAAATTTTATTTATAATGTGCATCTTTTGGGATTATTTTCATAAAGTATAAATTTAAGCGCAGTATTTTTCTTCGCTTACATACTAAGGTTTAGATCACTGGATTTTGATAGCTTCTTATCAATTAGGGTTGTTTTCTGTAGAAACCTACGAAAGGTTAAGTGGTGTTGATATTAAAAACTAAAAATCAATAATTTTACTCCGCGCTAATAAGATATGGAATGGTTATCATTTTCTGAGAATACATTCGTCGGTCTGGTAATACGCAGATTTTGGACGCTACAACTTGCGGTAATAATGTCGATGAAAAGGGTCGTATAATTTCGCTTGGAGCGGAAATGAGGAGGGAGCCAAAGTCAAAGCCAAGTTTGGAAACTGGAGCTGTGGGAGGAGAGGAACGAAAGGAAGGGGACTTTCAGGGCTTCAATGAAGCGGAGACGGGAGGCATTTGTCTCGGTACAACCCGGCCAGCGCGCGGTTATTATTGGACTGGGTCCACGGTACTTTCGGCGTGTAAGGTCAGGGCAGCGGTGGTATGAAACGCCGCCCCGGTTTAGAATGGGGTAGGAGGGAGAGTAAGGGAGGGAGGGAGGGAGGGAAAGTGGAGGTTGAGGAGTGACTGCATGCGATATGTAGTCCCCGGACAGTGCTCGATTGATCGAACCGTGTCACGCCCTCGTCTCTCATCGTTCCCCTCGGAGCAGAGCGCGCGTACCGCCTTAAACGAACGAACCTTCCCCTTTCCATTCACCTTCTCCCATTCGCATCCATTCCAAGGATCCTTCCTACCTCTTAAGGGACCCAAATATCCTCAGCCCCCCTTCCATTTCCCTGAGCGGCCCCCTTCAACACAACTCACAGCTTGGTCCGCTCCGAGAACATTCTCCCCATGTTCAAATTACCTTCCTTTTAATCGCCCTCTCCACCTGAGACTATATGTATGAATTTGCCATTGTATTTTAGCGTGGAGTAGGGTCTGTTTCTTAATTGTCTTTCGCTTGCATTATATTTTAACTTGTTTGCGTCGTTTTCAACTTAGATAAAAACACTTGGTGAGTCTATACTTCACTTTATTGTTTGTTTCCCCATAAACATTGATGTTTAATAGGCTCTTTCATTATCATGGGCGGTTTCCAAGTATAAATTTAATAGCAGTATTTTTCTTTGCTTACATACTAAGGTTTCGTTCACTGTGTTTTTTTAGCTTCTTATCTATTAGGATTGTTTTCTATTGGAATCTACGAAAGTTGAAGTGGTGTTGATATTTGAAAGTAATAAACAATAATTTACTCCGCGCTTATAAGATTTGGAATGGTAATCATTTTCTGAGAATACATTCGTCGGTCTGGTAATACTCGAGCTTTAGATTTGTGTACCTAATGTACCTAAATATATTATGTATGTCGTTCAAACTGATCATAATATCCGTTCTCATTAAGAGCCAGACCATGCGGTCTGACGGAACACATATGTAATATAAGTTCAAATAAAATAAATAAAAAAATAAAATAAAAATAAATGAGAATACTCAATGAAAAAATGTCACCTATAATTGACTCTTGTTTTTTTGCAAGGTTCTAGAATAAATGGTAAGTCCTAGCATAAATAATTAATCGAGAAGTACGAAGTTTTCTCTTAGCCATGTACATTTCAAAACGTTTAATTGAGATTATTGGAAGATTTTCCATTATAATATCGTATAATGTGGAGTTTCTGAATGCGTTTCACGCTGTTTTACTCATGTGGCCTCTCGGGAGCACACGGAGGCACCTGAAAGGACACACTCTTCTCATTCCCCTCCCTCTCTCTCAACTCCTCCCTCCCCTTACCAAGCGGGCGTCCATTCCAAGGATCCTCTTAGGCCTCCAATCTCGCATCTATCCCCCCCTTCTTCCTCCCCTCCTCCCCCACCGACGCCGCACGACTACTTCCCCTTCTCCTCCTCTTCCTCCCCCTACCTTCTCCTCCTCGATCCATCATCTTTCTTCCCTCAAAGCGACCTCAACTCCCCACCCATTACACCAGCAGGCCCCTACTCGGTTTTCGCCGTTACGGCCCCTCGATTTATCCTCGCATAAATCGATTATATTGGTTTTGATTATGGCTGTGATCCGCACGAGTTGGCGCGCGTACGCCGCCTCATGTTTCCCTGTTTTCTTTTCCACATCTCTGGATTGGAGCTTCTTGGGAGCCTCAGAATATTGATTCCGCTGACTGTTTGTTTCCTCGCTGGAAACACAATGTTGAATCAATGAATTTAGGTTCGGTCTAACAGAGATTTAGTTTTTGATGATAGAAATCATGATGAAAGTTGAAGACTCAGAGAATGAGAAATAGGTCGAGAAAGATAGGGAAGCTTACATCATCAGTTTCATTAGGATATACTAAGGGAAAATATTAATAAACCTTTAGATTTTCCTAATGGTCTGAGATTTTGCTTAACCGATCGCACTGAATACATTTAAGGCTCATTGATCGGGCAAATATCTGGCAATTAATATGATATTATTACTAGCTTTCCACTTTGAAAGATGCTATTGAAATATCGTTTATGACACCTACCACGTCTTTAGAGAGAATTAAAAGAACTCCTAAAAAAACGTTCTCGCCTAAAATGCAACTGTCTTTATTAAAGATAAGTGTTGTTTTGCAACAAAATTTTTATAACCAAAACCTTTGTTATAAACAAGTGAAAAGAAAACTGAAATTTATTATAAATTTATTCCTTTTAATGCTTCGAAACATATATTTTAAGGTCAAGCTGTTAATTGTACTTTTTTCTTGAGTTTAGTAATTTTCTGGAGTAGCCTCATAGGATATTCATGGGCCTTTTTAACAAAATGAAATGGAATGGTAATAATAATGATTATATATTTAACCTAGGCATATTTGCTCTAGTAAAGAAAACATCGTCCATTTCAATGTGTGGAAATTCAACTGTCTCCTCCTCCCGCTCCAAATTACGGTATGAGAGGACATTTCTGAGTTATTATTAAATATCGTATAAACGTAAAAATAGGAAAACAATGACCAAACGTCTGTGCTAACTTCTGCTTTTATAAAGTGCCTTGGAAAGCCAACTCAGTCACTAGTATTTACTTGAGAAATATAAATTGCTGTCACTGGCTGTACTCGAGATCTACCCCCTTCTGCAACCCAAGCGTGTATATTTTTTTTAACAGTAGCTCTTAATTCTGTCACACTGAACTCATCTTACAGTTAACGCTCACGCAAGAATGAATCGACGGCCTTAGTCTTGCACTGACTAGGGCGAGCGTAGAGCTCTCCGTTTTAATAAACCACGGTAAGGTAAAGATAATTCTCCTTTTTGAGAAACGACTTCCCGTTTATAAATATGTTTTGAAGTCCTGTTTATGATTTAAATTTTTTTGGAATCTAGCTATTGATAGTCTCAATATCCGGAGTAAAAGTGTCCTTACTGCTCAATTTTAACTGTAGGAGTAAATCATTTATCTACTAAATGCTCCCTTAAGGCAAGGTATAATCTTTTATATTCAGCATAACTGCTAAATTTCAAATTAATTGTTGGAGTAAATCAGTTATTTACTAAATACGCACTTTAGGGCCAGGTATGATCTTTTATATCCAGCATTTAGGCTTGAAATATTTTAATAAACATCTGGAATGCAACGATAAACCATCTAAAGAACCTTGGAGAGAATTGAGGTTCGCCTGCAGCGCCATATGACGGACAGTATCTTGACGCAGCGCCTTTCCTTACCACTTCCAAAATCCTTCCCCTTAATCCTAAATATAACATTCATAGTTATTTCTTGTATACCTTTATAACTCTTGAGAGACTATCCTGGTATTTCTGCTTTCTAATATTGCTTTGTCTTTTTCAGCCTTAACGATTCAATTTTTTTTGGGGTGGGACCACCATTTTATAATTAACCTAAGCGCACATTGTGATTGGCAAATGCCGTTCTGAACTTTTCAGAGTGTATACGAAACTCAACATTTATATTTTTCAAAATTTAAAGTATGACCTTTTGACTGTAAATTTTTATGAACGATTTCATTTCACATGCTATGAAAATGTTATCTCAAGTTTCATTGGTGATCTTTTTCCAATAATTTGCTTTTGCTCATTTAATTTTAAAAATATTATTTTCAATGAATGCATTTTTATTAAGTTTGATGTGCTTAGGTTTTCACTATCCAAAAGTGGAGACTGTTTTGCTCCACCAAGGACAAGGAAAAAATTTCGTGGGAAGGCATACCTGAGCATTTACTGGTTATAAAATTTGAATGGTATTTGAAAGTTCTGAAGATTTCAAGAATTCAAGTAAACTTCTTTTTCATTTTTTTCATTTATTCCTTTTGATAAATACGTGGCATTCTTCTTACCTGAAAATCGTTCCATTAAGGCATATTATGGATATCTGACTATTTGTAATTTTCATGATTACGGATCTGTACAGAGAGTGATGCATTACATATTGCCAATATGTCGTTTGAGACATACTTTTACTCTCAGATTTTCACATCACTGGATTTGTAACGGCCATATGCAGAACAATGTGCTATTTTTTAACAGTACTGGTTGTGGTATTTCTTTAATTTTTAGTGTACAAAATTCCTATTTCTGCTCTTCTCTCTGTCCTAATGTCCTTGTCTATAGTTTATACATGTGCAATTATAGTAGATGTAGTTTATGTGACTGTTTTATAGGATAACTTTATATCTATGTAAGATATTTTCTTTAAAAGTATGTTATTTCTCGATATCAGGCTTTTGGTATTTTTGGGATCTATTTTCCAAATGGTTGGAGGATTCTTTTTTTTTATTTAGCTTTTGCTCTAAATTTAAAAATTTATGTGTTGGAAAATGTTTAATATTTTGCAAAAGTATGGTGATTGTCTGAGTATTCTGTCGATTTAATAGGGTCATGCCTTTTGTTATATCTGCATATTTTTATCAGCTGTTTGTGCTTAAATTCATGCTAAGTTAAAGGTTTTGGCTAACTCATTCAGTTATTTTGGTGAAAGTCGGTTATTATCACACTGTTCCCATTTTTCATTGACTCTATTGTAATTAATTGCTTTTTTTCATACTGCAAGCTCAACTTTTAATGGTGGTTTCTCTTATAGAATGATAAGAATCAAAATCATATCTTTAACATGGAAAAATTCATACCTTTAGTACTTATCTGCCTCTATTCGTTGAGCTTGGGTTATTTTGGGTGGATTCACCTGTTTTGCAATCTAAAATATGACATTTAAACATTTTAATAGTGGTCTTTTTTTGGTGAATGTTGTTTCGTGAATTTTTATGAGCTTAATTGGTATCTTGTTGTGGTGTCAAGTGTTGTCTTATTTTCTGTGGTGCTTTGGTGTCACAAGTACACTTCTTTCTCACTTTCCACTTGCTAAACGCACCTCTCAATTCTCAAACCTAATTCTTTAGACTGACATTATTCCCGTACACCAACCATCCTTCACTACCAAACCTTTCATTTACCCGTCCAATGAGCCAGAATAAAAAAAACACCGCAGATACAATCTCATGACATTTGGAGATTACTTCTGATACTCATAAGAATGTGTTGTTTCCTCTTTCCAGATTCAAGGAAACGGAAGTGTTGGACCGCACGTACGTACATTCTCTTGACAGATTTAGATAGTGATTTGATGCTTAATACTATTTCGTATTCTGTATGTATCACTCATCAGTGTTCAGTGTGGCTTAACATTTGATTGAGTGTGAAAGTAGAATAATACATTAATGGGATTGCTTTTATTGCTATTAAATAATATCTCAAAAAGTTGCCAGTACTGTGCTGGTTTACGAGTAGATACATTTTTTAAGCAATAATTTCACGAATAGTTGACTCAATTTCCCATTAATTAGATTTTCAGTCTTTGAATATATAACTGTTTGATACAATATTTCAGATTATCCGCTTATTTTAAGAGTCTTATTCGACAAAATGGAAGAACACAGCCATGCGTAGCACTAATTTCCAAGTATTTTGATATTCCGAGCAAATTTTTTTTCCATCAGCCATTATGACTTTCACTATAGACATTTAATTTATATTGCTATAATATATCCTTAATCAAAACAGTTGTTTATACTTACTATCCGTGTAAAATACAATTTTTTTGCTAAATTTTCTCAAAGGAAAAAGAGAGGACGACACTATAAAAGTTAATGAGACGGCTATTTATGAGCAAGTATTCTCAAGATTTTACTAGATCTTTTATTTACTCTGACTCTACTTTCCACAATTGTTACTCTTTTGGTATCGCATATCAGCAATTGTGTAATTTAAGAAATAACTAAGTACATTCTGTCCATTCCTACTCTGTCGGAGGCTTTCCAATGAAGAGTAGTAGAGGAAACACTAGTTTACATTTCAACTTTTTCTACCGGTTGAGTTTTGTGGCTATCCTACGTGATAGAAGAAACTATCAATACCAAGAAAATATCAATATGATTGTGTATATGACAAAATTTTCCACGTCCATCCTCACAGATAGTTTTATCGAGGCTTCTTTAGGTGGCGATCATAGGTGTTTTTACTTTACTAGCCAATGAGGTGACAGGTGATTGCTGTGGCGGAAATAATGGTATAAATGAATATTAACGTTCGTGAGGGCACTTTGCTGTTGTCCATTCTGAGGGATACCATCCATTCGGCAGGGAACATGAATGGGCCCCAGAGAAGCCATTTGTGGGGCTGTCCCCAGGGGCTGATCAGAAAGGGAAAAATGGCGGACATCAAGGGGAATGTGGGCCCGTTTTGCTCCACCAAGACCGACATGAAGATAGATAAAGGCCTTCTTCCCATTCTTGGAATGAACCACGCCCACCATTGCTACCGTCGCGTCGTCCGATAAACTATCTTTCGAAGGAGATATCCGTGGGGGATTCCGAAAAAATTGGGGGCGACCGAGCTGCTATTCCCAGGGTCATGAATTTTCCTTTCGTCGTGGAATTCATTAAGTGAGATGTCTGACCGTTGAGGATAAGTCAGTGGGTAGATGCACGTAAGAACTAATAGAAAATGGAGGAAGGCAGTGGAGAGACTCGGCGTCAGCCTGCTCTCATCGTAAAATTTCAAAGACCTACATTATATACAATACAATATCTACGTATTCTATCCTTCGTATCGTTCATGGAGCAAAAGTAGCAAAATAAGATTTTTGGCTCCATAGCATGGTATAATTATGAAAGCATATCGCCCAGTCATAGGTAAAAAACTGATTCTACAGATAGTAAAATGGCGTATTACAAGATCACGGAAACTCTGTGTTAAGAAGAAACATCTCTATTTTGTCTTTAAATTTTGCATTGAACCCGCGTTTTTCAGGTTTTGGTGCAAAGTGTACCATAGTCCCTAGTAGGTGGAGATTTAGAATGCCTTACTACAGATATTTGTATGGAGATTTGGGTAGTGATGGAACTCGGTTAACTGATAAGATTTGTGCAACGATGTCTTCTGGGTAAATATAGACCTAAAAGTAAACATTTTACAGAGGTGATTCGGTGTTTCTTCCCAAAATAGATTAACCCACTTTTTACGGCGGACTACAGCTCATGTGTCTCTAATTATAACTGAACTGTAGATCTTCACATTTTGTCCTTTATCCCCTATTAGTATTCAAAAACTAGATCCTCAGAATGAATAGTCAGGACTCAAGCCTGTACACGAACCCAGCTCCCTTTTCCGTCGTTCAAGGATGTCGAAACATTCATGGAATCGAAAAGTAATTTTTCCGTCCTCAGACGGGGATTTTACCTCTTTGCTGAAAATATATTATGCCTTTTAGGTATTTTAATTTTTAATATCCCTTTTTTTACTCCTGTTTTACTCTGCCTCTAACAATTTTTCTGTAGTTTTTTCATGTGAAAAGAGTACCTCCCTGGCCTTTAGTGGGCCTTTGATTGGCCGGTACGTACCTCCCTTCTGTAGCACGTACGTTCGCCCGTGTGTCCCTCGTGGAGCTCAATGTGCCCACGATTCTTGATAGTGCTTAAATGACAGAAGCGCGTATTCAGAAATAGGCCGCTTGCATTTTTTCCCCCTGCGTATGTTCCCGGGCCTCTCTGTCTGTCTACTCTCCCCATTCAACGCGCATGCCCCTGAATGCCTCGGTCTCCTCTTATCCGGGAGAGCCTCGATCAAAGACGAGTCGCTCCGCAGCTAATAGGCTCCCGTGCTAATGGGTGCACATGGTCGTCCCTTCCGAGATGAGCGACGTTTGGGGACCCGCTAGCCCTTAAGAATTACCCTTTTGGCGCTTTTTTTCGTCCTCGGCCCGAATCAAATTTCCCAAATTTCGACGGTGAGAATTTAAATTCTATTCGCCTGTCCTGAGGAAAATGTATTTAGCTCAGGAAAATCTGCCCGAATTACGGTCATGTAATTATTGCCATGCATGTAAGATTGAAAATCGAAGCCTTTGGTGAATACTGGAAGGATTTTATTCCTCAGTCTATTCAAAGAGGACGGAAGAGTGAAGGATTTGCGAGTGGAGTGGCGGACTCTCCTGGATTAGTGAGCGTGAATAGATGTGAATTCAAAAGTTAGTAAATTTAACGAAGTTCTTTAGATCGAGCAAATGGAGAGTAAAATTTAATTGCTTAAATAAATTCGTCCAGAAATTTAACAACATGAAATTACTTTATTTAGGAAATGAGGGAGATGACCTCATTGTGCTTTTGATTCCATGAATATGGCATGTTGTTTACTAAAATTTGAATGGTTTTTCTTTGACCCAATTGTTGTAATTTTTCCGGTAATCACAACATCTGGAATATGTTCTTTTATGCATCCCTCAGGTAAAAGTTCTTGAATACAATTATATTATCTCTAAGCAAATGTTTTCTTCACGAAAGTCGATGTAAATACTTGACTTCATCTATAAAGTTCACATTTACAAACCGACTGTCTTACTTTGTGCACATATCTGTCCCAGTTGACACCAAAGGTATAGTTAAGAAATTTTAGCTGATGTTATCCTGCCACCATGCTGCATACCATGCTACAAGCTAACTGCTGCATAAATTTTGGTAAAAAATATAAATTCTCTTGAGTTTTGCTTGTATTGTTGACGTTGGAAGGAGGAGCAAATTCGATTGGAAAATATTTTTCCAACTGTGAAATGGTTGTCGAATATTTTGATATAAAATTACGATCTGAGGCTGTATAACTAAGCCGCAATGAGTTTTATGCTCAACTGAGGATAATATGCTCATTTATAGTAATTAATACATCGATATCCTGAGCCAAAATCTTACAACTAGATCAAATTAATTAATGCATTACCAAAAATTCAAAGTACGAATGATTCAGTGATGCCTCATAACTCCATCTACAACTTGTCCTTAATATTTTTAATTTAGAAATACTTATATCAACGGTTCATGGTTATACTATACAAAACGGATATTCGTGAATTTTTCACAAATACAATTGTCTTTTCACGGTATTTGAAAAGTTACTCAGCGCGCAAAATGCCCTTCGCGGCCTTATTTTCGTGAATTTTAGTCACCGCTGGTCCATTTGATTGAATTTATCATCCAGAATAAGTGCATGCTTGGTATATATGTAATATCCTTATTTTGGTAATTTTATATGGACTTAGTTTGGAAAAAATGGAAGATCGCCCTAGACAGCAAAATTATATTGCAGGAAATGGAATTTAAATACCTTGGCAAGGAGCTGTCAGGATGTATGGTGATGGGGGATCAGAGGTCGGACTAAATATGGTACAAACCTTTAGGATAGCTGTTTGCTTGGATAAAACGATAAAGAAGCCAGATATATAGGTAAATAAGCAATATGTATGAGTATGTAAAGGCAAAAATGAGTTATTTCTGAGAGCCAATTGACACAGGAAGATTAAGACTACTGAAGACTAGTGAGCGCCCAGTGCTACGGAAAAATAATGGGTAAATCTTAACACCACAGAAAACTAAACAGAAATATACGACACATCTACAGAAGATAAAATATTAATGAGTGGCCTTGAATGAGTGCGAATGAGACGATGGCATATCGCATGGGTAACTAAAGAATAATAAAAGGTAGCACGTGATAAGTAACCTTAGTGTAAAACGTGTATAGGAAAACCATAAAATTATGGTGTTATATTATTTTCATCAAACTAATATAGATGTATGTGGGATAGAAAGAATGGGTAAGCTGCCTCTACCAAAAATTAAAGAATAGGTGTGATTAGCTTCTTGTTGCGTGTGCCAAAAGGCCGTCGATACAGCTTATAAATGGCGAGTCAAATTTACCTGCGGCCTTTAGTACAAGATTCGTGTTTCTTGGATAAAACGTCGGCTGTATGATGATAATCATTATCGCAGTGCAGTTGACGCTATCCACTATTTGGAAAGATGAGCTGCATGATATAGCTCTTGGTGCTGCCTTGCATATTCTGCCTTGCCACATCACCATTTTCAAGTTGCCATTACGATTGAATTTCGAGTTACGCGGAGAATAGACTCTCAAAGAGAATATCATATCACCTTCATTTTCATTATTATAAGTTGATTATGCATGTAAATACTTATAAGGGAAAGTTTCATTAAAATATAAAGTTAGATAAAGGGAGTACTCACACATATGTAGAATGTCCGACCGACCCGCTGTGAGCTGGCGCGTGCCTAGGAGATAGCCACATTTCCCTCGGTGTTTTGTTCACCTCCCATAAGCCATATTTACGAAACTCTTCTGATCTTTGATTGTCATTCGCTGTTAGTGAACTTCGTGTAACTCATTTTTACGGTATAACACGTCACTTGCAGCTTTGTGAGAGGAAACAACCATATTTTTTGCTTCAATAATCGATTTTCAGATGAATTTCCGCCTCGAAGTTTCAATCCCCTCTACCTATTCTAGTCTCCTTTCCTGGGTTTTTAGCCATTTAGTCGGCAGAGTCTATTTTTATTATCGCGATCGACCACATAGAGGTCTGGACCTGACAGCTATTTTAGGTTTTGGTTTTTTGACACCCTCGCTTAAAATGAACATTTGGCTGCGAGAAGCTGAGGCCCAGGAGGTATAATGGGAGAAGCTTTTGTTCTCTTAAGTAGAGTGTCTAGTGGAAATTGAAGAACATTTTTCTATCTTAGGATGTCGAATTTATCAGGCAGGTACGTCAAAGGTACAAAGGATAAAATCTAACTACCCTTGAATTACTCCTGATGTCATAGGTCCGTTAGCTGAGGTTCTCAATATATGGGTGAACGAAAGAATTGTTAGGATCAGCTGGGTAGCCGTATTGACAAACATGGAGTTGATAGTTATAATAGAAGAGAGAAATCAACTGTTCTTGGAGATGGAAACGTTACTATAAAGATGGATATAGAATTTATTTATATGTATCATCATCATTGGTCGTTCAACCCTAAGATTGGTTGAATACAGCCCTCCGCCATTCCCTAACTAATGCTTAATTATCTTACCTCCTGGTATCTCTTCCAATGTATATACTTTCATCTTTATTTGATCCATGAACTTATTCCTCAGCCTTCCTATGGGGACTTTTTCCTCTATTTTTACCTTCAAATTTATGTGTAATAGAATGCTAAATGACTTGCTAAAGGGGAGAATGTTCGTCAATGTAGGGAACATCTGAGGAAGAAGGTAAATAGTTCTTTGAAATGGCTTAGAGTTAGACAGAAAGCTCAAGGAGGCTGAGATAAAATTAATATTTGCCCCGAAATTTCAACATCAATTCATAGTTATATAGTCAGAAGTAGGGAGCCTTTAATGTGACCGCGACATTGAGTAGTCATGAAAAAAAGTATTCATGAAAACTAAGTATTAATAATCAAAACGTTGAAAAATGTATTACTCTTCCACAGACGCTGAGATGGGGTGTATCATGGAATACTCGCAAGGTTGCAGGTTGCAGCGGGTTGGATCGTGTCAGCACTTAGTAATCCGCAGTCTTCCAAAGGGGGGTTGGGAGGTGTAGTGTCTGGCGGGAGGCGCCAGGGATGGCGAGGGGTGGGGGAGATTGAGGAAGCGAGGGCGTAGTCGTGAAAGGATGATGACGCCAGGTTTGCTCCGTATCCTTGCCCCAAGTGCCGCGACAAAACGAAGAATGCGATGGGAGAAGGCGTCGCAGGAGTAAGATGTGGCGAGGAATGAATGTGAGGGAGATGGGACAGATATGTGAGAGACTGAGAGTGAAGAGAGAATCTCAGGAATCTAAGATGTTGAAAATTCAGCTCTCTATTTTGGACCTTGAATAAAAATGGAAATGGTAGACCTCGAAAGACAGGCTTTGCGTCGTGGACTCGCATTCGTAATTACCATGAGGAGTTAGTCTGGAGTGAGAGGGATGGTAAAAATACTGTGATAATAGACGCAGAGTTTAGAAGAAACTTCAAAGCATACGTGGCATAGATTCATTATTGAAAATGGGAGTGGTTAATGTCATTTAGTGGTTTATATATTTTACAATGATTGGAGGTGAAGTGGTGGTTTATCGTGAAATTTTCACGCAATTCAATAAATATTGATTTGTATTATTAAAATAGAATTAAATTTCTAAAAGCTGTTTTCTAAAATCTTGTAATCACATTTTTTGTGGCACGTATGAAAGTATACCTCCACCTCCGAGAGTCGCAGAGAAAGTGGTTAAATTTAGCTAGGATCCGGATGTCCTAGTTAATAAAAATCGCAAATTGTGTGTTTGTATTATCCAGAGGCGATGAAAATTTGGTTTAAAGCTTAAACATAGAATTCTAATTTTCTTCAAAAAAATATAAGCGGTCAGGGTTGATAAATGTTGTAGTTGAGAAAAACTGCATCATGGATTGCAACCTCGGGAGTGCGAAGAGGAGTAAGAAGAAGGAAGAAAAGAGAAGAGGAAAATTGAGGGGGGAAAAGGGAAAGCGAGGAAGAGGGTGGAAAGGGGAGGAAAAAACAAGAGAGGGTATGAGAGCGCGCCAGTATCCCTCTCCTTTCCTTGGGGGAGGGTGAGAGAAGGGTTTTCGGGGGAGGGAATTCCGAGGGGTCACGTGACGGGAGCCGCCATCATCGATCCGTGCAGGCCCGCCAACCTGACAGTTTTCGGACTCCCTGCCCGCACATTCCCTCCTCGGCGTGTTTCGCGAAGAAACCTCGTAAAGGCCTCGCCAAACCATCCACCCACCCACCCACACTCCTTCCAGAGCCTCAAGTCTGCGCACACCCCCTTCCGCTCCCACCTAATCCCTCACGCTCAGACCTCCCTCTACTTTTTTACGCTTAACTTTTCCTTCCTCATTCATCCCCGAAAATTCTCTCTCTCTCTCTCTCTCTGTCGCCACCCGCCCGTCTAAAGCTTTTTTACACATGTTTATTCTCCCGTCTTCCTCGGCCCCACTCGGGAGCGATCCTCTCCTCCGCTACTGCCCCCGCCCTGTCCCGTCCCGCCCCCTTTGCCACTCCCGCACGCACTTTGTATCAGTCCATCCCCACTTTTTCCCATTCCTTAACTCCTTTCTGCTCCCGAGTCTCCGTCTCTGTTTGATCTCGCGACCGACCCGTCGCCAGTCAGCCCGAGGATAAACGTGTAAATGCCTTTCTTGTTAGCGGTTGGTTCCTTTGACGGAGTGAGCGAATGAGATGGGCGCATGTGTAGTCGGGTGCACACAATCTCTTCGCGATGAGCGCCTTCGCGGTTCTCGTCGCGTCCAGCCGCGTCTTTCATCACTTCTCTTCATTGCTCTGCCTTCCCTCCTTATTCCACCCTGATGTATCACGGGCACTTAAAATATCACCTGTTTGCAAAATGTGCCAACTATATGAGATTTTTACCTTCTCTCTTTTGAAAACGAAGGTAAAATTGTGGCTTGTTTTCTAATTTAGGGGCTAAATTTAGCGTAAAAAAAGTGTGATAGTGTCTACTTCTTAGGCACCTACTCAGAAAATCATCAAGTTTTGATTTGGTTGTTAATTATTATGAGTTTACCATTTTTTCCACTTATTTGGACAATCATTGCGTATTCATCACTTAACTTATTTTGAATTTAATTTATATGCCACCTTTCATCATGGTTCCCTCCTTACCCTAATCTGCCATGTGTCGGGCCCTTGAGGAATTACGCATTTAAAAAACTTCTTCTTCTTGCTTTGTGTTTAGGCTGCTGCCTGTTTATTCCAAGCTTAGAATAAAACTCTCCAACTTTTTGAAGGGCTTCGTCACTCTCTTTTCTACTGGTCACTTTGGTGTCTAGCGATTCTTACAATTCAACTGTCACCCATTCTTTTGATATGATTTATCCATTCCTGTCGTTTTTTCGGCGTCCACTCATTTATCGGTTGTTGTGTCTGTAGTTGTTCTCTTATATGTTTGCTGCGTACTCTATCCTATAACATTTTCCCAAGAATCTTCCTCAGCGTTCACATCTCCTCTGTTTCTAGAATTTTTTTTGCTCGTTTCCGCCAGTGTCTCGGCTGCATACGTGATAATTGGTCTCACAATTGATTTAAGTATTCTTTTTTTCCCTACCTTGTTTAAATATTTGTTCTTCCAAATGATACCATTTCGTATATCCGATACTTCAGTTGCTTTTAATACTTGATGTATCACCTGATTTTGAATCATTTCATTTCTTTTGTTATTTATTCCGAGGTACTTGAAGATGGATACTTGTCTGATAAAATCATTGTAGACTTTCAACTTACATGTTGCAGGTTCTCTTCTAATCGTCAAGTATTTAGTCTTTTTTCTGATATTTTTAGTATTACTTTTCCTGAAGGCCTGCGTCAATTTCATCGGCTGTCTTTGCAATAGGTTTTCTGTTTCTACAATCAAGACCGAATCGTCAGAATGACAAACTATGTAGATATCTGCAGCTTGCATCCTCTTTCAGTTTTCACCTCTCTGATTACCTCACCCATAACTGAATTATAAAGTAGTAGTTGCAGACTTAGTGAGTTCACTTGTTTTATCCCGTTGAAATATATCAAATACAGCCTTCTCTTTGCCGTGCATTGAGTCGTGACTTATTTCATAACTCTTAGGACCTAAATCTAATACCATAAGTAGATTGGAATCTATCCGTCTAACATAACTTCTTAAGCCTCTTCTAGAAAACCTAAATCTTATTATTTTGAATTTTTTAGTAATATGAAGTTGCCAATTCGTAATCAGACAGAAAATATTGGTATTTGATTCAAGTAGATTTAGAGTAAATAAGCGATTTATACTTTCATTTCAATACTAAATGAAATGAAGGAAAAAAGAAAATTATGGCAATCGATCGTTGACAGAAGAGTTCAACTTATAGGGCATATAATGAGACAGGGGGGGATCCTATTGACAATCCTAGAGGGACATGTTAATGGAAAAAGGCCCAGAGGAAGACTATGGCTCCAATTTATAGACCAGATAATGAAGGATGTCGGATGTAAGAGCTGCGAGCAAATGAAAAGGAAGGTGGGAAGACGTGAGGAATGTAGAGTGCCAACCAGTCAAGCTGCTGCCAACCAATCTTCGGATTGACTATCAGAGGAGGAGGAAGCAATTCATAACTTTTATAATATTTGTTTCTCTACTAATTCTCTTTTTAAGAAGTTTGTGGATTTTTTTATTCTTAGAAAGGCTCAAGATAAATAATTCTTCGATCTAGTTAGGTCTCATCCCAAGTACGCCTCATACACTTAGGGTTCTAAATAGTTGCGGCGCTCCGCGGCGGACTCAGCAGGTGAAATAAAAAAAATAAGTTTATTGAAGGTGGTTCGGGTTTCCCACACGGATAAACTCTCCATCCCTGCCAACGTTTCGATGCGATTGTCGTCCATCGTCATCAGGGTAAGTAGCGCAATGCACTGGTCCGGAATATATACGCTTGGCTTAAGGTTAGGCGTCGTGTGATTGGTCCGCTTATTCCCGCCTTTTTCCTCCGGCCTCTCGAATGCTTCTCAGCGCTGGTGTCCAGGAATTACTGAGAGTGTGTCCAACGTCACGATTCATGGTTGTGTTTCCCATCCGGATTTCGATCGCTTCCCTGGTCAGTCTTTCCCGGAACCTGTCCACGCGAACAGATAACCTTTGTCTTCTCTTAGCGAACAGGATGGTCCCGGGAAACGCTCGGGCCCAGCGAATTTTTCAGGTTGACCTAGCCTGAAGTGCCGCTGGTGATCCTTGACCCTTGTGGCTATTGTCCAGCCCGCCTCTCCCACGTACACCTGGCCAAATTCACGTGGTACCTTGTAAACTCTAGGTGTCCCTTGAAGAGGCCCCAGGGGTCCTTTTCGTAATCAGTTACTCTAATTTTAAAAACTTTTTACGCGCGTAAAAGCGTAACGTGTAAAAGTTTTCAAAAAAAATTTTTTTTTTTACTTTTACGCATAATATATTAAATACAGTTTGATACATTAAATAAAACTTTGCTTCGTAATAAGCCGCCTGAACGGAATATAACAGCCAATGGAAGGACCAGGTTGATAAACTTTTGAGACTCGTATGTATCATAATAGGCTAAATCAATTTTTAAAATCAGGTCACGCGAGTTTCATAGTGACATGCAGAATATTAATTTTACCCAGGACTAAATCTGTTGAGGCAATATGAGTGACAAAATATGCGATAAACACTGAAAAACTGTCTTGTTTATAAACTGATTTCACTGATATGAGTAGGAAATGAAATGGTACATGTCAGTTGACTTATGGCGAAGACAATCACTCATTCTCTTTTCATTATTTCACTTTTAACCGAAGGAAATGAGAATTGATGGCGTCTGGTATTTTCTATCACGGAAGAATCGGAGCATAACTTTTTTTATTGATGGATAACACGAATTCCATTTTATACAAAAGATTCATATAAAGGTTCAACGTGATTTTCTTTGTCAGTAGTAGCATGCTGTACAAGCGTTCACTGTTAGATGAATGGAAGGTATGCATGCATTTATTGACGAAAATGTTTTGATTTCCCATGGGTACGTCCTAGTTCCTCTTTATGTAGTCGAAATGACTGAGGAGACAACAAATAAAATTCATAGTAGTATAAATTAATTGTAAACTACATTGAATTCTAGGTGTATTGGAAGTCAGATATTGGGTCCCCTTAATTTAGATAATTTTGCTTTTTTCGATGAATTTATTAGACTACAGATTTTATTTGTCTCTTGCTGAATAAGTACCACTATTAAATAAGATATTAGATTTCACTTTGAAATTAAAATAAAAGTTAGTAGCTATAATCTGGGACAAATTAGGAGTACCATATGCTTGAGATTTTCGTATTGATTTTGGTATTACTACTCATAAAAAGCGAAACAAGGTTCAAACTGAAGGAAATGACACGTCTAAACTTTACACTTTTATTTTAAAATCATATTTTCTGCAAAAAATATAACTAGAGGAACTAAAAAATGAAGTTACGGGCATCCATTCCCTTTTGTCAAATTTTCGCAGCAGCTCAACATACCTCTGCAAGCGAAAGCCCTGGACACTGAGTGACGCGAAGCCACAAATAATTTTCAACGGAGGAATATTTGAGTTTTTTCCGGGTAGCTACCTCAACCAGCTTTCACAGTACAGCAGTGCGTACACTTTCCGCTTCACCTGTACTAATTCCACTCTTCGAACGCCTATCACTGTCTTTTTTCTCATTTTTCCACTGCTTTCTCGGCGCGTATTTTGTGGTGGATCAAGGTGTAAAGAAATCAAATTCGTCGACCTCTTTTATTTTCTGCGTGGCCCTCGAGAACCAATTTTCCATCCTGCTTACCTTGCGCGTTAAAAGCGCTGGCGAGATTGAAATTCTGTGTCGAAATGAATGTTGAATAATCTTGTTTGCCATATCTCAGCTTCACCGAATTTTTATCCTATGCGTCGCAACCCGCAGGGTATTACGAAGTCAGCGTTAGTTGGGGTGAGTTTAAAGAAGGGTAGGGCTGTTTTCGTCGAGTGATACGACTGAAATATTTAATTTACTCATGTTATGCCACGGCCATTGAGATTTTTTTCACCCTGATCGCGGTCATGTAAACAATTTTAACCCTTAGAGTGCCAGGGAGCGCTATCGCAATCCTCCTGCCTCTCGCGAAAAGTGCCAGGAGCGCGATAGCGCTCCTCCTGCAATGTCACTCTTAGATACTAGTATGTCACTGATTGTTCACAGATGGCACCTAAATGCAGATTACTTATGAAGCTTTAAGCAAAAATGCCTCGGCAATTTTAGCATAGTACCTAGAAAATCGGTTGACACTCAAAGGGTTAATATCCATGAACTTTTTTTTTGCACTGTGTTCGTTATATAGTGTGCGCGAATTTTATTTCCATTCGATAAATATTAAAACGTTATGGCAAATAACTACGGATTTTGATACTAAAAATTATATCATCCCTCGGAATGGAAGTATTGGGCCACATAAAATATTAATTAATGTATATTTAGTCATTATCATTGCAGTCCTTCATCAAAATCAGTTATTAAAATTACCATATCCTGTCATCCATGTATATCATATTTGTGAAAAAAGTGTTCCCTTTGTCTAAACATACATAAAATAGCTTTCGTACTCTAAGATAAATTTATAAAACATTCTCTACGTATTTTTTTCTCGATTTTTTCAAACATCCTAGCCGTCCACAATTATTTGTGACTATCACGTGGAGTTATTAGAATGGCTCTTCATCTTAGAAGGTGAGAACGCACTCCTAACACAAATACTGACTATCTCTGATTTTCTGTATGTAAGGTCGGCGTGCAAAAAAGTTTCGACACTGTTAATTTCCATCTGAAGTTTTTCAAGCCCATTTGGGTCAATTAAACGCGACATTTGTTTTCCATCGCGCGTCAATTCCGGTTGAGAGCCAAACTGATTCCGCGGCAGGAAATCACAACAAGGTGATGTAGAATTGAAAGCGCTCGTCCGCCATCGACGCAGCGGGCAATTACGCTCACCGCTGACATCCTAAAATGTGGATTGAATGCAAGCGGGGATCTGTGTGTGTGAGAAATTGGACTGCGCCTCCCCACGCTTTTCTGTTGCAAAATAATGGAGCCTATCTCCGGGTTTTTTTTCCGCGGTCATCTATGAATGTACTCCCATTTTTAAAAAATCGATAATTTTTCTCGATCGAGTTATTGTAGAGACCTGAGCGCTAGCTTCCCATCCCAATGCTTTGGTTTCGAATCTCGGCTGTCAAGAAAATATTTCCTGTGGAATATAGATACTTATTTGAGTGTCTTAAGCAGTGTATTTTTATTTTTCTCCTCTCTCTCTGAGACGTCGAACGGACAACTTTTGAGGCAGGGTTTCCCTTTACTATTTCTCCATTCCTAAAATACGCCTTCATCTGCTGGAATTCACAGTTAGAATCATTGAGCGACCTTTCATTCCTAGAAAAACTTATGAATTTTTCAAGAAATATGATGTCAGAGTAAAGGTTGAAATGCTAACCTTCTATTCCCTGGGTCTGAGTGAATAAATCTGATACTATACTTCCCGCGTCATTGAACCAACTTTTTGAAACATGTGATTCGGCTGTCTCACTAGAGTCAAGCACTAACTGTCATGAGGTTACTCATACCTGGTGATGGCTGCTTGTCAGTCGGAACACAAATTTGGTTCAACAAAGAGGACAGTATTAATGTCTCACTTCATCCATTACAATATTCTGCTCAGCAATACCTCAACTGACAGTGTTCAACTTGTCAAGGGCTTGAGTTCAAACCATGGTAAAGGCGAAGATTTTATGGGGGTATCCCGACCCCTAATTCGTGTGTAATATTGAATATAACTAGGCCTCTGTAGCACCTTTGACGAAAGTTGGCTGATGCCGACGCTGGGTCACTCTCCGATCTTTTCCTCACAAATCTTTTCCTTTTCGCGGATCGACATGCGTCATTAACGGTACAATTTACCCCATTGCCCGCTATCGGTCACATCTCAAAACACTAAACGTCTTTAGCTTTTCTAAATCAAATCAGCCACGACTGTCATTTTACTCATATTCTAGTGGTGCCCACCACTTTTTTCATCCTCAATTAGTATTGAGGGTGTCCTAGTTAGACAGGGTGCCATTTCGGTGAAATAAACGCTTAAATTGCATAAAATCCGTTTCAAAAGCAGTATGTTACTTTTTTAAGATTATGATAAAGTAGGCGCGTTATCCATAATTGATCGTAAAAATGGAAACTGAGCGTATTCTTGGAGACAAGTTTACATCATGTAGGTATGATCACGTGGAATAATGCACTGTTCAAAGCGAGATCATATAACTGCGGTGGATCAACACAAAAGCCTGAATATCTGTTGCTAGAAATATTCAAACTAACATACAATGCATAATATCATAATAGCATTTCGAATGAATAATTTGATTTCATATCCGATTAATGTGGACATAGGCATTGTATGTAATGAGATATAATGCATTCCTTGTAATTGAGTGGAATATAATTTTCTGGGAAAAGAAAATATTGCACGTGTTGAAAATGAGATGCTGGAATAAATCAGTAAAACTTGTATCATGAAACCCATCGAGAGTACTTTTATAGGATTGTTTTTACTTCTTAGATAGAAATGGTCAGAAATAATTTATCTCTGGTGTTTATTTTGTGGAACCCATGAAATGAGTCAGTTTCATGTGAGCAAAAATTGGAAATGACGATTTTCTTTCTCTATGAGGCTGGAAATAAGGGCAATAACCCCGTTGAGGGATACTAGTTGGAGAGCAAATAAATAGTGATGCACTTCTGCAATTATGTTACTTAGAAATCATTTGTAGGCGAGGTATGGATCGTGGAATTTTTATGTAGAAAGCACTTTCCTATTATTCACCGGATTGGTGCATCCCAGTTTTTAAGTTTTCTTATCATCATCAGGATGAAAAAATCGTGATCCATGAGGATAAAGATAGTGGTTGATATTTAATAAAGGAATGATACCAGGTATAATGATATACTCATTTGTGCTACGTCTGTAAACCCGCAGCTGTTGACACCTCCATCTACTTATCCAAGTATCAAGGGCATATCCAGGAATGGCAATTAATTATTTAGGATTAGAAATATCTAGACATCAGTATCTTTAAAATAAATTTTAAGATGTCAACTTTTACTAAAACCACTCGATTTATTAAAACAACGACCCAGGTTTCGATGTGCATTCACATCATCTTCAGGTAAATGGAGGCCGATGTGCAGGCCTTATATAGTAAACATTACCAGGTGGGGAAAGGGGGGGAAAGAACAATGGAGGAAGAGGGTGGTCACGGGAGGGTAGGGAGGGGGGCTAGGAGGACGAAGTGGAGGGGATTAAAGCTTTGAGGATGTGGGAATAGGCAGGGAGCATACATTCATTAACAAGAAATTTATCACAGAAGCTTGGTTTTTAAAAATTTCTAGTTGTTCTAAAGCATTCAGCTTACGTCTGTCAGTTGTCTGCGAACCCTCCCGTCCGCCTTGGAGCCGTCGCCAATTCCTATTTCAGTCCGTTACGAAGGCCTTTAACGACGGACCTGAATACATATCCTCCCAAACTCTCGCGAGTTTGGAATCTCCTCGGAGAGGAGTCCATGCCTACCTGTCCATGCATTCCGTATACTTACCGCAGACGATGGTACGAAGTTCGGACTCTCGTTCAAGAGCCTTTCCTGTGCTAGATGCGGTCGTCGAGGTTCGTGAGGCCTGTCCCATTTTTCTTTTGTACATTCCGGGCATCTAAGGACCCTCCTTGCCGGGGCTCGGCGTCTAATTGTGGAACATTATAGTGGACTCCTGGGTTGAGAGGGATGGGGGTGATAAATTGGGGAGTTGGGGGGGGGGGGTAGCGAGACTAGTGTGAGAGGGAAAGGAAGGGTTGTGTACTCGGAATGCGCAGGATAGAAGGGTCGAACGCGTAGCTCATTTTCCTCTTCTAAAGCCTTTGGTACAATTCCAATCTCAAACGAATCGAATCCTTCCCTTTGCGTTGGGAGTTTTTTTCTACATTCGCAAAATGAGATTCGAGTTAATCTAAATAACAAGCAAATGGAGAGAGTGCTGCGCATTTAAATACAAGCATTGGGTTTTACTGGTACAATTTTAGCTGCTTAATCGCGGCAATTTTAAACAAATGCTGTGCTAAGAATTAATTTTTTGCTGTCTGTGCATTTTGGTTTGTTGAAAAATAAATAGAAATTTGGAGAGGATTAATTCCCTCTTGAAAATCTGGAGCTCAGCGACATTAGGTAGTTCTCAGAAATTTTTGAGTGGACGCCTCTATGGCTAATCAGAGACTGGAACTCTCAATAATTTATTATTGTATAAATCACTTGATTTATTTTTTTCATTTTATTGAATTTATGATACCTATTGACGCAAAACTTGTGGATATATTTCTGCATGCAAATGTAAAACAGGAAAATTATGGAAAGGGACCATCTGTTTCTGTTTTGATGCATCAAATTAAACAGCTCTCAGATTCCTACATTAATGAATTGAATTTTCCTTAAGTTATGGTGCACTTTTCGATAACAAGCAGTTAATGCAATTTATATTTAAATTTTTGGTGGCACTTTTCATCAGAAATTGATATCGGGAAAGATACGAACGATTTTCCACTTTTGTTCCCTCAAATAATGTTTGTATGATAATAAATGTTCAAATGAGGTTGTTTGTCTTCTCACAGATGAACATAGGAATTTAGAGTGAATTTTGAATATAAGTTACCACTTCTTGGAGAACGAGAGTGAATTACTTGTGCCAGATAACCTCACACGATCTTGGCGGTTGAACATTTCCATTTTGGCGCCTGTGCAGTACATTTAGAAATTTGTTTGCCAGAGGTGGTTATCGGCGAAAGCTTCTAACACAATACTCTTTATCTCTCATATACAACATTAGGCATACTTAAATCACAAGGCCTAGATTTTAATTTCAAGAAAACTTGTAGTTTTTTGTAATCGAAGGAGTGAGCGACTGTGCAAGAACATTATGACGATGATAACAAATTCATGAAAGGAGTTTTTTTGGATAAGAAAATATTTCCGAATCAGTAGCTATTCATGGTTCCCGTCGGGGATATGAGTCCCCAGGTAAAATGTGAATGCATCGTCAGGAACTTCAGGAAGGAAATTTTATATGATATTTGAAGCGGTATGAGAGGGTTTTATGCGAGATCGGAGCGGCTTACTCCAGGGTGCGGACCAAGGAATGGGGACGGAAAGGAGCGATGCAATGCCTTCACCATGAATTCGAAGGCCTGAGAAAGGAAGAAAGAAGAGCCGACTTAAAAAAAGCCATCGCAAGGACAATATGTGACCTATAAAATGTAGGCTTTTTCGTGCTTAGACGAAGGGTACCGTAAACGACTTGAGAAAAATTGAGGGATTATGTAGAGAGTCTAACACAAAAACCAACTACCGATCCAAATAAAGCAACAGTTAAGAAAAAGAAGACAAAAAAATCATTAAAAACTACCGGAATATAGAAGTAGATCCCCTCGTGGTCCTGCAAATATATTATTACAGTAAATATGTGTTCATACTTCTTGTCTCGTTCAATAATTCGAAAATTATTATTAATTTTTAAGCGTTGGCAAGGTGCATCTCTTTTATTTTCGTTGCCTCAATAAAGTTTCGAAATAGATTGCATTATATTGCTTTCGTTTGAATAAATTTTAGTTTTTAGCGCTTTCAAAACACTGTATATTTCCATTCCAAATTTTTAGCTGTGGTATTGCTGGATTTATCTCTACCCTTTCTCTTATCCCAGTTCCAATATGATAGGCAGAAAATATGATACTTAGATACTCAAGTAAAGCGTATCTTTATTAAGTGATTAGACGAAATGCTCGTCTTGGAAATCATTTAGCTGACATTTCTGTCGAGGGATGAACGGGTGTTGTCTGCAGCCGAAGACTCCGAGGAGCGAAGATAGAGGTTTGCGTAGATGAGGGAAAAATCACTTGGGATTAAGTCAGCCTCACAACATTCTTAGAGAAAAAATCCTTATCGCAGCGGGACGGAGGCCATTCTCTGTGTCAAGAGGGACCTATCACGCGGACTTCAGCAGATGAGTCTTGTTGGTTAGGAAATGCCGAGAGTCTTAGTTTTGGAAAAGATGCTAATATTCTGCGTTTCTGAGTATTTTTAATAAAAGGAGGATAAAATCTAGTTGGAATACAAAGAGCTTTATCGGATAACAAAGTTTATTTCATTAAGGTCACACTAACATAGATCTATTCGCTCGTCATCTCCATGCATAGTTTCTTTGAGCAGGAAGACTTTTCTAAAAATTTTCCTTTTTCTAGGAATTGGGGACGGAAAATATCTATTGATCTTTATCTTCGGTAGTAATCATTTTAGCATTTGCTTGAAAGCTCTTCTTAAAGTGAAAATTTCTTCCTCTTCAAAGAGTTCCATTTTGGAAAGAAAATGCTCCTTTCAGTAGGTTGCGTTTTCAATTTGACCTCTCCTTACCTCTAATTTCTTTCATCATTTTGCCAGTGATTCAGACTTCAGTCTACATGCTCTCCTCCACGTTACTTTGTATTACATTCTTTTGTAAGTTCCAAATTTATCCAAGGATGCTGATTTTCTGTGTGAATTTGCTCTATAAAGAGTGATACTGTTATATTTTTATTGCTGATAAAGTTATTTCAAACTGAAAGCTTCTTTAAGATGAGGAGGCATAAGTTATTTTCTACAGAGGCATGTGAGTTGCTTGTGAAGTGACTACCCTGGGAAGACAAATATTCCTCTTCTTAGTAGTTACATAAACTTAGGCAACAATGTTACTGTAGTTTGAGTCTTTAATACAGTTCTAAGTAGCTAAGATACGGTGAATATAGACGTTAAAGGGACATACGAGTAATGGTGATAACTAATAAAACCTTTAAATTTTTCGAAGGAAAGATATTTCTGTTGCATTAAAATTTTGAAATGGTTGTGGTGCGACTAAAATGTCATTATAAAATGCTATATTGGGTCCAGATTTCATTTTAATTTGATCTAAGGATGCATTTTGTTGATGAGTTTGGTTATTTTCTGGCCGATGCACGGACTAACTCTTGGGCAAAACTGATGACCGAGTCACTACTGAACAAGAATAAGAAAATCTACTAGCTTTCTTCTTGGCCAGTTTGATCAAAACTTCTAGCGCAGAAACTATATCGCAGCATCTATTGTTGTACAAAATACTTTAGACCCTTCCTAAGAATCCCCCGCTCCGAAGTCCAAACCAAAAATTGTTAGCATAAGCTAAAATCCTGTTTCCGCCAATTTCGTTTGGTATAGATGTTCATCTCCATATTTTCAAGATTTGTTTTTAGTGCAGCTGGTCAGTAAGGGTACATCTGAAGCCTGTTTTAGCTTCAGTCTTCTTTTTACATAAAATATTGATATTAATATTTGAGGTATGTTTCTATAAGGATATGTTTGCTGTTGATCATGTTATTTCATTGAATAAAATTAGGAAAAAATGTAAAATTTACGTTGGCTCGTAATAAATAATTACATATTCTCTTCAGCAGCATTTTAAAAGTCTCTTTTTCCAATGAAAATATAATAACAGCCCTGAAAATTGTCATATCGTCTCCCTTATTATTACGAACTAAAAAGGGAGGGAGGTGAATGTTTCCTAATCGAGAAGAATAATCTCACATCTACCAACATGAGAAGGAAAATTGAACGCCGTTGCCGGACACGACAACTTCCAACCTTATTCGCGTTCGTCCACGTGTCCACCCAGGTGCGGCCCTCCTCCTCGGACCACGAATCCACTGACCCGACGTCGTCATGCCACACGAGCGGAAGGAGGCTCGCGGACAGCGCAGTGTGGGGGCGCGCCTTCAAGGGTGTCCGGGCCGTCAGATCGGTCGGCGGCCGGGCATCACGCGAATGCCGCCGCCGCCGCACCCCAGGGAGTCTGTGCGGGGTGTAAGGGAGGGGTGGCGTCGCGTGATGCCGAGCCGTAATTAATGGACCATCGACCGAAAGCAACGGGAAGAGAATAGAGTTGGTAGACGAAGGAGAAGAGGGGTGTATTGATGTTGATCGATGGGGGTGGGAAAAGAAGGCGCGGGGGTGGATTACTAACGGAGTCGGACGGCATAAATGAACTGTGCGATGAATATGCACGTTGAGGAGGATTCGAATTTATAATTAAACAAAGTAATTTGTACTATCAATACTTAAAGAATACATTTTGTACTTTTCCATAATTTGAAACAATTCCGTGGACTAGTACAAAATTGTATTTTTTAAGTATGGATAACATAAACTTCTTCGAAGTGAAGCCTGAATCTGTAGAGTGTAATTTTTACTACTCTAGAGTTTCTGTGGAAAAATATAAAGTATTATGTTTTATTTTGAATAGTAAGTTTCACATCTTCTACTTAGAGGAGCGAGCAGAATTTAGGTTGTTTGTAGTGCTTTTTGGCGGAAATAATGGGTCTGATATTCCAAATGTAGGGCAGGAATGTGACGTCGATAGAAACTGTAGGGGCACTGAGTTAATAGTATCACTGAAAGAATATTTGTTCAAGTGAGAAGAGACAAAGCTCTATGACTGGATAATGTACCCTGAATTACTCAAAAGTTTAGAAGAAAGTAGCTGAAGTAAATTAATGGGCTTATTCAGAGGATGTACGAGGAAGTAGTTGGGCCTAAAGATTTCGTTATTTCTGATTCCAACGCCGAGGAAGAAAGGATAAAAATTATTTGTGGACGAAAAGTTTTGCTAGCGGTAAATTTAGTGTCTGAAAGTGCTGTTTATGTTATATTTCCTAGATTTGTATTGCTATATTTAATTCAATTATTTTACAATAACACTGGGATACTAAAGGAAATTTTACCACCATTTTATTCGTACTGAAATACAACTTTTTGATTCTTATACAGTATAAGTCTTAATTAATATATAATATATTTAATTGTATAAAAATTTACAATTTTTTTCTATTCATATTTTTCTTCATTCAAAATTGCGATCTTTGGCTTCTTGCCATGCAAAAAAAAAATTCCGCGTTTTTCTTGATTTACACAGTCATCGTCTCCAACTCCTCTTCTTTTCTCCTCCTCGTTTCCTCTCGTTCTGTCCGCATTTCATTCTTCTTTTCCTTTATTCGGATTACTCAACTATCAATCTGCGACTTCATCCGACATGGTTAATGAAAATTTAGTGATTTACTCCGCCTTCAAACTTCCTAGATATATTTCTAATTCCTCTCGCTTAGTTTTTGTCTGGTCATTAATCATTTCTACTCATTTATTTCTTTTTTATATTTTTACACTCAGTTATTCTATATTTAGCACTGTCCGGTCCTTTATTACGAGTGAATTCATCGTGAGGTTGCTTTCCGATTCTCTGTAGATAATACTTGAACTATGTGTATCCTGTAGGTAATGTCGTCAGGCGTCGATTAATTTCAATCTCCAACTTCAGTCTTTGATCGATTCTTGGTAGAAACTCCCATGATAATTTTCCTTTTTCTGGTATAACTCATTTTATTAGCCAATTCTGAACTACAGTCTCTCTAATAAATTTTTATTATTTTTCAATAAAGTTATTGCTTATAATTGTACATCTCCGATCATGACTTGTCCGTGGTTTTGAGTATTATCTTCAAAAATCCTTTATGTTGAGCCAACGGCTATGCAGGTTTCGACCAGTTTGCAAGAAGGAGACCGTTTTGATCTTGATCGATGTGATGGCAGAGGAGTGGCGGATGACGACGTCGGATTTCTCCCCGGATGGAGAGTGTGGAGGGGGAACGAGGGTTTCGGGGGCGGTACCAGGGTTGGGTGGGATGACGTACTGACCGTTTGTGTGTGTGTGTGAGTGGGTGGTTGTGGGTTTTTGGCGCTCGGGTCGTATTCGGCCATCGCAGGAGGGCAGGCGGGAAGGAGAGAGCGAGGATCCCCTTCTGGATCATAGAGCGGGGCCGTTATTAACTCCCTCTATCTCGCCCCTCATCGCCCGGTGATAAATCATCTCTCAACCGGGGCCGTGTTTTCCCAAATGTGCCGCAAATATCGCTAATTGGGGGCGGCCGAAATGTGGCGTTTTGGGCCCGATAAAATTTGAGGTGAGTTTCGGCCGATGATGTAAACGTGAAGCCTTGAGGGACTAAAGTGCCTGGGAACCCCATAATCTGTAGTTAGGAGACTCATCCACTGAGCTTTTGTCCGGCAAGCCACGGGGCGTTTGCAGAATAATCGGTGAGTCAGATGAAAGCTTCGTCAAGGAAATATTTTCCGTTTGATGCTGTCCATTATCAATGAAGTTCCAAATTTTATTTTGGAGTTTTATATGGTCACTTTTATTGAAGTACACACTTTATTCTCTGATTATGATTTAATAACAGTGACATATGTGAACAACGTAGTTCTTACGTCTTCTTGTTGTTTGCCATTTTAAAGGGATCGTAACTGATTTGTACAAAATGGGACGAGGGAACGTTTGAGCAATATTGCTTCATAATAAGTGCTCAAAAGTCCAAAATCAAATTCTCAAGTAAGTGGTCAAATACAAAATAAATATACTTGACAAACGCCACAAATTCCTCATCCTTTAAAGACTCATTATTATATGCATGACTAAAATGGTTTATAAAATATTCCCAGTTATTTTTCGCCGGAAAGGTTTCTATCGCATTTAATTAATATTATTAATTTCCTGTTATCGGTAGAAAATTATCCTGGGCCACTTAATTTGATAGGGAATACTTAATACCATCAAATTGACACTTAAAACTTCGGCTACTCTCTTTGCCATTAGGCATCTTTTCCGTCAATTTTTTGGAAATGCGTAGAACCCAGAGAATGTTATCTTTTCTTAGTAAGGGCTTCGAACAGGTTCCGTGTCTCCTGACATTAGTAAAGGCACGCTATACATTTAAGAAAATCAGATACTAATGTCTCTGAGTTTTTTCCTAAAAATCCCATAATACATAAATGTTACGTGACTGATCCATCAGCAGCTGTATATTTTTCGGTCCGCAGTCCCATGGAAATCTTGCCCCTTCTCCACCCCTCTTACCTCCAACCCCCTCCGAGGACCCTGCGTGAGAGAGCAAACACCAGCGCTGGAAGTCAAATATGTGCTCGGCGGCGGGAGAGGAGGGGAGGTGGAGGAGCGGCAGAATAAAGGCGAGGAAGGGAGAGGGTGAGAGAGGGGGGGGGGTCGGAGGGCTCATTCGACCGCAGATTGGGAGAAGTGGCAGGGGTTGACAGAGAGAGTGAAGTGCAGTTTGGGAGGGGGGAGTGGGAGGGACAGGCAGAGGACAGCACCGGGTGTTTCGTTCGGCGAGAAATCAAAACTGTGGCATTGTTTTCCATTGCGACCCAAGACTCCCGCCTTCGTTCTGCTCGGCGGCCGGGCGGAATGAAGTTCGATCCATTCGACAAGTATAAGAGTATCATGGCATCTCTGAAGGTGGTTAGAGCACTTTTTGTTCATTTACAGAATCGCGCAAAACTTGGTAAAAATGTTCTCCTTTGTAATATGTGTAGATTAAAATGAAAAAAACTGTATCATAGCGCTGTGGTGTTTTCGAAAATCAGTGCAATATCAGCACTTATCCCAACGGTACATTGAGTACATTTTGTAATCATTTGCATACAAATTTACAGATTTACCTCTCAACTTGACATAATTCGAATATTTTTTATCATTGGTGCTTGCAAATATCAGAGCTTCTGCCGAGTCTAATTATCGGTTTCAAATAATTAAAGTAATTTCGTCTAAATTTCGTATACCGCACCGAAAAATCAAACCTTTTTGTGCTTTATTTGAGGAGAAAAATATACAATATATTAGTTGTATCATTTCCATTACTAACAGTATGTTTTGTTCCAACGATTAAACATAAATGAAATTCGGTGAATAGTAAGTTCGACTTGATTTAAAAAATACCATTATGTTTGCTCAATGGCCCACGATTATCGCGCTCCATCCTCCTTAGAATGACTAATTAATGAGCTGAAGAGCCCTTTCAGCGTACAAGAAGAACAGTTTTGCGCTGATAGTACACGTCATTCATCTATCTAAGCTTTGTCATTAATACAACCAGCCATGAGGTAGAGTCGTATCTTAAGTTGATTCGTCAGAAGCCACCTTTGCGGGTAATTCTGCACCCCCTGACTTTTTCTGCCTTTATAGCTATTATTTTAAATCATTATTTATTTAAAATGCATTTTTTAAAACGATCTTTGCAGAATTCTTGATTTATGCGTCATGGAAAGTAAATAAAACTCTTCTGCAGAATCGCATGAATATAATCGGCTACGCAATCAAACACATTAAATAAACTCTAAAAATTAATCTAATAAACTGAGATCGCATAGAAAGATTCGTGAGAGGAGGTCAAAATTTTGTTTTCATAATGTGATGAAACAATTTAATTTTCTTATCATGAAGTCAAATTGTCAAAATATCTTATTCAAAAGTATTAAAAACTTGATTTTTTCGCACGTGAGAGTAGACGTGATTTCAGAACTATCTATCGCATTTTAGCGGTTCATATTTCACTAATATTAACATAAGTTAATATTAGTGCGTATTATAAACGTACGTTAATATTAGTGAAATAACTGTGATTTCATATGCTTATAATCATTTATCTGACAGTTGCAAAAACCAGTACATTTGAATGCTCCATCACTTTAGTACGTTAAAGGAGTCCAATGCCTTGGATGTTCATTTAGTACTCCATAAAAGATACAAGTGATAACACTTTCAGAGATAATGCAAAAATATTATTTATGACAGAAGCTGTTCAGGAGACAAATATTTACGATGCCGCTAGATACGCTACGATGGCCGCCACCTCCCCAAAATATCAGCAAACATATCAACATGCTGTGGTAAGAATAGTCTCTCCCACAAGAATTTGGTTTAACATTACACGGTCTTTAGAATATAGTTCTTTATAAATGAATTTTTAATTTAGGAGCTTTGGAATAAATGTATGAAGTTACTAACTTATTCTAGAGAATTTGCTTTAAAATTTTAAAATAATAACGCAACATTTATCTCATCAGCCTTTGAATGGCTTTAGGTGCTCGGGTATTATTTTTACTTCCCTAATTTGGCTGCTTAGGGTTTCAAGTGAAAAAAAAATTTTCTCACGGATAACTAAGAATCAAGTAATAGATATTCACCTCCATTTATTATCATGCCAGTGCAACAAAAGTTAACAATGCTAATCAATAATAATAATCAATTTATATCATTGGCGTGTCATATGTACTCCATCTCACATTTTTGAGTTTCGAGGCCATTTGGTTTGGACTCGACTCTTTGACCTTTCCAATAACTTCATTGCGTCATAAACAAAAAAAATCTTATAAACCGTGATATCGCCCTCTCAACGAAGGTCACATTTCTAAAGAATGAGCTTGTTTCCGAATTGAGCGTGAACGTATATATTTTTATAGCCTGGTATATCAAGCTTATTTATTTTCTGCCAACAACTGTTTACGTTCTTCAAATAGTGAATAGATATTTACATAATTAGTTTTTAGGCTTGAATGGAATAGCTTCGTTTGCAAAGAATAAAAAATATTAGAATTTTTAGTTATTCTGTTTTTCCAAGCACATTATGGCGCGAGCGCTGGAACTTGTACATTGTAAAAAAGAACCCGTGGAGACGTTTTGATTGTGAAAATCTCAATTCATACCGTATGAATGACTGGATATCAAAAGTAGAATTAAATGACTGCATCAACTACGATCACTTTAAGTTTGTTCTTCTCTTAATTTCTCTATGTATTGATTCAATACAGTTCAGGATAAAAGGGTGAAAGGAGTTTGTTGCTCTTCCGTGATTTTAAGGTCATCTCCGATACACCAATTTTGGTTAATCTTGTATAACTTTCACGTTTCCTCAACAGTTGGCGATCAATTGCTGGGATAGATCAAACATTATGTTTTCCATAGCGTGTGTGTGATTAGGCTCCTTTTACTGAAAAAATTATTTTTAAATTTCTTCGTGATCTGTCTCTGCTAAAATTTGTTTAGCCTTTATACAAGGAACGTAAAACACGTGGTCTCAGTGCAATTTCTATCACGGCTTTCAGCATATTCCGCAGACTATTCACAAGCATACATGTGGGCCTATTTTAAGCCTCTAATCACAAGCCTCCGATAAATTCGTTTGAAGCCAAGTAAATTTGGTGCTTTCATACTTGGTGCACGCGCGGCGTTTCAATCACTCGCTATTTCCCCACGTGAAACCTTTGCTCTCATTCAAACTCTAATGTTGCAAGCGCGCGTGACAACTTTGTGCAACTCCATTATTTGCCCGAGATGACTTTTTTCAAACTTGACGCAAGTACTGCAGATGTCCTTTTCTGCACTATGGACGCAGCGGAGGGGAGGGGAGCTAGATGCTATTTTTTTTACTTCGAACGTCAAAATAAAAAAAAATTAAAGAGACACCGAGTTCTGAAAGGATTTATACCGGGTTAATTTCATTAGTTTCAGAGATTAATGTAGCTCGTAAAAGGGCTGGAAGGCCACGGGAAATGCAAGTGGACAGGGAACAAGGGGGTGGCTTTAGAACGGAAGCGGGGGGGTTGAGGGGGTAAACGAAGGGATATCGAGGGGTAGGGATGGAGGGGGGCGTGGCCCCGTGAGAGGATTAATTTCCGCCGAAAGCCCGCGCGGGCAACAACGGGGACACGGACACCGCTGGTGGTGGTCGGTTCTTTTTCAGCGGCAAGTGACGTGATTGAGCGATGGCGGAATTCCATCGATCTCGGCCAACGCTACGGTACACTTACACACTCACATATATATGTACACACACACATAAACACGTTCCATCTACGCCCGCAGCCTTCTCGCTTCGGGCAGGGATCGTGGGAATGCGTGGTCTGCTTCGCGATTTTCATTCCCTTTTGCTCTAGGGCACACGCTCGCTCCCTTCTCTCAGGGTACTCTGGACATTTTGGTTGCGCTAGGAAGCCCACAGGAACTCTTCCTGGAAAACGCATCGCACTAATATGGGAGAGGACGCAAGGAAAATGGAGGGGAATCGGATTATGGGATTTCGGTCCGTAGCGAAATGCGTCGCACGCATGTGATACCATACCTGCATTGACAACGTGTCGCGGTTGTTTACCGTTTTCGGTATTTTTTAAATGTGACTAATATTTTTAGATGAGATTTTGATTTATCTACGTCCACATCGCGACCTTCTCGTCAAATATTATGTGAGGCTAAGTAGTTTCTCCGTATAATGGTTGTTTGCTCTCTAATCGCGTGAATATGTAGCATGAATGAATATTTAATAAAACTCAATTGAGGCATTTTTTATCCCTTCTATATATGTTATACCATCATCATTACTTATGAACACTGAAAATTAATCGAGCATAAACTACGGTAAGGGTGATTTCTATGAGCTCATATTAGATAGAGATATTGAAAAACATTACGAGAACTATTCAGTAAATATATCAATGAAACGACATTGTTTCGTATTCTTCTACACTAATGTTATCCGTAATTACTTGTGCAAAAAAATCGGCGTTACTCTATCTATAATCTTTTTTGTAGGTTTTGCATATTTTCTACATTTCGTTTTTCGATAGTTATTTTAGCAACGCTCAATATGTAGGAAATATAAACAAATCGCTTTTGATAATTTTCCATGGTGCAATATCGGGTTATCTGTAATTCTTGGTCCTCCTGTGAACCTTAATGGTGATCACGAATTTTTCACGGCAATTTGAGTTATGAGGATTATTAACATAAAGTTTTCATTCTTTAGAGATATAAGGCAATCATTTATTTTTAGTTTAGTTTAGTTTATCATGATCCGTACGAAATATATTACGTAGCATTTTTTTCTCCTCGGATATACCAACAAAATATTTTGAAAAAAGTCGACAACAATCACTTAACTTGAGTGCCAGATCCTTCTAATTCCGTATGAGGACCACTCTAGTTTATCTACGAGAGATTATGAGAAATCACTTTGGAAACAAGGGATGGAACCAATGAAAGTTTTTACGCAGTGTAGCATACGGTGTGATTTGGATTACTTAACCGCTAATGTATTTGGTTTTGTTTTTTGCGCTCAACCGCAATGTTTTCACAGTTGCTTTGGTAAAAACGTGAAATTTTTCATCTCGATTGGATGCTGTAAAGTAGCTTTTCTTGTTTCGGAAATTTTTATCCAAATAAATGAGAAAATTTGCAGCAGTTTACCACGGGCGTTCGCACACAACTAAGAAATCTGATTACATGCTTCGTACATTTCAAAAATGTGCAAATGACGGCCTCATGCTTCCCTGTTCTAACTTTCCACCTCCAGGACAGTATCTTCATTTCATAATGGAAGAGTAATTCCACGGAAGCCAGCTAAAAGTACCTCCTTATATTTTACAATAACTTTACGATATATAATAAACTCAAAGAAGGTACGCTGTTGGCGGCGTTAATACGCCTTCAAAGTTTTCTGCTTCCATTAGTGATGAAGCGAAGGCTCTCATTTGTGAGTGCCGTCAAAGGGAAGTGTTCCTTATCAAATGGATTCGATGAACGGGGGGAAGGTGAGTTTGTTGCGGGGCGGAAAGGAAATCGAGGGTTTATGCTTGCGAGCGAGATGCGCGATTTGCGACGCGAATTTAAATGAGACCGAGAGAAATAAAAGGGAGTGGAAGCGGGGAATGTAGGGATTGAGATATCGACCGCGACTACGGAGGGGTGGGGGCAGGGGAGGGTGATAGAGAAGATGTTGTAAAGCGAGACTTTGGATGTGGTGGGGGAGGGGGGGTGTGGGAGGGTGGCGAGGAGGAGGTGGTCGGGTAAAAGGGTGCCTGGTGGTCCTCCACGTGGAGGATGTAGAGATTAGAGAGTTCGAGGGGAATGTTTTTAGAGGCTTCTCCAACAATTTCCCTTATCAGTAATCTCGGGGGCGAGAGGGGGCGGGAGAGTGGGATGGCCGGGATGACCTTTGACATTCAACAAACTGGAAATGCCATCGGTCAAATTATCGCTCATTTGTTCATGCGACCGAATCCATCCCGCTCCCGTCCCCTCTTTCACTCTTGCCAGCCTTCTTCATTACTCCCTTCGGGGATATCCACTCCCAATTCCCACTTATTTATTGCGTGTGCGAAATTGGTATCGCGAATTTTTATCTTTAAAAATTTCTCCTCTCGGTCATTTTTCACCTCTTTTGCATGATTGAAATATATGTGCTGGCCAAACATCCCATGGCTCATGATTTGACGGTTCACAATAAAAGCTAGAGGAAGAGTAAAGATGGTCTGCGTAGGATTGATTGAAAACGTCTTTCTGAGAGGACCTAAGTGAAATAAGGTGCGGTAAAAACTTCTCATGCAGGAAATTCGTAGCTTGCCTTTTAGTAAATACATACCTGTTACTGACAACGAATATCCTCTTTTCCTTCTCACGTCAAAAATATTGTAAGCTGATAACAGCTTTAGTGCATTACATTGTGAAGGGGTGATTTTTAGTTTCTAAGAACAATTTCTTCATTCTCTGTGCTCATTAGCCCTAAAATGTTTTAGATTTTATCTCGGGAAAGCTCTCTACAGTGAGCCCTCCTGAGCTCTCATTCTTCCCTATAATCTAAAAATCTTTCCCCATTCTCCACTTTCGCCCACAATTCCCATCATCAAATCTTGTTATCCCCATCTACCAGATGGCAGCGTTTCTTTTCCTTGAATTCTGGGAAACCAGGTCCTCCAGGAACATGATTGGGTCGAGTGGAGGTGGAAATCTGGATAAATTTCCAATTTGGACGATTCGAAATGTCAAAGGTGTGCGAATGAGTGGTTCTGGGAGTGAGAATGCCGAAGAGGGAAGTGATTTGTGCATGGCGGGAGAGACACTAAAGATTACTACTCTAAATATAGAAAACAGGACCTTTGACGTGGTTTGCTTTTGAGAGGATTGTATGCCTATCATAGAACGTCAAGAATAACGTAACTGGCTGTGCACACCTGTTTGTAAATTTAAAATTATCCGTAAATCCCAAATTTGATGAAAAACCTCGAATAAGGTGTTTGCTTAATGATTAAAGTAACACTTAACTCATGCAAGTGAGAGACTGTACAAAACCATTTAGCAAAATGCGAGCATTCTGCTATGGGTATTATTAATTGTAGAATTAAATTTATACCTATATTTCTAATATACGAGTTTAATAAATATTTTCATTACTCATATTTTGCAAGTAAGATTGCTTTGGACGACTTGTAGAATTGTAGCAGTAACGAAGAGAAGGTACTATTAAAAATATAGGAATCTTTAATATTTTTATTAATATAAAAGTATAATAAAAAGTATGTGGGTAAACGATTGCATTTTTAGCCAATGCGTTCAACCACGTTCTTTTTTATCATGAAGGCTTTCGGGTTTGCTTTTTGGCCACTTTCGTGGTTACTTCGACCTGAAGAAGCGAGCTGGAACGCTCGCAAAACTTAACAAAAATGACACAATGTGGGAGCAAACCCGAAAGCCTTCATGATACAAGATAACTCCGCGGAAACTTTCATAACACGTTCTTTTTTAACAATTGTGGCTGCTTGGGATATTATGTAAATTTTTCTGCCATAAATTTTTTATTGAGGCAAGTGTAAAACACCCATCATGGAAGCAATAATAGGGAATATAGATCTTATATTTCTCAAAGCTTGCGCCGAAGTTAAAATTTTGCTTTCAAATTAAAGGCTGCATTTTTGCTATGTCTATTGGCGCGTTAGAGTATTTGTGTGGGAGGAGATGAAAACATTTCTGAGGTTTTCACAGACAAAAGTACGTAGCAACTGTTGCTAACGTGAGGATGTTTGTTTTCTTCGGCCAAAATTTCAGTCATTGCTAATAATGAAAGGACGACCGGGGCATGAAAGTTACAAAGATTAAACGGAAAATAATTAACTTTTGTTTAATTTCTTCCAGCAGAGAATTCTTAAGAGATATTGGCAGTTTTATTCCAGAGAGGGAGGGAGTGAGGAAAAAGGATGGCTTTGGAGGAATTATGAGGAAGTAGGAAGTGAAAAGGAGTCGTTTTTTGAGTGAACAACTTTTTAATTAAAATCTACTTCTTAAAAGGCTCGCATAATTTGAAAATTATTAAGAGGAACGGGGAAATGGAATGAAAATATTACGAAATGATGGACAGTGACTCCCTCCTCAAATAAGGAAAGATGGCAGGTTTAGGGTCACTCAATGATATGGCCTAGATTTTGAACGAATGTATATTCGGTTGCATTTCATATAACAGCTTTATGATTGTATTTTTTTCATGAAAATTAACTAATTTTCTCTTTGGAAGGTCATGAGTGGAAGCAGCTTTTGAAGCTTTATCTCGTATAAAATGCGCTACAAATGTCTTAATAGCTCTAGGTACACTCCGCCTCTAAAACTTATAACCAGCTGTGCTTTTAACATATTACTATTTTCAATAGTGAACAAGTAATGGCATATTAGAAGGCTTTCATTACATATAGTTTTTACGCTTTATTATTAAACATATTGTAAATAACTTTTTTATTTCTCTGCTCATTGCATTACACTAACTGAACGCTAATTACTTTTTGCAATACTCTTTAAACAATATTTTTCCAATAATTACGATTGTGTAATTTATACATCACAACCATGGGTGCAAAGGAAAACACCAAAGAGATTTGCCTTTAAAAAACATTAATTGATATTTACTTGTTTAAACGTTCGCTAAAATTCTCCTTGAATTGTTTGGTTTTTTTAACTAGCAAGCAAACCAAATCGATAATTATTATCATTATTTCGTATATATCCTTGAGCCATTGGCCCATGAGGCAATTACAAATTAACACAATGATTGAGGAAAATAATTACACAACATAATAACATTTAAAAAGAAAGAAAAAAAAGCACTTGCAAGCCAGAACATTGTGTGTGGACGGTTAACAGATGTATCTAAATAAGGTTATGCATTGAATTTCATGCCTTAAATCGTTCCAGTTCATTAGTCCACCAGAAGTATATATCTACATCTACGAAATACCGTGCAAGCCACCACTAGGGTGTGCGGTACGGAGTGATTCCACGCCAGACATGCAGCACTCATCTCAGTTCAATCAGAACCGCGCGCGTTCCCCGGAATACCAGGCACAGGCCAAAGCAGTCAGGGCAAAGGTGCGCATTCAGACCACAAACTAGGAGAGTGATACGTTGAAGAACATGCTACCATGCAGCAAACTACTCAAGATATAACTGCTGGTTAGTATTATTAATGTGACAAATAAATAGCACTACAAGGTACTAAGACATGCGGGAGTATATCATGCCGGAGATTGCATGCGAGGTTAGTATTTACAATTCATGCTAAGATATTTAGCACTACTGAAAAAACCTATTTAACCTAGTCAGTATCCTAGAACTAATCTATCACAGCTATTATGGTCCCTTATTGTGCGTGGAAAAACTGACATCTTAAATCTATCGGTTCTGCAGTCTATTTCCTTAATCTTATTCCTGTGATCGTTCCTACCATAATTGTTTGGCCCTAGCAAAATATATTCAACATCTTGCAAAAATTGACCACATCAAACTTTGGTAAAAGATTTAACTTTTATTTCTCCCTTCGGTTGGATAGAGGTTCCAACCCTAATTCCCTCAACGATTTTTTAATACTGCTATGTTTATCATAACAATTTTTCACAAATCTATCTGCCCTCCGCTGTCGGCGATCAATATCTGAAACTAGTTCTACTTCATATGGGTCCCATATACTAGCGGCGTGCTCAAAGTAGGGTCTCACGAGAGAAAAATAACATCGTTCCTTTACCTTCTCGTCAAATTTTCCTAGTATTCTTTTGATAAATCATAATTTACGACTTGCCTGTTCACAAATTTCTCATATATGCTTCCCCCACGACAAGTCCTGAGTAAGGGTTACTTCTAAGTACTTTACTGACTCTACATTTATTAGTTCGGCTTGATTAATTGTGTACGTCTCATTGGTTAAGCTACTCTTCCTCCAAAAATTCATAATAACGCACTTGTTACAATTTCATTCGAACTGCCAAGTGTTGCACCATCCGCTTATAGCTTCTAGGTCTTTCTTCAACGCAATCCTATCAGACTCTGTGTAAATATCCCTATACAACACTGCATCGTCCGCGAAAAGACGAATATATACAGAGTATTACACAATACAAAGAATAGAAAGTTCAATGGTAGAGAAATATCTAAGTACAGTGTGAAATCTTGAGAAGTTTTTTTCAATAGTTTATACGCGTAAGATCACCCTTTTGCAGTAGCTTATATACATTGTTTTAAATTGATTCAGGGTTTGGGCGTATCTTATTTTATCAGGTAGCGAATGCCAAACTCGACAGGTTGTTACTACAATGGCCATTGGGAGTTTCGGATAAGTCTAATGATTTTTTTATGATGAATTTTGCCCTCTCTGGTTTACCATAGTTTTTTTAATTTATTGGTGAAATTAAAGCCATCATTAGATTTACGTCACTTTTACCGACGGGGAATGTTGAGTCTTCGGGAATGTTTTCTTCTTTTTTAATTATTTGCTAGGATCTTACCTTTCGTACTAAGTAAATAATCGGAGTTGGGGAGTTACTTTCTTGTGCAAGCATCGGAGAGGAGTAAGAGTTTAGAGTTTTAGAGTTGGATCGAATTTTGTTACTGAAAGATCGTTTCAGCCACGTACTGTGAGCGCTCCTCTGAATTCTGGCAACCGAGACTCGCATGAATGCGGAGTAGGTTGCCTAACCAACTCCGTTGGTTAAAATTCTCAATTCAACATTTCCTCGCTTCCCATCCTCTTTTAATCGTTCGCTGCTAGCTGCCCGCTGAGTCGGCTAACTTAATTCCGCCTTTCATAGCAAAAGGTGTGTCTCTCTTCCTTTTCTAAAATGGGTCGTCCGAGAATTGCGGAGAATGGATTAAAACACAACCGAGAATTCGCCTGGGAAAAGGAATCCGTTGAGAGCTCTGGATTTTATTCTTGCTGCTCGAAGCAACGCTTTTTGGGAGTAATGGTCCTCTAAATGAAAACTTTATTTCAGCTCTGTTTTATTTTTTTCATTCGTCTACACAGCTCTCTGCCTGTAGTTGAAACTAGGTCAGAAACCTTGTGTGTTGACCTTGGGAAAGTTAAATGTTGCATTTCTATGGATTGATCACTTGCCATAGTATGGTGTATTCCATTAACGCAAGGCCTAACACTCAACCACAACAACACCTAACACTCAAAATTCAAAAACTATATTGGATGCCACCCCGCTTGGTCAGCATTATAAACCGATTTTATTCTGTGTCCCAAAACTGTTAGTAAATGCAAGTCAGCTTACAGATCTTTGAGTACCATCTAAATTCCTGCGAATAGTTTCTTCCTGATCCGACTATTGACGACGACCTGACTATCGACGATGACCTGAATAATTCCTTATTTTGTTATCGCGCTTTTTTGTTAGCTCAAATCATGAAAATTAATTTTTCTGTTTTTACAATCATTATGGCATATTGCTGTAGCAATTTTGCCAAGGTTGACCTCCACTAAGTTATATTTAGCGTTCATCTATGTAGTACACATTTTAGGATTGATGATATAAAGTTTTAATCCTTGAACTCAATAACAAAGGTATGTAGTCAGTGTGTTGCCCTGAAAATAAATTGAGCAAATATTATGTGCCACAGTTGGTGTAACATGACTGAGGTATTAAAATACAAGTCATCTTTTCACGTCAAAAGTTTATTCCTCGAAAATTTCAATTTGTATGGATTCATTAGAGACGTGAGTTCTACTTTTATGGCTCAAGATTACTTTCGTTGTCAGTATCAGTGGGGAAAAAGATGGCCTGGAAGCAAAATTACAAGATTTTTTATTTTCTCAGTACGTGCTTGTTAGAACATCCCTTCTGAAGTTTTTTGCTGGTACTCTTCCATTGCATCAGAAAGCACTCAAGCGCCAAAAATCACACTGCCTTTCAGCTATCAGTCAAGAAATTTATCTTAAGATATAATAAAATAACAGGTATACTGCGTGTCGCCTTTTTAGCTTTTACACGAATTTTGTCTTTCTGCATTTATCTTCTATTTTGTGAAATTATGTCAGTCGATAAGTATGCTAAGAATTCAAACCCTTAAATTCCTGCATCTATTCTACCCCAATTCTGCAATTATTTAGGTCCATCTAAATTTAACGTTATAGCATCTATGGGGGTGTTTCCAATCACCGTTTTCAGAGTATCCCCATTTATCTGTCACAACAACTCCGAGAGGATGTACAACCATTGCAATGACGTAGATTTTGGGAGGTTCTTGGGATCTGGGATTCGTAAAGTTTGAATTTATTTTAACAAAAGACACTCAGGTAAATTTTATCCTTGTTTTATTATGTAGAAAACAATTTAATTTCTTCTTCTTTGAAACAGCGTTTTCAATTGATATACTGTCGATTTTCAAGCATCAAATTCCGGGGTATTGTATTAATTCAGACTTAGTATTGCAAAAATCTCTGAAAATTGGCATATATCTAGTGGTCGTATTCTACTCTTAATTGCCAAAACTCAAATGTTGTTCCGGATTTTCGACGTTTTTTTACTCCCTCACCATCTAATTAGACTCAACTTCGAGCCGGAGGAACATAAGGAGACACTTTGAGATGTGACTTGAGCCCCGTCTAATGCAGGTGGACACATCAACCGCCAGATTAATATGGCCTCGCTGGCTGGGCAGATTGTTGTGGAAAAATATTTCAAATTGAATTTAGGACTAGTTGTGCTTTTTCGACATACTTTTTATATTTAAAAATGGGTAGATTATCGTTAGATATGGGCAATTATCGTTAGGTTTCTGATTCTAGAATTTTCTATATTTCAATTAAAGCCAGTAGATCCCTGGACTGTTATGCATTTCAACTATTTAGTTACCGAGTGATTGAATTACTTACCGTTGCGGTTGAATCCCTGCATATACATCAGTGAATTAAAATGGATTAGAAAAAAATTTAGTTGTAACAATAAATAGTTGTGATATTCCTGCCATAACATTCTGAGATCTAAAATAACGCAATCTTACTCGATCATAGGGTCCTCTGCTAGATGCATACATGATCCGTTTCATTGTTTCTACGAATCATAATGCCTGAAAAACCTCTTCGTTAAGTCATTTGCAAGTAAAATTACTGTGGAATAATTATTTTGTAAAATTCTACTTTTTATCTAAATGTACGCATGAAAATTTTTTTCTGTGCACATATATGCAACCATTGTCTGTAAGAAATTGATTTCTAATGCTGAAACAGCTCCACTAATTCTGTTTACGTGGGAAGCTCTTTTTATGCATAAATGAATAGCTGATTCTCTCATACTGCATAATGGACGAAGTGTTGCGTATATCTATCTAACAAGATATGAGACGTTGCAGCAATGTTAAGTAGAGATTCTACGAAACTGCCTTCCCATATTCAGTCGCACAAATCTACTTACTCTCTGCACTGTGCACAAAGGGAAGGGGGGTTGGTATATCTAGGGCTACTTATAAGACTTTAACATGCTACGAGTGCTTGTTGGGAAACTATAGCTCAACTAGCAATTTACAATTTAACGTTTTCTTTCTGCAAACAAGAACTCAGCCAAATAGAAATATTTGTATGAGGGCGAATATGCCAAATTAATACATTTTGTACATTAAGCCCTTGCAAACCTTAATTCTTATTGAACCGTAAGGAAATGAATAGATTTCATTTGTAAAGAACTTTCTGACTACTTGGGAGGCTTCGGGAGAGGATAGGTAGAACTAGGGCAGGAGATACTAATTGGGAAGCCAAGTACGCGCTGGAAGCATCGATGCAAAATATTAGAGGAAATTCAGGGACCTTTATTTGGTCTCGGAGCTCTAATTTTGGGTGGAAAGAAGCTCACTGTGACCCCATTTCCCGTATTTCCTATTTTCCTGAAAAAAAATTTGCAGCCCAAATTCCTGGGAGAGAAGTAAACCTTACGATTGAGTAGTGGCGCAATGCGTGAGTAGCAAGTGACGAGAGGGAGTTAAACTGATTTGAGCGTCAGAGCCTCTCTACGTGCCCTCTGAGTCCTCTAATTCATCTTTGGAGGGAAACCCCTTTGCCTTTATTCCAATTTTATACCAACAAGGTTGTAACTTAAATATAAATTTTAACTATTTCATCATTTATTTACAATGATTGCCTCTTACCCAGAGTTATGGAAAGAAAAGACAGTTTCATTCCTTTCTCTAGTATAAACCGATCCTTTTTTGATTTATTTGTTATTTTATCTCTACATAATTTGAAATGATATGGTTTTAATACTTCTCTGGTGGGATATATTTCATACTTTTTTAGATAATTGACTTCGTAACAAGATAAACCTTGCATTTAAGTAAAATGCTTAGGTGAATCTTTTCCGGCTCATATAACTTTTTTTAATGATATGTTATAATATGTATGTAACATCTGACATCGATTGATTCCGATAAACCATCGGCTGTGGAGTGATACTTGCTCATATTTTGGAACCATTTTGTTGGCAACAAATTTAGCTGTAACATTGTCCCTAATCGTAATAAAGAGTGTTTTTTCTCTAGATAATGAAGAAACTAGTTTATTGCGCATTATTATGACTGACTGAAGACACTATTTAATGTACTTCTATGTTTTTTGTGGTAAAAATCAGTAGTTACTCATGAATAATATTTCCTATAATATTTTACTTTTATTTCAGTTGAATAAGTACTAACGCTACTATTACGTAGGCTGTAATCGCTACTATCCATTTTAGAGATACACTTATATAATTTCAGGTACCTTTTTAATTGCATAGTCCAGTAAATCTCGTCGGATCGAGAGACCTAGATTGCAGAGCATCATCAATCCATCCAACTTACTCCGTAATGTTTAAACTAGAATCAGTTTCCACACCATCTTGGAAAATGCCCCATAGATCCTCGGAGCGAGCTGATTGAACGATTCACCGACTAAGTAGTCGAGGACTCAAATCACTCTTTCAACGAGCATCGAAGGAGTTTTGCACTCGGTTTGGATTTAAAACGGGCATTCTTGGAAGAGTAATATTCATCTATTTAGAAAAACGATCGTGGGTAGTGTGGGAATGAAAGCGTAGGAAACTGGGCGTAGTAAAGATAAACGGAAAAGACCGTCTCCCCAGAAAAATAGAACGTTCGGATGTCGCTGAGAGACTCACGATAGGAAGCGCGGGGAAGCGGCAGCTGGAGGAAAGGCCATTCCCTTCCGGTGGAAGAAAATTATTTTCTCCCCACATCATCTTCCCGCCCACCCTCGCCCACTACTTCCCGCGGCCCATAAGAGCCACCGCCCTCCTTAACGGTGACCCTTTCTTCACTCCCCACGCAAAATCATCACCAGAGGTTGTTCACCGCCTCCATCCACTCTCCTCCCGAAGCCTTTCTGCTCCACCGCATACCCCAAACACGGATGATAGTATTGGCACGGTGGCCAGAGTCTTGACTCCCCACCCCGTAGACTTCAGTTTGAACCCCAGCAGTGGTGTAGATTTTCCAGAGAAATCACTATCCCTGCCTGAAAAATCCTCCTCTGTGATTTCTCCATATGGAGAACATTAACTGCTAAAGGCTGTATTTTTAAAAAAATGTTAGTGTATTAATAATTATATTAAATTATAATATTTCCCACAAATTTACTGATCTCTTGACCGACTTCAACACTTTAGCGTTTTTATTTTGGTATAATGAACCCTTAAAAATACCTCACTCTGCCGGATAGAGCCGGGTAACCAATAACTTTGCGTGGAATATTAACACTTCTTCGATCATCAACAAGGTGAGAGGTTTGTTAGTGCAAAATACCATTCGTTGGTTGGGACTTACAGCTGCGGTCATTCTTATCGCCTTTCATTGCGGGTAACCGTCGGTTACCTTCAACTAGCTATTCCTTCATTTCTCAAGTAATCTTCCTCTCACCAAATTTGACAAACAACCAACGCCTGTGCTGTAAATGACCTTAGCTGTCGGTCGACTCCACAAATATCCACCATCCATCTACCCACCCAACGTCCACCCTTACGTCTCATCCCCACATTACTACGGTCCCTAAAATTCCAGAAATACCTCTTCCGTAGCAGAATCGACCTCCTCGAGAAACCGAACAAGCGTCGTCCTTCCTCTCTCGCCCAACTAATCTTTATTTCTCCCTTCCTTTTTGCACGTCCCTCGTTTCCCGTCGTCCCCTCTCGCCAATCGTCCGATCCACTTGGCTCTCATTACCCATGACTAATATCTCGAATTAACGCCTGCAGCCGCTTCTCACTCTGCACACAGTGCATCAGGCGAGGCCGGCACCCGAATTATCGCCACCGAACCGCCTCCTAGTTTCTTCCCCCTCCCGTCGCCGTTTTTAAGAGTAGTTTCCGATGCCCACGCTGGAGTTTGGTCGACAATTTAGCGCGACATCAGGAGTGCCCGTTTAGTGTAATTTATTATACGAAAGAAGCAACCGTGCAATGCGGCCTTTCATCGGGTAAATTGCTGGTAATTGTATGTTTGGGTAGAAGTGTACATTTTTTCATATTTATTTCTTTAACACATATCACAGGGGACATTTTGTTTTCAGATAAATCATTGTAGTTCTAATCTGATAAATTTCAATTATAGTCATTCAGTCATTGACACAGCTTTTCCTTTTGATTCTCACTTCAGTATCCCTTTTTTCAATTCATATTTTTCTGCGTGAGCGTTCATTAACTGTAAACAGAGGATATCTAATTCTTATTAAATATATTTTTGTTCTTTTCATTCAACGATATAATTTTAAACGTGATTCAGTTCGAACATAATTAGTATTTTTTCTCGCATACTTCATGGTATAATTTCAGGACGCAAGTCTATTTGGCTACTTTATATAGCTAACTGATCATGTATATCTTACATATTAAGTACTCAGACCATATGTAATTGCAAAGTAAAATTACTTTTCTGTGTCTGATGTATCGAAGTAAAGAAGTTTTTTTTTAATGAATGTTGAAACTCATCGCATCTCTACGTTTTGAATTCTTGGTGAGTGGAACACTTATTATTCATCATGAATGCTGATTACTTCCACTAGGTCCAACCTGCAGTACTAATATAAAATTGTGATTAGCGTCTGGTTCCTATAGAAATGCAAGATAGTAATCAGCAATTATTTTCACAACCAATGCATTTTCCTAAATGTGATTATGCTGCTAAATTTTGAAAAGATCTTGTGACTGAAATCATACATATTACTATTTGCATGCTAGGGTTTTATGATATCAAGAGGGCTTAAAATCCAAGGAACAGTCATTTGCACCGATCCAGGCGTAACTTTGTGGAATTCCGTAATAGGAGTGCAAATAGTAACTATGTATTCCACGTTGATTTTATTCGCTACTGCTCGGTTTTCATCGCATCACGAGATATTCAGGTCTCGCTGAAGATGACGAAACAAGGTGACCTGAAGGTGATGAAACCAGTGTCTCAGCAACTAAAATCAATGTGGAAAACAGTTACACTTCTACTCGAAATATTTCTTGATTTTATGAGTACTAAACACAAACCTTACTTGTATTGCCAATTCAATATTTGTTTCAGTCTGTTGCTTCTTGAAAGTAAGCAGATTTTTATTTTTGGATTTATTTAAGATGGTCCTTATAACCTAAGTACAGGCTACATGACTCTAACAAAATTTCATCATTTCTACAAAATTGTGCACCTACCAATGGCCGCATTGATTTTGGTATGGAAATTTTGTTTTACCAAAGGAAGTTTGATCTCATATTACTCATATATATTTGTTTTCTGAATGCAGTCATCAGATACTTGATGAAATGAGATCGTATAAATAGGCCTTACTATTTATCCTCCCTCAGTGATTATAATTGTGGCAATGCTGCTTTTTCTGATAATAATGAACAACTCGGTTGATGTATATAATTGAATGCAGTCGCGCTCAACAAGTATTTAAAGTTACTTTAAGTAACCACCCTTATCGCAGCATTAAGTGCTGACAGTTGCTAAAAAAAATTAACACAGCGTTTTAAGTCTGCTGTTTACTGAAATTTGAAACTTGACTTGTGTGGCGCCAACAAAAAGCATGTGTTTTATGGGTAAAATTTCTCCAAAATGAATGGAAGTGACTCCACACAATATCCATGTTTAAAAATGCGTCCTCAAATTTATTAACAGTCGTAAGTTTGTACAGAAGAATACATTCAAAGAGATGCAGAGTCTAGCTATGAGAAATGAATGGACATACTATTAAAATAACCCCAAGGTCAGAGGAATACGAAATGAACGGGAAAATGAGGTTGCAAAAGTGACCTGCATATTTGGTGATTCGGTGTATTTTTATTTGTGAACAAAAACACGGTGAGACATTTAGTTACCCAATGCCCCAATGCATCATCAACCATTTGGAGAAAAAAATACTTGTGTATTTTATCGTCAACAAAATGTATGTAAAGAGATTACTTACCTTTACAACATTAGTTGAAATCGTATCAATAATTTAGATGTTTCTGCATTTATAAAATATTTCATGCAAAATATATTTATAAAACATCTTATGGTATAATTACTTTCAAGGATGAATATGAATATCTAGGATATTCCTTCAAGGATTATGACTTACAAGATAGTTTATTGACATTTTATATAAAATCTGAAGATTCCTGGCATTGGAATTTATGCATGATGCAGGAATGAAAACAATCTTACAGTTAACCACGATATAAATTTTACTGCAACCCAGGTATCGATGTATTTACATGATCATCAGGTGGATCATTAGGTTGCATCATCAGGCCACCTGATGATGATGTAAAAACATCGAAACGTGGCAAAATTTATATTGTGGTAATGGCAAATGTTTTTTCATTTCTGCATCAGACATTTCATACATTTTCACTCATTCTTTTCCATAGCCCACGTAACTGTAGCCTATGTTTGGTATCCATTGGTGAATTATATGCCATATTCCTTTCAGGCGTATACAACCTCTTCATCCCAAAAAGTTCTATTTTGAGGAAAAATCCCCGTGCCTATTTTATATCCTCGAATAAGTATCATACACCCACTCCCCAGCCAATCCGTCGTTTCCCCCTCTTGCCTCTTGACCTTTGCCGTTATGAGGGAGTGACCTTTTGCGAGCCATTTGCCGCACAGTCGAGTATTTGAACTGATGTTTCAGAAGCCTAGGTATCGAAAATTATTTTAATTGAAATTTCTTGGAACAGAATATGTTTGATAGAATATAATTAACATAATATTATTGTTTTCATAATGATCTAAGAACAGTCATCAGTACATATTGTATATCTACCAACTTACTTATTCAGTTGACCGTCTAAAGAGAGTAATTCTGATTAGTAATCTATGCAGGTTATTAAATTCCTTTGATCACCATTATTTTCATATTTTTTAATGAAAAATAGGTTTTTTTGTTTGAATTTTCCTTGAAAACACCTGCAAGTGAAATGAAGAGCCGGTTGAAAAACTGGTAGAACCGAAAAGAGGTAAAAGTTAATGAAAGTTTGATACCCTTTAAACTTCCGCTCGTTAGTTTATTTCAGTGCTAATTAGTTTTCAGCGAATTGGTGGTACCTGAAAATGACGCTTGTGTGCTGGAAACTATGAAGTACCCAAATAACACGGTATAGTTTTTCGTACCATTTTATCAACTCTGATTACCTCGGAGCTAACGACAGTAGGATGATAATCTTAATCAGAGAAGTGGACACTGCATTAGATTAAAGGAAATTATTTCACTCATGAAAGAGAATAGCAACAAAAGGTCGAAGTAATGGGCTCCGTACTTGGGCAGTACTCGTCAGCTCAAAAACTTTCAGACGTGGTTTTTGGCGTAAATTGTAAGATATACTTTGAATGAAAATAATCCGATTAGACAGAACATATAGAGTTTCTCAGCTCTCAGAGGGATTAGGTTTGTAGCCCCTACCTCTACATAATACCCCGCGAGCCGCCGCATGGGCGTGTGACAGGGGGTGGTAGGTCACCAGCCGTGTAAAGAAGTAGGTTTTTGGGAGATTAAATAGTGACATGTATTATTGGAGTGTGTTTAGTGCAGCTCAATTTTTATTGTGGTTACTTATTGTGCGCGGAAAGAACGAGTTTTTGTACCTATTTGTTCGGCAGTGTATTTCTCTTATTTTGTCGCATCTGTCAGACCTAGAGAGGCAGTAGAGTCATGATAATATTCTCTGTGTCACTCTGGAAAATATCAGTTCTGAATTTCTCAAGCAACCTAAACCTAGCGTGCAGCCTCCGAGTCTCTAGGGGCTCCCACCTTAATCCCTCTAAAATTTGTGATACTCTATGTGTACGCTCATGGCAGTTTTTGGCGAAACGCGCTGCTTTCCTTTGTATTTTATTATTAGAGACTCAGAAGCTGCGCGTTACACTAATTTTGCTCGAGAACTTCAGATCAGGTGTGTTTCAGAGCGACTTAGAAAATATTATTTTGACGCCACTATACATTTCCGACAGAAGCGATAAAATATGGAAGATACATCACGGAACTGATAGTTACAAAAATTTGTTTTTTCACTCATAATAAGCGTCTATAATAAAACCGTACCACCAATTACAATACACCCATTATAAAATTTATCATTTCATCTTCCAAACCCACACCCTTTACACCTTTACCCGGCTGGTGTTCTAACACCCCCAGCCAAACGCCCTTGCGGTGGCTCGCCAGCTCGTGTAGTATGTTGATGTTGAATTATGGAATTATTACTGAAGTCGATATGAAGCACGAGACTTAAAGGGACTTTTAAAAATTATAGATATGATATTAAACAAAAGGCTAATATATTGATATTAAAAACTAACGTTTACACTCGCACTGCGGCATTGGGGGAATTACAAGCAGTGCACTTATTCCTTAATACCTCCAGCTTTATTGAGAATTTTTACGTTCAGCGATAGTTTTTTTTGTAATCATTGACTCAGAAGAGTCTGTGAATGTGGAGAGGCATTTATCTAAACCTCGATACTAGGTTACCCTTAGTGGGCTCCCGACGCGGCGGTTGCTCGCTTTTCCGCCTCCCCTTTACCTCCGAATCCTCTCATCTATCTCTTTATCTTAGCCGAGCTCCGCCGCCGCCGTAGCCATCGCTCAGGTCTCCGGGGCACATAGGGGCAAAGCTACCCCCTCGTGGATTACGTAATCAGTTCGAGAAGATTTATGTGGCTCGTTATTAAACGAGCTGCTAAAAGCCTTTCTCCACAAATATACACAGACACACACACATACTCTCCATTTTCGGTTCGCGGCCAACATTCGCCGTCGCTAGCTGCTCTGCCCAGCAGGGCTGATCCCTTTCATTCTCTTCCCACCGACGTGGGGCCGTTGACCGCCATTGCCTTAAGAGTTCTCACCTATTAGTTCCAAAGGGTTGCCAAAACGATTTGTCCTCAATCCTCATTGTCCTATCTTAAATAAGGTTGAAGTACTAAGTGTTCTTAACTAAATTTTCAGGTCCTTTGAAAAACTTTACTGACTAAGAATTTCACCTAATTTACCGCTAATAATTCACCCTTGTGGTTATTTACAGTACCAAACGCTGCGCATTTCTGAGCTCTTGAGGCTACCTCAGTAAAAGGAATATAAAGAACATTATTTCTGTGACCTTTTGGCAGTGATGTGGTACACGTTTTTTATTTGGATCGCTTGCCCATTCCTGATAATACTTTGTGATTGCGCCATACAGCGTGGAGTAGGTAAAATAGGTGTTGAATTGTAAGTTTTGCCTTTCTAGTAAAATCTTGTTTATTTATAAAGTACTAATTATAAAATAGTTACTTTCGAGGGTAGGTATAAATGAGGTTATTAAAGAAATAAAATAATGTAATTGATAGCCTCGACTTGTCAAAAAGATTCCAAAACGTGATTAATGGTTAATTTTGCGCCGTATTACGTGACACCTGTCGTAACTCGCTATATTTTCTATATTTTCCGCGATTTTTTTAAGATAAACTTTATATCGCGATGCTTTTAACCGTGAGTGTTCTCAAATTTGCTCTTTGACATGAATTATTCCATCCAGAGCGCTGAAATGACTTTGCTGTTAGCGCGCGTGAATACGACTAAAGCGTGGTGTTTGGGACTAATGACCCTTCTTTAATCCAGTTAAAAATCATTGACGTACGATGGATTTAAATCGCCGAGCTACTTCCCCTCCATCCTCTCGCTGTTCAGATGTATTCTCATCCCTCCTCCCTCACCTCTCCCGCGCCTCCCCCCCGTCCTCCCCATAGCTTCATTAATCAAACCTCGCTCAGAAGAGGCGAAATATCCCAATTCCAATAACGCATTGATTCATTTAACGCGCACAGATTCTTCAATAACCGTTCTTCACGCTTCAGTGGCGCCCTAACTGTCCCTTTTCCCCCATGAACGCACCCGTCATTGTCATCCCTTCGCTTGTGGCCTTCGACTCGCATCACATTATCCCTAGAGAGCGTTCGCCGATAGTCGCTTCCCACCCAGGCGGCGTCCTTCACCGCACGTACGAGAACGAAGTCGTCATGGAGGGAAACGACGGCGTGTGAAAATTAGAGTTTTTCCTGCCGTTTTCTCCCATCCCATCACTCCAAGGCTATACATGACTATCCTTTTCCTCTTTACGAGTATAATCTACTATTTTTTTATATAATTACATTTTTTCGGCTAACGGTCATTGGTTAATGAAGAGTGAGAGTAATTTTTATTTTTTTACTTGAAATATAGTCTTAAGTGGATTGAATCTTTTAATTTATCAATAAATACAAATATATTGGATAATTTGAGCACTGGATTGGATATTTGGGGAGGCAACCGACGGCTAAGGTCATGTGCCACATAGGGCACAGGTAACGGAAGAAGGGTGAATAGAAACCCGGCGTCGGCATTAGCCTGATCTTAACGAAAGGCACGAAGGGGACCACGGTTTAACGTCTCATCCGACAGACGGAGTACTTCACTTAAGCGCCCTCCACAAGACACTCAAGTATGGATCGGGTTTCCTCTGAAAAATATCGTCCTCTTCAGGGATTTGAACCCTGGCCGTCCTTATGATTAACCAGTAGGTACTCTAACCACCACAACAACTCTAACCTCATTTGAGTACTTTTATTTTATTAAATATAATGATAATATTAATGCTTTTATTATGCTTATTATTTTATGTAAACCCATCGGATTCAGCAGCTTCCGAAGTTATTGATGCCTCTTTTTCACTCTTGCTTTTCCATTGGAATGTTGTTAAATTTTGTCGATAATTTGTGACTAAAAGTTTCTTTATGTATGGTCCTTTTACGATCTATCTAAGTAATCTATCGTAATCGTATCTAAGTACGAAGTAATCTATCGTCAACTCTTTTGATTAATTTCGTGGTAATTGTATTAGTAATCGTCATGAATTAGCCTAATTTGGATTTTAGACGATCTGGAAAATTGACTAATCAAATTTTTTCAAATTTATTTTCGAAAATAAGTTTTATTTGAACTGTAGTATGCTATCAAAGTGTCAAGAGACCGTTCATATTGGGAAACTGATATTTTATAGCCGAGGTAGGTACTTTCATATTCGCGAGTATTCTTCATCGAAATGTGATGAAAACTTTCGTTATTTTTCATTCATGATTCAATAATCCTTACAGCATATATTCCAGAAATTTCCGCCAAGAAATGTCGACAAACTGCTTTAAGCTTAGTTTGCATTTTTCGTGGTACAAAACTTTCAGTATGCCTTCCTTTGAGAGGGGCTGAGCAATATACGAGAGTTCTAATTTCTACGTTTGACGTGAGTGGAAGCGTGCTGCATGAAAGGGGCAAAACGTGCTGAGAGCGAATGGTACGGAGGTTGAATTGTGTTGTGGGCACCTATCACAATTCCGAGCATGGGAGCGTTTTGATCGAAAGGTGGAGACGGGAAGTGATCGGATATTGAGAGGAGATGAGTGCACAATGAAGGGGGCTTGTCGCGGTTCCCACGGTGCTGTGGGGGCGGGGAGGGAGAGGAATCTAAGAAAACCACCCGTTGCGGTGGGGGAGGGGGTGTGGAGGCTGTGTGAGATGGTCCCATTGTTGCCTGGCGCCGCTGAAATCGGATTCTTGACACGGGAGCCTGCGCTGACAAAGGAGATGCAGAGAGGAGAGGAGCGAGGGGTTTATTCCTCTTTGGCGGCGGAAGGATGCGATCTGGGGGCGACAGTGCGGTGGGGATGTGGGGGGGTAGGACAGGAGGCAGCAACAAATGAGTGCCTACGGAAATAAAGGAGCTCCAGTGCGTCGGAGGGACTGAGAGAGCAATAGGCACCCTTGAAGGGAGTACTTAAGCGAATGAGGATGATGATACAACAACCGCACGTACTGAGAGGAGGGAAGGGCTTAGTCGCTACGAACTGCATCAAAGTTGGTTGCTTGTGGTGACAGTATTTTGCTAGCACGGCGAAAAGATCCTAAACTTGGAATTATGTAAAGTGTCGAGTCTTCTTATGCTTGGCTACAACTTTAAATGTCCTCAACATAAGTTTTTTGTTTTGAGGAGACGTTATAAAACTGCTAGAGAATGTTTACGTCGACTAGTTTTTATCGTTAAATAAATTCGGTTTCTTTGGCGGAATAAGGTACTTGTTTTCCATAGATTGTTAGCTGTTAAAATATGATAAAATAGAAAAGCTCGACGCGTTGCTTAATAAGTTGTATTAATACTTCCACCAGTTTCCTTACTCTTTAGCACTCGCATTGAATAACATAAACTTAAAAATACAAATTTATTAAGGTCTTTTTCTTCTTATAATATGACTCAAGAGGCAAAAACCTTTTGTATTCTTAAGCGAAAATGATATTAATATATGCAGTATGGTTTTTCAAAAATATTTATTGCATAAAGTTTTTCTTTAATCGAACTGACTTATTAATTTTCGTAAGTTCCGGATGTTTTTGAAGTAGCAGAGACCGGTGAAGGAAAATGATATTAATCGATTGCTACGTATAACCAAGGGGGTTTAGTTATATCCAGCTTACTTTGTGAAAACTTACATTCGAATATTTGGAAAAATATCTCGTCTCTAACTGCATAATTACTCCGAGTGCATGTGTGAGGTCTATCAGGATTCTTATTTCAGGTTTCAAATAATGACTTCTAAGGCTTAACATTTTTTTAAAACGTATTTTATCGGTTTTCATGAAAGTCAATGAATATCCTCCCGGTTTTTTACACTTTCTATAACTACCTTTAATATTTCCTTTGTCGCTCCGGCATACGATCTATCCTTATTTATACCGTCCATGTAACTCAATCTCCTTCTTCCACTTCCTCGCTTGCCCAACATCCTTCCCTCTATGGCAGTTTTGAGTAACCCATCTTCCTCCAGCCACTTTCCCTGCCTACCCTGAACTTTGTGCAGAAGTTTCCTTCCCTCGCCCATCAGCTCAGTCACTTCATCGTTAGTCTTCCATTCTGTCCATCTCATCTTTCCCATCCATCTCCATACCCAAATCTCAAATGCGTGCAGTCTATTTTCGTCCTCATATCAGAAGGTCCTCATTTTTACACCTTACAACGCTACCTATCAAGCTCTTCACCAGCCTGTTCTTCACATCCCTACCCAAGGTACCCGTCATCAAATCCTTTCTATTGCTAAACGCCTCCTTAGGTAACGCTATTCTCCTCTTTATGCCTTTGCTACTACGCCCATTTTCTTCAAGCGTGCTGTCTTTGTAATTTAAATGTCCTACTTGCTCAAATTAAACCCACTGAAATGACTGGCCTAGTTTCTTATGCTAGAGAACCTTTTATCATTTACCTTCTAATGATTTATTTTAATTCCAAATTTCCCACAATGAATTTTTATAGCATCTGCTAAAGTTTGTAGTCCCTTCAAATATCGACTAACCAACGCCTAATCGTCTGCGAATCAAGTTTTTCATCGGATTTCATCAGCTGCCCTTCCACTTTGATTCCCTCATCGAGGTTTTTCCTCGCCTGTCTTACCATTTCCTCTGCATAAATGTGAAAATGCCAAAGTGTTTATAGCTCATAAAAATCTGTTATCAAATGACACACGAATCAGCTGTCAAAACTAACAGTTTCCGAAGAAAGGAATGATTTGCTACCAATCTTATCATGCATCTGCCAAAGAAAAGGATCATTACGGCTCTTCACTATTACTTAGATACAATTTTTGTTCCTCGAGATTTATAACTAATATGTTATTCTAATGTGTAAAACTAATATAACTAATGTATCTAAACTAATTATTCGGCAAAAATATTGAATTCACATAGGTAGACTTTCTAAAAGAAGTTTCTGTAATTCAATGATTTTATGGCTCCTATAGAGGGAGAATTTTTTGGCTCATTATTATAGGCACAATATTTATTTGCGATTATTGGAAATGAAAATAGCAATTTACATGCTTGAATTGGTTCGCGAAAGTAGAAAATTTTGGCTTAGATAAGAGAAATTTAAGTGTTGGTGAAATCTGTTGGGTGGAAAGTGAAGGGCTCTCGAGGTAGGTTGGTATTACCTTTCAAGATGATGAATACAAATGAACCTGTCACTGTTTATTGAACTTCTGAATTCTTAAAGCGAATACAAATTCATTCAAAATACCCGTTGGTTATCGCAATTTGTTTCAATAATTAGATAATTGTAGATAATTGCGGCGTGCGTTTCAATCCAAAATTCCAAAGCTTCAGCTCGGCGTTTAATTCAAGGAACCTATAATTTTTAAACTTCTTTTGACCGATTTAGGTATTCACGTTTCTGCATTTGTCAACAGTTATTATTTTTATTTGCACAGAAGGTACCGTCTAAAATACATTACTTCTAGAGATGATTATCTGGTAAGTTAATTTTTCGAGGTCAGAGACCTGAAAATAATTTCAACACGTTTTCGCGCGAAAGATTTCTTAAATGGAATTTATTTTTAACACATTTGCTTTAATACTTTATACGGGTTAAATTTTATTTTGACATAGTAGTTTCCAGTTTCGTGAATTAATTTCTTTAGTTTAATTCTACATATCATGTGGTCTGTGTGTGGAGAGAAGTTCTTCTGAAAACGTATACATAAAGATGATAATACATTCCTTCATCCCCAAGAACTCACGTTTCATGTTCTATTTGCCTGGAAGCTAATTTAATCAATATAAAATATTTGAAATATTACCCTGCCGTGAGGCATACGAGTGAAATAGAGTCTCCGTAAATTTTCTGTTTCACTCGCAGCTGCCATATTGCTTTAGAGTTTTCAGTGTCTTCGGTGAATTGAATTTTGACTTGACAGGTGTTGGAGACTTTGTACCAGAGCACTAATATATGACACGATGAACTTCATTGAATGATAAAAAACGTTTTTTATCACTGGCTCGCGTGTAGAGACTTTAGTTTTTACTCTGGTGCTGACATTGAGATATAGCAAAAGGTTTTCCTCATAGATAATAAACAAATTTCTGATCGCTAAATTTTTAAACGTATTTCTTTAAGTATAAGGGCATATCTAAGAGCTAAAGTCGTCACAATTCCGAACTCAATCAAGTGGTTGAATCTGCATCACATTACGGAGATCGATCATGTTGCAATACTCAGAAGTGACAGAATTCTTCCAGACACTGATGTTCCATATTGCTGCTCTAAATCAGAATATCTCAAGAGAGATGATGACTAAGACTGTCTGATGTAACTTGCTCAAAAAATGTATAGAATCTTGCTCCGAACGTGAACTGATGTTGTCGCAGGTGATCATCTCCGTCCTTCAGCTTTTTCCATTGCATAAAATAGTTTCAGGATTTTTAATTTCATTCTCTAAAGTAAGCGGAAAAACTGAAAATCTGTTGGAATATTCACTCTTTATATGTTGAACATACTTTCACAATACAAAATAGTATGCCTGTTTGGAGTGTTCGTAAAAAGAGACGAGTTAAAAAATCTAAAACACAAGCTCAAAGAAATGAGTTTGCTCATCGTTTATGTGCCCTTTGAATGCTAAAAGATGTAAAAAACCGCTCCTAAGATTCCAACTTAATTGGATGCTAAAATTGGAGAGCAAAATTCGAGCGTGAATACTAAGGAGACGTTGTAATCGGAAGAGTAGAGTTCTTTGGGAAACTCGTCTCCAGGTATTTTAGATTGAGGGATTGGAGAAGTTGGCAAAAGACCGACCGCTATCCAAATGTTTGTATGATCGCGCGTATTTATTTTGTATGATAGAAGACATAATACATTTATTAAATTCATATTACACAATATTAACTTGTGAATAATGTAACATATTGCAGAAAGTAACATCTTTATAACGCAGCTCATTTTTATCACGCACATCGGAAAGTTTTAGTCAATCGATTGGATTGGCTTGTATATTTGATGAGGCGACCGACGGCTAAGGTCATTTGCGCCATAGGGGATAGATAGGAGATGAAGGGTGGATAGAAACCCGGCGTTGGCATTAGCCTGCTCTTAACGAAAGGCGCCAAGGGAACCATGGTTTAATGCCTCATCCGACAGACGGAGTACTATATTTGAAGTGATCTCCACAAGACACTCAGGTAGGGATCGGGTTTCCTCTGAAAAACATCCTTCTCTGCAGGGACTTGAACCCTGGCCGTCCGTATGGTTAGCCAGTTCTCTAGCTACCACACCAACCCGATCCCCTTTAGTCAATCGAATAATCATCGTTAATACAGGTGAAAGATACGAATTCTGTATGTCCAATACGGCAGTCAACGTTGCCGCAGTTGAAAGACACGAATTTTTCTTCTAAAAAATGAGTGAAAAAAATTTTTTCCTCGGTACTATGAATTGAAGAGGAGTCACCATGTTGTATTCTTCGGTCACGAGATTACCTTCTCCTAATAGCATTGGGAGTATTAACTGATTGGCTGCATTTATAAGTTTCAACTGCACTAATATCTTGGACGCGTTAAACACTTTAAGGTAGTGTGAGCGAGATTGTTCCCTAATAATAATAGAGACCATATTCGAATTATACGTTTTAATTTCACCAGCTGTGGGACTCACAAATTAAGTATTGCATTATTAATGGTACAATAATACAGTTTTACATGACAGAAATTGTAAGTAATTAAGTGAAAATATCTAAATAAATCTTTAAATTGACTCATTTTTTCACGCGGTACGTTTGAAACTCCATCAAAACGGAAGATTTATTTTAATCCCGAAGAATTTACTGCGATGACAATATGATTAATTATCAAAAATAGTTGAGACAACATAAAAACTACTCACTGTTGATTTTTTTACGAGATCTAGGCCTTAGAAATACCTCGTTTTTAATATTAGGTCGTTCTGGAGTGCATACACGCAACATACCCCATGTAAGAGGGCTGGTAAATATCTCGGAAAATAACGCGGTAAGGGGTTAAATTTTTGGTGTCAATGGATGGGTGATATTTTTTCTTTAAAATGAGACCAAAGTCATTGATTTCTAGGTAAACTGATATTTCGCTCAAACTACATTAATTGATCTCCTAGTATCACTCATGTTGGGATCCGAACTCTAAAGTAAAATCTTCACCACTGCCAGGATTCGAGTTCGGCCCTCTTAATGGTGAGTCATCATTGTAACCGCTACCCTGACTTCGTCCCCCGGGAAGGCAAGAAGGGGTTAAGGATTTTGGCATGGTTTGGCTGTCGGTGCGGAGGGAAGGAGGCAAGAATAGCTATTGGGTGGGTTATGTACGTACCCTTCCCGGGGTCCGCACTGCGTCTCCCCGCTCCTAATATCCTTCCCTGCTTCCAAATGCACTCTCCCCGCACCCCTTCACTCTTCCCCCCGCTCCTTCCTCACCCCAACGCTCCATTTCTTACCGTGCCGCTCGAATTCCTGGACTCTGAGGATGGGAAAGGGAGGCACAGCACGGGAGAGTGAGAGAGGGACCTTACGGGAAGGAACTCGACGTTTCTCTCTCTCTCTATCTCCTTCTCTCCTCCCTCCGATCGATTGTGGGGCCTCTGGCGGTCGTTCGAAGAAGCCCCGAGAAGGTGAGTCGTCCGCACGAGCGTAGGGTATGTAAGGAAATGGTGATGGAGGAATTCTGGGGATTCAGCTGGTGTGGTTGCAAGAGTCCACTATTCCAGGCTCGGGTCCTGAGAGTGGTGGAGATTTTTCTCTGCGATACCCTGGTTCTTTAGCCGGGATTAGTCGTGTGTTCTCACGCTATTACCCTATCGCTTATATTATACACGCTATTGCTATTACCTTACCGCCTGGGCGAGACTTTCCTAATTATGGACTTAGATTTTTTTGTTGACTTTTATAGTGAAATGTTAGAAAAAACTTCGAAGACCTGAATTTGCTCATGAAACGTATATTTTTATCATTGTTATTTTTCTCCCTTGTAGGATAGAATAGAATAAGTTTTATACAAAGGCACCTGGCCAACATCTCACAGTGATAAAAAACAAAAAACTTCATAGTTACAGATAATTAACACTAAATATAATAGAAAATATTATATATGAAAATGGGAAATATAGTAGTCATCACAGATAGGTAACAAACAAACAATTATTTCTCAGATCATTTTGGAAATATACAATTTTATAACAGGAGAAAAATTTCACTTATATGCCGTATATGCTGCTTATAGTAATAATTAAAAGTTTTTCTTTAAAAACAGACAGCGAGCGAGAATTTTTTATAGATAATGGCAAGGAATTCCAGAGATTAGAATCAGAGATGCGAAATGGTTTAAGGTATGTATTTGTCCAAGGTATAGGGCGTAAGAGGTATGAGGGGTCATTTCTAGTGGTTCTAAGAACAGAGACTGATTTGGATTTGAAATTCTAGGCTGATTTATGGAAACCCCATTACTTATGGTAGTCCGTTCATTGATTGAGACATTTCATTATAGATAGCTTGCTGCCTTTATTTAGAGGGAACGAATTCTTCCACCGAGAGTCTGTCAACCCTTCCCACATTTCATAATAACCATTTATATATAACCGAAATCATCCTTTCCTTTCAAACCTCCCTTCACCAAATACCACAAAAGTCTCCTTCAAATAACCAACGGACCCGGGTAAAAGTGGGAACAGAGTTCGATCCATATTCTCCCTCCCCTCTCGCTCACCCTCCGTCCTCTTTCCTCCTTCCCTCGCCCCACGACTGGAGACTTCCGCGAGGCGCCCTCGAGAAACCCTCCCACCGGATGGACATCTCGGTGGTGATGTCGAGGAGTATCTGCCACACAGGGTTTACCCTCGTTTCCTCCTTCCCCATCGAACGGCTTCTGCTGCACTTCCCACCCTCTTTCCATCCTCAAACCCTATTTCCTTTTTTTCTGCCGCTGAGTAAAACCCTCGGCCGAGTGTCCATACGCTGGAGACTCGGCAAAAAATCGTTGGATCGTAAAAGCATTTTTATTAGCTTTTCTTTTTCATTTCCTTGAAAAGGCTCCCCTTAGTCATTTCTGGAAAACATTCTGCTCGCCGCCAGCTATGAGCCATCTTATGCTTATTGACGCCCACTCTCTGAGTGTTTGAATTCATGAGTGTGAGCCAGAGTGAGCGGTTGTCCTCGTACTCTGGAGGACTATTTTAAGAAAATGTTTTGGTCTATATCGAAATGGCTGTAGGGAAGTCTGCTTGTTTTTAAAGCTGTAACTGTTGGATTTGTAGAAAAATAAGCGCACACTTCAATTGCATATCATGCCATAGACAAAGAAAACGGTAAAAAATGAGTGCAACGCCTTATTTTAAATGAAAGAAAGGTCATAGAGGATATAATTGTATTGATTTTTATGACTTGTATTTTCTCAGAATAACTAATGTGATGTTCCGATTTTAGAATTTTGTTGGAATTGCGTATTTATTTAAAGAAACTTGCATATACTATATATGCCTATACTTATTTTCGGAAGGCCGAAAAATATTTCCAGTTCAATAAATGCCCTTCAAGTATGTGTTTAACTGCTTTCCATGCCGTATGACACTTTCTGACGTCCTCTAAATGATCTTTTATTACCTTAGTATTTCTCTTGTATTCTTCTTCACCATTTGACTTCAAAATTCCTTAAAGCATTGCCGCATCTTCTTACTATTCCAAAATTCTCCACATTGAGTAGTGGCTGTAGCAGGACGGGTTGACTGACTAAAGTAGCCGTATATTTTAAATATTCACTGAATCAAACATTGCATGTTATCAAATTAAAAATAAATTAATTAATGCATCACTTTCCTGCTCCACAAATCAAACTTAAGCGTTACGGTTCACTATAATAGGCATTGTCTAATGCCTATATTAAGGTCACGTTCGTAAGGCATTTTAGGTTATTACTAATTCCAAGCATTTCGATATTTTGCATAATTCATGTAAAATTTTAATTTAAAAAATATCGCCAAATTTCCAGAGGCTACAGTCAGTCTTGTATATATAACATTTTTCTTAAAATGGTAAGCAAGCATAACATGAAGGCAATATCCACAGCAAAGTATGCTTAGTTCTCAGGGAAATTTTGGGGATTAGCAAGACTTGCAAGTTTACAGGAGATGTGAATTTCAAATCCCGAAACATCCGCAGAATTCCAATTGACCTTTTAAAAATTCCTTCTTTGCGTCCAAACCTCCCCGTGTTTCGCTCTGAACCCAGTTGTCCCTCGCGGATTCATCTCGGAATTGCATCAATATTCCATGAATGCATCCGCCTCGAAAATCCGATAGTTCGCCGCTCGTAAACGTCCCCCGGACGCTTTATTCCTCTCCCTCGACGACCCCCAACCCTCCCTTTTGGCCTTCGTCTCATCCCGTCAGTCCTCGGCGGTCGCGCGTCCACCCGCCCGCCGCGCAGTATTCCTCCGCCTCCGCTGGCCATCCGCCTTCGGGCGCGGAGAAGCGGGCGCTCGCCGCGTCGAAGCGGCCGTGCGTGTTGCACAGTTGACCCACTTCCCTCTCTATCTTGGGGAGCACTCGAATGCAGGGCGCATACTAATTCCCCAAGTAAAGTGGTGCGCGGATGTCAACCATTTTATTCGGACGATAAGCAAGAGACTACCGGAGAGGGGATAATCCCCATTGGCATCTCGATTTTCATCTCCTTGATTGCAGCATTCTCGAGTTGTTGAAATGCACTCATATGAACAATATTCTACTTCCCATTGCCAAATATCCCTCAAATCTAAATTCATTCCTATTTCCACCTCGGAAGATACGCTCTTGTAAACGAATTTACGATAAACTCAAATTTTTTACTCCTTGAAACGGATATGAGCAGGCCTCAAGAGCAAATTTAATTTTGTACAGTAACCGTTCCATTCATGCTTAAATTTATTTTTCTTCGATGCTATCATTAACTAAGTTCAACTAATTGATGAAGTTATCATATAAATTAACAAATATGTAACATATATATTAATTCATAGAAGTGTTGGCGACGAGGTTTTATCTATGAGATCTGACTTGAAATCCTGCCAGGTAAAACGAAGTTCGAGGTCATATTTTAAGAAATGCCTATAATTTCAACTATTGGGTCTTTAACCTATATGATTAAATACTTGCACGAGATATTACTGGGCTAGATCCTATCGATTGGAAATTTACAGAACCCTTGAAACTTTATAAAAATTATTTGAAGGAAAATCTTCTGCCGCACTGCATGAAGTGTAATGTACAAGCCTCGAGGGAGAGAGAATGACGAAAACTGGAGAAGCCTTATAGCATTTTCTTTATTATCCCAATGTAGACAAAAAATTACCACTTTTTCATTTTAAGGCAAACTGAAAATCAGCTTTACTATTGGAACGCAGGACGTTTAGGTCCAGAATATCTTATTGATGCTCTTAAAGTTTTGTCCTGCTTCTTTCTTAACAAACACAAAAACGCATACATCTTTTATTCCTAGTATACTTTGATGTTAATTTTCTGCATTAAGTGGTAAGCTACCCGATGTCTTCCTTCTAATATACTAAGCTTTAGCAGAGAACTTTCTCAATTTTTGTTAGACACCATGGATGAATATAGTGGCGGTTATGGATTCGTTCTCCTATAATTTAGAGGGATATAAATAACACCATTTAATGAATCAAATGAAGATCTTTTTAACTTTGTCTGATATTATAAATTAGTCATTTTCAGTTTTGAACTCTTGATTTTGTTTTTTTTTCAATACCAATATAATTAAAACAATATTAAGGCTCATTATGTGACCATTTAAAAAATTTAATTTAAGATTTTATTCATTACATGCCTGTACATAAATAGGACACTCCATGTCAATTGATCCAATAATGGTTACGTATCCATACCTATTTGAAAACTTTTGTTTTTGTACGTGCAAAGCTGCATGTATTGACCATTGTATGCGATGATTTTAAAACTTAAATCCTTGTTGATTTTCTAGTGGCAGTTATTCCCGTTTTTCCCTTGCCATTTGTACTCCTCTGATTACACTCAAAATGGGTGTACCAACCATATAATTTAGAATTAATCTCCGTCTTGATTACTACTCACAATGCGCCCGCAGCCATGTTTGCTCGCTTTTGGAAGAAGAAGGGATAGAGTCATAGGGCTGTAACTGTCTAAGATTTTTCTTTTAGTTAATTTTTTTTATTTTTGCAAAAGCTCTGAAATCTGAGACTTTTCTCTTTTTTTCAGTTTTTTGAGTCAAAAGCTAGTTTTTAAAAGACAAATGATGGAATTGAGGTTCAATTTCAACAACAACAGAATGGAAAATGAAAAATTAAATTTAAATTAAAAGTATGCATTTATATTGAAATTTGTACGCCTTCAGTTTCTCGCCTCTGTCTTTGTAAGTTCATGAGTGGTTTAGTATAGTTATCAGCATCAAAACTCTCAGTCATTTGTATAAGCAATCTTGGAAAATTAGCCGCCACAAGAAAAGGAGGAGGACAAAGTTAAATAATATCGTCACATTAATTTTTAAATATTCATTGGTATCTACGCAAAATAAATTAATTTTTTTAAATTAGTCATGCAATCAATTCAGTTTTACAGTAACATTTGATGTAGAATTTCCCTTTATTCAATTTAACACCAATATTCTTGGTTGGGTATTTTATAGCAACCCGATTCCGTCCGTATGACTTAACATAATATTAGGGCTTAATTAGTTCACCCTCGATGATAAAAAAATCGTTATTTTCGGGCGCTCTATTCATAATGATCTGGCATTCATTTCATATTTAGAAGTACCGACAGAAATCTTAATAACTAACGAAGCAGGAAGAAGGTTCCTAGTTGTTCTTATAATGGGATTTTTTTCTTATACTTTCCATTAGGACTCATCGCGCCATGTACGTATACGTACATACCAATGTTCACCGGCGTTAGGGTCCAGGAAAAGAGCTAAAAATTAGGCTTCGGGTGGGTTTAAGTTACGGTGATAACTAAAATATGCTCATGCCTTTTTTATCAAATTCTCTCTGGGATTATTTATTAAATTTTAGGTACGGTAATTGCATTTGGTTAGCATGCAGAGAGCACAATGTAATTATCTTTTGCATAAACTAAACAAAACGGCTCTTTGAAATGTTTGGTCAATTATCATCATGGAGTGGACATTTTTTGTTGTTTGTTGAGTTGAAATGTGAGGAATGTGAAACTGCTTTGTAATCAAAGAAACTAGGATTTTTATTATTTACAGAACTTTCAAGTACGGGGAATGTGATTTCAGAATTTTGCCATATATTTATTTGTCATCTATGTACCATTGTATTCACGACTATGGTGCAACCCAAGAATAAGTATAAATATTAAACTCAAAGCAAAATATGCTCTCGGTGGGTTAGCGGAGGCTGTGTAAATACGGAAGTTTGATGAAGAATCTGAGGAGAGTAAATAGTTTGTAATAAATGCTAAATATTAATGTGATATATGGATTGCACAATTAATAGTATATATTCATCTTTCAGTCTTTTGTCAGGTTCCATTTATGTAATATACCTTACATGAGCGATTACTAGAAAGGCAGATAAAGCACATACCTTGCAAGAAACACTGCGGAGGCAATGCAGGTTTGTTTCTCAGGGCGATGCTAAAAATAGAAGTATCTCTCCATTCCCGTGCAATTCAACACTTATCGTTGGCATTTCTTTTTAACTTTCCTATAATATGCACCTCATGTGTCAGATACCTGTTACTATTAATTGTTTTGCCATTAGATCATGCCTCCCAAAATAAAGAATCATAACAACAGGGTTTTAAGGCGCTACATGACATTTATGTATATTATTTAATATCCCAGCCCTATTAATAATCATTTTACATTTAAATTTTAGTTTATATAGTGAATTATAGCCTTAAAACTATACTTTTGACGTATTTCTATGGTGAATGGAATTTTTTATGAATTAATAATAATCGTGAAATCGGGAGTTTAGTGCTGTGGAGCATAGGAAATATAGGAATTATTGTCTTGTGTGTGGGTTTCTTGACCGAAATATTTCACCATTAGTGCAAGTAACCTATTTTCTGACTCAAATGCATACATTTTCTGATTTTGGCTGCTCTATTTTTTACCGATTTATCACATGATGACCTTCGACCTTTTGGGACTAGAACTTGGTCACAAAAGAAATGATGGCGGCCTAAGGGATTTGAGAGAAAAAGAAAATTTTCTATTGATATCGAGAGTATTTTTTTTCTCGAACCAATGGAGTTCTCAATTGAGAGTATATTTTATTTCCGTGCCGCGAAGGTTACCTTTCAACCCCAGAGTTCAGGAAGATCCAATTTTTCATCCTCGACCGTTGGTGTCTTCGCTCCTCTCTGTTCCTATTCTTCTCCAATCTTTTGCTCCGAGGCTGAGCGGGGCATTTCTGCGAGAGCTATTTGTAAGGAGAGCTTCAAGAGTCCGGAAACTTCTCTTTGGGACTACTTTGTACTAAATCCACAAGGGAAGTTTTTCTTTTTGAGACGCGTGACAAGACGCGACAATCGGCCCGGGATTTTCAGAGTTTTTCCCTATCCTTCTTGTTCCCCTCACTGTTCTTTTCCCTTTTCATAGCTAATCATTTTCAATCCCACCGCCATTGGTCGCCTTAGGAGTCCCTCGCGGAAACCCATTTTCGAGACGGTTGAGACGGTTTTTCAATGACCCACTCACAAACCGACTATTTTGGCCTATGTTGAACAGTCCCTGTACAGTTTCGTCCTGTCCCTGTACCCTGTCCTGTCCCTGTACAGTTTCGTTTTACAACTAAGTTCTCCTGCTAGTTGCGTAGCTTTTGGACTGAGAGGCGTATTGCATTATGTGTTTAAAAACTGTTAATATTTATTAATTGAGAATCAAAAATTTAATTTATTGTCTCAGTCATTTATGTCACTGGTTCCGGACGGATGCGATGCCCGCTGTCAAAAATGATCGCAATGACAATATATCCGTTAAAAACCGTAGATTTTCATATTGACCGTTATCTTAAATTTTAGTTCTTTTTTTGGATAGCAACGAATGATTTATCACACTAAAATTAAAGAATAATAAATGGTTAGCAATAAAAGAAACAACCCATAATCAAGCACTGATAGATGACATGTGGTTGCGTCGTTTATGCTCAGTAGCAATTTGATGCACATTATATATAAGTATAAGTCAAACGTTACCTCTAAAAATGAAAACAAAACTTGCCGGATCCTGAGTTCATAGTAATGTTTGAAATTTAATTCTTGCAAAAAAAAATTCCTGCAACTATGTTTAGGAGATTCCTCTCGAGAGAGGAAATTTTGCGCTCATAGCAAGAGGTCTGTGTTGTTTCATTGGCTATCATTTTTGAGTTCTCACCGATCAAAAATTGGCTTGAATCAGTGCTCTTGGCAACGATATTTCACAGTAAACACCTGCAGCGATCATCGTGTCCCGGAATCCGAGCATCCAACCTGCCCACTTGCCTTCCGGAAATATCAGCCTCGCGTGCGTGAGTGTATGCGTCCGCTTGCCGTTACAAATTTAGCCGGCCGTCGCGTTGGCGGCGTTGTGCTGTGCAGTCGAGTGGTCATCGGATCGCATCGGAGTTTCCCCACTCGAAGCGGCGGCTGCGGTGGTGGGTCGGCGCGGCGGCGTCACGAGGAATCACGCGGGAGGGCGCTCGGCCGAAACGGGCGCAGGTGATAATTGGCTCACTCGGCCGACGTGACGAGGCGGGATATTTTTAGCCGTGCCTCGATAAGCGGAATCGCCGTATTGAAAAAAATACGAGGCAGCCATTTACTTAACACTTTCAACATACTGACACCGTCAGCGCAATCGGGTGGACGTTTTGATAGCACGTGATCAAGGGTCGTCGACCTTAAATACGGAATAGAATGAATCTCATAAACAGAACCGGATTTAATGCACCCAAATGGTTTCAAGTCGATATCTGAATGCATCTTTTAATAATAATGCACGATGGTTTCATTATTAATGTATATTAGTATGTTTACAAGTGTGTTAAGCATCAAAACACGGATGAAAAAATAAAATATTTAAAATTAAGATAGATTGAGAGTTAAAAACCGATAATTTCCATTCAAAGTACAATAAATTCGGAAGCGGAAATTCACATTTCAGCAATTTATAATAAAATCAATTTCGGAACCGGGAAGACTAAATATTCTGCATAAATTGAATGTATTTCTTTATGGACAGGATAAATTCAAAGGGTTGCTGAAAATGGTTATTAATTTAAGTACTAAAAGGTTCCTCTTCAGTTTTTGGGGGGCCTCAAAGTCATTTATGTTGGAATATGAATCAGAACTATTTGTAGTCTTGCTGGTAAGTAAAAGAAATAACTCTGTTGCATTAGCTTATCCTTTAAAAGTATTCTACTGATTAAGGCAGGTTTTGCTGAATTTCAGAAAATCTCCTCCCAGTTTTCTACACTTTCAGGGGCCTATCTATCTCTAGTATATCCTTTTTCGCCTCAGCGTACGACCTCCCCTTCTTCATCATTTCCATGAAACCTATTCTCTTTCTTCCTTCCCCGCTTGCCCAACACCCTTCCCTCTACAACATTCTTAAGCAACCCATCGCCCCTTATTACATCTTCCAGCCACCTACTCTGCCGATCTCGAATTTCATTCAAAAGTTTCCTTTCCTCGCCCACCATCTCCAGTACTTCCTCGTTACTTTTCCTCTACATCCACCTCACCTACTCCATCCTTCTCCATACCCACATATCAAATACCTGCAGCTTATTCTTGAACTCCTTTCTGAGGGTCCACTGTTCTGCCCCGTATAACGCTGCGCTCCATATCTAATTGCGTTATTTAAGGTGTCAGTAAATAGCGTGCAATCATTTTAACCAATTTCCGTGCTTGGTACCAAGTGAATACATATTGAACGCTTGACAAATACTCAACCTATTGAAATTGAATAAAAGGTACTCAACGCTCTATATTACCCAGAGAGGAGTGATATTCTTTGTCGATAGTCTTTCTGGTAAAATTTAATCGAATCGTCTTATACACCACGACTCTGAGACGTTATTAAGCATCCCTGTAATATTATTGCCCTGCAAAGGACAAAAATGCCCCGGGTCATCCAATGAGGTACAGAGGTTGTAGAAAAATGAGGTTCAATATTGTGGTATAATAATGCTCCTCCAATGACCTGTAGACAAGTAGAATCATTGATATTCATGTTATACCGCTTCATTTATCATAAAAAATTATTTTTGATTGAATTTTCGTGTTGCCGTTGTATTTAATAATGTATGAATCTAATCATATTCTCTTTCCTTTTTACAGGTAAGTGTTATTCTCGCTGCCATAGTTTTAATGATTGGAGCGGTTAGCGGTAAGTTACTTTATATTAATGACTGATATTGCAGATAAGAAAAATTTTCAACAGTTAAATTGTGAAAGGTAGAAATTCCATTTCTTGGTATTCCATGCGTTTTCTGAAGCATCGTTCAAAACATTTAATTAGATTTCCTATGAACGTGAATAAATGTTAGATACACATTTACCCGGGGAATTATATTTTGTATTGAAGCTTGGGTGCATTTGCAGAAATCTCGACAATCGTGGGTAGATATTTCATTATTCATATGTCAAACAGGCAGAACTAAGCGTTTCTTACTTCAAATATTCGATATGCATATTTTCCTAGTGGAAGGAATTCCAAACAAGGATAAAGTTCTTTTTATGGGGAGGCAATAAAGTATGTAATTTGCTAGATTTCAGTGAAAATATTTTGCATAACTTCTCCGTAAAATGATATTTTTTGCTCAAAGACGAGGAAATTCGTATAACCTAGGTCATTCGAATATATTATTAGTTATTCTAAAGTTATTTTCATGCCCTATGGATGGCGGATGATTAAAAAGTCTTGCAGCATTCAAGAAATTTCCCACGAGAGATCCTCTACCTCATGGCTGATCATTTATTTTTGTTGTGATTCCTGTTCTCCTTGACAGAGTCTATTAAAGTTCTCTAACTTCTTCTGATAATATTGAAAATTAGAAAACTATCTTTAAATGGGAAACCATTTAGTTCGGATTCTATTCTCAGCTTTGATTCCGGATTTTCCTTGTCCGAATAAACAGAAAACTTGCACCATTCTGCGTGCACAATAAAAAATTTTGAATGAGAAATGATGGAACTTAGGATAAGACTCATTGCTGCCAGATTCTTGGTAATTCCCTCAAATGTAACCGGGTCGAATGAAAAAGGAATCACTCTTTCTTTCTTGTCTTTCCTGCTTCATCCTCTCATTTCCCTACTGCCCCCCAACGCCAAACAATTTAATCAGCCCGCGCCAATATTGTCGCTTTTCCGTCTCCCGGCCCAACCTCCCCGCCCCCCTCTCTCTCTCTGGCTCCTCCATCCGCTTCAGCCTCTTCCGTGAAAGTGCCTGAAGGCGTTTGCCTCTCGATGGATCGTCAAGTCAGCAAGCGTTCCCTCCAATTTCCTCAAGTGTCTCCATTTCAATGGAAATCGCCGTTCTACTCTTTATTTCCCTAAAAATTGCAGTTTTTATTCAGGCGTTCGAGACCCGGATCCCCTTTATCGCCTAACATTTCCTATCCCGTGGAAGGGAACTAAGGGAGAAGGAACTCAGGTTTTCATTTCAACCCCGTAGCTTGGTTGTAGTTTTCTGTGCTGAAGCGAGGTCGTTGATTTTGATTTGCCTTGACTCTCAGAGCTTAGGCAATTGATTTTCTCCACGATAATCTTCGAACGAAAGGAAAGTGGGATGGATTGCAAAAATATGAAAGCATATGACAGCAGTTGCTATGAAGACTTCCACGGTGCTCTGATGATAAAGGCTGTATTTTTTTAGTATTTCACCGCGTGGTTGTATTTTTTTGTTTTTTGACGACAACAGGAGGCATTTTTAGGTTTAGGTCAAAGTGCTGATACCAGTGTTTACGACTTTATATTGGCCCGTTGTCTGCTCCTGATAGGATGAGAAACTTTGCCTTTTATGCGCCAAATTTCCCGTCTTTTAATGTTTTAGACATAGCCTCTTTACAACAAAATTCAGCTTATATTTACTGTATAGGAGGCTTAAAACGTGTAGGAACAAGCCCCTTCTTACATGCCTCTTGTATTTTTTTTTTTAAGTTTCGGATGCCTTCTTGCATATCTCTAACGCCAAATAAATTTGTATGTAGCTGAAATAGTGAAACTAATTGTTTCGTTTTTCCACTGTTATTGGTACATATTTGAAAAACTAAAGAAAAGTGAGTGATCGATCACAAAAGTACAATTTTTGTGAGGAATTCCTTTTCCCAGAGATGTCATGTTTGTCAAATTGGAAAATGATCAAGGAAACACCCAGCGCTGCTGGAGATATTGCATGGAAGCGCAAAGTACTGCTATTGTGAAAGGCATAGTAACCAAAAACGTTGTGTGGAAGCTATAATGATCGAATATTAATTATACAAAAATGAATTTCTCTGGATGCCGAACACGTTTAGGGATAGACTGATATCGATAATCTTCTTAGTAACTTACGGATAGTATTTAATGTGGGCCTCCAGTATTTGTATCCCCTTACAAAAAAACTGTACTACTCAGAATTATTAATGACCAATGCATACTATTCTCGACCAATAAATGTATATTTACATTAAGTTACTCGATTTGTAGTCAATTATTTTGTATTTCATTGCCACGTTTCGTCAGTTTTTGGCATCTTCAAGGCTATGACACAATAATAAATAAACGCTATATATTTAAACTATTTTCTTTTGTATACTTGCAAAGACTTTTTTGAAATTATGGCAGTTAAGGTCTGTATAACAAATAAGCCTATGAAATTGGCAAACTTCAAACATCAACCAGATAAAATCGCAACTCTATGACCAGTAGAATTTCTGTTGACATTAATGAAACGTATAAATAAAACATTAAACAATATTGTGCTAAAAGATAATTACATAAATGAAAACGCCTGAACCAAGTTTTACATAAATATAAAACATTAAGAGCAAATACAGGTATTGCTTATATTAATAACTATTAAAAACCCTTATAATAATATATAAAATTTCATGGTGACAATTCAGTATAAATTCGTCTAAGTTTACCAATATCTGTTACCGTATTACAGGCGTTGGTATTTTTAGTTATCTATACAGACTCTTTAAAACGTCTTTTATGTAAATGCAAGTTGCAGTAAATAATTTTGGCATTTTTGAAATCGAAACTATAGGTATTAATGATAGTTATATATGACGTCCATCTGATTGTATCACACAGAACTGATTCCAGAAAGGTATGAAAAAAAGTCTCGCTGGCAATTTACTATTTTTTTGATAGCTCTGCTCCTATGGGAGAACGGAATTCATATTAAAGGGATATTGGAAATTGTCATTGTAATTTTGTGTGTGTGATGAACTGCGTAAAACTTTGGGCTGTGACATTGTTTGAGGCCGAATCAGTCGCTAAACGCATTATGATTTACCGTGTTTCCGGATTTTTACAGGCGTTAGAACTCATCATACTGCCAGAATTGGACACAGTAAAAAATTATATTTTTATTATTTTCCGTCGTTAAAAGATGCTCGAGTTATCGGAGCGGTATTCAAAATGTATACAAAACTATACTGAAATATGTGTTTTCCGCATATTTTTTCGACTTGGCTCTATTATCATCGTTGAAAACAAAAATAATTTCAAGAAGTTTATATGAAAATCAGTGAATTTATATTCAAACTATTACGAAATGTGTTAGAGGCCTCAAGGCTATGTGCGATAACATCGTAGGAATGCCAAAAAATGAAATCAGTATAATACGATTTTTTACAATACAATTTTACAAAAAAAAATTTTATAAACATCACTGATGAAAACACGTATGCAGTGTTGGACGCAAATCTGTATTTAATCAAAATTGCTTCAACCATCGCTAAGTGTAGGAATAAGGAACACGGACATTTTCAGAACTTACCTTGCCAGGGCTTTTGATAGGAGAAGTACAAGGAACGAGGTTGGAACTTGAATCTCAGGGAGTCGGGGCCATGTCTTCAGGAATACAAGTAATTGTTTGCGTTCGACCCTTCATGTCTCCTCTCGTAGTGATTCCGTCGATGTTCTGAGCACGCGTTCGCTCTCCTGCCTCCCTGTATTCTCTGTTTCACCTAGCCTCCAACTCCTTCCCCCCCACGACCTCATTCCCTCGACGATTCCCTCGAAGCGTATTGTCAGATCCCATGGCGTAGTCATCTTTGGCAAAAATAGAGACAATTGCCTTCGACTAGAGGTCGTAGTCACCTACTCAGTCGTAGTCGCAGCCTTGAGGAAGGAGGAGGGAGAGTTGGCCAAAAATCCACGGGTGCTCCCTCCTTACGCAAGAGTTATAATAAATCACCTCAGTCGGAGACTAATTCATTCTCTCCTCTTTCAATTTCCGACTCGGCAGCGCAAAAACCAGTCGGTGGATTTTGGGCATTTTCAGAAAGAAAATATTTTAGTGAAGAGGTTCCTTCGTTCTAAGTGCGTCTCGTAAATTTTTTATTCAGTTGGAAGAGGTGGTTTTTTTACTTTCAGAAATTATTACAGTCATAACTATCCAGCTTAAACTCAGGGGCTTATTTTTCTGCGTCACATTTCTTGAGCCATTTAATTTTTAGTGCTCCTAAAGAGGAAATGCTATCAAAAATTATTTTAGGGTTGTTGCTGCATTATAATTGCATATTACGTAGTTTTTGGAGAGCAATTAATGCTGTTAATCTTACCGCAATGTGAATCTAATGTTTTTCTTAGGCTTCTGTCCCAAAATCTGTTTTCGTTGGCTCTTCTTTCTCAGTAGGGTAATTTCCTTAAGCATTAGTCGCACAGTATTGTGTGTTTGAGAACCACTCGCGATAATGGCCCGACGTAATCTTCAGGAGTTTCATGTGAAATGCTGGGAATATATTTCGGAATAAGACGTTCAAATTCTCCGGGGCTTGTACCTCGACGGAAATAACGGGAGATAAATTCCCTCCCATCGCCCGTACCGCAGCGATATCCGGACCCATGTTTTCAGCCCTTTAACGTCCTCCGGGATGAAGGACGACACCGTTATCGCTCCCCTATCCATCCGCTGTGAAATTGCTTCGGCGCCTAGGAAAATGTCACGGGAGGAGTATTTCACCATTTTTCCACTCCGATAGCTACAATTTCGAAATTTCGACAATTTAGATGTACATCCGGGATAAGCGTTGAAGAACTGCACGCGATGGATATCACCCATGGCCGCGCAAACGGGTCGCTGATAGTGAGATATTCGCGAAAGGGTCGGGCGACGTCGGTAATTTGAGTGACATACGTGTGCATGATCCGATGGAACAGCTTGATTGAATGACGGAACAAAAGACTGCACCCCACGTATCACATCGGTACGTTTTCATGATAGTGCAGAGAGACGAAATGATCCGACCATTCGGTGCTTCACAAGGTCCTTTAGCTGACCCGCAATTCCCAAAATGAACCAACTGTGAATAATCCCGCTGTCCCTTATTTTAGAATTAAGCGTCTTAGTATTTTCCGTGCTGATAAATAAGAAGCAACAAACTTTAAGAGTTAACCTAATAATCATTATGCAGATGTTTGAATTAAGGTTTTTGACTAAATTAAGTTAATCTTGGAAATTCACGCAAATAATTAGGAGCCGATATAGAACCCGGAAATGTTACTAAGGAATTAATCAGAACTGGAAGTAAAGATAATTAGAATTTGAAAGATGCTATCTCTTAGAAAGGAAAGAAATTAAATTGTTAATCCAGACAAATTAAAAAGAAAAGTTATTAGTCTCTTGAATGACTAATTTTTTTTATATTTTCCATATTTGGAATTTGTAGGTTCAATATTAAAACGTCATTTTCTCCTCTTCCTCATTACGAAGGCTTCCGCGGTTTTCTTGTTTATTGGTATTTTTCAGGTTCTCCCCGCGTTGCGCCATTTTTATGAACACTAAAATGGTTCAACGCGGGGAGTTCCTGAAAAACACCAATAAACGGTCATCTTCGTCGTCTTATCTATTCTTCTAAAGTAATAATGTAACTCTATCCTTAGGAGTCCAGTAGGCATCCAAAATCGTATTATTCATTTTCGAATCCTCTCATTGCTCAGAAGCATTTTAAGGGCAGTCCATAATAATAACCTTTTTGCTGTAATTTCAAGCATATGAAAGATCCTCATGCCAATATATTTTTACCTAAATGTAATCATTCAAAAGATTTTGATGAATATTTTTATACATGATATTTGTATAAAGCCGAATGAAAATATTAGCTAATACATGAACAAAAGCTGTACGAATAATATAATTCATTATATTTTGTGAGTTCTACAGATAACTGTTTGGCATTATTTATTTTGGCGTAATTCTGATTCTCTATTCTGATGCCCCAGAGGTTCTTTATACATCTACCTCCCCGCTCTTGGGTCTCTCTGTGGATGTATTTTGCCAAACTACCCCATAATTATCCTGTTCACCCTTTTGAAGGCTTCATTCTAGTTGTGCTCACTTTGCTCACATTTTCTTGTTTTAAGAACACCCAGCTTGATAAATAAACTCTCAAGTCAATAAATCCGACTCGTGTGCGTTGGCAAGCAAATTTCCTACCCCTAACTTCTGTAGGTACCCATGTTGAGAGGACGAACTCGTGCAAATTTTTTCCCCATATTTCGCGCACTCCCAGCCCAAAGTTATTGAAATGGACGCACCCGTAGTAAATCTCCGAAAGCTCAATCATCCAAATTGCATCCCTTTTCTGCCTGAAGGTCGGAAACGCCTCTCTCTCTCCCCGGACGGGTTAGCGGGGATTTGTTCTGCGGCGGCGCCCCCGGGCCCTCTCCCTACCCCCCTACGTCCCCCCATGTCCCCCCTCGCACACCCGTCCCGTATTCCCGCAACCCAGAGTTCCTTCACCTTCCACCTTCACCCTGTTTCCCTTGAGCGCGAATAAATCAACGTGGAGACACTCCTCCCTCCCATCTCTCCCTCTCTCTCGAGCGGCACTGAGCCCTTAAGGAAGAGAGGAGGAGGGTATTTCGACACGCGGAGCGCGATGCCAGGTCGACCGACTCACAAACTGGGGCATCGCTCTTTCCAGTGAAATTGACTCTGTCTCACCAGTACGGTGGCATCAAAATCATACGCCCAGTAATATTCGTGCCGTCCGTGAAAATTCTAATTTGTCCCAGCTGTTGATTGAGATTGGAGAGGTCCTTTTTCTCAGTTTTGAGTGATCTGAATAAAATGAATGGTTTATTTCTAGCTCTCGTGTGTAACGGAATCGCCCTTGATTTTGGTTTTTTGGTTATATTCGCGAAAGTTGAAATTCAAATTTTGTTTTTGCTGGAGCGGGTTGAGAGAAGACCGGAAGGTCAAAAGGGTTCACTGTGGCGAAGTCGGAAGAAGGTGGGTGGGAAAGCTAACAAAGAATGATACCTACGTGAGGAGAAGGGAAACAACATTTGCGGTAAAGTTGTTAAAGGTAGGAAATGTGAATGAAAAATTTATTTAGGCACCAGCACTTAAAGTGTGTTGGTCGAGAGAAAGACTTCGGCCGACTTGGGTGAATGCAGGAAGGCTTGTAGGTGGTAAAATTGTGGAAAAATAGACATCAAGTCCTCAAAAAAGAAATAATTTATTTTGAAATACCACAAATGAAAAATAATTCACCTGGCCCGTGGCTTGTATACAGATACCTCGATATCACGGCGAGAGGTAATTTAAGCCATCGAGGCGTATTCCTCAGCCATAGATCCAGGTTCGAGTCCCGATCCAGGCGAATGATTGTTTCTCTAAGGAATTTGACTACGTATGACTACGTAAAGGTAGTGCATATTGTGGCTAGTCTCAATTGTCCTAAAATATTTTTATAAATAATCAAGGCAAAACGAAGTGATAAAAGAAGAGAAAGATCACAGATACGTAGCGTCGAGAGAGAAGGGATACAGCCTGAGCCTAATGAAACATCTACTATACGGGAAGAGTTGCTCTAATTAGGTGAATTTAAAACAATCTGAATAAAAAAGAGGCTTAGTACTTTTCTACAGTTATTGAGTACGTCGAGTTTTGCGGCTTGCATCAATTACAATTGTTTTAATTGCATCAATTTCAATTGTTTATGTAAAATATTTTTACTGATTGTTGTGATAGTAACCTCAAATTAAGTAGAGGGGTTTGAAAAACGAGCTAAAATTTCGGAAGAAGGCAGGGGAACAGAGATTAAGTCAGCTTCTTCTCCAGAACCCTCTATCGTCTCGTATCGAAACCTGTATTGGAAAATATATCATCTTTTTAGTGCTTAAATGGAGTTTGATATCGGTAGTCGAAAGTAGGTGGTCCAAATTTCACTGACTTTTCCAAGCAAATGTGCCATAATGTTGGGACTTGAGATAAGATATCGTCTTTCAGGCATTCATTCCAATGTTTGTTTTTTTCTGGTGTTAATATTGTTTATGTAGACTTATGTAGTATTTTGACCTATTTTCTCTGCACGTACAGTAGCTAATGTCAAAGTGTTCCTTAAACAAAAGCGTTAGTGCCACCTGTACCTCTGAATGTTTCCAGTAACCATGAAAATTTCGTCAGGATGAATGCATAAATTGTCCCTTTATTCCACTACATCGTGCCGAGAGTTGGAATGCGTACTTGATGAAATACCATGGAGACATTCTTTGCAGATTCTTTCTTGTTCCTCCCATGAAGACTTCTGTCGTACATTTTGCCGTCCAGTAATTTTAATATCCTCCCCAAATTTTATTATCGTCACAATGGAGACTGAAGACTAACATTTTTGGCGGAATATCGATTCAATGTAGTCATGTTGTAAGAGGAAAGGGCAATTAAAATGTGATGGTGAAGGATAGCATAAGGGCAGATGTCCTCACATCGGCAAAGTGCAGGTCACTGGGTAAGCGCGCTTCTCAAACGTAGAAATGAAACGTTTATAAACGCAGCATGGGCCATATCACGTTATTTTAGATTAAATTTGGAGTTATAGTTTATATTAATGCACTTAGTTGGGAAAACTTTTTATATGTATGCGTTAATTGCTGTTTTCTTTCTCACCAAAACAGGACTGCCCGTAAATTAAAATTCATTTGTATTTGTTTCCAAGAGCTGAGATGGCTTGTAAAAGAGGGTAACGGAGGATAAAACACTAGGGAAGAAGAGAAGAGGATGTGATTTCTGAAAAAAATTAGTTGAGGTAGTCAAAATGAGGAATAAAAGTGGTATCTAACGGTAGGTTTTGTATAGGAGGGAAAGATAGGTGGTTTCACTGGATTTGGGGATGTGAGCCATGGCAGGGATGTGTATATAAAATATATTTTCAGCTATGGTTTAGTTTGGAGTATACATTGAGAGTGAATCCCAAACATACAGTATTCGGAATCATCTCCGGCAAGGAAAATGTGTATGCCTCCTGATACTAATTTCACTCTCATGGGAAAGAAAGATCGTATAAATTAAATGTCCTCAAATTCGCTACATCAGAGAGAATATATCGTCGAAGCCCACTGCCGTGGCAGGTCGCTTATTCTCCTGATGAAGTCTTCGACATAAACCCCTGTTTCAATTAAACACTGTCCAGAATGTGTCATAAGCCGTCAAAAACGTTTTTTATTGTGTCCACAGAACATGAGGAACGTCACCTACCCAATCGCAAGAAAATTTAATCTCCGTCGCACATCAACGTCGAAAATCCGCCTCGCCATTCGGCCCGAGCCAATGGGGAAAATGAATGAATAAATAAATAAAATGTAAAAACGAGGCGGGTAAATCCTCCCGTCGGTCGAAACGCGTCCCCATGGAGCTCCGAAGCTCGTCCCTGTGTAATTTTCATTCCACGATACTCCAGACGCAATCCATTACATACCCCTTTGAGCAAACGCAACGGCGGCTCACCCTCTTCCGTGTGCCGCACGAGGGGTGCTCGAGCCGCCCGCCCCGAGGAGAGCGTCCGACCCGGCCGGGGAATTCCGAGGCGCATGAGACGGGAGTGGAGAGAGAGAGGGCACTCAGACCTTGGCCCAGTGGTCTTCTTTTAGATTCCCAAAAGATCTCCACATGGAGAGTGAGAGAGCGGGTGTGTTGGTGTGTGAGGGAGAGGGGGCTCCACGGGTTAGGTAGGGGTGGATGAAGCCAGGGACGGAGAGGAGGACAGAAATCTCTCTGAACGAGAACTTGACTCTCAGGAAATTGTGGCAATAATACATCGTATACTCTCACTAACAAATACTAGGCCCTCCTCACATTTTCATGAGGTAGACAATCAGGGCGAGGTGTTATTGGATTAAATAATTTCGCTCGATGGGAGAGATCATTGTCTTCTTCCTAAGATGCCTCCATCATTGACCTGAAAACGCCTCTAGGATAGGAGAAGAAACGTCGGAAAACAACGACGTGGCCGAATCCCGAAAAAATGGAAGGAATACGATAGATCATTGTAAGAAAATTTTGTCGGCCCCGGTGGCGGCGGGTAAAGTCCTCGCCTGCTAACCCGAGGGTCGCGGGTTCGATTTCAGCCTGGGTGGAATATTATCTGCCCAGGATATGGGTGTTTGTGTCTCGTATGTTGTAACCGTTATTCACCCGACGCAAATTGGCCCATTGTGCTGTATTTGGAATAGTGAAGATAAAAATTATCGGGAAAAGTCAGCATTGTTGTGCCTCGGAGAAACCCGAGTTCTCAAGTACTGAGTACGGTTGTCAAAAAACTACAAATCTACTCGTTAGTGCGCGTACATAAATGTACGAACGAATTTAATTGCTCATTGATGAGTAAACTGTGCCATTTCAAGCCATAAATACGCGTACATTTTTATTTCTATACGCGTACAATTTTAACTCCATAAGTTACCAGTTTATACTTAGTACTGAGTAGAATAAAACGTTTCGACATTCAAGTTGTATATATCTCTTTGAGGTAGGGGTTTTTGCGTACACATGACGTATACGACTATAAGGCGTTCGTATACACATACTTATTTGAAATGCCATCGTGTTTTTTCATGGGTGAGAGCTTTCTCCACTCGAATGGCGAGGATAGAGTTGTGAAGGGCATTTACGAGTGCGGTGGTGAGGAGGGGGCTTCATCGTTTTAAACACGTGAGGAAAAGGACTGGAGGGTAGGGGTAGGGGTTGTGGCGAGGAGAGGGGTGGGGAAATTTTGTGGAGAACGTTGAACCCTTTGGTTGCCACGCGATAGTCCTTGACTACCCCTTCCAACCCCCCCCCCTCCCTCTCGCGCCACCACCTTCAAAACCATCGGACTGCGCAACCTCCGAAGAGGGCCGAGGGAGAGAGGGAGAGGCGGGGGTGGAGTGCGCGAGAAGGGTGAATGGCGGGGGAGGGGGTTGAATAATTCTGAGGGGGGGGAGGGGCTGGGAGGGTAGAAACGGAAAAGCAAGGAATGGAGAGGGTTGCCAGAGTGAAATGGGTTCGGGTGGAGAGGAAAAAAGAGATGGCGATGTATTTGAGTGGCTTTGGAGTACGTTCGTATCATATCGTTGAAGATATATGGCGAGCCGATATTTTTCGTGACCCTTCAAGATTTTTCAATCTTTCACTCTCCCTCGTTCTTCAGGAACCTTTGATTCACTTTCTCGTGATGCTAATGTCCTGCCTCGCCTTGGTTATTTACGGAAACGTTTTGTAAAAGTATAGCTGTTACCGAATGCAATAAAATATTGCTGGTTCCTGTATGTGGGAATTCATCATTAGATGAAAGACAACACTTTGTGATTTCCGCCCTATTCATTTGGTCGTATATTCAACTTTTAGCTTGTAAATGACGCGAATATGTTGATACCGCGGTCGACGTAATTAGTATTGTGGAAATGCATAGTATTTTCTTCCATTTTACTATCGAATATTGAACCTTTTCTTAATTTTAAGGACTGTTACTATCAACTATTTAGTTCCGATTATTAATAGAAATATGGCTATGACGTTAATAATTCATATAAACTCTATTCTATGGGAAGTACGAACTCGGACGGAAGGACCTGGGTCTTATTGTACAAGACTGTTTAAAATGCCTTACAACTAGGCCAGATGAGGTACAGGCCTATAGCGGGACCCGATTTTACTGATCTTACATTCTTTTTGTTGACATAACATTAATATTTTTTTAAATTTTATCTTCATTTTTTATGTAATGTAAATGCTGAAATATTTGAACTAAAAATTGACTGAGGAGAAAAAAATCGTCATTTGCACGAGTGCCGAACGATACTTTTCCCGAACGAAGCTCTCTGTCCCTAATAACATAAGGCGATGGATACCAAATGTCAGACCGATACGCCGTTTTTCAGGGTGTGAAATGAAGTTTCGACGCTTCAAGCTACTCTGTTTGGATGAGCAAATGCATTCCAATTCAAACAATCCGGATGAGTTTCATGCGCGACACCGGGAGCATCGCGGTAGAAATTCGTTCATCGTTCGTTCGACTCACTTGTCGGTTGGAAAAGGACGGAGGAGGAGAGGGAAGGAGGCTGGATGGGGACAGGAGGGGAGGGGAGGGTGGTGCGACGACAAGGGCGGGAGGGAAGGTCGCTCGGATCGTGGGGAACTAATTTATTGACGTTCCAGGAATTGGGAGTGAAGGCGTGCGGTCACGCCGGCCGTACTCCGTTGACAAGCGGTCCGAAGAGAGAGAGAGAGAGGGTGGCGAAGGGGAGGGAAAACCCTTCCATCGCTGCGAAAGCATTTTCGGAAAGCAAACGCTTGAGGAATCGTGGATATAGGGATAACGGTGTGACGGAGAGCAGTGAGAACACCGTGAAATCAATTACGAATCTACAGCCGGCTGAATGACTTACGGGCGTATTTCGTAAATTAAACATCGGGGAGAAATATTTAGCGATATTTCATTTTGTGAGGAATTTATATATTCGAAGGAGTAGCAGGCATTTCCTAAAAAACTCATGACTCAAAAACCTCCCCAAACAGTAATTTATTCGTTGGTCAGATCTTTTACTATTGACAATCAATTTAATGCATTTATTTGACGACACTCAGCCATGCATTAGTGGCGAAAGCCCATTGGTCGGGATTCTATGATCTCAATCTTCAAAAGAAAGTGAAAAATTAAAAGAAAGTCATGATAACTATATCTAGTTCTACTATAGTCAATTATAATCGTTCAACTGGTTTTACCCGTTAGTGCAAGTAAAAATGAAAGACTGTTTATCATTGTTTGTGGGATATTAAAAAGTTTTCTCTATTGTCTTTCCCTCCCTCCAAGTTACGCCGAATAAGAGTCGATTCATCAAGTTGAGGACCAGAGTCAACACAGCGACCGATAAACGTGATTGAGTCGTCGCTATATGTAGGGTTTTGGTGAGGACTTCACCATCACTCCACTACGGCAGCTTTCATTGCAACGAACGAAGGTTTCCGCTCTTGATATCCGACACCCTCGTCGGTTGCGTTGAATTCAGCGTTGAAAATCAAATTGATTCCGGTCCCTGTGCACGTAACAGAGTTTAATAAAGGAGCGACTGAATCTTTATCTTACATTTTCTGAGAGGAGTTCGGAGTTTTCTGTGTGGGGATGATGAAGATGAAGGATTAGAGCCAGCGATGCGGCCAAACGAAGATATAAGAGGATAAGGGTTTGGGCAATATGGGGATGGAGTGTGTGTGTGTGTGTGTCTGTTTTCGGAGGAATGCGGCGGAAGGTGTTTTGGGGGAGAAAGAGAAAGGAGGAGTGTGAGGGAAGGGATCGCTGGAGGGGCGAATATAAGTCGGAGGGGGCTGGGGAGGGGGAGAGAGAGCAAAGCGTTAGGGCGAAGGTATTCGGTTTAAGGTTGAAGGAGCGAGGGAGGATTTTCGGGGCGGTGGGTTTTCAGTCGATATGAAGATATCGGTTTAGGGGTCAGGAGGGACTGCTGCTGGCGGGCCGAGTGGCGGAAAAGGGCCGAGGCGGAAGGGACGAACGCCGCAGAGAGGAAAAGTGAGAAAAATCGCTGCGGAAATTTTTCACTCGGATGCTTGAAGAATCGAAATCGTGTACATATCCTGTGAGAGTGGAGTGTATGGTACTATAAACTTAGCTTAAATAAAAGTTGATAGCCTTCTCGAATAGACACAGTTCTAAAGTTGCTGAGCTTTATTTTTCGGAAAATTCAGTCCGCTTTATCTCAGTAATACGTCAGCAATAGTTGTTTAATTTCCGTACGTATAGGTATGAATATGATACTTGAACCTTTCACTAATATTTTCAGTTTATCATTTCTAGCATTTCTGTTTTAAAGTAAAATTAGCAATGGTTTAAGAAACCCATTGAGCAAAGTAAAGTTAGGTGTTATTGGTATAAAATGCCGCAAAACCATGTCTTTAGATTGATAATAGCTTCTTTCAATGAGTATTTTGAATGTTGCAGTTTCATGTTACTTGATGCGATAAGATATAAGAAATCAAGCTAATTAGCCAAACAAATTTGCCCAAGGTGTGCACGTGGTTTTAAGAGCAACATTCAGATTGATTAACAATTCTGCAATGGCAGCGTTACTCTGTGCCTTGACAATCTACAAGTGTCACGTCTATCCCTTAGTCGGAATGTGAAAACTACTGACTGAAGCTATCGCTTTAAAAGAAGGAAAACCTAAACAGGTTTATCATTTTAAAATTCAGAATGCTATTTCTACGAGCAGTTCTGGATCTGTATGATATTTAGGAGTGTTTATCAAAACAATTTTTTACTAAAATCAGGATATTTTAAAGGTTTATTACTATTAAAGAAATTTTTCATGTGAGTGTTTCCTATGCTGCACATTTTTGCGGAGCGAGTTGAATAGTTCGACCCTCTGTCCACTCCAGAACGTCTGCCGGAGTGACACTTACGTATAGACTAATGTGCACTTAAGGAGATATGAGTGGAATGCTCGTTGAAAGGAATTTCACGGCTCTTGGACACGGAGCAGATCAAGAAAAACTCTTTTGATTCGCGGAGAAGCGAACTCCTCCTTGGCTTCCCGAAATCGCCGTCTCAGCTGAGTGCTTCCACCGGTCGCGGAGTCTAGTGCAATAACGGGAATGGTTTTCCAGTCTCAAATGCATTCAAGCCGATCTAATTTTAGGAGAAGAATTTTTTCACTTAATCAGCCTAAGTACAGCAGAGTAGCTCTGTTGAGGAAAGAGCTTGGATACGTCCGGAGGAATCTTGGGTTCAACTCCGGTCAAAGCCTCGGTAAACACTGCTAATTCGAATGAGTGAGTGGCGATTTTCTGCAAATAAAAATTTCATTGAACACTATAAAAAGAAGCCAATCTTAGTTTACTCTGCATGTCTCAAGTTCAGATTTCATAGAGGTTATGAGATGAACTATATCCCAATCATTGAACAATATCGATTTGATCATTTAGTGAGCTTTTCGTGTATCAAGACTTTAGAGTTGTCAATACGGCTTATCTCTATCTTTAACAATGTTACGCACTGGAGACTTTTCCTCTTTTATTTCTCTAGGTTTTGTTTCTACCATTTTGCTCATTTTTCTTCGAAGAATTTTGACTTAAATTAATAGTAGTTCACAAGTAGGACTGAAAGAAAAACTTTTTTTTTCATTCTTTGCGGATTAATCATATGTATATTAAAAATATTTCACCGTGTGAAGTATTATTTAGTTTTTTCCCGGCAAATGATATTGAGGAAGTCTTCTCGGGTCTTCCACCAGGAAAAGCTTATCCTGATGGAAGACCCGAGAAGACTTCCTCAATATTTCACTTTTTGTTTCCTTTTTGCCGGAATCGAGCCAGCCTACCTCTGTAGAGGCGTGTATACCGAGGAATTGAACGTGTCGGTACCATTTTTCAAGTCTCGGTTATTTTGAAAGTTTTTCAATTGGCATGTGGAAAAAACACAGCAGCAACGCAAATAATTCGTGGTTTAATCGTCAGATATCATAATTTTAAAGTGATATAAGGAATAATTGCGATAGTTTCTGGATTCAAGAGACCGATAAATACATTCGCTCACTCTTGGCGTGTTCCGTCAAAAAGAATTCAATTATTTTCCGAATAGGCAATTGATTCTTAATACTCTGGCTTTAAAAAAATTACTCGCGTTTAGTCGATGCCGATGAAAGTCTCTTGTTGAATTGGAGCCGGTCGATATATGGCCATTACATCAGCGCCAACGCCTCTAATGGAACCATGTTTAAGCCCCCTCCTCGCCCCCTCCCAAATGAAGAGGGCTTTTTCCTTCCACCTTTACATCCACTTCAGAAAATAAACTTTCAAAATTGTATTTTTTCCCATCCCATGTTCTTATTATTTTGGTGTAACTGGAAAATTGTGGGTTGCGCAAATAATTGCCCACCAATATTATTAATACGAGCAAGCAACATCATTGTTTTGAATTAGCTAAATGTTTAGCTGATATGAAGTATTAAAAATTGAAATTATGAATTTTGATTATGGTATCTAATGAACGTATGAAGTTAGAGAATGCCTAAGAATCTTCAATATGGCTGTACGAAATTTTAAACGAGTCGCAAGAATATTTGATAATTTTGGCTGATCTGAAACTGAACACCATCGGATCTATAACAAAGTAAAGCATAAGTGTTCCCTTACTAGTATCTAGAGATGCATTTGGCCTGTATTTACACGAATTGTTTTTTGAGAGACGGAACCCATCCCCAGTGGCTAAAGGTAAAAGTACTCTTGAGATCTTCGGTCGAGTCCTGTTTGAGTGTATTTTCCATAATTTAGGACATGATTGGTGAAATCGACGATCGTATTTTTCATGTCCACAGTAAGAAGGACAGAGTCTGGTGGCTATTATGGCGGTCAATTTTAATTTGATTATCAAGTACACTAGATAGATGCCAATTGTTTAATTTATCCCTTTGTCGGTATCCTAATATTTATTACAATTCCTAGCAATGTTGTGAATGGAGAACCTTTTTATGGTGGAAAACGAAATTAAAATTGGTAACTAACTTCTTTAGTTGTTAAACTTTAATAGAAAAAAATGGCTGTTGGCTATGCTAAGGCAAGTGTATCACATGTGCAGCTTTATGAAGAGTCCGAATGTATGGTTGCTTATTTCTAATTTTCTCAATAGGTACTCTCTTGAAATAGCCGTCCCTAAACCCGATGCTCAATATCTTGGCTCGTTAGAAACTCAGCCGGATGAAATTTCATATCCTCATTAATCCCTTGACCCTTCTCCTGGCAGCCGTATCTCCCCCTCTCCCCGTTCCTCCCGCACACCCTGCCATCTCACCCAGCTGCTGTGCTCGCTGCGAGAGTGTGGGAAAGGAGAGGGCAGCTATTGGAGTTCGGCCGCTGCTGGCACGTTTGGTGATTCGCAACGGGTCGTGCCATTTGCAGTCGCCATTAAACAATTGCCGACTCCCCCCGCAGCCACCCACCCTCCACGATGTGAAATAGAAGCGATTAGGAGGAATTGCGATTTATGCCCAACATGTCGTCGAGACAATGTAGAAAGAATTTACTCCTACTCACGTGCTTCTTTGGAAGAACGTGCGGGAGTAATTCGTTCATATTGGTCTTTGTGTTTGAAGCATTGGGAGGATATTGTCTAATGGATATAGGCATGGACATTCGTACCCATGTTATAGAGGAGATTGCTTGTCGAAATTGTGGGCCGTGAGAAAATGTGAGCTCGTTTCCAAAACATTTTTTTACTTTTCTGATGAACACGAAAACATTAGTCTACTTTTAAAAAACGCTATTTTATCCAATATTAGTTTGCAGAAAGTATATATTAGCTAGTTTTGTCCAATTATTTATTAATTTTAACAATTCTTTCAAACTTAAAAATGTGTTTAGAGGACTTAACTTCTTAATTTTTTGGAGGCTCAAGGGATGAGTTTATAACAATATTCACTAACATATTACTATCTTTTAAAAGTAACTATTCTGATTATTATATTATAAGTACCTACAGGTTAATTCAGCATTGATAATTCATTGTATTGATTGATTGAATAATTGATAATTCAGCGTAATTTAAATCTATTAAAAACATTTTAATAGCTTTTCTTTTTTTGTGCTCCTACTTCGAACGTACTACCATTTAAGGTAGTAATTCACCTGCAAGTATCTAGCAGAAAAGTATTCCTTGTTCTAATCTCCTGCCTAAAGACGCGAAGTGGTTTTCAAAGGGAAACTAGATGATTTTGCATTAAGAATTGTTGAAAATTCAAGGTAAATTTTCCATCATTGTCTTAATGCGATTGACATTTATTGAATTACGCGACCCTCTTTAACTCTCATCCGTCAACACCAAGTTTTTTTCCACACTATGAACACATTTTATAATTTTATAAAGTCTGATAATGGCCCTGGCACGAAAGTGTTATAACTAGATTACGAATGCATATTTCAATGTTGGCAGGCAGCGAGCTTAGCTCAGAGTTTCATAGTAGAAGCCTCTAGGTAGAAGTCAATGTAATTATGGTATTACTAAGCTAATGCCAACTTGAAGGTGAAATGCCATGGGTCTCATTAAGATAAGGCTTCCTCTGAAATCAATGATAAAGCCTCCTCGACAGCCTCCCAGTCGTTATCTAAACCGTTTTGATGGGTTATCTGGAGCGATCCTTCTCAACTGGATAATAGTCTTCCCCTCTCGTGGTAGCACGAGACTCTAACGAGCATGTATATAAGGAATCCGTCTCCTCTCTTGCACTCGCGCGATTCCTGAACCTAATTTGCTCCTCGCGTCGAGGGCGGAGCATGGCGGAATCTTCTTGCGGGGAGGGCAGGGGGGGGGGCAGGGGATAGGGCAGTTAGTTGGCCCACACACTCTCTCCCCGAGCGAACTTCAAACCGTCCTCCCCGTTTCAATTATCATTGCCGCCGCCTCAGCGCTCCCTCGCTCTTGCTGTGCTACTCGTTCGGGCCTCACTGCTCCGCCCTCTCCCTTTTGCATTAAGTGGCTCCTTCCCCCCCATCTCCTCCCCTTCCCCGCTTCCTTCCCCTCTACTTTACTCTCCTCCACAACTCCCTCACGCTTCAAAATCGCACCCCTTCCTGAAAAAGGAAAAAAAAATATTCCCTAATTGGCGCCTTAAATGGGCGTGAATGAGCGAAAAGGCAGAGCATGGGACCGAGTGGGTACAGCTGCCGGAGATCCAAGGGAAGAAATTCAATCCCCTAATGACTGTGAATGTATATAACTCCGTGGTTGACTGAAGTTGCCGATATCCGCAGTTGCTTGGCCTGTAATTTTCGTCTAATGGCATTAACATTGATAAATCCTCATGTCAGTACAAAATAAGTACTCCGATCACCCTTAAATGAGTGTTGAATAGAGTGTATTCTTTATTGCAATACAAATATTTTTACAGGCATACTTGGGGTGCCTAAGAAAACTTAGCCCCTATTTCTCTCAAATGCAATGCTTGGATTATTATTCAGTTAAATTTTAGTTTGATTTTTTAAAAATTAATATTTAGTAAAACAAAATGGTAATACATATTTTGTTCTCTTTGTTGTTTTAATGTGCAGTGTTATAATTCGCAATGTGAAATGATTCATATTTTTGGAAGTATATTTTTTATTAATTTTTAAGTGATTGATTTCAAATTCCATGATTGCAGCCCCGACCTGGCCTTTTTTATCATATTATTCTATTTTAAGGGCTGTTTTTTGCTCCCATTAACTTCCCAGCCATACTTGAAAAACCCTTTGGTCTTGAGTTCCACTATTATTGCTATTACTTACAGTTTGTTTATTTACTGCGCTCAATTTGTTCTAGAAGTAATTCAGATTTTATACTTTGATTTATTATGGTTAATTCCCTTAAGGTTTAAAAAAAATGTTTTACTGTTGTTGTATTTGCTCAATCATTATCACATTTTTTGAGGCTGTTGTAATTTTTCAATGTAAATGTTGTATTTAATTTTTATTATTAGAGCATTTGTACGGTTAAACTGATGGTGGCCGTAAAAGAGGTACTGCACCTTATGGGTTGCTTTAATGCTTCATTTGTAAACCAATGTTCCTTCCTAGTGGAAGCTTGGAGGCAATAAAATGTATTACTATAGTTAAAAAATGAGGGGACGTGGGAGGAGTGATAGGACTGGTGAGCCATCGTGGACAAGGAGAGGGGGTGTGACTTGCGGACGATACACGTGGAATCCCCTCAGCCCCTCCACAGTGTGTCCCTCAGGCTCACACATCCTCCATTTGACGAATGGAAAGCCGTCATCTTTCGAGCGTGGTCTTCCGCCGATGATTGATTCATGCCCGAGGAGAATTTGTTCGTGTTCCCACCTTGTGGATGAGGGAGGGGTTGGGAGCCGATGTATGTGTCGGTGCTGAAGAAAATCGAGTGGGTTGGAAGAGAGGGTGGGAAGAGAGGGTGAGGAGGGGCCGTGGAGAGGCGCGAGAGGAAGTTTGAGTCGGTTTGGGAGAGGAAACATTTGCTGTTTTGGAGGAGGAACTAGATAGCTGGAAACTGCTTGGGAAGGGCCGCGGTGTGGAGCCGACGTGGACGGAGTGTTGCCTCGAGACGAAATGAATAGCAAATGTAGTGGAAGAGTATCACAGGGACAAAAGAGGGTGTCGAGTTGCCTGTACTTCCAGGGAAACTGATCGACTCTATGTTTCTTCTGCCTTCTTTCTTCACGGCCCATAAACATCATACGAACAGCTCCAGGTTATCCGGTGAGGCATTATTTTACGACTCTAGCCTAGAGAATTTATTGAGAAGATTTCTCTTTATTTCTCTTTCTGGTTTAAAACGATATTGTGTGTATTTTCCATTTCGTGTAAGTTTCCAGGAAAATGCAGGTCTTAAAAACTTAACTAAGGCCATATCACTGCCAATTTTGAACTCCAAAATGTCAGTTTGATCGTTAAAGTTGCATTTCTCTTGAAGAAAGGCATGATTTATTTATTTATTTTGCCTAATCCTGAAAACTGCGTCTAGGATCTAATACTACAGCCATTTTATAGGTAACAACGGACAAACACAAAAACCAAACCCTTCGAGGTGAAAATCCTATCCAGGCCAAATTGGAACCTACGACCCTTGGGTTGTGATGCAAAGGGTGATCCTAACCCCGCTGACATCATTGCTGCCGAATAGTTAATGAGTACCATAATTAAAAGTTTATTTTCTGACTAATTTGAATTATTTTCCGTTTTATCTAGTAAATTGTCAGAAAAATGGCCAAGATATGTTGAAAGAATATGAAAAGTGGAGGTTCAAATCTGAGAGCGTATGAGTTCCCTCTCACACTTTCTTCTCCTAAACTACTCTTTCGATTTTTGATGAACCTCTTCCTCACCGTCTCCTTTTTTGAGAAGAAAAATAAAGGGAATAAGTGAAAGCATTAAGATGAATGAATTTTTGAGAGTCGAATTTTCCTTCCTCGAAAATCATTTGTTCATGATGAGTTTGGGAGGCAAAGGAACTCGAGTAGCATGCATTCTCCGGGCAGTCCCTCCTCCTCTTCTCCATCCGAATCCGGGGTATTCAGCTGGTGTAGCACGGATAAGGTAGCTGGATGTATTTTTTTGACTCCAAGGAATTCCTACCGCCCTCAGGATGCCTCATTAATGAAGTTGCCGAAACGACCTTCGTATGGCTTCGTGGTCAGCTTTGTTGGGATATGGCCATTAATTGATTATATGCTGTTTTATAGCTTTTAGTGACCTAGTAACCTTGAAGGCATTATCCTTTACCATACAGCTAGAGTAATTGATAATAATAGATCTAATTCATTTTAGTGCAGCCGATTCACTATTTTAAGAGTGAACTGTATTCTTCCCTTTTAACTACTTACCTGTGGGTTTCAGGGGCAAATGCTCTAAGTAGTAATTTCAGATTTCGTTCGCTCATCATAGTTATTCTCGCAAAGAACGTACAAATAGCGTTGCATTTAAAGTTTTTCTGTGCTGTTTTGAGCTGCCTATCGATTATTTTAGCAATAAATCATATTTTTTTTTCCTTTTAAATACTTACGTACGTGTTTCAGGCGCAGATTCTCTAAGCAATCATTTTTGATACCATTTGGTCGTCAAAGATTTTCTCAGAAAGACAAGTTAAAAGTTCGCGCGTAAGTAAGACCCTCATCTAATGAATGGGCTTAAGGTTAACAACTTTTGACGAAGGGTGCGCAGCATTAATCGAAACATGTTGCTCATACTCAAACTGTCTTTCACGTTGGCTGGACGTTAAATGATGATAATAAAATCCTTTCTATTCCGTCGCTTTTCACCAATCTGTCACGCGCGACGTGAAATTTGGATGTTTTTGGTAGAGAATATATTGCGTGTAAAACATTAATCTGGCATCACCAAAAAACATATCGGTAGGACTTGCACATAGTTTAAAAAATTAGGGTGAAAACCATGTCATTTAATTGATGTAAAATATGCAGCTAACTAACAATAATACCATAAATACTGAACCCTTGTTTATTTTAACGGACAGTGGTTGTCGTAGACGGCATATATGCTGGCTGACGTCGATGGAAACGTCAACCCAGATAGAAGTGATCGTAGGCCTCCTCTGTCACCTTCCGTTTCCGTCAAGCCACAAAACGTTGATCGTAATCCCGGACCAAGGGATGTCCAGCTTCTCTCTCAACCCTGTCTCTCTTGTCCTTTATTTCAACCGCGCTTCCACTTCTCCATCTAGTCTTTCCGTATCTCCCTTTCAGGTACTCCGTATCTCTTCCTCATCACGCTCTTCTCCCCGCATCATTTCCTCGAGCCCTCCTCATTTGCGTTAGAGTCGGCGGCGAGAATATTCGAGCATTTCCCAAAGAAATCTTTTTCTCCATCTAAGGTTACCCAGATGATTCTCTTGGCGAGGGAGCTCTATTCTACATCTGAATAAGCCCGGGCTCTTTCACTTCATTCTTCCCCCTCACTCCGTGTCTCGCCCGACTCGCCCCACAAAAACCGCGGCAACCGAAAATTTCTTGCTCGGCGCGCCCCGAAATGCTTAGCGTTTTTCCTCTCCTTCGAGAAAATGTACACGCCGACATTTCCTCTCTCCTTTTGCATCCAGGTTGATGTGTGCTCTGGCGGAGCACGCATCTATCAGATATCTCAACATTCCCATGTAAGTCGTTTATTATGTATTGAGCAACGTTTTCTTTACCTGAGTCTCTATAATACAAATGTGTACACATCGATCACGTTATTGTTTATATTGAGCAACGTTTTCTATTACCCGTGTCACGTTTAATACAATATTTACGCATCAACCTTCCTCATTCCTCACTTCCGTCCAAAACGTGTCCCACTTATGTATCCTTCTGGGTGTAGTCCTGGTCCTCCTTGGATTGTCAACTTTCTCTACTTCCCGGCACTCGTACTTATTTTCTTGATTTCTCCACCCACCAATTGCACGTACATTTTCCGCTCCCTCTCAACACGTTCTGACCCTCTCCCCCAACAAAACTCTCCTCTTACTCCCCATAATTTCCCTAAACAATCCTATCCCCCAACAATATCCTCCCTGCTCGGACATTTCGCGCGAGGCAGAACTGCCAACCTGTAAACTCATTACAATGGTGGCGAGCTGTTACGCCACACCCTGAAGTGGCCTTGCTCTTCACGCATCATCTAATTACAACGGAAAGGATACTTCTTGAATTTGCTGAAACTTTCACGGTGCGTTAAATAGTAGAGCTAACTCGCTCTGGTATTTCCACGTGGCTCTGTTTTCGTAATCTAACATTTCCCCTCCGTCGCTGGGGGCGACTTGACGAAGCCTTCGGCATAGAAAGGAAATTTTTGATTAATCATACATATTTACATGGAATAATCCAGAGAGGAGAGGAAACAAACCAAGCACTTCAGAGTGTTTGAATGTAGCACATTTATAATTAGTTATTTTTTTAGATTAAGGGACCTTGATGATCACAGAAAATTTTGAACATACGTCCCCAGGCAATCAAATTTCCGATTGGGAACAACACAAAAGATATTTCCTCGTCCTTCTTAGCTAACCTCATCGCTCAATTTCTCGTATCCAATTAAGTAGTTTGTCCATTTGTTCTGAATACTTCCTCTTTGCATCAGGAAATACAGTAGCAGCCTCTGCGTAACATTGAACATGTAAGCATGAGTCAGCATGCTTTCATTTCCAGAGGAAACTTAAAACTAAGGATAGGTTTAGAGCCCATAAGCCATGCAGTCCTTGAGGTTGTTAAGTCGAAACTGGGAATAATATAGTTTAAAAATATTGGTCATGCAATTCAATGGTAGGTTCTCATTAAAAGTTTAGAAAATTATTTAAAAAAGTTGCGTTCTGGTGTTTTTAGTCATTAAATTACGCTGTGTAACTTCATTTAGTCTAGTTTTATCATATTTTTTTACTTAAAAAATGTATTTTGTAGTAGTTGGAGGTTTTTTTAATGGTGGATAAGTCGTAATTTTCCGACGGTGAATTGTGAAAAAAATCAAGACATTTAGAATTCCGACCCGGGATACGTGTAACAGGATTTAACTGTAAATCAGGAAACTTCACGCCAACTAAAAGAGCAGGATTTATCCTAAGGCCTCCGAATCGTAATATTCTTCACTCTTTTTGACTTAAACAGAATACCAATGGTTCGAGACGCTTAATTGCGTGGAAATAGTACACCTCCTGCGTTTAGTTCCCGTAATATACACTCGTAACCAACTGAACATTTGAGAAACCTTTCATTCTCCCCTTTACACTTGACTGCCCACCCGTTCCGTGATAACAAGAAAAAAATAATCAGACGCCGGGGACCGCCGTCGCGAAGTGTACGCTATCATACACGCTCGGAGCAGACTTTTCACACCCCTCCGCCGCGGCGCTGGCGTAGCGGCGGAGGGGCGAGTGGGTGGAGGGGAAGGGAGAAGAGGGGATGGCTAGGCGGGAGGAGAACGGCAGAGTGGGTTGCGAGAGCGAGTCAGGAAAAGCGAAGTGGAGGAAGAGGAAGGAAGGAAGGAGAGAGGAGAAAGACTTTTGCAAAGAGGAATGGAAGGGGAGAGTGAAAAGGGGGAGGGATGAGGAGAGGTGTTTCTCCGTGGACTTACATCTCGCGACTTTGGCTCTTTCTTCTCATTCGGGCGCCGTGGAGGAGGAAGCCCTCCTCCACCACCTTCAGCCTCTCCTCCCACGTTTCGTGATCGACTGCTACGCTATCCTCAGCTACCACGCCCCCCCTTCCCCCTCCTTTCGATCCACGCTTCCTCCCTCCCTTCCGCACTCCTCCTCCGCCACCGGTACGCGACGCGTGCGAAAGCCGCTCCTCACTTGTCTGCCACATTCCCGCCTCGCATGTGCTCCCGACGGCAGCGGTAGTCCTCGAGGGGGGCCGCGTCCCGCCGTCTCGACGAGCCGACAGCACCTGCTCGTGCTAAACGAAGAGAAAAAGAGTTGTTGGGTCTCTCCATTCCTTTATCTTTCCCTTCGCGAGGGCACCGTCGCTGCATTCCTTTTTTATGATTTCCCCGGCGAGTGACTGCTTCGCCGTCCGCGGAGCGGATGCGTCTCGGTGCCGAGAAGAAATAAACCGCCGCGACCCGTCTCTTTCTCTCGCTCCCGCGGTGCCGACTCGACTGCTTCCGTCGCCGGTTTCTTTCCTTGCCTACCGTTAGGAGCGACCGCGGCTCTCTTACCTTTTCCCCGCCGTTTAAAGGCGTGGCATAACATTTCGACTAACTGGAGCCGGCCGAGCGTGAAACGGTTTGGAGGACATCCTCTCTTCGACCTTCCTCTCCAAAGGATCGGAAAGAGTTGCCCGAGCAAGTCGACTGCGTCTATACCGGCTGCCTAAGTGGAAGTTGTGTCTCTCTTTTTCCCCCGTGTGGCTCTCCTTTGTGCGCGCTGGACCCAGAGGATTGGATTAAGCGGCGTTCGAACCGGTCCCGTTTGTTTACCGTAGGAAATATTCGTTCATCGCGTGAAATGGTTTGAGCTGATGTCCGTGAAATCTCCTTCCGAATGGTGGGAGAGGTGAAATCAAGTGACGCGGTGTTGTAAAGTTGACTCGTGAGGTGTCTCTGGAGGGATTTACGTCTGATCTTCACTCCGTGTGCCACCGATACGAACCCCCCCTGTCTATCTATCTCCGCGGTCGTGTGTCGTCATCCCCTGACCGGCTTCCGCGCCAGTCGCCGAGTGTCAAGTGCCTGCGGTGTCGAGAGCAGAGTGGTGTGTGTCCATTTGTGTTCGAGCTTTCGGCTCGCCCGCGACCGGGCTCGCGGCCCATCCGGCGTGTAATCAGTGTCCCTTCCCCCCGAAGTCCTCGTCACAATATCCAGCCGAAGCCCCGTTGTCCACACACACGCAAACGTCACGCTTATCTTTTGTTGTTCACGGGAGATCTGCTAGATAGCAGTGCCCACAAGCTCCCGCTCTACTCCCCGCCTCCGAACGGCTTCTTCATATCCTATCTCTCGGATAAGCTATCCTTTCAAATCCTCTCTCACTCGACCGAGTGGTCGCCTCCAACCTCCTCCTCCTCCTACTCCGAACACTCCGACCCCGATTTCGAGCTGACTCACTTTATATCTCTCCTTGTAAACACAGCTTCCCCCCCCCCCCACTCCACCGCCCCGATCTTGTGATCTCCACCACCCACCGCCTAAACACACAAGCAGACGTTAACATCCTTTTGCGAGGGGTTCCTCCCCCCTCCCACCATTCGATAATACCACGTCTCTCGCTGCCCATCAGGGACTAAAATAGAGAGGTCCCCCTTTTTTCACTCCCTCCCCTCCCTCTCGCTCGCTCCCACCCCTCACGCATCCCTGGAATACCATCCCAGGGATTATTTGGATGCTGGCAGACTTCACGTACCCCTTCTCTCAGCCCTTTGATACACTATTTTACCCCATCTGACTCTCTTCCCATTCACCGTCACGACCGGGAGCTTTTGCCGCATAGCGCGCTTCGGGGGATCCATTAAACCGAATCGGAAACACGGTGGGGAAGGAAAAGTGTTCTTCAGCCGCCCCCCCCACCCTTTTTATATCCGCGTTGCACACCGCGATTACTATTAACTTCCGTCCTCGTTTTCCCGTGTTTCCCGTTCTAAGTACTAGTCCCTCCCGCCCACCCGACCCACCCTCTCTCTCTCTCGCTCTCCCGCCTCCGTGGGAGAGTGCATGCCACGCCTGCGTATTCAAACGACTCGTGGGAAGAGTGAGTGAGCGAGTGAGCGGCTGCTGCTGCTGCACTCACCAGCGCAAGCCTCGTCCGCCCGCCCCTCGTGCCGCCGAGGCACGCCGCTCCGTCCCCCCCCCTCCCCACCCTCGCCGCTGCACCCCCGTGGACTCCTCCGCCACCCCCACTTCTCGCCAGGGGGATGAAGAACGCGTCTCCACTCCTAGGGAGGAGGCAGCGAGCCGACCGCCACCAGCTCTGCCGCCGTCCGGCCGCCGAAAGCGTTTCGTGGGAGGGCTCGGCTCTCTCCTCCTGAAGGCTTAGTGGTCCCTCTCTCACCCGCCGAGAGTTGTTGTTCTTGTTACCGGTCGCCATCGATTCACCCGAACGCATTGCTTGTGGTTCTCGATCGTGTTTGCGTGTGTGAGTGAGTCTGTGTCATCCGTGAGGTGGGAATGAGTGGGGTGGTGTAGTGGGAGGGAAGAGAGGGGCGGAGCGGGGTTTGCGACGCGGCGGAATGCCTGCGTCGCCCAGTTGATGTTGACTCGCCCAATCGCGCGATGACGCGACGCCAAGACTGCATCGCGTGCAGGGCAACCCCGATGCGATATCGCCGCTCCTTTCGCCAGGAGCGACTCTGACGGCGGACCCTTGTGGTGCTGGTGCTTCATGAACGACGGACTCTTCCGCAGACTGGAAGTGCAGAAGTGGGAATATCTTTTTGAGGGTGTAGTCTCAAAATATTCCCTTGAAAATTGAAAAATCTCAAGACAACCCTTCAGCATCGGCCCCGAGTGATACACGGCTTCTCATTCTTCAGGGTCAGAGAATCATAATCGTGGTGGCCAGGCCCTTAAATTCTCGAAACGCAGGAACAATCTCAAGGATACTCTCCATCACCGTTGTGGTTGATTATTTAAAGAACTCTATCTCATTCTTGAGAGGAGGAAACATATCCGGAGGAGTTCCGTGCATTAGATCCTCAATAATGTTACTAAAGTATCATAGTTCGGCTCTGTAATCGGCCAGACACTCTCTCCCGGGCAGAATCTCATCCGTCATTGAAGACAGTTCTTAAGGAAGGGCTCTGTTCCGAGGATATTAACAAATAAACCAATAGAACTAGAGGAACGCCACTTCCTCGGCTTGACTTACACCTTCCGGTGAGAGCATCTCCCTCTTGATTGCGGTGAGCCCTCCAGAAGGAGGGGTCAGCCTTCCAGGATTGACTCGCCGGGGACGGACGGAGGCGAGGACGGTGAGGGTCGTGGCATGCAGCCGCCCTCTGACGGCCGCAGCCCCCGCGGATCCCTGACCCGCGGGGGCCTGTCCATCTCCTCGTCGCCCTCGCTCTTCTCCTTTGCCACGTCGAGCGGGGTCGAGGGCGGGGGCGACGGGGACGCCGCGGGGGGCAAAGGCGGCGCCATGTCGGAGGCCGGGGGCGAGGAGGGCGGAGGAGGCGGTGGCGGCGGTTCGGGGGAGGCGTCCCCGGGACAGAGTGGCCCCGAGACGCCCGGCAGGCGGGAGAAGCTTCCGAGGACCCTGAGCACGAGCGTCCTGAGGATCAAAGCGCGTTCTTCATTCTGGGATAAGGTGTGGGAGAAGGAGCGGAGCAGACGAGACATGTGAGTGCTGCTGCCCCTCTACCTTCGAAGGGAAATGTGAAATTCATTCACGGCTTGTCAAAATCCATCCATTGAATCCTTTAGGCTTTGATTGCCCGTACAGCATTTGACGTGTGTTGTCGCTGCAATTGCACCTTGTTTGTGTTTCGCTGTGGACGAAGTCGGCCCAATTTTTCATCGATTCAGAGGTGTCTCTCCCGTCATTTACGGCCAATTCGTCCGGTGATTTCTCATCTGGGCGAGCTTATGCTATTTTTTTGGTGCGATCTTGTGTACGAGGTGTGGATGCCCCACCGGGTCATTTATTCAGCCAGCACCGCGCCATGTCAATCAGCACTAATTGATGGAGTTTACTGAGCGAATTGTGTTTGAACGCGGGAGGGGAAAGTTTTGGGAGCGTCATTCTCTCGCTGGGAAAATGTGATTAGCCCGTGTACGAGTTTGTTACGATGCGGTGAGTTGGACGGGGGTTGAGGTTCGGGAGGTTGATAACGAGATTTCTTTGGCACCCCTGTTCCCGACATGGTTGTGACCCTTTCGTCGAAGGCTTCGTGCTCTTGCGGGACTTCTGCGTGGGCACCGATGGATCATCTGTTTACACGTGTATCCCATTATCTAAAGCTTTTGGGGAGTATTATTTTATGGGTGTTAAGGATCAAATTTGCATATTCGTTGATTTAGAATATGAATTCTATACTTGCGCAACAGTATGTTCTGTGTGCAGTAGCTTCTTTATATATACAAACGAGTTCACCTCATTTTCGGGGTTACAACCAGATTTAATTTTTCAGTATGCTTTGCTTACATGGTGTTTCAAGGGATTCTCTAAGTGTAAAGATGAAGTTCATGTTTATGTACAATGCTTATAACTTCGTGTTTGGTCTTTTCAGTGTAAGATGTCAAAGTCAATATTTTCCATTAATTTTAACAACGGTTATTTCGAGATGATTCGTGTTCGTTAGTGATTATTCGTTCTGCTTTATTCATAGCAAATGAGCACTCATTACCTATCCTTTATTTTAACTAATTTTTTTTTCTTTGAACCCCTTGAAAAATACTGTATTTCTTTAACTATTTCTCAGACGTAAGGACCGAATTGATTTAATTAACTCACATTAATTGGCTATGGCCCTTTTATTTACGCTAGTCTTTGTGCCAAATTGAAGGAAAACCATTTAGACAACTTTCAAACCGATAAAAATGAGGATGTAAAGACAAAGTGTCACCTTGATGTTGCTATTTTACAGGCGCGAGCCCTTTTGTCCTCTTTATCTCTGCCTTTATAAATTCGAAGGCGCATTGTGCTTTGGAGGAACGAGGGCTTAAGACTTTGGCATTATCCGACCGATTTTCGGATTAAGTGCCATTCGGTATCCATCTTCCAAAGATTCCATGGATTACCTTTTTGATGGAGTTTGCTCATGCATAAGTCCGCTGACTTAATTGGGTTACCCGCGCATATCAGTCTTCGTAATACGTCTCCTTTCTTGGATATCCTGAATTCAAAGACTCAGATTTAGTCTTCGCGCTTATTTGTATGCAAGTCTCTATTATGATTATGGTTTGTTACTGCATCAAGGTTCTATTCTTGGGCTGTTTAGCTACCTAACTGCAATACATCTATGATTCTATTATCTATTGTTCAGCAGTAGTGTCGGATAAAATTTAAATTTAATTCTCTCTGTGACCGAGTCGTCAGCAAATGCTTGTATCATTTTATATGAAAGAAAAGTAAATAAATATTACTCGGTATGAAGAGGTTTAATTTGTCCGGATTTGCATTTTAAAACAGCAATTCTAATTCTTATGTGATATTCACTCGATCTCACATTTTTGTGAGATAATTCTCGGTGGTACTTGAACTGCGGATTAGCCGACTTTACTGTATGAATTCCATGTTTACCAACTATTTTCTTCATACTTAACATCAGTTGTACTGCAAATAAAATCGCGCAAACCCTATCTCCAGACGTAAGAAATATACCACGTGGAAGCGTTTGCTCGTCCAATACCCTGATGGAGAAAAACTGGTGTCTTTCCTGACTCAAGATTAGAGAGCTACCGCTTAAACTTGGGGAATTTTATCTGAACATGGTGCCATAGTCGCTAATAGCTAAAGTCATATTACTGGCTTTCAGCCGAAATTGCTACACTAGACTACCGTAGCGACTGCATTGTGGCACAACCACCATACAGTCATTTCGGCCATTGAAAGTCTATGAATAGTACTGTGATTGGCTGCAACTATTGCTCCAAGATAATAACATTTAAGAAAGCAAATTGGTTTTTCATCAGTTGAAAGATCTTATTTTAAGCCACGTTCTTTTTTGGCCCGAAGAACATGCATGATGTAATATAAGTAAAGTTTTCGTAAAAGTTATCAGATACGTTTCATTGCCAACTTCTCAGATGAATCACAACCTTTTTATGAATACTCAAAAATTATCGATTTCTTAATCCCCCCACAGATAATAAATAAGTCTTTTATCCTTTCGCATCACAACTTCTTCCCGAAATCAAGATTAGAACGCCTCGTTCACGTCTAAGCATTGCTGTCTTAAGTTTTTTAAATTCCTCACATGATTAAATGTTCGGATATTTAGACGATGTTTGTAGTATCTATATTATCTTATGCTAAATATTTTCCCATTTTCATGAAATTTTTTCTTAGAATTGCATTTCACATCTAGTTCTGTAATTCAACTGTATAGTTTTTATTAAATGTGAATGATTCATTCGCCTGAGCCATCATATACCTTGCGCTCTATCCGAGCTCAAGACACATACTATAGCTCCATGCGGAAGGGTGCTTCGCTTCATCCTTGTGTTAACGTCTTCTATTTTGAAGGTGTATAATCTTAAGACGTTTTCAAGAAAGCTTAGGCCCATTTTGTTTGTTGATTAATCCAGCTTTTGTTATTTGTTTGGCCTTGTTAAACGAGACGAGATATCCCCGTGCCCCAGAAGGGTGGACTTTCGTCTATTCAACGATTGTTTTTCACTTCAAGACCCGACATGCGGTGAAAAATATCCCTATTAATGCATTGTCTACGGACCTCAGGATCATCCACCTATTCTATGGTGCACGGATGTTTTCATTGCCCATCAAGAGGGTTCACTTCACCCCTCACAATTGCCTATTGGTCGTGGGGTGCTTCCCGACTACCTCGGTGCTCATATCGTATGCGGCAGGTTGTTTGGATTGTGGGCGACGTTTGCAATAAACGGGACTCAAATTCGGGAGGCAGCCGACACTGCATCCGTTGTAACCCGCCTGCATGACTCCATCATTCGGTCTTTCACTGATTCATTGCCGTAGGATGCTCACAAAAGGGACGAGGCTTTGAATGAGGGATACTCAAATCTCTCTCTCTCTCTGTACATCGTACACGAAGTTTTCAATCTTTCGCATCCAAAAAGAGAGAGAGAGAGAGAGGGGGGGAAAGGTTTGTTTCCTGGGAAGGGTTTGGAAAGGCGCCGATGCGGTGGTGGGGGTTTATTTCTTTATTTCTCGACTGCCTCGGGTTATACGATCGTCTACCGAGAGTCCTTTGTTAGCGTCCGCCCCTATTCAGTCGTTCGTCTCCTCTTTTTTCATTTCTTTTTTGCTTGGCGCGAGTCGCCTCTCCTCTTGTTTATTCCTCTTGGGTTCGAGCGCGAGTTTCGTAATGGACTGTAAGAGCGGCACAGCAGCGATGAGGTCAATTGAATCCGCTTATTAAGTGCTCTGATTTTTATCGCCTTCCTCTCCACCGACCTTCGCCGTGTATTAATGACTCCTCCTTCTTTTCCCTTTGCGCGCGCGGCCATCATGGTTGATGATGATGATGGTTGCGGCTGTGACGCGCGCCCTCGCATGGGGGGAGTAAAAAATGATTCTCCTCGTATCCATAGCTTCCTGATTGGACGCGCCTGACGCGATGACAGGAGGAGAGTTGTGCGTCCGCGGCCTTGTGGCCACTCAGATATACGACGCATGAAATCTCAATCTCCCTCACTCTCTCGATATTGCCTCCTCCGGAAATCATTTTTCTGTCGAACATTGATTCATGTGCAAAATGCACTAATGAACGTTGCACTCTCCAGCTCATGCGAGTGCAAGATACGACGACAGTGGAAAGAGATTTGCCATTTAATAAATATTAGCTCGATTGGGCTGGGATCGAAGCACGGATATCATAGCCACCAATAAGGTTGTTTTCGGCCGGTAACTGCCCACGCAAATGCTGGTTCGAGATGAGCGGTGGGCGTTTTTGGGACTGGGAGGGTCTATTTTCTAAAAACCGGTCAATGTGGGTGAATGATCTGGTAGTGTGAGCGAGATATCATTTCGCGTAGAGTTCAGTGAATTTGGGCTTAATTTCTAGAAAACACTATCACTCATCCCAATTACCGAAATTTCATCCTCTTAACCGCATTACTCTTCGTGATATTTGCCTACGATTACGTCATTTCACATGAGAAATTGTACGGGTACACACACTAGAGATTTTATTTTAAAAATGAGGAATATGTAATACCCAAACATTTTCAGAAATTTGGAAATTTTCGGAAATTTGAAAAAAAATACAATGGTACCGTGTGTGTTTTCTCATCTGCTCTAAAAAATACATACTCAAGCAGAAATATTTACGGAATCGCTAAAATAGCCCTTCTAATATGAGGGCTTCTTCCTTGTTAGGGAAAATTATTCAAATGAAAGACTCATGCATATTAATTTAGATAAATACTGGGAATTTCAGTCGTATGAACAGTATTTTTAAGCCGTTAATATGAAAAATTTACTCCATGCCTCTTATAACTGCTGAAAGATACAATTAAATTCGAATATGGTAAAAGTATATTTTCGACTATAGTGCTCGTGTTCCTTAGCCTATCCTGCATGCAATGGACTAATATTTATATTACTTAGTAAGGAAATTTATGAGAGGCAGAATTTTTCACTGCCTTGTTCTTACCCCCAACTCTCATTACTCCTTCACTAGGATAACTTCCACCTTAAACTGCGTCTGCCTCCAGCTTTTGTGATATCTGAACCCTCACATTCATCAAATCTTTTCAGACTGATTATTCGTATTTCCATGTTTTAAACAGCATTAATATATTTTTATTGATTCTAATTGTTACTTTGTACGTAAGTTATTTACAACATATACATATCGTGGGACAAATTAGTCCCATTAGTGTTGACATTATTGAACGCTTTGTGAAAGTTGTGCACCGCTTACTCTCGGAAGTGTAACTGACTGTTATAGCTGACCCAAAATTGAGAGGTCATTGTTCGCATTCCAGTCAATTTCGATGATTTTGTCGGCAGTTTTGTGACTTGGTGACGCATTGCGATAGTGTTTTTCGTATCAAAATTTGACAGCCTTAGCTGTACGGGATAAAGCAAGGAGAAGAGGAAAAGAGGGGCGTCGGGCGGCCCCCTTGCCGTCACGTACGCCCCGCATGCGATAGATATCGGGGGCATTAGCGTGTGCGTCTGTAGGGTATCGGTATAAACGCGTCCCCTCCTCGACGTCGTCTGACAAACGGTGGCTCGGACGTGTTTTATCGTGTTGCGGGCGATAATACTGGGGCCTTTTTGTTTTTCTGACTAGCCGAGTGTGTGTGTGTGTGTGTCTTTGGAAGCCAGTGTTTGTGCTATATCTTTTGAGGCCTCGTTATTAATGTGGCGACTGACGCAAAAAGCAACATCCAGCCCCATGAGGAAGATGGGACTCTCTTCTTGGACACGCAGAAGTTATTTTTTTTACCGCCCTTTGCGGTAAATCATCGTTAAGAGCGCAGAGAGGGGTGGGGGCAAGAGTAAGTATTCCTTTGGCGATTCGGAAAGCAAAAAAAAGAAATGTGGGTATGTATTTCCATACGCATTCTCTAGATATTGGAGAAAAATAGCTGTCTACTATCGTTAGTCGACATTCAGGGCACAACTAAATTCAGTCACGAGTCTTATAATACAGTCGAGTCACGTAGGTCACTGCCCTTTGGGTTGTTGAGAGAAACTTGTCGTACGAATCCACTGTTTATCGGATATTTTTTCCCGTAAGAAACATGATATGTTATTTTACCAGTGTGTGTGGTTCTATTTTCCTACTTGATGATTAGTCCGAGCGAGATAGTTCCCTAGTCCTAACAGAGACCATATTCGAATTAAAGGTTTTAATTTTACCTGCTTTTACCTACTGTAGGACACATCAATGAAATATTTCATTTTTGATGATGCAATAATATAGTTTTGAATGACAGAAATTGTAAGTAATTAGATGAAAATATCTAAATAAGTCTTTAACTTGAATCATTTTTTTCGCACGGTGCGTTTGAAACTCCTTCAAAACGGAAGGTTTCTTGTGATACCCAAGGACCTATTACAGTGACAATATAATTTTTTTCAAATATAGCTGAGAAAACATACAAACTACACGCTGTTTGTATTTTTACGACATCTAAGTGTTATAAATTCCTCATTTTGTAAATATATCTCTCTGGAGTGCATACACGTCCCATTTCCCATGTAAAATGGCTGATATTTTTTGGCAAATATCTCCAAACGTAATGCAGTAAGGGGTAGAATTTTTGGTGTAATTGGAAGGGTGAGATATTTTTCTTTAAAATAAGGCCAAATTCATTGATTTCTAAGTAAAATGATATTTCGCTAGGACTACCTTAACGAGTTTATAGATTGGTAGACGGAGATTTAGTGAAGGTGGATTAGTTAGCGATGTTTCAAACTTTTGTGCTCGAAAACAACGGCCTTGAGTAGAGCTATGAACGGTTAAAGTTGGCATGTAGTGTCTTAATATTATGCACAGTTGCAACTGTTTAAATGAACTTTTGATTGATTTCATCGATTTTAAACTCACTTTATTACCTCAGGCATTGCGAATTCATCTCAATCAATTATTGAAACATGATAACGATATTTATCTTCTTAAATGTGTCTACTGAATGCTAAATGATGGACTGATCTTTGCATGTGCTTCGGCTTCCTTTCTCCGAGGGTCGTGTGTGTACTCTATTTTCCCCTTCGCAACTCTTCCCTCCGGGGAGACGCCCGTGATAAAACACCCGTTCCACGAGGCCGGAGGCAAAGTGGAAGCGTTCCTCGGAAGTGTTTCGTCGGGGAAAGAACAAATGTTCGGGGGTCCCGGCAGTCCTAGTGAATCGATGGCGGCGATTTGAGCCGTTAATCTCTGAGCAACCACTTCGCGTCCGGCCGCGGTCCCTCACGTCCCTCCTGAGCTGACCGCACTCGCCGAGCAAACAACGCCTGGGCGACGCGGTCCAAGTAATGGCTCAAATCAACATGGCTTAATGCGTCGCAATCCGGCGACGGTTGTTACCTTGGGTTTTACGCTTCTCTCACTCCTGAGCTCTCTCAGCCCTTAACCACTTTACATCCTCGTCACGCAAAGTCTCGGTATTCCACGATACGGCGTCCGCCCTCGTCTCCTACCACGAATTTCTCGCTTCTGCCCTCCAACTCTGTCTCTCTCTCGCCCTCCCATTCCTCCCCCAATCCATTCAAAGATCTTTCCTCTCCCCCTCACCAAACTACACCTCAATCTATAACCTCATCTCCCACAGCTCTAGCCTCCACTCCCTTGCCGCCGCCGCACAGATTTAAGATCCTTGTCGCATTAATCTCATTTGACAGCCTTCAGGCTGGAACGCCGCACCCTTTAACGCCTTAAAGTTGACCGTCTGTGAATCATCGTGGCCGCGCTCGCTCAGGGTTAACGGTTATGGTTGGGCATTAGGAAAAAAAACCAGACGGGATATATTTCCACGCCGTTTTTTTCCTTTCCATGGTACATTCCACGGTTTCTGTTGGAATCTGCTTAAATTGTTATTCATTCTGTCAACCGTTGTGAATTCGTCATGGTTAAATGTAACGTATTGGTTTAAACAGTTTTAATGGAGATCGATGAATAACTTAACGCCTATAATTTGAGTAAATTTTTCGTTCAATACCTGCTGGATTTTCTTAAAGCCCGAAACGATGTTATTGTGCTGAGAAGATAATTCCGGAATAAGTCCTGTTTTAATAACGGAGAAGAAGTTCATCATTAACCACTGTCTCTACCCCATGAACCTGACCGAATGTGAAAGATTGCAGTTTTTTGTATTCAGCACTGTACTGACTAGTTTTTGGGCTTAGTAAACTTAAATTTTCTTTATCTCATCAAAATCGTATTTATGCCTCCATGCAATACAGGTGGTCCTAATTTGTTCATGTTGTCCTAAATCATTCGCTGTGGCTTATATTCGCTAAGAATATTACAAGTCATTACATATACGTACTTTTTGTACTTTTACTGGACATGTACTTTGTCATGTTGCTAATGAAAATTAATGGCTACAAAGAAAATGGGATTATTCATACACCACTACAGAAATAATAATTAAAGTAACATCATTTTAGAATAAGTAAGAAACGGTCGAAGCCACCATCTGAAAAAGATACAATAAAATTAGGACGAAATTTTAGCTGACGATCATTCCTTACCAGTAATATTATAACTTATATGCACCTCTTCTTGTTACAAATGAAAATATGTGAGATTACTTATGAGACCACTCCCTCCCAATATTAGAATAAATTGCTAAATACCTCAAAAGAACTACAATAGAGAGGTCTGTTGCAGTTCCAATGAGGGATACCTGTAGAGGGAAAGAATGGTTTCAATACCTATTCAGTGGCGAACTCATTTCAGAATAAATTGATTTTTTTTCAAGGAATCACTTCAAATGTATCGCTATTGAGAAAAAAATTGTTTCGTCCAAACCAAAATGAGTTCCACCCTCAAAAAAAGGAATTAAATTAGGGAGACTGATTAGCTGATGATCATTCCTTACCGGAAAAATTACTACTTAGATGCACACCTTCATGTTGCGAATGAAACTTTGTTGTTGCCGTGAGATAACTTATGAAACAATTCCCTCCTAGTATAAGAATTAATTGATTCAAATCATCCTCCTATTGGTCTAGCATAATTTGAGGACAACCCTTTGTTCAACATTACCCTAAATGGGTTTAATATTTCTGGAAGAGAAATGTTGCTTAAAACCTTCCGCTCCTGGAAATTTAATAGGAGCCCACACCATGATGGTACTTTTTTCTCCACAATACTCATCATACTCAAATATTCCTCACGTTATGTTGACAGTTCCAATATGAAACATTAGAAATAATAGTGAACACAATTGAATGTGAAGTACAGAAGTGCATCTCGGCCGTGTTGATAGATCTTAGTAATCGAAAGTAGTCTCTCCCACATTCCCTTCACTTCATTCCGTTGAAGTGAAATTCTGAGAATGCGCTCTCTGTGGTCGCATGGAGCGGTCTTGTGAGTCACTTTGTGTAACGTGCATTTGTCATGCGGTGGCTGATTAATTATTCAGGTGAGAAACGTCCTCACTTCGCCACTTTGCTGGAACTCCGGTTTGGTCCGCCTGCTTATTTCAAAGTTTGCCGACCGCCTTGGTTCCCAGATGAAAACCCATCACGGTCCCCGCCACATCGATTCATTTCTCCCCGTTCCCTAACTTCCCTCGCCCTAATCTTCCCCCATAACAGCCGCACCGGCCCCTTCGCGTCCTTTGTCGACCGCGTTACCGCACTAGACTACGTGACTCGAGCCGAGGAGAACAACTCGACAGTTGTCGGAACACCGAATTCGTCTGCTCTGCGGATGGGGGGGGATGGGGATAAATTTGGGAGAAGAACAAGTGCTCGACAATCTGGGCATATATTTGTGACAAACTTCTACTCCCCAACCTTCACTCTGGCGATCCGTCGATTCACTCTTACCCCGAGACACCCGTGGCTACTCCCCCCATACGCTTCTCATCATTTTTCTCTTTCTCTCAATCTCTCCATGTATCTAGTTTTAGGATGTTATTTTATTAACAGCTATTATAAATTTGTTGCATCTACCTTCACTGCGGTTATGTCACCGTACGACCTTGTGATGGTCATTCGTTGGTAGAACTCTAATCTTACCACACCAAGTATTTGTGATGTCGATTTGTGCAAGCTCCTGTCTTTATTCTATCGACTTACAGTTTGATTGTATGGTCAGATACAATTTGAAATAATCGTCTGAAATTTATTTTAAAAAATATGGAATTTTCTCATGGTTGTCCACGCGCGATATCGTCTCTGCTCAAAATGTTTCTCTCAATGAATCCAATCCGTCATAACCCTCATACCCAAAGTATATGGTTTCTGTTGATTCATCATCATTTGTGCGAATTGAGGAAATTCTATAATAGCTTGCACAGCTGTTGCAAAGATCCAGTACCATTTTGCGATCTTTTAATTTCCTCTTCTTCTGGCAGTGGTAACATTTTGGATTCGAGCGACTTATATTTGTCGTAAATATTATTGTCTGAGTAAGGTTTTTTAAACATGGCTTTCGGCACCAAATTATGTGTTTATCCGGTGCTATATTTGGTACCTTTCACCTTGCTGAAACGTTGCTTGATTATATTGCAATCTATATATCAACCAACCATAATAAAACATACATTGAGCCATGTTACTCTCTTGCCCGTGCGAAAATATCTCTGCGTCCCTCGGCTTGGTCCCTTGTATTTCACTAATGATGATAAATGCTGCGCATTTTATTCGTTCACGCTTAGCGTATTCCATTTTCTAAAATGAAAGATCAGTTCATCCTTAGATTTTATCTTTTCATATTTCATCTGCACATTCAATTTCGCGAGTGCATTGGGTCAATAGTTGGCCATGGCGTACCAAGTTTAATATGCTAATCGTAGGAATTGGATGTGCCTTGACTTATGTCATCACTCAGTTTATTATGAATTCATAGACTTTCCTACTCACCCATCGAAACTTGTTGAAAGTTATGCACCATAAGGGACCGAAGTGAGTTATAAAAGGGAAATGTGTTGTACCTTTCGGCATCCGTTGCGTCTTTTTTATCTGCTCATCCGAATGTTTTTGGTCCTTTCTTGAAAATAAAGGGATCTTTTCACAATTTCCACTCTACTTCGAAGGCTATTACGTCCTTTATGTAGCCCTGCGGTTCTTTCTTTCCTATGAGCACAGACTGTTTGTACAGTTTTGCAAACCCTTGGTTAATCTTTGTGTATAGCAAAGAAAATATTGCTTTAATGGTGAGTGGGGTGTTCTTCCGCAGTCGTGGATTTGGTGTCAGGAGGCGTGAGCAGATAATAAACGGGGAAGGGGAGCGCAGGGAGTCTTGCTTTATCATGCGAACTGGAGAGAGGGAGGAAAAGGCACTGCCCTACGTGTCAGAAAAAAATTATATTCGGGAGCTACTGTTGTCAGCTCACTTTCGAGGAAAGAAAATATGCGATGAGCAGTCAAAAATAAACCGGTCAATATATTACAAGCAACAAAGTGAAATGTTCGGGATGACATAGGCGTGGCCGGATAAGCGCCGTGGTGTAGATTGACTCCGAAATCGAGTTCAGAACTTTGAAAGTTCTTTATAACTGACGCTTTCCGCTGGAGGGAAGGCATACGCTTTTGCTACCCAATATTTTATGTAATGCCTACCGTTTACTTTAGTGGCCTGCGTCCGTCGCAAAATGAAACGACTCGACCCAAATTAAATATTGAGGAAGCAAACACTTGGAAGACTCGGGGCCATGCTTTGTGCGGGGACGAGTTCTTTTAGCCGCGCTGCGAAATTCTGTCGTTAGTTGTGAGCGGGGCTTGTTTACGCGCTTTTAACGTACAACTTGGTCTGAATCTCCGGAAAATTTTTCTTGATAATCAAATTAAACATTTAAAGCCATAATCTTCGTATAATTTGCCTCTAACCGGAGGAATTTAACAGAGTTTTGATTGCGACGACAGAAACAAAGGAATAAAAATTTTAGTTTTGTCCTCAATCTCGCGTTCTCAAGTTTAAACTGAGTAATCCGCTTGAATCTTCCATTTTTATCTCGTCATTTCCCCAGGTAGAGGATTAAGGGCAAGGTGTGCTTAATATTTCTTCTCCAAGTGAGCCGCAACTGCAAAAGGAAGGAGTATTTAGAGGAGGAGTCGAGATTATACGTGGAACCAGTAGAGCAGCCTTAGGCAAAGCCTCAGAATTACGCTCGACTTATTTCGGTGATGATAGTCTGTTTTGTAGTTGAGGGATATTCATGTTCCGTGGAGGCTACTAGAGGCATTCATTGCCTTTTTTTTAATTTAAATAAGCAGAAAAAGGAGCCCTAGGGATGTGAATCCCATAAAGTTCTATGTTCGTCGCGAGAACGAAGCGATGGAGGGTTGAGGATTGAGGATTGTTGGAGTGCTGAGTTGGTCTTTCATCAATTTGAAATCATTTTTCAATTCCATTTGAAGTGGACTAATTTCTCCACATAGCAATTATGGCCAGAAAAAAACTATTTAATTCATATACTACTCTCACACCTACGCCTTGAGGTGTATAAATATTTATTCTAGATTTAAAAAATAAAGTGAACCTTTTGAGGTGTGTGTTTCTCTACGGCGACATGTATTTATCCCATTCAAAAATAAACAAATAAAATTTGTCGTACAAAAGTCCTTTCATATTCTTTGTATGAGGTAAAGAAGTATTTTCTGTGGCGTTTAATAATCTATTCTTATTTTTGGCGACATTGTAAAAATATTCAATGACCCATCACCAAATTACTTTTTCCAAATTAGTGTTGAAATCTCATATTGATGATTCATATTTTGTGGGAGTATGTTAGTCTCTCATGGCATTCCATGCAAGTCATTCACCGTGACACCGTAACTTTTTAGCGCAGTCTTTCTGGATATTCACTATTACGCTTGGATTTTCCCTTAAAACGTATCGGTGCATGTAGGGAGGAGAATTTTTGTAAGTGTAATCTTAGTTTCTTAGTTATTATCCTTACTGAAAGGACTACTTTGTACTTATTTACATTCATCTAATTTACACGACATGTTTCACTGCTTTAATGCATCGTCAGGTCTAATTGTTTATATAATATTTATATATGTATAATTTTTTTATTATATTTCTATAAAGATTACATAAAAAATGTATCTGACGATGCAGTATAGCTGCGAAACGTGTCGTAAAAGTTAAATATTTGTAGTATAGAGCAAAGTATTATTTTTCATATGGATACTAATGATCTAAAGGTCAAAGTGACGCCTGGTGTCGTGAAGTCATTAAAAAATCCCTTCACTAAAGCTCAAGTTAGTTCAGTTCGATAGGGTTGATAATCAATGGGTGACCATTTTTACAATCAATTCTTTTTTATGAGATATTAAATTAAATTGAGGTTTTGAGTGAATGAACAAATAGACACAGCAGGTATAACAGTCGTCTCTTCAACCTGTTATCTCATTAGATCCCTCCTCGCTTTCCTGAAGACGCCGAACGCGTCATCAAAATTCTACCTCTCGTTGATTAGCGTTGACGCATACGATGTTGAGATCAGGAGCCGAAGTTCCGCTCTCCGCCACCGCACATGCTATGTACGCCTTGAAGCTAACGATGTCTACTCCACGGTACGCACAAGACATTCGGAAATGTGCCTTGTCCCATTAATACTTGTCTGGCTAATATTTCTCCGTTAAACATTCTACTGATGTGTTTGAAGTTCTTCTGAGAATGATGCATTTTTTTAAAGCGAGACAGTATTTTAGAGCTCCATCTGTTTCTCCTCCGCGGTTACTCTGTGGTTGCTTGGCGTTGCCCTCTCATCCTCTTCCGCAAGGCGCCAAGTCAGTCGATGAAACAGATGTACACTTTTATTATGGAATACAGAAATTCTATTTTCAGATACACCGGGCGTTTTAGAGCATTGAAGTGACTTTGCATGTGAAATTGTGGTGAGTTTTGCTATGAGTGTAACTAGACTTAGACTAGAAGTTTTGGAATGCTTGTAGAGGAAATAAGAGTCCTATTTTTACCAGTTGTAAAGTGAGAACGCCGTAATTAAACCCGTGGTGCTGTTTATTTTGGACATTCAAATTACTGAATAATTTCTGGAAATACTTTGTAAGGAGGCGTAAAGAGTTCGATCCCTTCCTGAATGCGCTGGTTTCGTTCATGGGTCTTTCATGATTTAGTTAGAGCTCTAAAGCTCTTTGGTAACCTACGTTCGAATTGCCGACGCTTGTTGTTCCAGGCATGATAAGAAAATTCTTTCAACTCCGTGGTTCTCCCATCACAGCATTTTGTTCCATCTCAGTGGAAGCAGAACTGCAGGAAAGTTGTGGAAAAACGACGCAGTCGTAGTTTCATTAAATGTGCCGGATCGTTTGCCTTCAAGTCCTCGTGAACTTACTTTGTGTGACTTTGATTTGAGACTTTCGATCGTGAGCCGACATTTCTTGGGCTCTTCATTTCTATCTTTTTTTCCTCTCCCGTGCGCACCGACAAGTAACATGGGCATTGAGGGCGTGGCTCTTAAGTTTGACGATTGGTTCCGCTTCAGAGGGCCAGATCTGCAGAATAAGTTCCTATGTTTTTCTCTCCCGTTGCCTCTTCCTCCTTTCTCTTTGCTTTCCAGTTTGAGATTCATCACCGCTTCCTCCAATCTGCTGTTTTCTTCCGCTCGTTCTTTTCTTCTCTCCTCCCTGTCCCCTCACGTCGTCCTTTCCACGTCTCATTATTCACATCCTCTTGTCTTTCTCTCGTCGGGACAGTATTTGCATTTCCCTGGAGCTATATTCCGCTCCTTTATGCGATTTTCTGGAATTTTCATGTTTGCAAGAAATCCAAAAATAAAGTTTGAGTTATTCTTTCTGGATTCCTTCCGTTAAGGCGTCTGGGTCCTTCATCTCTTAGTCTGTAGCACTTTGGAAATTAATATCTCAACTTCGTCAGCTATTTTGTATCATTTCTTAAGAGCCTCCAGGAAATGTGGAAGATAAAGTTGAATTAAATAATTAGCACCAGCTTTTGAATAGCTTTATCTATGCTCATTAGATCGAAAGTTAAGATTTGGGAATATAATTGTCTGGTTCCATGATCGTGTACTCCACTAGAAAAGATTTACTCATCGGTTCCTTACCCGACTGGCTTACTTTCGGATTCGTACAATGAACTGTGGTGAAAAGTAAGCGGTAAAGCGAATATCTATGTACCAGTTAATTAATATTTCAGCTCTGAGATGACTTAATTTTTCCGCCATTACTTTTTGTTCATAACTAAAACTTGCGGAAGTGATCAATTTGAATTTTTTCCAGTAAGTAATAATAGCGTATAGACTGTACATAATTTACTTTGGATTTAACAACTCACTTAATTCTGGAGACAGTAACTATGCATTTTCAAGCTTATAAACCAAAAATTACCTGCTTCATACCGTGACTGTTCGGAAACAGCCTTATTCTTGTATTGCAATAATTTTCAATTGGGGTGTTTTAGACGAGTTGAGTGTGGCGTTTTTGGAGAACTGGACTGGGAGGTACAGGGTTTATACATGAATTGAGATGCAAACGTATTTTTCGCTGATTTTTAAATATAATTACCGCAAGGTACTACTGTTTCGAAAAAAACTCTGCTTTTACAAATAGAGTCGAAAACCGTGGTTCCTTGTAACCAGTAACTCAAAAAAAATAATTGAAATATATGACTTTTTTGTCTCTCAACACAAAAATGAATTTCCACATTTTGAAGCTTGAAACCTACGAACTTACTCCGGGTTTATAATCAAAAGAGGCTATTGTAGACAGGCCTAGATACATCTCAGCGGTGTGATTCACTAGGAGTCTGTTCTTTCTGAACGCAATACTCAATTAAGTGAATTCCACACACCGCGCCCGCTGGGTTAGTTGAGCTCTCGCTCCGCCCGTTTAATCGAACTGTTGCTTAAATATTGCGATTAATGCAGGAAAGTTAGAGTAATTTTATTTGTTATGTGTACACTATCAATGAGCAATTCACTTTCACATCTTTAATTATTTTTGTGATGTTTATCTGTTATTCTGCGCTCCCCATAGCTAGTCGAAGGATTGTCATACTTTTTTTTTAAATTAGCAGTAACTCCTGCCCTCATATTATCCTATCTAACATCACGTTATCAGATCCAAGTGTCATCTTTTGTGACGTCTTTCCCGTCATACATTATAATTTTTTACATGTTATCGAGTCCCCGACTTAGTGCCATATGACACCACCGTATTCGCAGGTGTTCGCTATGGAATTTTGATGAGGACTTTCTTTCCCTATCCTCCTGGTGGTCGCTGGATGCGAGGTCTTCAGACTCGGCCATTCGTCCATCTGCTATTTTCTCCCATCGGGAAATATATGAGCGTGAGTAGTATGGTACGTGTGATAAATTATTCATCATTTCGTTGTGGAGGCATCTGCCATCCCGGGCGAAGTCGGAGATGTACGAATATATCCTGACAGTGTTAGGGAACCCAGATTCGACTCCACGACCTCTTCCTTCCCATTTGCTTACGCTTTCCCGAACTAGTTGTCCATTGGTTTACTCTAAATGAACGAACAACTTCTGCGCCGAGCTCACTACGTTAGCTACTTTTAGTTTCCTGAAAGTTGGATTGGAGACAGCAGAAAATTTCAGTCTCTTGATCTATTTTTATATCTTAGCATGTCATTACGTTAGCTCGGATTTAACGATATTATTTCTTAACACTTCATTGTTCAAGAAATTATCACAGGAAGGCCGTAGTCGGTAGATTTAAATCATTTGTCTGATACCAGATTTCCCCGTCAACTACTGTGCCAATTCAGATTCAGGGACTCCTACGATTCTGTTGTTTTATGCCTGCTTCACTGATTCGGAAAAATCACCGTTGTTGGTAAAACCAATTGTTTGAACCGATATGGATATGTACATACATACTCGATTTCAGCTTCGAGTCTTCATTTTTACTATGCCCATGGCGAGTTTTTAATTTCTCTAAATAACTCAAAATCTTGATTCTGTGTGCTTGAAAAAGTTGTTAATCCCTCATGCACTCAAACTTGATTATTGAGCAAGTTTTATAAATATACGATTTTTATTCGCAAATATTATTTATTAATGAAATGAAAGTTTAAGTTTTAACTGTGTAACTCCTTCATTATATACTTCGCAAACCTGCATGCTGCATTTTTAAATGCATAATGTAAAATAAGAAGTGAGTCTTCCTTAAATTTTAACTCTTACATCATTGGAAAAAAATGGAGCGTATAAATTTACTTGCCTAATTCCGTCATATTAATAGTCCTTATTGCCGTCTCTTTCCTCCACATGAAAATTTTGTGAATGCTATCATTGGTCTGAGAGACATTAAACAAGTACCAGGAAGGAGCATAGGCCGAAATATGTACCTCATGTTTGCTTTATTCCCAACCTTATCTCGTATTTCTGATGAATATTTTATTTCTGCGATAATATTTTTTCTTTCTTTTATAGCGTAAACATTTTTTCAATTAGCTTAAAATCATGGTTTTCATTAGCATATTTTCTCCCCGTCTTTGGTCTATCCTCCTCCTTCATGGCGCTCCCTTCCTCGTGTCAACATCTTGGGCAAATTCCCTCCCTTTTGATCCTAACCTTCTCCAGCATTCTGGTCTCTCCTCTTCTCTCCCTAGCATCTCACTCTTTCTCGCTATCTGCCGAATTTTGCCTCGCCTCCTCCTCTCCCGTTACCCTTTCCTCTCCGTCCTCATTTCATGTTGTCCTCCAAACCGCCGGGCATCTCCGCGTTTAACCTCAAATCCCCCTCACCCTCCCCTCGCGTCGCGTGCAAAGGTCCGCCCGTCCGTTTTCGATCCCACCACCCCAAGGCACACACCTCTTCCACTCTCTAACATCTCCCTTACTTTCGTCGAACCCCATCCCTCGCCTCTCACGCACCATCTCTCGCTCGCCTAGAATGACGAGGGAAGAGGTGAGAGACGGAACCTTTCCCGTGCGATGCTGGGACCGAGCGAGAGAGGAGAAAGGCTGGGTGTGTTGGTGTGTCGGTTGATGAGGGAAGTTCTGGACCAATCGGACCCGTCCCTCCTCTGACCGCACCTGCCTCTCCAATTCACTCCTTTATTTCCCGCCAGCTGGTTTCAGTTCTGCTTTAAGCCATAAATACTTATTTCAAGTAAATGAAAGATACCCTGAATTTTCAAAGCTAAATTCTTGCAAATGATTGTACTTTTTCCGACCTATTTTAAATACTGTTGTTATGAAACTTCAGAAAGTTGTTTTATTTTTTCGTTGTCAATTAATTTTTATTGAATTGATATAATTACTGTGCTTTTTTCTTTCTAAATGTTTAAGACGTCGAAAGGTCTCCATCAACATTTGGGCATTAAACCGTATGAAAACTCGACGAATGGCAATGTCCAGCTTACAATAACATATTATTGACTCTTTCACCATTATAGATAGTGTTTTAAAAGTCGTGACTGTGATTTATGTTTCAAATAATTAATCCGATGGAAAGTCTTCATCTTATTTCCACCTCTGTACATCCGATTTAATCCATAAATATGATTCCGTTCTTTGCGTAGAAACAATTTGAGCGATATGATAAACTTATAATTGAATTTTTGAAATTATGTATCATAAATGGATCCTTATTCGATATTCTCTCTCTAACTCCCTTCCTCTGTCGACCCATCCACTCCTCGAAAAGCCTTTTAGCCTTGGGGCGGACTCGTGGTGAACCGAACGGATACAAGTGCCCCTTTGCTGTGAAAATATTTTTGCTTTCCTTTTACTTTCAAGGGTCGGTTCCAAATCCCAGTCGGTCCTGGCCTCATATCAGCAACTCTTCCCAATTAAGCCTCTATTACTTTTATCCCAAAGCTATGGCGTAAAACTTGGCGGTGGGCAACTGTTTCATAGGCTAGGTGGGTTTGTACAAAGCCAAATGGGAAGTGGATTTAGACCGTTTATTCCCTCCCCTCCACCCCCTGGCTCTTCCCCCCTCGGAGTTGCATACACGGCAGTCTCCACCTTCAGGTCTCAACCAGTTAAACCAATGCGAGTAACAATTACATTTGCAACGCTGGCAACTACGGGCATGCGAACACGTTCTTTGTGATTTTGATTGGTTATGCGAAATACGTTGACAGCTATTCTTTTATTCCTCCTTTAGGTAAAAATTTTATTTATATAACTCGTAGATATTTTTTTATATTTTTCTCAACTCCAAATTATGATTACGCAGAATTTATTACCAACGCACAGCTTTAGAATCATACGCAGTGATTAATAGAATTGCAAACGTTTTTGCTTAATTTTCTGGATAAACTTAACTTCTACCAAACTAAATGTTCGTTGCGACAGTTTTTCTCGGTATTTACCCTATAAACTCGTGTTCTACGCTCATCCGTGTATGACGAGCCCCCGCTTTTATAAGCGTCGGAAAAAATCAGTGGCTTTCTTTGATCTCCTAGCGCAAGTTTTTGGGGGACGTAGTACTTTCAACTAATGCCAAAGCTTTCCTCAAGCGTTCTTACGCTTGTTTCCTTACGATTAATGGAGATAAGTAATATCTTCTCATTCAAATAAAACTAGCTGTTTGACGTTTAGTTTGTAAGTACGGGTTGACGCACCGAGCTCCGATTTTAGGTTTCCGTCAGCCATCGTAGGGGTTTTCAGGAAAGACCGAGAGATAAGGGACTCGTGTAAGACGCGTATCCCCCTTTTCTACAACGATATTATACTTCCACATTTTTTCTGCTAAACACCGCCAGAACTCTGGCCCTCCGTGGTAGTCTATCGATTAAAAAGTGAGTTGCTAGTAATATTCTTCTATAGTGTTAAAAACAATATCTATTTTATAATTGAGAAAGCCATTCGCCGCAAGTATTATGCTAGAAAGTTGTCCGTCATGAGAATCAGTTCATTTTCTCAGTCTTTCTCAAGGATCGCCTTATGTTTGAACATATTTCCATTTTTTCTTTTGTTTAAAATTGTTTACGCTAGGTTTACGACTTCTAGGTTTAAGACTTCATACCAACGTAGCAAAAATTTAACTTATGTTGGTTACTGTACATAAGTTGTTAAAACAAAATATTAAATGAATACAGTCCACTTTTTTGCCAAAGAAATTATAATATCTTTTATTTTAGACATCGGGTTGATGTCAGCCCGTTTCCGCTATTAGTCAGAAACAAAAATGTTCATTTCAATGATTTTATGCAATTTACCCGTATTCTCTATGAGTTGTCATCTGTATGGCTGCATTTTAATTTTAATTTTCCGTCAGAATTCTCTCTCTGCTTCACTTTAACTTCCCTAGAACCACAATCATTCAGTTATTCAATTCAGTCTCACCCGCTCTTCCTTGTGCCGACCACAATCCGAAGGGCCTCCATTACCAAGATCCCATATCACTAATTATCAACTTTCAAAAGGGTTTGGAGAATCATTTGTAGTCGTGTCTTGGGTTCTCCATCGCAGTGCTCATTTAAACGTGGTCTGAGGGACGTGGCCGCAGCCGAATGGTGTATGCGGGTGTAGTATGCGGGGGGTAGGGGGCCGAAGAGGGTGGGGTAAGTGGAGAGGAGTTTGTTGGAAGTGGGAGATTGGAGAGTTTTGCCCGTAATACGGTTACACCCTGGGCGCGCGTGTGCGGCCGCGCGGATTTTGGTTTCCGCTTGGGAAATCCTCCCGACTCAAACTCGAGCCTTTTCTGCTTCTCAATCTAATTTCTTGCGTTCCCTTTCTAGTCAACAGGGGGAGGGAGGGGGAGAGGCGAAAGGAGAAGTCATGGAGAGAGAAAGAGATGGAGATGGAAGCGAAAACCGATAAGAAAACGGGTGGTTTTTGAGGGGAGGACGACGAGAGAGTTTTGCGGGTGTTAATCACGTGCTCCGCCAGTCTTTTCTCCTTCCCATTACTCCCCACCTGTGTCTCGTTCCTCCCCCCGCTGCCGTTCCCTCCCCCCACCCTCTGTCGCGACGTTCCAAAAAGTCACTAAATCCTTTCCGGAGTGGCTGAAAGTGGGGCGGGAGGTGGGGGGAAGGGGGGGGGCAGCACAGCAGAAGGAAAACTCGGTCCGCGTTTGCAACACACGGGGGTAGTTGACGATTGTGGGACGGAGAGGGGAAGAGGGGGATGACAAGGTGGAGGAAGAGGTCGTTGCCAGGTGTAGTTAGGGAATGGGAATAGTTGGACCAAAGTTTTCTCGCCAGATTCTCCCCCTCCTCCGACCACTTTATGCCTCTTGTCTTTTCCGCAAGCGAATCAAAACCCACACCGCCAAAGAGAACCTTCCTCTTCTTACCAAAGGGAGTTCCGCTAGAGACCCACTGTATCGCTTACGAAAAATTTCCTCGACAAAAACGGCGTTTGATGGGTACATAATGTAATCGTAACTTTAGGCGTGATGGAGTGGTATGTTCTATTTTATCTCTCCAAAAAGAGGGGATAGGTCATCAAGAAGAATGAAAACAGAAAGGTATGCCAGAAATTAAGACGTTAGGATAAGTGCTCTCAAAAAATCTGGTTGATTACTCAAATTAATGCATGAAAGAACGTAATTTCATGATTTTCTCGTGGTCTGCATCTTCCATTTGTATAAAGTTAAGTCAGGCTTTGTGCTGCGCTAATTAAATCTTACGACGTCTGCAATGTATGCCCTGAATGTGAGTTCTCAGCGTACTTTTCTAGGGGGCATTCTCTGGCTTCCTGCAAAAGACCCCGTTTCCGGCATCTTATATTATGCGGAACCTTAGAGGTTGACCCTAATATATAATTTTAAACCATTTACCAACTAGTTATTATAATGAAAACCGGGTTGAAAACATTAGCTTACATCGAAAAAAACTTATTTGGAAAGTCTTATCTGTTTATGATACCATTAGTATTGCTTCTTGTGAGCACGTATTGACATAATCTTGTTTGAAGGTTTACATAGCGATAATAATGGCCTGCATCAACCATATTTGGACTTTTCTATTGCTTGGAGAATACACTTATGTATAACTCAACGTTTTGTTCTTCCTACAGAATTTTTAAGACTACTCACAACTCTCTCAGTGGGAAGAACTAAGCGTTGAGTTATTAATAATAAAATTTTCTCCTCGCCACAGAGAATTGGATTGGATATTTGGGGAGGCGACCGACAGCTAAGATCATTTGCGCCATAGGGGATAGGTAAGAGATGAAGGGTGGATAGAAACCCGGCGTCGGCATTAGCCTGCTCTTAACGAAAGGCGCGAAGGGGACCATGGATTTACGTCTCATCCGACAGACGGAGTACTGCACTTGAAGTGACCTCCGCAAGACACTCAAGTAGGGATCGGGTTTCCTCTAAAAAACATCCTCCTCTGCAGGGATTTGAACTCTGGCCGTCCGCATGGTTAGCCATTACTCTAGCCACCACACCAACCCGATCCCCGAGAACCTGGAAAATGGCCGCTAGTGGTAGTTATAGACATGCTTTGAGGTCGCTGATTGTGAGAACCGTAAAAGAAATGTAAAATAGATACTTTTTTTCGAGAAGTTCTCCTGAAGTGTCGTCCCAAACACTGCTGCTAAACTAGCCCGTATGGGATCTGGAGCGTCGCATGCGATGCGCACTTGTCCCCGCCCACGTTTGGTCGTCGTCCCAGTAACCAGAGAGACAGCTCTCGTGCTGCCCCGGCGAAAGGGGCTGACTCACTCGTACTCCTCTGCACATACCTTTCTCTCTCCCTCCCTCTTCATCCCCTACCTCTTGTCCCCCCCTCTCCCCTCGGCGGCGCCTCTTCCACCCATTGTCCCTCGTGCCAAACGGCCTTCTCCTACCCCCCTGCATCGACGCAAGTTTCGTTCGTTCCCTGGTCTCTCTTGTTGTTACCACATCGCCATCTCAAAACCCTTTGAGGTTTCCCCCCCACACGTCGGTCGGTGGGTGCGGATCTCGGAAGGACCCGCCTCGCAGTTTGAGGGCTCGTTCACTCAAAAAGGTTTCCCTTTATGCTCTGCACTGCGTTCACGTGAGCCTTTGTGGAGTCGTCCTACGTGGTAGGGTGAGCATTGTCGATCGTAGAACTGAGGTCGATTTCTGCAGGGATTCCTTATTTTTTACGCTTTCCACTCAAATTTCGCTTTTGAGGACGGTGTTTTATCAATAATTTTAACTGGCCCCAGAAAATCTCTTCTGTTGAGTGTGAAATACTACGCACGAGTGTTTATCTTACATTAGGTGCTAATTATAGTAAGAAAAAAAATTAAATTGTCTGAAGACATAGATGAGATTAATTAATAATTAATCTCATCCATAACCTCATCCATCATCTATCCTTAAAGAAGGATGCAACATCGATTGGAAAAGGTTCAAAGCACTGTTTACAGAAGATGCTTTGTGCACCTTGGCCATAAATTTTGTAATAACCTACCCCCTAATGTAAAGGATCTCAAAAATGTATTCATTTTTTTGGCAAAAAGTGAAGTATGACTTTTCTCTCTTTCTTTTGAAAGAGTGGAACTGCTTTTGATGTAATAATAATTATTGTGTATAACTATTTTGTATTCACCATTGACAATATACAATATTTATATGCATACTATTTTTATCGGCACAAATAATTTAAAAAATTTGTTTTCATTTTATTTTTCATAAATCTTATTACAATTACTAAATAATTATTCTCAAAAACTAAATGTATTGTCACCTATTTCGCATCACATTCGTGCACCAATGATTTTAGATGGTAGATCCAAAGAGGGAAAACTTTGAAGCTACCTTAAGTTCACATACTAAATTTAAAACACATATTTTTTGCACTGTATTTTATCGGTATCAAAGGCATATAAGCACTAAATACCTATCTATCTAATTATTTTTCGCAGGTTAAATTTATCGTAATCGATATCATTCTAACTGAATAAGTTTTGAGCGTGGAGTTGTCCAGTGAAACCGACGCAATCTGGCACCTTTGCATACCCATCTCAACCTTTGCTTTAGGGGGAGCCCAGTTTAAAATTTTCTCTCAGTGAAAGGCCTGTAAAGATGAATCAGTTTATATATAATTCTCCATTTTTCTCTATCCTCATAATCCTCTGTTTTCATAGAAACTGATATATATTTGCATGGCTTCGTTTTCTGAAGCCGTCTAATATTTCTTTTCTTTGGCAAATCTTCAACAACATTCAGTCAAACTTTCCCGGTCCTCCACTTCCTCTCGCACCAATTGCTCCTTTATAAAAAAATGTATTTTTCTATGCTATTGTCATTCTTTTTCTTGGCATGCAAAGCAGCCAAACAGCGAAGGTTATTCCTTTTATACATGCGTACTATAGGACTATTCATTTCGGATATGTTAAAATTAGCTAAAGCCTTCTCACAATAATTACTCTATGGTAGTTGACCGTTTTAATTTTCGCTTACATTGCGTCTGAGAGTTAAACGGAACATATACGGATGCTTATGTGTAAATTATTTATGTATCCGTAACAGAACTCCCATAAGCTTTGAAGAATGTGAGATTATTTATAATCCCTTTGCACACATATTTCAGTACTAGTAACTTTGAATGAAAGCCTTGCGGTGCAAATAAATCCAATAAATGTCTGTTCTTTGTTAGCAAAGCAAATGGAATCCTCTTGAATGGAATCTTAACATGCAAGCTAATCGCCTTATTAACTTGGGTTTTATTTCCTAGTAATCATTGCTGGTGATTGTTAGAACCTTTTTCGTAGATAGGAGCCAAACTTTTGCCTTAATTTTACCAATAGTTGTCACGGATTTCCGCTTTTCCTGTGAGATAATGCGTCTGTCGTGTTTCCAGCATACACCAATTCATTGCGTCTTATTTTTTTAATTCACCGCTTTGCCTTCTTCAGCATGGGTGTCCTTTTGTAAACACGCTATATGTATTTAAAACCAATTACATCTCGTTTTGAGAGAAACACGATAGGTCATTTCCTAACGTTCACTCTAATGGCACTCCAAAGTATTGCTGTTTACGCCTTCTGTCGTTAGCATACAATGGTGGGCGTGCTCGTTGCATCAAAGCTTTTAATGATATCCTTTATGACGTTATGGTATTATACCTTGCATGATATTCTTTCATTGCATAATAGAGAGAAATCACTGCATCGGTTCGTCAGTGAATCGTCTTTGTGGCACCAGCTGGAACATAATATTTTAAATTTACGTTTAGTCGTAGCTTTTCCACACGCTGAAGGCGAATTTTTCGCCATATAATTGGCCTTTTCTGCCCACAGTTGAACTAGCTTCTAATTTGAATTAGTGTAAGCATCATTAGACGCTATAGAGATGTGAATAGCCATGTAAATTGTGCAAAAGAAGCAAAATAAATGTCGATTTGATTGTGCATCGAGGTTTGTGATGATGTGCATCGAGGTTGAACCAGTTTTGTATTAATATATTTTTATATTATTATTGTAATGTATGTCTCTGCTTCCTCTTAAAGGTTCACAGAGTGTTAATAATCACTGAAAATGCGTTTGAATCGATTTCATTATCACTTTACTCGTTAACTTTCCATTCGGTTTAAAGAGATAAATTATTTTTATTGAAAGATGTATTCTTCACCATAATACATTGAGAATGCGACAGCCTGTTTAAGCACATATTGTTTGTGTAAACAATGGGAAATTACGGAGGTACCTAACCACTTACTCACAGTCACACCAATCAAGTGAGTTGGTTTGAATACATTAGCATGAGTTATGACTCGATAAGAATCAAAGTCGACTGTTAGGTCATAAGCAGTAGAGATACGAGTATCCAATGTCTTTAGCCCTAGACAGTTTCAAATTGTTTTTTAATAGCCGCCTTTCTCGATGAAATCCAATGAAATGCAGTTAAAGATCCGGTAAAAATAGTATCTGCTAAACTTGTTCCTAGTTTATTTTCTCTCGTAGTTTATTAGAATGTGCAGACATTAAGTCACCGCTGGAAAAAATATGCGGAGAAAAAATTTTAATTAGATAGTATTTTATTGATCACCTGATTGATTTCATTCCTGATTGATTTCATTGATCACCTGATCTCTGACGAGATTCGATTTTCTCGTTTAAAAATACGATCAAATAATCGCAAATAACAGATAATGGAGGACATGGGATGCGGACGATTTTCCGAAATGAAGAGGGTGACAGAGGATATAGAGAGGTGTAGGGCTGTCGCCAACCAATCCTGATGGATTGACAACTGCAGAAGAAGAATCGTAAAAAACACAGCAATTAAGATTGGTTTTATAACCAAGATGATCTGTAAAGAGTGATGTCTCATGCGGCTGTATTCTGAGAGTTTTTGATATTTCAAGGGAAGTCAATCTTGCGAATCTATTAAACAAGTAGTCGTAAGGTCGTTATATTTCTTGTCGTGTAATTGAGACGGGATGTAGCACAGTGAAATAATCCTCTAGCATGCTTTTTTACCGCTGAAGCTAAAATTAACGGCGTTGCCGTATACAAACTTTCAGTTCCTTTTGAATTGCCACACAGATAAAGGCTATAATTAATCCTTAATCTTGGCCCAAATATAGATATGAATTAGAGTAGCCTCCAATCCATATTTAAGAATTAAAAAAATTTCACACATAAGCTGCTATGATGTTATCCTCTTGCTTTTTGGGCACATTTGGCTCATAACATGCCCTAGGAAAATTCTAAGCCTCTCGGAAGGGGGTTGCTAACAACGCAGCAAAGTCCAAGTATTAGCATAAATATTTGTTCATCCGTGCATTGATTTTCGTCATTCTATCTATTTTCTTAGCATGTATGAAATGCAAGTACCGCTTAGCAATTGATACAATAAACTGAATTGGGCTTTGAATCATAAGTAACTCTTTTAAATACTCCATACAAGGAATCAATGGGTGTGGTTCCTCGCAACAAGTACATTTTTGAGAGCGTTTTTTTTCCCGACTCGCGAGAGAACTCTCCCATCATTATCTCTGTAAAAGGGACCGTATTTTAAATTATTTGGGAACATTGCTTTTCAAAACGCTTGATAAATCCTCTAGTATGGAATAAAAAGCAATTTCCTCGAGCTACCTCCTCCCCCGAAGTCGTGAAAGCTTAAGAAACATGAAAGGGTGGAGGCAGGCATACTCCCGTCTCTAATAATTTATCCTTTGGGTAGGAGACGACTTGGAGATTGATGTGGGTGATGAACGTGGAGGGGAGGAGGATGGGTGCCCGATGCTGCAAGGGAAGGGTATGGGTCCCACATTGCGTCGTCTCCGTGTGAGCCACTGTAAAGCAGGAAAGAGGGTTCGGGGAAGTGTGGATTTTGTAATATTCCATCAAAAACATGGGGGTTTAAGGATATGCAATTTGTTCAATTCATAATACCGCAGACATTATGATTTTGTTGCGGGAAAATTGATGATTAAAGGTCTCAAACGAGGGCACTTTAGGCAACCGCAGATTGCTGACATCCTTCGTTAATTTTACTCGCTTGCTGTGCTTAAAATTTTGCTTGCGAAACGGAAAAACATCAGCTTTTCTATCACTTTCACCAGAGTATACATGAAAAGAAGGTCTTTGTAATCGTGAAATCTCCGCTGTTGTGTGGCTTTATAATGAAAAGCACTTCGACAGAAAGTCTTGGTTGTCTTTCAAAAACATATTTCAGCATTTCTTTATGTTGTTTTACAGTCATTTTTAATTAATGAGAACGGCGAAAGCTAAAAATGTTCCTTTGAATAGCCGCGTAGAATATCTAATGAAGTAATGGATTCTGTGGTGTTTCCTTGAAGGAACCACGTTTGCTTTAAATCTAAGTGGTCGTAACGTTAAAATGCAAACTTCCGGTGCTGCAAGTGATTTTTGCTTAATTTTTCTGTTTATAAACTACTTGAGCCTTATTTTTCCAAGGTATTTTCATTGCACAGTAGAAACAAGTGAAACTACTTTTCCATCATCTAAATACCTTGGAGTGTAGTTCCTTCACAGTATTTTAAAATTTGCAATTCCATTTCGGGGGCAATTGGAGGATTTTTCTCTGTCGAGGAGTGAGTAATGTATAGTTTCAGTTATGTTTAAGTAAAATATGTCGTGATGAAAATTATCTCCTCCAACTCTATGCAGTGCCTTCTCTACGAACTTCAATATCCATTCATAACTTAAGTCTCTGACTTTGTAACCTAATTATGTTGTTTAGTAGAAAATTTATTTTTCACACATAATTATGAAGTTAGAAGTCGAAATTTGACATGCACTAAAATATTCGCGGATATTACGAGTTAAATAGACGTATTTCAGCTAGATAATGAAAAGATCTTCCTGAAATCTGAAGAAGCTGGATTCAGGGGGCTTAAAATATTAAATACAGTTCAGAGCGCATTTCTGTCATGTTGACCCTCAATGCTCAAAATATTTTATTCCAGTATTATGAAACCTTCGATTCAAAGTAAAGGTCTGAATGTGCTTCCGTATTATTTATTGTAAAAAGATTGTTTCCCTTTGAATAGGCTATAGAACACTCGATTAATCTTGGCCGAAATCATATTCAATAGATGGATTATAAGTTCTTTAGCTTTTCCTTTTTACTACGATCTCTGAGAAGTAGTCGGTTTGCCTTCATGTCTTTACAAGCCCTTGGTAATTGAGAAATCACGCTGTGTCTTGAAAAGCGAGTGTTTATCTTATCGTTTATCCCTCCTTAGTGTATCCTTTAAATGGAGGACTCGCTAGATGCAGGGGTAAACGTTGGAGAGTCGAGTCCAAGAAATTAGAAATGGAGAGGAATGAGGGAGCGTGCCTCCTTGCATGCGGTTTTACATGGGTTGGAGGGAGCGATCCGTTCTTTTTCTGTGCAAGAGACGGGCGCTTATACGCGGTGCGACCATTGTGCCTCAATCGAAAAGGACGCCGATGGGACGCCACCTCTCTCGTATGCACGTCATATGTTCAAAATAGCCTTTCTCTAAAAGAATGCGAATGAGAGGTCGTTCGTAGAGTCACACAGCTGTGGATAGAAACTTCAGGCATCCGCCATTATTCCAATTTTTGCGTATCTATTCTTTTTCTCAGAATTAAGCAAATACAATAATAGCTTTTCCTGGGGACCGTTTTAGTGGGTATGGTGTAACGGATCGATTATAATTCGTTGTAAAGATGATTACACGGTACAATCTTGATTCTTGCGCGTGTGTCTAGTCGAGAGCGCTCCCAAAGTCAGCATAGCGTTTGTCGGATTGGACTAATGATCTAACCGCGCATTTCGTAAGAAGCAGGCTAATGCCGACACCAGGCTTTCCTCCACCCTCAGTTCTCTCCAGCATTCATTCTCTTTATTGCCGACTCAACTATCTTTAATGGCGCAAATGTCATCGATTGTCAGTAGCCTGCTCAAGTGTATTGCCCAAAATATTCTTTCCTGAACCGCTAATTATTGTAAAGTTAACTTGTCATATTTTGAGAACTCTTAAAACAAGTAATTTCATTTACTCTTAACATCCTATATAGCCTCTTTTCTATTCATTTTTGACGTTCAACGCGATCTGAAGGTGAAGCTTTCCTCGTTTATTCTCCACTAACTTCTCTGGAGGTGCTCGGCTTTTCGTGACCACCGACCGATCACTTTTTCAAAGAGACGACGAATAGCCATCGGTCACGAGACGCCGGTGGCTAAGCAACGCACTCTGAAAATCCAATATAGGTTTCCGTCTCAAAAAAAGATCCAATTATCGTTGCCTTTTGGCTGCAAGCTCTTTGCTCTGGACATGGCTTTCGCTGAATTATGGATTTTTCTAAACTTCGTACTGCTCTACAAGCCTTCATGCATAACAGTTAATTCTCACGTATTAGAAAGACTCTTGTCCAACACTCTGGAATGTCCACAAAACTAATTATCGAAGGTGATACTGCTTCAACCTTAAAGGTAGTAAACGCGTGTTTACTGTGGCCATGATTTAGCCAATTTCCCAGTCAAATATTATGTGTTCGTGAAGATGCTGGAAATTATGGAGATGTATTTTTCAGTTAAGTCCTCGTCTGTTTAATGGCATAAAATGTGAATTGGACAGGTGACCTTTGTTTGACCCAGCACATATTTTTCCCATAAAGTATTGTCGCTGATTACTCCAGATAACTTTACTGCGGTCAAGAGGTAAGTGCTGAAGCAAATGATGAGGGTCTTATCACCGCGCCACACTCGCGTGAAGAATGATTCATTTGCAGCTTACCCGCCTGTGTCGTTAACGGTGCTTTTGGCGTCGTTCCGAAACGCTTCACTTTCTCAGTGTAACCGGCTGATATTTCGGTAAGAATATAATTTAAATACATTCATAACCCGTAAATTCTTGATAAATTCTGCTAAGTTTGCTCCTTATTTTTCCCGGTCGCATCCTGGACTTTGGAAAGGAGTCTGACCACATTTAATGCTCTAGCCGACGGTTTCGTCAAGCGCCCCTATCTTGCATCCAGGCGAAGGAAATGATTTACAAGCTACCGCCACTCGCTCATCACACGCAAGGCTAAAATTGTCCTCTCACTCGACCTTCCCTAGGGTAAATTTGTAAATTCGATTTCTTCCTGGTTTCAATCTGGAACATAACGCTACATTCGGAAGCTCTAACTACCATATTGCATTAAATTCTAGTGATTCATTCATTATGATAACTATTGAGTCGGCCACAATCTCTGTTTCCATTTATTCCTTCAAAAATACTAATGCGCATTTCATAATTGCTGAATAGTTTTATGGAATTGAAATCCTACTTGAATGATGAAATATTTAAATTTGATTGGACTAGGGTCAGAAAAATGAAAATTATTTTTAATATTCAAGTTGGTTTTGTTGATGTGTGAACTTTATTAGAGACATTATTAAAATAATCCCGCATCATTGAAAATGCAGATGAGTTTTTTAAGGTTTGATCAATATCACAAAAATTCGAATGTTTTAATGCAATTGAATTTTTATCGTATGTTCTATTTTGTGAGCTTAGTTAAAAATAATAATAATTAATTCGTCACCAGAAATTCAGGTCACTAACTCTCGTCGTTATAACGCCTTCAGTATTCAAATGCAATTAACCGATCGACGGATATATTAAATTAAAATTCTAATTATATCAGTACATATGCACTCTAATATTTGCGTCAAGCTTATTGTTCGGCGTTCATTTTAGATTTAAAATAATGAATTGCGCTCTCACCGGGAGATCCCCTAGATGACGCAAAAATTATCCACCGAGAGGGCAGCACTGCCATCCCATTCCCTGCCCGTCATTCGTGCATATGTTCCTCTTCTCTCCGCTCTCTCTCTCTGTGTCCCTCTGTATTTCCTAAACCAATCTCGCATGTCCCTTGTTCTTTTTCCGCAGCAGTATTTATTCCCCGTCCTCCGTGAGTCCTCTTTTATCCTCTCCCATTCCTCTTTCCTTCAATTCGATGGCAAACTCTACCATTTGCTTACTCGACCCGTTATTCTTCTTTCACTCCCGGCAATCGTGGTTCACCTCTGATTATTTACGGCCTCTGATCACGCCCCTCAATTAGTATCCCTAGCCCAAACGTATAGGCCTCACCATCCGAGATCTCTCTTTTTTCCCTGTGTCTCTTTCTGTACTTCTATTCGTTCATCGTAGTCGTACGATAAACTCACTATATACATCCGCAACTACGTCATTCTTTCGGATCAGATTTATGTGCTTGAGCAGATATATTCGTAAATTTATCTTTTTCCCTAGATTTGAAGCTGAACAATAACTTAATCCCAGTAATGTTGCATAAAAACGGGACAGTTGAGGTAAGATATGAGGCTAGTAATACTTTCCTAAGATTTGCAAAACATGCGTTGTCTAGATTTCCGTAACACTGTCCTCAAGCTTGCAAATTTTTATATCCCTAATGCAATGTAATGGTAATATTTACTCTCTTATAAATGTATAATTAATTGTTTATCCTTTAGGTTTTTGAGATCAAATAATACATTAAATATTTTTTTTGAAAATGCATTTCTTGGATGAAATCAGAAAGATAAACGATTCATACCTGAGACCTTTGTTGCATTCAGTGAGAGAAGTCGGTGGAAAATATTTGTTGATGATTGGTATTAGCGGACGGTATTGCGCCTTTCTTCCATGATACCCTCTTATTTATTATCCATAGAATTTAAATGCGCTAATTCCTTCTGTCTCACGACCACATAATTTTACTTCTCAAAATTAGTTCAAGTCTCTGCTTCGGCGAGGTAGGCCTTAAAATACCGAAATAGAAATCGTTGAAAACTTATATCTGTTTCATTGAGAATACCGTTTGTAGCCTTAATGGGATAAAATTTTTATGGTCATTGGATTACGCTTAAATATTTTCAATTTAACTGTTGTGCCCGTTGGATGGAGGACTGAAAGGAGAGTTTCGGAATTTTAGACTTTAGAAGCGCCTGGTATTCATGGGATGGATCGCTAAAAATGTGAAAATAATCATTTAATTTCATGGGACAAGCTCTTATAATATAGCTATTAAGAGAATAAATTCTTGCGTAATTATAATTTTATAGTGAAACCTAATGAATCTTTGCGAGCTGATAATGTCTTACACGAAAATAAACAATAAATTGTATAAAAAAATAAAACTTTTTTTAACTCCACCAATTAATTTTCAGGTACTACAAGATTCTACGCAATAGCGTCATCTTCAGGTATCTGAAGATAACGCCGAATACAACAAAGTTTTCTTTTTTCATTATTTACAATAAACTTCCACAAATTTGTACCTAAAACTATTGAGATCAACAAGAAACTGCTTTGGGTGGGCCATGATATGCATGGTATATAGGAGAAAATGCTGAAAGACTGTGCTGCGAGCACTGGCTCTGAGGGTACAGGAACTCATGTAAATCTGCGTGAAATCTCTTCAGACTAAGAGAAGTTTCAGAGAATCGTACTCTCCAGTTTTCGTGAAGGACGTAATCAGGAGGGGCGTTCGCTTTTGTAAGATTTTCAGGAAATCGTGGTATAAATGCCGCCTCGATGCGCTGTGGTCAGTGACGGGACGAGGGGCAGCGCGACCCAATGGGTCATCCCGTGGACTCTTTCTCGCCCACCTCACTGACCCGGCCGCGTGGGCAAGTCACCGCCTCCCGCACGGAGTGCGCAGAGTCACCCGACTGTGAGGGGGAGGGCTCGACCCTCAATCCTGCATTCCCCCCTCCCCACCTTTCCCCCCGCGTGACTGACCTGCCCCTCGTCATACCATGTGGACCCTTTCTCCTCCCTTTCGCGATAGCGGGCGCCACAAATACGAAGAGCCCTTCCTCCCCCTCACCACCCCCATATCGTCCACCTCCTGCCCCGTCCAGGAGTCACGTGTGCCCTGGATTCGCGAAAGAAGACTTTTTGATAGTGAGGGTGTGTAGGGAGAGTTAGAGAGAGGGGGTTAGCGGTTGAAGTGAGGGAGTTGGGCATGTCATCTTCACTCGCCTCTGGGTGAGACGCAAAAGGGCGCTCTTTGCCACCGCGACCTCCAATTTTAGCAGCCGCGCGCCCTTGCTCCTCGAAAGCAAACGTCGACTCGGCGACGAATGCGCTCTACACTTCGTCGAGTGGCCCAGCTGAGGCTCTTGGGTCTTTCACGACGACCTGGTGTTTGTTTCGGAGTGCTCGTGCTTGTTTCTTTACTGTACTACCGTTTTTGTATCTCATCGTCACGTTACCAATGCATCTAAGCTTGTCCATTCCCAAGGCCTTTTAACAATTACTCTCATTTTTCCAGAAAAGGTGCATTGTTTTATGTAAGACTAAGGTCTGAAAAGACGAATTTTGTACGTTGTCATGAGATCTCATTCCATAGTTCCTCCGTTTATTTCTGTCCAAACTTAGAAATCTGGAAAGGAATGTGTCATTTTGAATCTCCATCATCTTTTGTTCCTTCGCTATTTTCTGGTGATTGTTAGATTCTGCTTTTTTGTGTCATGCTATATATTTTCTTCATAACTTCTCTATGATCTCCGTTTTCTTGAATAGAACTTTTTCTACCCTCCAAAATTAATATGGGTTTGAAGTGATTTCGTGAGATTGACATTGGTACAAATTTGTTTTCGTGGTTTGCTATGAAACCTCACTCTACAAATGACCTTAGTTATCTCTTACCGGAAAAAAATACTTTTTCCAGAAAAAAACTTCTTTTATCTTCATTTTCCATAAATTGTGCTGACCAAGTGCAAGTGGTGCAGCTGGTGCAAGCTGGTGCAGACGACCGTGGCCTTAAAATAGCAGATGATTACGACCTCACAGCTTAATTTCAGCGTATTTGCGCACGTTCCTCCTCCATGGTATCAAAAATTCCTTCCTTGAGGACCTTCTGAGCTCTCTGCTTCTATATGCAATCCATATTTATGGAAAACATTGCACGCACGGATGCCGAGACCTCGGAATGTACCCACTCGCTAAGTTGAGGTGGGGCACATTACAGCGCGAGTCACTTTCGTGAACACGGTAATAACTCGCTGTGAATAAACGCGCATTCTGGCGCGTGGCGCGGTCAAATATCCCCTCGGGATTACTCCGGGAGCTGTAGAAATATCACTGCGAGAGAACTCCGAGCCGCCAGCGGAGACCTGACCTCCCGCGTGAGGAGTCCAGAGCTACAGCGTTCCGTATTATTCAATTACTTTCAAAACGCAGACCTTAATCCCATTGAAAATCGTATTTGATTTAAAAATCAAGTATAGGTATAGGTCTCGAATGACGGTGTATCAGCCTCCAATTGTGAAATTAGGTGAAAGAAACTTAATTGATATTATGGATGTTTTACGTCTAACAAACGACTAATTTTGTTATATAGTCGGCTTCTTTAAACTCAAATTTTTTGGATGACAAGTTTTGTTCATCTTGGAAAAAAATATGTGTTTCCTATTAAACTTGATGAGGGAATCAAATTGGGAAGCTGAAATGAAATAACAATCGCACCATTAAGGCTCTATCGTTTATTTCTCGGCTTTGAGCAGCCAGCCTGTACTTGAAGTCTATCTTCTTCAAATCCATTTCTTGAGGATGAATGTATTAAATTCTCGAGTACAATTTAGATTACTGATTATTGCATTGATATTCATCACATTTGTAAAGATTTAATGTGAAATTCAGCACGTGAATAAATTCCTTGAATAACGTTCATTTTTTAAGTGCAGTGTTATTGGGCACTGCAAAAATACTTTAGCTGAAGTTTTTCTCGTGAGTGAATGTTTTATTTTGTAAATTTGACTTAGAAATGTGAAACTCCGTTTTCATATTAAACAAAAGATTTTCTGCACCATTGACGCAGTATTTTTTTTTTCGGCTTAAGGCAGCCAGTCTTTACTTGCAGTCTTTTTTTTTCAAATCAATTTCTTGAGGATGAATGCATTTAATGTTTCGAGTACAATTTAGATTGCTGATTTCTTCGTTCTTATGCATTAGATTCGCAAATATTTTTGTGAAATTCAGAGAGTGGATAATAGATATGGTTACGGGTGAAATAGATACGAGATGTCGTAAGAAATATTCAATGCGATTTCTCTACCAGCGGGATGGATATGAAAAAGCACATCGGAACATAACTGATCCTCTAAACACAATATACACAGAAGAACCGTAAAAAGGCTGGATCGCCTCTTTTTTCCGATCCCTTTGTCCTCTTTGTGATGCAGATCTTTTACCTGCCTTTTGATGAGCGTAGGTACGTCCCTTTATTCTCTCTCTTCACTGCGATCCGGTCATAGTCCAGGCTTCGGAAGCGGCTCTAGGTCGCCTCCGGGGCAGGACGATGGAGTCTGAATGCATCATCCGCGGCCCTATTTCATAGATTGCCGCCAGTAGTTCATAATGTGTGCCCTCCATGCATCACTTACTCCTTGCGGACAGATTTCATGCCCGCCGACGTTTTTTTTATGGTCGTCTGTACCGAAGCGCAGTTTTTTCATACCCCCGTTTTGGCTGAAGCTGGAAGGCATCCTTTTGTTCTCAGCGTTGAAATAGTCATGTCATCAGAATTCTGAACGTGCGTTTGTAATTCTTGTGTAGGCATGCAGAAAAATTCTTTTTAAAAATTGCTCTACTTCTGTTAATTGATTTTAGCGTAATTTTTATGATTTGATTCAGAAATTGAATATATTGTTATCTACCGCTTGAGATAATTTTACAAAATGGTTATTCGTTTTTAAAAATGTTTATAGCCATGCAGAAAAATTCTTTTTTAAATTGCCTTGTTTTGTTTATTGATTTTAGCGTCATTGTGGTGAATTGATTTAAAAATGGAATCTATTGTTATCTACCGCCTAAGATAATAACACGAAATGGTTATTCGTTTTTAAAACTTCTGAGAAAAAACAATCGTTTTATTTTCATTTTTTCTCTTAAAAATAAAAATAAACTACACAAATTTCATAGCTCAAGTTCAAAATTTTGCGTTTGTTACGAATAACAAAAGGTCGTTTTCTCTCTCCTTCTGATTTGTTATATTTTTGTTTTTTTCCCTCCATTAAATTTGCTAAAAATTATTTATTTTCAACATCCACTGGATGCCTGAAATGAAGTTCATGTTTCACCTCACCGCATTGCAATTCTCTTTCGGCTCCATTGTAATTCAAAATAGTTGGTTACAACAATTTTGTAATTGCTCCAGGTTATTTTTTCTTTTTTTTAACTTTTTTCTCAAAGTCATCAAATTGTATAGGTTTTCTGAAGCTGAATCTCACTAAAATGACTTGCTTTAACTTTGCTTGACGTAAAAATTGGAGCTAATTGAAACTTGTTTCTCAAGGGCTAATTTAAAATGCATCATTAGGAGCGAAAATTTGTATTGAATCAACCAAACTTTCTGTCTTTCTTTTTATTTCGAACTAAAATGTTTTTTCTCACTGAACATTATCTCTTTCTTCTTCGCTGCCCCGGCTATCCCATTAAGTCAAGGGACATTTCAATTCAGTGTCTCCACTGCATTTACCAGGTGTCATGACAATCGTTTCAAATTTTATCATAAATCACCGCATATTGTCCAGTTATGATCAATATTGGAAAAGTTTATAAAGGATCAGATCAAGTCGTTTGAAGAATTAAAAGTAATAGACTTAGCGCTCAAAAGATACAGAAAGTTCGTATAATTATTGTGTAAGAAACTGCAATAATTTTGCGTTTAGAGACTTCTGTTCGAGGAGTTAATGAAAAGTCTCCATTCGTCATCTTTTTAATTGATGTCCAAGTCCTGGAGTATTATTGCCGAAAACGTTTCACCTTTTGAAGAAACAACCGAATATACTCCTTTTCTCAGTTTCTTAGCCAATAAAGTACTAACCAGGTGGAAAATGTATTCTTTAAGTCTGGAAACTAAAGCTTCTGCTGAATCTCGGGGAAGATTAAGTCTTGAACCAAATAAACTCAAAATCGGTGATGGCTTGGTGAGAAGTCTTGTGTGTCTGATGAGTATAGAACAGGCTAACTAGGTCCATAGGAAAAGAATGTGATAGAAAGGTTTTTTTGTTTCTCATACTGAAACCTTACTCACTAAAAGAACATAAGAAACAGTCATCGGTATGCTTTTTAGGTGTTCTCCAAACCGCTGGTATACCAAATCGGAGCGATTTTTTTTACCACTAAGCTATTGCCTTGGTTTTTCCTCACAAGCCAAATAAACTTTGTCAGAGCCCGGTAGTCTTGTTTTCCTGACTCCATTGCAAAATATTCTAAATGTATTTTTTCGCAAAATATGTTGTTTCTTTGCTTTTTGTCGCGTTTCAGTTTATTCAGCTTTGGAATGAGGTAGTTAAGGGTTATTAGCTATATATGAACATGTATAATGCATATCCGTGCATGCGAGTGGGGAAAGCAATATCTGCATAACAATATAACTTAAAGTTTGCAAGGCGTATCATGCAAGCGTAGCTTGAGAGCAGCGTTGGTTTGGTTGATTACAGTCTTCATACATATGATTCGCCAATCCATCCGGTCTCGATGATTCCTGTCTAATCCATTATTTTCCTGCCAACCAAAGAGGAATTCACACCAATTCGCTCGTCAGTATAACCTCTCTATCCTTTTCATTAGGATGAAATCTTCCATGAAAAGCGGTGTGTTCCACATTCTTTTTTGTATCATAGATAAAATATGGATTTCGTTAACATTGACGACGCCCATTTCTTTTTGTCTCCGATCGGAAACATTTATTTCCGTAAAATATATCGAAACAGCCTAGCGGAATATGTATCTCACAGCAGTCTTTTACATATTATGCTTTATCCTTGCCCTAAGCATAGTTTTCAATATCGCTATGCAAATAATCCACTTATTGGCTGCGTGTTCTAAGCGTAAACGAGCGAGGATACCTTATATTTTCTACCTTATCAACAAATATTCCAATTATCTTCTTCATAAATCTCCATCTATCATTTGCTTGACCAAAGACTACATCTCTTGCGTGTACTCGCTATGATTGCTTTATTTCTTTTGGAGGCTATGCCCGTCATCGCCAATAACCCCTCCCCCTTCGTTAAATGGGACCCTTTGATGCCGTCTATCGTCCTTCTCTGACCCCCCCTTCCCTACCACTCCCCTCTCTCTCTCCTTCCCTTAAACAGAATGGATGTCAAATCAAGTATCTGCCCAATTAGCCTTCGTAATACACATCGTCAAAGCATCCATAACGGAATTCAATCCGGGGAATCCTGGGTAATTCGCTTCCAACCCTCTTTTTAATTAAAGTCGACTATCTAACTTGTTTCTTTCGTCGCCGCCAACTCGGCTATTTGAGGAGAAACACGATATTTTGCTTCCCCGATGTCCCCGATGTCCAATTTAAGAGGATGCGCTGGCTTATTTGATGCTTTTTTTTACGTTTCTAGGTTAATTGCTATTCCTTGCTATTACCTGTCTTTAAGGAACCATCTCTGCTCGTGGTCTATCAATATTGAAGATTCAGTCCTAGTTAAGCATGTTTTAATTGGAGTCAAACACCATCTGCTTTCATGGACTAGAGCATGTTGTTAAAATGCAGGTCCAACAAAAAAAACGTTTCATCGCGGCCATCGTAAGTAATATGCAAGTGATCATAATCCTTAAGTACGTAATTGATTGGAATCCTCTTGGAGCTAGGTAAAAGTAACGCCATCAGTTTCAAGATACCCCTTTCAGAATCTTTCACTCTCTAATATCTCTGCTGTTGAGACCTCCAGATTTTTGCCGATTTCTTTTAATGCCTCAGTATCTTAATGGTAAACATAAAGTTTTTTTTTAAATCTCGTATTATTTACAATTACAGAGTGTGATCACATTTCCTTCGAGGCTTCAATAGTAGGTATCTGGTTTGGCTGCTCAAATAAGCAAAATAGTGTTTAATCTTAGACATTTCAGTCATTTATTTCTATAAAAGACGAATAACGGGGCACTGTATTTCATTAGCGCCTTTTGATATTTTCTCATCACGTCTTATAATTGAAAAATATCTACATCTACATCTACGTAATACCCTGCGAGCCACCACGAGGGTGTGTGGCAGGGGGTGAAGATCACCAAACATGCACTATTGCCATGCAAGTAGGATATATAAGGTAGACATGCTAGAAAATAGGGTCAATGTTTATTAGTTACTACAGTAGATTATTAGTTATTACAAGTAATTGCAGTAGTTATTACAATAAAATATTAGTTACTACAGTATAGTACAGGTTAAATCTACATAATAAGGAAGGGATTATTGGTAGTTATTACATGCATCATGCACTACAGACTATTCTAACTATATTTCACCTACCTATCCCTTTTGCTACGTTGCCTATTGTTCTCTCTTATGGTACGCGGGAAAAATGACATTTTAAATCTATCGGTACGACAATCTATCTCTCTAATCTTGTTAATATGGTCAAACCTAGCATAATGCGCAGGGGTTCTCAATATATATCTAACGTCATCTGTGAACAAATCGGTTTCGAATTTACTTAAAAGGTTTAACCTAAATTTTAACCTGCGTTCTGATAGTAATTCCCATTCTAGTTCTTCTATTAGACTCGTAACACTTATACAATTATCATAACGGCCTTTAACAAACCTAGCAGATCTCCTTTGCACGCGCTCTAATTCTTTAATCATACCTTCCTCGTAGGGATCCCATATACTAGCGGCAATATGATGCGAAGTGGCCAAAAGTCTCTCTGCTCATCACAATGGACAATTAAAATGTTCCTAAAATAGTTTTACATGCATTTCAATGTCATTGAAAGGACTTGAAAGCCAATCCAGTGGCATACGCCCACCGCTCCGAGGCACCTAATCGAGGCGCATCCGCGGGACCGGAAATTTAGGCTGGATGACGCCCCGAAGAATGACTTCCGGTCCGTGATGGCCGGCATAATTTGTTCCCCTTTCACCTTGCCATTTTCCCGATTCCCTGCGTATACGCAGTCCATTCCCCGGTGTGGACAAGTGATGTCCCGAGTTCGTGAGGCGCTTTAATGAGCCCTGAGTGCTGACACAAGGTCCTGCTTGAGGGCGGGCGTTCGCTCCCCCTCAGTCCATCGATCACTAGCGAGAATTCTGGTCCGCCCATGAGGGACCCGATCGAGGAGCTATAAGTAAATTCTTGGTCGGACCAATATACAGCAACATCGTGGTTCATAAATGTGTGTCGTCCCTTACGTGATGAAATCCGTTATTGGAATAAAGTGTCAGTTGCAAATTTATGGCCGCCGTAAAGTGATATTTTTCCCTGGAAAATATATTGATTCCCATATTACCCCCACTTTCTCTTTTTCGTGAAGGTTATCTGTCAACCCTTTCTCACTGAGGCGCTAGTCTTTAATACCGAACAGGCGCGAGTTTTATTTTTGGACCTGATAATTCCTGGGACTTCTGACATTCGTCTACATTTAGACCTCAATAAGGTTGAGACCCTTATCCGTTACGAATGGCGGAGATGAGAGTTTCCATCGGTATGTGTCGGCATGAAATCCGAAGTAATTTACTTGGCGAAATATTTTCCTGTTTCTGTGTGGCTCCTTGCTATTCCTACTCCTCAATATTTTGCATATATATTTGGAAACGCTGGATTCAGGAAAGAGTAAATCATTGAAAAACATTAATTAGGTAAAAGTATACGATGGCAGTGAATACTTAATCTCTAGTCAGTGAGATGAAAATAATTTTGGAAAACTCGATCGTTCCGCCTTTAAGAAGTGGAAGGACAAGCACAAGGTACTCGGGGTATTCGCTGGGACGTCAGATCCGTTGGAATTATGCACCTCACCAGCCAAGAGCACATCGTACCGGAAATACCAGATTTTTTTATTTCATCCGCGTACTGTTGCTGTTGCAGGAATGACATGATTGCAGCAAACCGAAAAATCAATAATTCACCAGCCAAAATTGCTCTCATTGAATTCATAGATTTAATTACTGCGTATGAAAGTGTTTCGGGGGTGATTTTGTGGAAGAATACGGTCTCCATAATGGTTTTAATAAAGCTTTGTAGTAAATTTCCACACATTTAGTGTTGAAACTATGGTTGGTACGTGTTAATTGTGCGTGGATATTTACCACAGAGATTTATTCTCACCATAATGGATATAAAATGCCTAATTTGTGGGACCAATCTGTATCATGATTCTCGGCATTGGTGTAAAAGTGGAAAGTTTATGAGGATATGAGAAAGCACTCTGAGGTTATATATATCATGTTTTACTTTTACCCAATTTTAATTCTCGCCAATATTTTGAATCATAACACCGATAAAGGCTATGCATTCTTTGTGGCGGTGGTGTACCTCACAATACTCATCTTAAATGGGAAACTCTTGATAAAATATGTACGCTTAACGATCTTCACTCCCCTTCTCTCCATCGCACCATACAGATCGGAACCTAATTTGGCCTCGGTGACGCACGAGTCTTCTCCACGCTTTTGCGTTTGCCGCGCAAGTGCCGGCCCACTCCTCACCCTCGTGGGCGGATGGGCACCCTCGTGATTTCCCTGGCACCTAGAAGTGGCTCATTCTCCTCGCGAGAGTGGTGCTCTCGCGTTTCCGTCACCCTGCTGCGCCGCCCCCTCACCTCTCCCTCCTGCTTCACTCCGTGTGAGCATCACTCCCTCTCTCTCCCACTCAACCGCATCCCGTGATAGTGACTCAATTCCAGGACTCATGCGTGCCTGCGTGCGTTTCACTGTCACCAATTCGTTCAATCGTTCTTTAACTAGAAAGATGATGGTGCTTGATGCTTGCGGTGCCTATAAATATTTGTAAACCACACTCTCTTGAGGGCGACATAATTTCGAACACGATGAGTGGGTTTAATTATGACCATGTATCAAGCAGTTTGATGTTTTTTTCATGCCCATGCGTTTCTTCTTCAAATACATGAATAAACATCTTTTTGGAGAATCAAATTCGCCTGGAATGACTGGAATGAATGATTGGAATGGAAATCCTACTGCATTCCAGTAGGATTTCCATTAAGTCCTCGATATCTTTCGGCAGTAAATTAGATCGTCACAGACTTTGAGCGTTTATCATTATAGGAAACTGCTACTGAATTTGGTGTTAAGCATGTTCACAGATAATGGAGATAAACGTCTCAGATATTAGGACATACTTTTGGCTAAAAGAAAATGCAGGGTATAAAAATATGGTAAGGTTTTTAAAGGTGTATTATAATTAGGTATAATATTCATATGAACTACGTTGAAGCTATCATAGCGGGCGTTGATCAACTAGAGCATTTTCTCTCATTTCTATGGATCTGTATGATGCATTATCTTTTAAACATTCACTTTTTATCCATGTAATTGTATTTCAGTAATGTAATTTTGAGTGATACCAACCCATTGTGTAAATAAGTGAGCGTTCTGGGGAGAACGACCGGTCTATCCGCAACAGCATTGGATCTCGCCGCAGCATTCGCGTCCGCGGTGGCGACGGTTGAGCGACATGAGGGAAAAAATAAACGAGGGCGCTCCGTGGAAACGTCGAGGGCGGTTAGTCCGGAATTGCATCGGGAGACAAGGCCATGTTTGCATGGCAGAAAAAAATTCAGCGCTAGAAAAAAAATTCGGAAAGCGTGTCTCTCTGGAAAGGGTGTTATTTATTCCGAGTTCACGCGTACAATCTTGCCTCCTTGGCCCTGCGTCAGTAACGGTTGACTTTGTCGATGAGAAGCGTGTTTTGCACGAACAGCGGCGGCGTATTGGCGCCCGAAGATCGGGAAATGGGATTCGGACTTGATGATGGGGGAGGAGACTGCTGGGGGCAATGAAATCGCGAGACGAGAACATGGATAAAAATATCCATCAAATGATCACTTTCGAATTCATCTGGTATCCTCAAAAAAACCAGCCATTTTCTTCCAATTGTAACTGCCGTAAATGTGAAGACTTTCATGCTGAACAGGTTTAGTTAATATTGTGAACAACGCAAAATTAAGATATTGTTTTATACATTAAACTTACTAGACCTGACATAGTTGAAGACCATAATTATGAAGTGTCATAGCTTTATTAGTTTCTACAAAATCTGGGTTGATTCAATGTATTGGATGTAGAATTTGCATTACAAATAATCTACTTTTTACTCATCTTCAAGCATTTTCATTTGAACACTATTAACTTTCTCTTCCATCTGGTTTCCTGGTAAATATTTTGTTTATGATGAAGTGCCCGATTTTTTCGAACCGCTGATATATCTTATTGAGTTTTGGTCCCCTAGCAACCGTCCGCTAAACGTTCTGAAACCAGTTATCCGGATAAAAATACAAACTGGAACCCCATATGTTGAATATGTATTTCTTGTGGTAATTTATTCCCGGAAACGAATACATTTAAATTGATCGTAATCCAGTGTTCGGGTGTAAATAGAGCGAGCTCCAAAACACTGAGAGATGATTTCCAATCGATATATTTCTGCGTGCTTAATTTCTAACAATTATAATATCGATCATCATGCGACGTGTACTAAGCTTTTTGTTTCTCAAATATGTTAATTTAGCCAGCGAGTCAACAAAATACTGTAATTCATGTACAGATATGGGGCTAATAGTTAGGAGGGATATTTCTTACTACACAAGGATTGTGAAGACGGAGAGAAAATATGTGCGTGTGCAAGACAAGTTTCTTTAACTTTTGAAACCTACCTGTGAATTTACAAAAATTCATCATTTTATAGATTTCATATGGATGTTTGAATACTTTGTATATACATAAAATATTTTAAGTTGTTCGCGTTATTCATCTGCACTACTTGCCAATGATATTAGGTTGATTCAAAATAATAGTTTCCGAAAACATTCACAGCAAAGTGATCTGGAAAATTGTGATCAGTTGCAATGGAGGGTAATATTCTGTTTGGGAAGAATCGAGACGGTGCTGACGACTACGATGACAAAATATTTTTTTTTAGAGTTAAGCAATCTGTTTTTTTCAATGACCGTTAAATAAGTTTTTAAGAGAGTATTTTTTGTAATTATAAATCCAATATTAAATATGTTCCCTAATACTAAGACGATGTTTTAAACATTTCACAACGCTTACATAAGGCATAAGGAAAGTCCTAAGTTCAACTTAGCTGAAATGTGGGCCGCCGCCCAACTGCTCCTAGGATACAGATACGTCTATTCCCCAGGTTTTATGACACCTTTTATTACTTTTGGAGATGTGCCATTGAGGATTGCAAATAAAGATTTTAGCTGATGGGTCGAGTTCTTGAAAGGTCGGAGACGACAGTCTTGGGCTTGTAGACTACAAAAAGGAATGTTGAATGGTTCTCTCACTTTGCTTGCACAAAAATTTAGCATTAACGTAAGTTTAGTTCAAAAACTATTTTAAACCTCATTACTTTCCAAGTTGTTCAATTGCTTGTCTACTAATCTTGTCTGCTGAAGGTAAAGATAATGCTTTTTTATTTGTAGACTTAAAATAAAATATCTCTAAAATTTATTCATAGAAGGAGTGCATCCATTTCGGCATGAAATGATACTCGGAGTTGCCTTCTGTTTAATATCAGTATATTTACACCTTTGAGCAGTTTAATTAATGAACGAAAGTGTAATTATACAGTTGGTAACACGACGCCTTGAAGTATTGGCACTATTTAAAATATGAGCGGTATAATTCATTCTCCCTTGAAATATCATTTTCCGTTAAAATGCCTTTACAAAGCTGAAAATATAATACTGTTAGTTATCCTGCAAAGAAAATTTCTCCTTGTTCTATTATTAACATACTTTTTCTGCATATTGCATTTTCTTCTGCGGTAAAATATAACAACCGCAACTTGATAGGTTTCAGTGGATGAATATGGCGCTGAAGTAGGACACGGAGTTTAATTTCGGCTCTTTCATATAAGATGAATCTTCATATTTTCCGGAGTCCAATTAGCCTACAAATGCTTATGATTCCATTTAGTCTCGTACTATTTGAGATTTTACCTTTCCTAAACCTCCCGTATGTTCATTTGTCAAGCGTCTTTTGACCAGTCAATTAATCACTATGAATTAATTTATTGTTTACTTCCCAATCCCCTCAGAGCGGTAACTTGATTTTTAGTAAACTTCTAATAGAAAAAAATGTGAATTTAGTTCGTCTCCATTCTCACAATGGATTATCTGCATATTTTGTTATTTTTTTCCTTTTCCCTAAGTATATTTAGTGTGCTATACATAAAATATCCCGAAACAATATTTTACATTAATCACCTTACTTCACCTTCCCCTGGCGAAGGCAAAAATAAAGCTGAAATCAGTAGTGTTGTACCAAAAAAAGATCATACATTCTAACAAAGTAAAAGTAATTCTGATTTTTGCTCGTGGATTAAACTAAGTTCAACTGAACCTCGGTCTGCATGAGCGTTCATGTCTACTTAGGAATTTTCGCGTATCTTCTTGAATGTGAGATGCGTTGTTGCATGCGCAACAACATAATTATCTCAGAAGTTAAATTGACCGACGCCTTAAATTTTATTTTCAAATAATAAAAGTAAATAGTGGGTTAAGGAGGATATGTTACTCAGCCTACAAATCAAGATCTCTATTCTCCACAATAACTAAAATGATTACATACTTTTCGTTTGTTGAATCATTAATACGGCACAGAATAACCATTTAGGGAGTCTGCAACTTGTTATGCATCAGAACTATAAGCTACACCTATTGAAATTGTGAAAGTTCAGAAAAACAAAGGCGAGAATCTTGGCTTTAAATGACACCGGTACTTAAATTTAATCAAATAAACATCAACCTCAAAATATCAGGGTAATATGTGCATCCATAATTATCCGGACTAAGTTTGTGATATTTTGAGATGATTTCTTTATACCCATACTGTTAATGGTCACAAAAAATTCTAAGGTATAAAGAAAAGAAGCCTCAATGAATAGGAGAAATAGTCCTAAATATTTTGTACCCTGATAATACAATCATTATAGAAAAATAGGATAAACGTAAAAGTACCTTTTTAGATTAATACTTATCAACTGGTCTAAATGTTCTTATAAATATTAATGAAATTAAATGGAGATAATAAAAAAAATTAGTGACAAGAAACTATCAACCTTTTTACTGTGAGCGGTACTTGAAGAGGCAAACTAGTTTTAAATGGATTTTCTAGAAATTACCACATGAAGTAAACGTAAGAACTTACGTAGGAGGGAACAAAAGATTTTCTTTTATTATCATGCTTAAGTTTCCTTCGGAAATACTTGTGCTCTATTCTAAAAGTGTACGTCGGCTGCATGTCCAATTTCAAGACTTGAAAACGCGTATACGTAGGAAGTTTGATGTTGCCTTCATTAATTACTCACTGTCTTTTTGTGCTCTCCGCTAGACTCAAATTACACTTTTTGAAAAGTTACTAATTGCGAGTTCTAATGACTAAACAATTTTCTGAATTGTTTGAGACACGTTAACATACAGGAAAACAATCAATAGATGCATATATTTTATACTGCCCGAGGTTAGAATACTTATATCTAGTATTAAATGTTATTTTTTCAATAAAGAATTAAAAAATAGTATAAAATATATCTAGTGTTTTATACTCTTTCTTCAATAAGTTATTCAAATCGAATAATAATTTGGTTCATGCGAGCGTGATCAAAAACGGTGTACCTTTGGTCAAAATCCGTTTTCTCAAGAGGAGGAATGATAAATCGCCCGAACGACCTTGTGTGATCTATCACCACGCTTCATATGATAAGAAACTTAAGGAGAGTGCCCCGAAATTTGAAGTTGCCTCGAACGATGCCCTTGATTATTTTTAATTAGGAGGCAACAGTAGTAGCTGAAGTGGAAGAGCGCCGGGGTGGGGGTGGATGTGCGAGGACGGGGGGTGGATTTGGGCAAGGGAATGGGGGGGGGATGAGTTCGAACGCCCAATTACGGAAACAGCTCAAATTCTCCCCAAGGATTTGGCGTCATTAAATAAAGAATTTCCCTCTTCCCAAGTCTTGGCCTGACATCGCGCGGGTCTTAAGGAGTGGCTCCATTTCAAGCGCAGGTCCTCGAGGCGGCACCCGAGGGGGGGAAGAGAGGGGGAGGGTGGTTGGGGCTGAAGAGAGGTGGAAAGGGCGCGGGAGGGAGTGAGGTGCGTGGGAGGTTCGATAAAATTGCTTCTTCGCCGCTACGCCCCACTTCCTAATTGCAGATTGATCAAACTTCATGGTTCAATGAAGCTTCGGGTTTCGCCTGGTACTGACGCACTACCTTCGGCGCAGTCTCTGCTACGATTGTGAAATGGATTTCTAAAACGAAATAGTCTTAGTACGATTCTCTCTTAGAATAGTTTTCCGATCAGAAAGGTTAATGTAAAACGGCAATTATGAAATAAACTTGAGAACTCAACTGATAGAAAAATGTCTCCTCTTTGATAGAAAAATCCTTCTCCGTGTACAAAAGAAATTACTTGCCGAAGTTATGCATATTTACTCCTATTTTTCAATTAGGTTACCGAAACACCGTCATTGATAAAGATTATTCAAAAATCAATAGCTTGACAAAAAAAATAAGAAGGAATTTATACACCTTTTCTCAGTTTCAAATAATATATAATGGTTGGATTCAACTAGTGGCTTTCTATTATATACTACCGTTTCAAGCAGGAAAATATGAATTATTGATTATGATTAGAACGGTAGGTTTATTATTAGTGCGGTATAAGAGTAGTAATTACGATTGAAGAATGAAAATTTATCTTCATCAATGAAAACATTGATATGTTCCAATTATAAAAACTCCAGAAAAATATATAAATTTTTGATATTTTGTTTGAAGCCGATATTGTTGACAATTTGGCAAAATCTAGACGTTCTTCTGAGTATTTTAAAGTAATAAAGTAGAATACATTTGATTAGCTATCATTCTTTAAATTTGAAGAACAAACCGTTATAGTGTTGCCTATTATGTTTTTTTTTAACCCATAGGCAGACAACTAGTTCAAAAAGGTCATCTAAAAATATTCGCTCCAGAAATCTATTGCTATTGCATACTTAAAAACAGTTTAGAGTGAATATCTGAAGGCAGTTTAAGCGTGCCATTTTGAAAATTTGGTATTTTGGCGAGTAAAATTTGAAAAAAAAAAGTTTTTTTATGCGTACATTACGAGTTTTAATAACTATGTTCTCTTTCATCAAGAGTCATTAATTGTTTGCTTACGTCTATTAAGATTATGCAACGCTGAGTTTGCATGTTTGTGAATGCAAGAAGAAAAAATCCGGCGCATATTTTTCAGCATAAATATTACGCGCGTTATAAGAGAAATATCATGGAGATAGATCTTACATTCTCCCACGGAAAATGGCTCTCTGTGAGTGATGGGAACTGGAGGTCCTAATCGAAGTTTCCTGCGTGAAACTACCTTTGAGAAGCGGGAACCAGGAGGGGTGGAGGTAAGGATATGACGTCTCTCGGGCTGCTGGACCAGCCTCCTTTCCTTCACGTCTTACGAGACTTCCCTTCAAAAGCGGAGGCCTTGAATACTGTAATGGCGTCCGATGGAAAGGTTTCCCAAAAGAGGCGCCAAGGGATAGCTTTCAAACGACCCGTTGTGGGAAGCGTGAATTTTGAACAGGATCTCCTGTTTTCCTTCCTCATTGGCAACCCCTTAACCGTAATCCCCCGATAATCCCCTGCCCATAGCCAGGGTGCCCCCGTCCCCATAATGAGGCAAGAAACCGCTTGTCATCACTCACTCACTTTGGTTGAGGACCTCAGTTTTACGCCTCCCCCGGCGGCCTCTGCTGCGAGAGTGAGCGATAGAAGTAGGGTTCGTAGGGTAAAAGATGTTCCCGCTCCGGGAAATCCGCGCCGGGACGGTTTGTGTACAATAGGAAGCGCGGGCGGCACGGCGGAGGGATCGACCACTCTAGAGCGGCGAAGCGCAAGACGGTTTGGGCGGGCGAAACCGTGACCCGGAGGAGATTGCGTCCGATTTTGAGGCAGCAATTGCGAGTTCCGAAAGTGATATGTGCATGGAGAAACGCTGTTTTGAGATAAAATATCGACGATGCAGATCAAGTCCCGGTTAAAAGCCCTTTTTGACTATAGTAGTTTAACAAAACCTAATAATTTTCTATCAGTGAAAATCATATTGAGCTCGACGTCTTTACTACGTTCTTAATGAGAACAGGATGCGAATGACCGTAACAGTTTTCAATTTTTCTTTAATTTTTCTTTATTTCAGGAAAAATTTACTTCTTGGCCAAAGGTTTCAGTTCAGTTTATGTAGAAAAACATTTATAGGCATGAAAGGTGAAAAACCACTCAGAAGTGATTTCAATCCACGACCTCAGGTTTGTAAAGGAGAACCTTTCCCCACCACTACTAAGGAATGTAAAGTAGTATTTTTGATGTTTTCATAGCTCGTTACCTTTAAATAAGTGCTTACTTTGGAACCATTAATTCGAGATACCGTCAGAGTACTCGTTAAAATTTTTTGTCCTTACGTGACATGCGAGGTTTATTGAGCGTCTTCATTCACTCCTAAAGTCTTCTGTAGGTTTTTTGCGTCCATAAATGCGGATTATTGTTTCACGCTGCCTAACACAAGAATACACGGATACGTTTACCTTGCGCTTCACATTGTCATTTTTATTTTAGTGGTAGTCAATCAGCGAGCATTTCTACCCCTTGTTTTTTAACCTGAAGCTGTTGCCATTGAGATATATGTTTGTTTTTAAGGTATTAAAGCTTCCCTTTTTAAGAAGTAGTAATTTGCCTGAAAATCCTTGTACAGTACAATGTTATAACTTACGCAGAAGCATTGAATTTCATATTCCAAAGCCAAATCTATCATTATTCAAAAGGTCGCTTTTGTTCATTGGGCCAAGAACTTTTAAGAATTTACTGAGTGATATTAAGGAAGTGAAGAGTAAATATATGTTTTGTAAAAAGGTCAGAGATTAGCCATTATCTCATCATGATATAGAAGTTTTATTATGATTTCATGATTGTGTGCTGTATAAAAAATGTAATGTAATTTGTTTTGCCACTTTTATTTCTAACCTTCTTAAAACATTATTAGCAGCTTATTCTTATCCTTGTATGCTCTCGTTTATTGGTTTATTCTTCATTTTATTTGCCCATGTCTTGTCAAAAAAGCTATTTCTATATTTTTCAATGATATATTTTGAACGAATAAATAAGTGCTGGTAGGTTCTACACTGATGTAAATCATTAAATCTACCTAAAGCCCCACAGTTTTATTGCGAAATTTTTTCTGTATTGTTTTTTAAGTGGAGGAATAAATTTATCTATCTATAGTCAAGTAACGAGTTATACTTAAGTGGATATAATCCCAGTAATCGGTACGGTACGATGACGAATGACCCAGGCATCTGAGCTAATAACTTATACCATGTGTAGTTGCCAAGAGAAACAGTTTATCTCGTTAATCGAAGTTTATTCATAATATAATTAATACCAGCTATCGTGGGTAGCTCCCGTTACATTGGAGAAGTCTAATTGGTCTGATAAGACTGGAGATTGAGATCCGGAAGCGTGGGGCGTTAAAGACCATGCATTGTTGATAGCTGCCATTGATGAATAGGAAACAGATGAGAAACAAAAGACTGACGTCCGGCTCATTTGGCTCAGTTTTCAACCTCTGTTGCGTGAGCCCTCCTCTCGCTAAATATAGAGCTTAATGGCTTAAAATACTATTTGTGGGGGATTCATCGGACGCAAATTCGGTCACTGGCTAGCTCCTGATATTAGAACGGCCTAAGAACATTAGAGCTGTGTAATTTCTCGTGGGGATCATGAGTACACCTACGCTTAAGAGAATATAGATATTCCTAATGCGGACCAGTCGGTTTATTATTTCATAAAATATTTTGATTTTCTTTTAATCTTTAAATTTTATCATAATAGGGCAAATTTGTGTACGAATAATTTTATTTTTCGCGTAAACTATATAACCAACCGTTTTTGGCACAAGGTTTAAGCTTGTTTTAAAAGAAAATATTTAATTGTCGTGAATTTAAAGCAAATGGGGTTAATAACCATTGGGTCATCACTCTCTTAAAATCTATCTTATAAAGAAGTGAATGAGGAACTATCCTAAGTTAAATGTATGATAACATTGACATGGCATAATGGAATATATTCAATGGATATTTTATTTTCTAAACAGCATAGTCTTCCCTGCTACGGAAGTTTTCTCTCTTCAGAACACGAAGGGGAAACTTTAAATTATTTTGAACGCGGTACCATTTTGCGTAGAATTCATTGAATCTGGTCCCATTGTAAATAAATACATCTCACAAGTCCCAAAATACCGAAATATCAGCCGCTTATTACACTAAAATTTGAGGTATTTGACAAAATTTGGAGCAATTTTCCATCGGAAATGGTACTGGTGTTAACTCCTGAGAGACTTAATTTAAAAAATAAGGATCACTAATGCATAGATTTCTTCATAAATTTAAATAGATATGCTTTGCACATGTTTAAAAGTTTTTTAATCATTCGTTATTAACGGATATGGTTTTAATAAAATCGTTAAAAAAACATTCCTTTATGAAGGTGTTTTTAGCATAGGGCGTTAAAATAAAATAGTCAGGTCTAAGGCCTACTTACGCATATTTGGCTAATTACATAAAATTTCAGTGTTATAAAATAATGTTTCCGCCATTACAATATCACAATCGTGAATAAAAAAGAGCGTGAATACAGTATTATTGCAATATTTTATTCACGCTTCTCGTGACAGCTGCGATGGAAAAGATATAATTAAAAAATGGCGTCTGTTTTGACCGGAGAAAAATCTCGCTCAAGCCACCTTAAGCCCGTGTCGTGGAACACCCCAACTCGTGTTGTTCGCTGAGGCGGCGTGCGTTGTCCGCAGCGATGGGGGTGTCCAGGCGCGTCCGTCGGTCGAGGGGTGAACAGCGGGGGTGAGTCCCGCATTCCCGCATTCGGTTCGCGCCGGCAGTGGGGTTCGGGGGGGGGCGGGGGTGGGGTTTTTTTGGTGGTGGCTGACGGGTCGATTCTTAGTCGGATGGGGGTGAGGAGTGACGCAATTCGATTCGGTGCCTAAACCAAATTGCCCGACCGGTCGGTCCCTCTCCGAGGAAAGCCATTGCCGCCTCTTACTTGTCCCTTTCACCCTCTGATCTAAAAGTGAAGAGGGTCTTGTGGAGGAAAAGGGACGGTGCGATAAGATTGATGAAATTTAGGACAGTGTGCTAAACCTATGACTATCTTTCCACTCGCCCTTTTCTTTTCCTTTAAAAAAATAGGCCTGAGGATTTATTCATGTTTGCCGTCCTCTCGTGTAAGGCTTCCTAAGCGAGTTCTCAAATAGCAATCGCCGTCAAATGAAAATCTTTTTTGAAGGAGAACTCAATGGAGACCTTGATGGCCGAATGATGGCAGAATGGCCGTTGATCGAATCGAGCTGCTTGTGACGCTCAAGTTTTTCACATCGGAGAAAACATTTCTCTGACAACTTTGTGTCATTATAGTTACCATAATGATACTGCATTATTACATCCGCTCATAAATTAGAATTTTTATTTAACACGGCGGTGGTAAGCTTTTCCTGTAGTTTAGTGTCTTCATACAATTACTTTGCCTTTAGTTGTGGCCTTTGACGTAAAAACGGTTTATGCAGTGCTCAAATTCTAGAATAGAACACTCGGACTGCAATCCACTGATATTCAACTCGCTACCTCTCGTGTGTCAAAAATTGCACGTGAAAGCCACTTTTAGATTTAGTTTCTATCACTCCTTCGCGAAGTTTCTCGCTTACTGGCCGATATGCGTGTGTATTTTTCTCGTGTTTCACTTGAGTTGAGTTAAAGGCCATGAAGTGAAAAGTGTAGCTAGGATTTCTCCGTCGATGCTTTATTTGTTTAAGATATATTTTTGACAATATGTATATTTAAACTCAAATTGCTAAACTGTTAAGAAATCATGTTTTTGTTTTTTTTAAGCTTGAGGTTGTACAAAAACATTTACATTTCATTCTTGTTCCCAAAGTGTTCATTAAAGAAACGTGCGACATTTCGTGTTTGTTGGCTCAGCGGTGACTTACCATCTCTTTTTATAGAATCTTCTGGCATTTTGAAAGTTGGTTTATTTGCAGTCCATAATACCTATTCCCTAATACTTATTTTATTTGGCATGCAATTGCAACGTTGATTGAACTTTTAATTATTTTTAATACCTTATCACTAACGCAAGACAAAATTGTTGATAGCTCATAACGAAAGTAAACACGACGGATTTGATAAGCAATATTATATAATATTTTGTAATCAGTTAACGCTCTCTGATTAGTTTTACATTAGGGAGCATGCCTTAAAATTTTCGTGAGTTTCAGCAGGTGATGGATCCTTCATTTTTGCCCTTAAAGAACGTAATTAAGTACTCAATTTCGGGTTTTAATGACGCTTCCCGTCTCCCATCGAGGTACCCATTATCTCTGCGCTATTTTGCATTACCAGCTCTATTGCCGTCATTGTCCATGATGAAACATCAGCTTCCTTCTAGCCGCGGGGAACTTTATGGATGCGGTATGGCCATATAAACTTGGCAGACTCGTTTAATGAACTGGCCGATCATATTTTGAAAGGTCACACTATCAAGTGGAGAGTCATCGCGCCTGCGGTGGACGGCGATTGTTTTTAGAAGCTGAGACTTTTTCTTCCTTTTAAGTTTCAACAAGTAATTTGTTGAGGCAATTTTAACACAATACTTTTTCTCTGGAATTTTAGGCTCGGTATTGTCATCTAATTGATATTTTCTCGTAAAATATTGAATTTAAGATTGTCAATATCGAATGCATATACGTCGGTATTTAAGATCGGAGTTATCGGACTAGCAAAGAGATTTAGACCCGACTCGATTTAGTTTGTTTTATTCCATTATTTCCTATGGTAAAATTAACTTAGATCAACCTGTTTGTGACGTTATCACCGAAACGTCAATATTTGCTTGAGATTAAAAATATGAAGGCGCATGTAATTGGAATGGATACGACATCGTTTATATATTTAAAAGTTGTTGGCTCTTTCCTTGATTGTTGGTTTGATTGGCTAATTTTTTATCATGAAAATCACTCTGTATCTATGGTAAGAATGCTTTAATATTCTTTGTCAAGGATATTTAATGCTAGCGGTGATACTTACGCATACCTCTTTCTTTTAACTATGCTGTCGTTACCTCTATTGTTGCCATGTTTCTTTTGTAATAAGGCTGATTGTTGTATTTTACTAACGGTAATTTATCTCCTAGCTGCCATTGGGAAAGTTATTATTTCCTTTTTAATTAATAGCGAGGCAAAATATTGTATTTAGTTCTAATGCCATTCCATGCCACCATAAATCCTCAAATGTAAAAATCGCATCGTTAATCGTAAAATACAATGCTCGTCAAATTCACATTGCATCATTTCGCCCCATTGAACGGATGAAGTGCTACGTGCGGAAAGCGGTAAAGAAAAATACATTCATGGTTAGTTATACATTCATGAGAGCTGATTTCGTTTGAATTTTCCCCTACTTTACCCTTTTTCTATTCTCCTAATCGCCCACCAGTTCAAAGTTTCCCATCACGCCGCAACTCCATAAGTCACCTCTTTCGATTTTCATCGTACGCGCTCTTTAATCTCACCTGTTCTCCGAAAGTACCCTGCCGTCCCCCCCTTCCTTCCGCCTCCCACCCTCTTACCTCCTCATCCTCTTCATCTGCTGACCCTTTTATCGGCCCTCTCGGCCATCAAGCCCACTCTCTTACCTCCGGCCATCTCAGTTTCCGACTCTTTCCCTTGTCCCTGCAGCCCATCCTCCACATCGCCACTCCCTTGATATCTCGTCTCCTTCCCCCTTCCATTTCCCTTCAGATTTATCGACCCCCATTTCGCCCCTATCCCTTCTTGTGGGTAAACTTCAACAGGAAACCTGATAGTCTCCTGCCGCACGAGCCGTTCATATGTTTCGTTGTTTTTCTTTCTAGCAATGTCAGAGAGATCTTTCAATCCTTAACGTTGCGCGTCCATTACTTTCAATCCGTCGGAAAATGTTATTATTCCTTATTGTTTAGGAGCGTTAATAAAGACAAACAACTACATTAACGCAGTTGCATTTCCTTTTTCTGAAAATCGTTTTGTTCCAGCCAGATTTTAACTTTTTGCGTCAACTATCACTCAAACTTAAACAACTCGTAAGGTTATTCAGGGCAATATTTTCCCTTACTGTTCTACATGAACTTTCACCATTATTTTCCTCTGAGGTATTTCATTTCTCCATATGTCCCATTCTTTTATTTCTGTTTTGTTGGAAGAAATTTGTTGTACTTTTTATTGAATTTATACCTAGAGCGCCAGACTTATGCTATAATTTTAGCTTATACTATTACCATGACTTAGAGCTCCATAGGTCACCATATTATTACTGCCTGTCTCTCTCTTAGTCACTTGAATTTATTTTTGGTTCCTCGGTTGTTTATCAGTTTTACTGACTTTGGGGTCCCTAGGTCATCTAATTCATTTCGTTATGTCGACTCCTTGCAGCACCATTTTCTCTGATTCATGTCTTCCGCACAACTGTTTGTTTTGGTTCCTTCACCGCTATCATATAGTAGCAAACTTTTAGCTTGGTTTCATAAATTGCATTCTTTTGTTTTATTCATTGAAATCGACATAGTTCATTCTCTTATTCAAACTCTTCAAAACTATGAACTGTAAATATACACCAGGAATTATGATATTTGTTTTTTTTTGAGATGCCAATAGGGCGTCTATGAGCAAGCCATGCGTGAAAATATCCCTGGTCAGGTCTAGTAATTTGTTATCCATATCAACTCCAAATTATAATGGAGGGGAGCACCAGATCTTCTTGGCTTAAGCGCAGCGTATTCAGAGTGTGGGTTGACATTGTCCCTAGTTTTTCCTGGTTTCGGGAGTTTCTCCGAGGAGCAGCCAGCGCCATTTGTTCCCTTCGTCCACTCTTGGTGTGTCCTCTTCAACCCGCCTCTGCCCTGTCCACCTCGTGCCCTTCGTCCCCGGGCGAGCGCTGAAGGACGCGGCCCTTCTCCCAATTCTCCCCCCTCTCCGTCCACCCCCGACCGCACCCCTCGGTCCCTCCTCTAATCCATCTCCCGCTCTCTCCCTCCCGTATCTCCTCAACCCAGACTCCAGCATCCCTCCGTCTCCAGCGACCAAAAGCCCGTTCGCCTTACGCACATCCACTCCTCCGCTTGGACTCACTTCGAGACCCTTCTCTTCTACCTCTCTCTCTCTCCTCAACTCCACTTTTTCCTTCCTCGTCCTTTCTCTCTCACTCTCCCTTTCTCCTCTTCCCTCCGCTCCCTCGGCCCTTCAGCAACCAAACAACCCCTCTCCTCCCGTTCCTTTTTTATCTGGTCGGTCCCTCTCTTGTCCACTTTATATATATCTATACCGTTCACACCACTTTTTTCCATTCACGACAACTATCCAGCTCCCGGAATCGTAGAACCAATATATTTTTTTTCGTTCTAAAGTCTCTCCTCTTTTTTTCATCTTCTCCATAGCTCTTTTTTAATCTCTATTCTCGCTCCTCGACCGCTCCGTGTATGTCCTCCACCTTTTCATCCTTGATTTATCACATGCTTTTTCTCAAGGGTCGTTAAAGTTTTTGTCTCTGGGTTGGTTGCTAATCCTATCAGCTGTCACTACGTTAATTGGAGGGCTGCGCGTACTTACATACTCATCGCGCCATTTTCTTTAGAGGTAATCGAAGTCAAATACTTTAGTTATTGCCTAAGTCCTGTAACACAGCTTCCCTTTTAGTTATTTCCTCCATTATTCTCTTTACTTGTGAACCACTTACGTTTCTCTTACATGCTTGCATTACTTGTTAAGTTAGGGAGCTGTAACTGCACATAATTCGAGAAAACGTAAAAATATCTCGAAAAGAAAGAGATTTATTAATCAGCATGAGGGTTTCCTACAGCAACGATGCTCCTGCAAAAACTCCCAATCGTGGAAGTTAGCATCAATATTACATTCTCTTATGTTTGGACAATTAAAGTAGCCGGTAGTCTCAAAGTGAGAGCAACATTTTCTATAGATGCATCGTCAGTGTTAACATTTTTAGATTTTAGTGGGAGTGACGAATTTTTCTCAAAGACTTCAGACTTAAAGCCGAAAGGTAATGGTAAACGCCTTGAAAGCAAGTGCAAATTTAATTCATTTTTATAATGTCACGAGTTTTTCATGCATCTTTTGCCATTGGCTCTTAGATTTCATTGTCTTCTCAAAGTCTTAAGCACTGCTTTCTGAATCCCTCCCGCTTGTGTGGTTCATTGATTCCGGCAGTTTCTCCTGGCATCTTGCTGGAGCCCATTGGCCAGAAATGGGAGGTTATATTTCTTTTCCACCTTATGGTCAAGCCACTCCGTTTCCCAAATCTGACTACTTATCATGTCACAGTTGTGATATCTCTGAAATTTCATGTACATTTTGTATGCCATATTCTCTATGTTATGGAGCAATTATCATCATCATTGGTCGTTTAATGCTAAGATTGCACAACTGAAGCCATCCATCCTTCCCGATCAAATGATAATTCACACTCTCCTTGGTATTTCTTCCTATGTAATTTCTTCCTTATTCATCCTATGTTATGTATCCCTTGGTTTTCCTTTTCGGAATTTTCCCGCTATTTTTCTTTCGGCTATTATCTTTACTAAACCATTGTACTTAGGGTGTGACCAATTCATCCGGTTTTTCGTTTTCGTTTCGTTTAAGAATATAAGCGCAGATCGCATAAAAAATAAAGATACAGTATTGATCATATGCAATAAATATGATCATGTGCAGTTCAGTGTAATTTCTTTTACCTTAGGTGTCATTCTCGCCTCTCAATAGTACACAGCGATTAAATCGAGTCACAAATGGCCGTTTTTTTCTCGGGGCATCTTTGACGGCTACCGCTGCAATTTTTACTAGCGTGCTTGGCTCTTATTTTTCCACTCCTCGTGTAAAAACAACCTCTTCCCATCTCCGAATCCTATCGCCCGCTCTCATCGGTGCTCTCCAGTAACTCCTCATTGACACGCCCCCCTGACTTCGTTGCCTCGCTCGAACTTCCCCTCCGCCTTCGATCTGCGACCAAGGACTCCTTTCCTCGTTCGTGAGACTTTATGAATCCTCCTTCTCCTGCCGCTATCGCGAATGGCGCGGGCACCGGGATGGAGTGAGCGAATGAGTGCCTCTTTTCCTCCCCTTGACGTCACTCGGGGTGCTGCCCCCGCCACGCCTTCCGCCCCCCCCCCCCCGACCCTCTCTCATTCGCACCCACGTAACTCCTCTCCTTCCCATCCCTCGTGTTGCTCTCATGGAAATCTAGCCGGTGCCAACAGTGTTGTACAGGCCTCTTTAAGGTTCCTACTTCCACCTCGCAACAGTCCTCTCTGCTGCTGCCCTTTGCGTTTGAGATGCATGTCCTTGCGATGTGGGTCACCATGATGAGGGTGGGAAAGAAGCTATACCTCAGTTAATCGTCGGACGTAATGGCATAAATCATTCGGTTCGCCCCATGATTAGAAAATTTGCAGCCATTTTCATTTTTTACTCGGTGTATTTTGGTATTCTGTCGTAATTTCAGCAAAATATCTTGCTAAGTAACAAGTAAAACGTAGATCATTTTTCTGAATATATATTTGAATAATGGATAGTCGTAAATAGTGGTCAAAATCATTAGCTCTATCATCAAAGCCGACCATCAAAGCCAAAATGATGCCGACTATTCACTGAAAACGGTACTCTTTGTATGAATAGACTATGAGATTTACATAATTGAATTTCCATAGTAACTTTTTTTTAGTTCCGATTCCTGCGGTTGGGGGAATATCAGGTTGTTAGTAGTTTTTGTCCAGGCGAGTCCTAAGAGATGCACAATTATCCATACCGAAGAGCTAGAGTCTCACCCACTTTCTTCTGCTTTGACCCAATTTTTAAGTTGACCTATAAATGGCAGAAATTAAAATTTTTGTTTACCCAGGGAATGTTTTTATTTAATCACCTCGACCTCATTCTTATTACGTGTCTTGTTCATCCATTTTATTTTTAATCCGAGTGAGCGAATGGGTACGGAAGAGAATAAAGCCGGCCATTATCTGGGAGAAGAAGCAGGCGAGGGCTGGATTCGTTTTTTATTCATTCATTTAATGCCCCTCCCGGCCCGTCATCCGACCACGAGAGAGAGTCGTCTCCTCAGGGGACGTCCACGACGCGACGGTGCTTTTCCAACCGAGGAGTTGAAGTGTGCTCGGCCGTCTCCCGCGGCTAATTTTAATTCTTCGGCGAGGATCCAGCACGCTGGGATGTGCAGCGGGAGGTAACTTGCGGGAGAAGGCTTACCTAATCTCTCCTCATCTCTTTTCCATCGCAAATAGGGAGAGCTTTTTCCGCGTTAGTCTGAGGGTAGCGCCTGGGAAAGCACTCGCGGTTACTTTTTATCACAGAGAGAAAATGGCTTTCAAATATTCAAGTTTTAACGTTTTTAGAGTTCACCAAGCAAAAACTCGGAGTGTTTTTGTTTGATACTATGAAATAACCTGCTTCCATTTATATCTTTTAGAGGAGAAATAATGTTCAAGTTCGTTTTATTGTCTTATAATTAGACTGATAGAATGATTCATTGTTTAGGAGTTCATTGGAACTTCAAAAACAAATGCTTGCCCGAACTTTGAACCGATTGCTCTCTTCAAATATATTTGTGCTGTTTTTGAAATATCCTGGTGAAAATATTGGCCAATGGCATTCACTCCTGCTAATTTTAAAGCTATCATCTTCTATTCATCCTGTCATTTGGTTTTTCTATATGAAAGCATATCGATAAAACGTCTTATTTCGCATTCCACTTCAAATTAAATGCTCTTCGCGGCTGTTATTTCTCAGTCTCACCATTAAACATTCTAAATTGTGAAAATTTTAGTTCCTGGGATACGCGTAAAAGTTTTCTTTTCTTTGCTCATTACCTGAGTCATAAGATAATTTATTATTTTTAAGTCCATAGTAACTTTAATAGCGAAATATATCCCTGGCATTTGAACCCATTTCTCTCTTCCTATGTGCATGTCCGGTGTTAAAGATATCCTGACGGAAACTCATTCAAGCCCTGAGTCGTCATCTTTCAAACTCAATCCCAGCGCTTCCTCATTCCGCGATCTCATCTCACGCACAGCTTTGGCTCTCGTCATCACTCGCGCACTCTGTACTCCACGAGCGATTAAGAGGAGCCTTCCCCCCGATTCAAACGCTTCCCTCCAACTACGCCCCTGAGTAGAGAGTGTCCACAACGGAAATTGCCTCTAAGCCATTTCTTATTTTTCTCTATTCACATCTACGCCACATTTCGTGCACCACTCTGATTGTTGTCGTTGTTTTAAATTCTGGATCTCAAGCATTTAATCATGCGGTTAGACAGTAGATGCGCATTCAATCCTTTGAGAGTTAGGAAGAGAGTTATCACATAACTGCCTGGTCAGTCCACATTTTAAAAAGATGGAGTTTATCTCTCCGTATTATTTTCATCAGCGTATTTGTGGGATGAGAGTGTATATTTAGATCTGCTCTTGCTGAATCATTTTTTCGTAGGTAATGAAGCATCTGATCTAAAATTAAAACACTATTGATTTTTCTTCCGTCAAATGGGAATTAATATTGCAGTGAAATATTCTGAAATTCCGTATTCGGTTTAATTCAATCAGTGCCTGCAGGACTGCGCTCGTCCTAAAATAGAATCATGAGTTTTTTTATATAGTAAACACTTTCTCGGATGAGTCTCTAGTGCTGGTCGCTCAAAAGAATTATCGAACCAATTTTAACAATGTGTCTTCATTAAAAGTTCATTACCTTGGGCTATATTCCACTGAAATTATATGTTTTTATACTTAAAACCTCTTAGTTCTTTTATGTGTTTTTCTCGTTTATGGAGGAAATTGGTTGGATTGGAGGAAATTTTCTTACCAGTATGATTAAATAATAATTGCCCATGTTTTTTTATAACAAAAAAGTTTATCTAGAGTATTGGTTGTTGTGAATGAGTGGATGGTAGCTGCCTTTTTTCGATTAAATGAGAAATTTACATCGATTACATAAAATTTGTAAAGCACATCTTGAAATAATTTTGGGTATTAGTTCGCAGGTTTCCGCGGCGTTGATCAAATGATTTCAACATTTCTCGGGTTGCATCCGCGTCAGTTGTCATTCAGTACAACAGTTTCGCCAGCTATCCTGCTGGCGTCCTCAGGTGAAGGATGGCGAGAAGGTTTTGGTCCGTCCGAAACTGTTGTGCTGAATGACAACTGACGCGGATGCAACCCAAGAAATGTTGAAATCATCATTTTGGGTAGTCTAAACTTGCGTGAAAAGCGATGAAAAATCTAATCCTTAAATCAGGGAGTTTTTTATTTTATCGGTGATGATTTTTATTTCTCAGCGTTTGCTTGGTGAAGCAATTTGTTAACATAAATAGATCTAAAATTAGCATTAGTAACGATTATAAAAATTGAAGTTGCATGCGAATGATTTGTTTTTAAGTAGCGAGAAGGTCCAGATCTGTGTTTATGATGAAAATATAGTGAGTAAAAAAATAGTGAAAGAAAACTGTTGGTTTCATTGATTGACTTCCAATTGTTATAAGCCATTGTAAAATAACTTTGCTTTGGTTTGACTGTACTTCTGAAAATCATTCTCTTATTATCAAATCTTAGATGAGAACTGTTTACTAATTGCTTTGTAATTCCTTTTCCTCTCAGTGTCTCACAAAAATTAGTAGACTTCCTCCGATTTTCATCCTAAGATCAAGAGCTGAGATGCTGATTTATTTTTCTACATAAAAAGGTTTCCAAAATTCAGTTATCGTGATAGTTAAATATTCAAAATATTTGGTAGTGCAAAAAATACTTCGAATATCCAGTCTTTCATGGCTTGTTAACCGCAAGTCATTCTTTTCTCGTCGACTGAGGAATATTTTAAAAGCTTCTGGGTTATACCTGAATGGACACTGTCACTTCAACTTTTGTCTACCATGGAGAATAGTAAAATTGGTATTAGTAGGTTTCTTATTTTCCTGATAATTCTGTACTACATTGTACAATCTAAACTTTGTTGGGATATCTCCATATTGTTTTTGAAACGTTTCATTTTAATCGATGTACTTATAAGAAAATATTTACTTTCGAACTGATGGTTCTATACCTATTTAATTTTTATGCTAGGTGTAGCCAAGGTTTGTTGTTCAGTATTTTCTTGCTCTATCGGTACCTATTTCAACATTAAATATGAGTAGGTTTGCTACGTTTTCTACCCAACTGCTTTACCATAGTTCTTTATATTTTATGATGGTTGCTGTCGTCGTTGAAACTTGCCACAAGAAAAAAATACTGTATTCTAGACCATTTTTGATATCCTTCTCCCTCCCTGCTTCCATTTTCCTGGAGCTTTCGCTTTTTTTGCTACCCATGCGCCCACGTACCACGTGATAAACCTCCGCCCACTCATTCATCCTTATTTGCCTCGACAACTGCTCCCACTCCATTCCCAGATTCTGAAATCTGGAAATTGAAAAACTTTGAGTGGAGAGAGAAACTTCCCGCAGAACTGCAGGGAAAACAGACTACTCCGCTTTTTCTCGGAGAGAGGTAAAAATCTGCAGAAGCAAATGAAATGGAAAAAAAGGGTTTGTTAAGCGTCAGCATCGCTTATAAATCGTTCGTTTGCTCTGCTCACATGAGTGTGAAGACTTTTTTTGCTGGTGTGTACTCGTACATGTTTTTAACTTTCCTAATTGCCAGCATACATGGAAGTTCTGACACGAGTGGGTACCCATGCAGCGGACAGCCTCGAGTCTCTTTTCATTGCGATTCAATGAGTAACTTATGGTCATTAAGGGTTCCTGAATAGAATTTGAAAAGTTCTAAGCACAGCCAAAAAAGAATCCCGAATACATTCAAGGTCCAAGAAAAGGTTTTGAATGCATCAAAGAAAAGCAGCTCCTCTTTAGCAACTCCAATAGCATCTCCGGCTTTCTGGCTTCTGCGTCGATCTGCGTCGAAAAAATAAAGCCTAATTTCAAACTAAAAAATTTAATTTTATTACAGAATCCTTATCACGGTTTGTTGTTATTTCTTGGATTTAAATTATATTTAGTAATGAGCCGAATTCGGTGGACAATCTTCTTTGGTAACCGCTGACTAATAAAGATATTGGTTTTTGAAATGTCTCCAAGAAATGGAAGAGGATGTAACGGCTAGTGTCAATATGAACTCTGTTTATTTCCACTACGTTTCTTTAAGTTTATTTTAAAATCATAGGTATAGAAATTCTTCCCTGCTAAACAAATATAGCGTATTCCCTCAATTTTTACGCTCAGAAGAACAGCTTTCATAACCAGTTCAGTTAATTTGAACGATACCTGCTACATAATAAGAGAAAATATCCCATAGCCTTCCTTGATCAACTCCTGGAATAAAATAAAATTAGTCATCTTGAAAATGTATTTGTTACTAAATAATCCTTATGATCAATTGTACTCTGCCCATCAAATAACAGAAATTTTCAACGCTGAGGAATGTAGATTGACCTCTTATAAAGGATATGGGGGAATGAGAGGAGTTATTTCACTCCAGTTCTTTTTAATCGCTCACGAGACATTTCACTGTTCATCGAGCCGTTATATTGCGCCCTAGTTATTTTCTCGCGACTTCACGGGAAAAGCCGATTTCTGCCTCTCTCTTCAGCCTCGTATTCCGGACATTTCACTCGTCGAGGGACCCCGCCTGTCTCTCTTTTTTTTCTGTTTAAGGGGAGAAGGTGGCACTCCTGTTATTCCGATTGAGGCATCGTCCAATCTGGACGAGAAAGAGAGGACAGGAAGAGAGACAGAGAGAGGGAAGCAAACGAAAGTGGAAAATGGGGAGAAGCATGTAAAAAAATCGTAGTGGGAGTGGCAAAGTCGTTGGTTGTGCGCGAGTTGCGTAGTGGTGGTTGAGTAGTCGGTGGAGGGGTAGTGTTGTGAAGAGGGACGGAACTGCTGTCAGGATGGAGAGTGGAAACAGCGGGGAAAAGGGATGCGACGAACTGGCAAGGAAGGGCACGGATAGCTGGAGAGGAGTGGGGTGCGATTGGGGGAAATCAAGCCAGCTCGGAGAGATGACAAAACAAAAGCAGAAAAAGATGCCTCCCCTTGGATTGTCTTCGGCAGTTACAACAGAGGAAACGGTGATAGGATTCATCCATTTGAGAATTCCTCGTCATCTCTCGAGAAAATTGAAAATCGATTGCCAGTTGAATATCGAGACAATAGGTTGCACAGAATATTTTTCGGAGGATTGCTTGGGAGGCATATTTTGATCGACGGGTGGTGTGTTGTTTACAAAATGCTACAAAAATACTCAAAGAATTTATTTTTGAGGACTAAAATGTGTTTCAAAGTAATATTAGAAGAACGAGTGTAAATAGCACTATGGCTTAGGGTAAGTTTTTAGTTTAATGATAGCATCGTCAGTTATTGATATCTTCTTTAATTGCATTCAATATGCTCATATATATGCTCTTCAAACTCTACCGTATGCGGAAATCAGTTTTGCTTTAGGTCAATATTGTTCATGTTCATTTTCACGAGACATTGTGTATTTCCTACATACTTTTAGTTATTCAATGTACGTCCAGAAATAAATCAATATTTACTTGAATTTATAGTAAAGAAAGACGACACGGAGTGTCGAAACCCAGGTCGTGTTATTAAACCTTTAGTGGAGTATACAAAGTTTTATTTAAGTTACTATGAATTTATAGTGTTGTATTATATATCATTAAAATTTCTAATATTTACGATTCAATACTAATCTTTTCATGATGATAATTTAGTAATGCAAGTAAGCACATCACGCTTCGTGGCGTATTTTGTGATTGAAATTTTCAGTTCTTGTTTTATTATTCTTATCCACAAAAATTATTACTATATTCTTTCATATCTTTCATTGATGGGTTCGAGCGCAAATAGATATTATTTAAAAACGAAACTAGTGGAATTTGCCGATGATTTCACAACTTTTCCGTGAGTACAACTATTTTTGTCATCAAAGCCGTGCACCGCACGCCTTGTGACTGCAAGTATGTTTACGTTTTCAGTGGACAGTATGTCTCTCCGCAATATTTCCTATATCTTATCTTTCAAGGCTCAGCCCTTGTCTATGGGCGAATGTCTTCGTCGTCTCCCCAACCCGTCCAAGACAAGTCTGAGGTGCTTTGCGTACGCATCGGCTCTTCAGATGACCCCTTTGACGTGATATGATGAGTGCTTTCTATTTCGGGTCAGCAGCACGCGTCACCCCTTTCCATCACCCCCTCCCTCACCCCTGATCCATCGATGGCGTTCAAAGGGCCACGCGCCAAATGGCCCACCCCTAATAGGTCTCCTCTTCTTCTTCCTCTTTTTAAAGCCGCTGCCCACCACACCCTGCCCCTCCTCTCTCATCTCTTCCCATCCTCTTATCCCTAATCCGCCTTGCTCTGCCCCTTACAACCTTTTTCCTCGTGCCCAACGAGCGGTGCCCTGAAGCCTCCGCTAAGCCTCGAGTGTAAGCCGGGATGAAGGGAGGATGGGCTCGTTACCAAGCACCGAAAGACATCTCGCCGAGGATAGCAAGGATGGATGTGTCCCACTATGCAACATCACCTGACAGTTTTTTCCACTGAATTTTAATTTTATCGACATATTTAGAGTAATAAAAGCTACATTTACTCCAAACTATAAGTAACGAGTGTTTAATGCTCATCACAACCAGCACCATCGACCTGGCGGTGGGAATGAGCGCCAAGAAGTTTAACACTTTTTGAGGTTCTCAAGGGATAATGTACTCGCATTAAGACGACGATAAGATAACGAAAGCCAGTGAAAACCAAATAGTTAAATATATATATTTGAATGCACGATTTTATGTACATTTCTAAGCTCATCTTAAAAGAATCATTACAGCATAAACATATTCAATGGTAAGCCGTATTTTTCCAAATATTATTTAGTGTATCGTCAAAATACTGCAGCGTGCATTAACAAACTATAGATATTCATTTGACCAATTAGACTTTCCTTTCTTAAAATATCAAGAGGCGTGTTTGGGGAACCTCTCTCGTAACAACGATAAAAAGTTTTGAAAAATTTGTCGATACCAATTGCTTTGTGTACTATCGAGGTATAAGCTTGAACGTAAAGCGCCCATTCGATTTTTTTAAACGTACTTACTAAGGCTAATGATGATTTTCTTAGTGACTCTTATTCTCATTCAAGTTATTTCTCTAGTCATGAAGTAATCATTTATACCTTTTCATTTCCAAGTTCGGAATTATTCCATTTTTCTCTCAAATAGTAAATCAAATCAGCGGTCTAAACAGTGATCTAAACAGTGATAACACAATTGTCGTGATGTCAGCGGAGCTAGTGACTTATGGGCAATGCTCACGACAGCTCTTACGTGCGGCCACCCGCGAGCGGTAATGATCTCTTTCGAAGATCCTCGAATCCGCCCCCTCAATCCACTACCCACTCTTTTGTACCTCTTCCGCGGATCCGATCGCAAGAACGTGCACGTCCTTGGACTTTCATGAGCAAGAGGGGAGGGGGGGGGAGGAAGGGCCGCTGCGTGACGTCACGGCTGGGGCAATGAAAGACGGTCTTTTCATCCTTCCGAACTCCTCTTCCTTCCAGAGTGGGTGATGACGAGCGAAGGGACCCCTGTCGAATCGCTTTCCCGTTTGTATACATTTCCCTTACCCTCTGACTTGTTTTATGTTTCCTCACATGTAAAGCATCAAGCTGGCACCGATAGCTCGACGGATTTCGCCACACTTTGCATCTAACTGAGACTGAGAACAGTCTCGCCATTGGCCCATCAGAATGTTTTCATTTAAAGATAACTTCTTGTTATTTGAACTGATATCTCAGGAAATCAATGGATCCTAGCTTAAACGGACACCACCCACTTAGAGAACCCGCGTAAATACGCCAAATTTGTGTTGAGAAAATCATTTTTCCGGATTGGCATGTGAGCTCGGCCCCCCGTTATTGGCAACAATTGCTTTGTTCAATTTCGACATCTGCATAATACCCTGCGAGCTGCCGCTTGGGTGTATGGCAGGGGGTGTTAGATCACCATCCGTGTAAAGATATAGTTTTTTGGGAGGCGAAATAGTGACATGAATTATGGGAGTGTGTTTAATGCAGCTTAGTTTTTTTGTGGTCGTTTATTGCGCGCGGAAAGAACGAGTTTTTGTACCTACCTGTTTGGCAGTGTATCTCTTTCATTTTATCGCTTCTGTCAGACCTTGAGATGTAGTGAGGCGTCATGATAATATTTTCTGTATCGCTCTGAAAAACAACAGTTCTGAATTTCTCAAGCAAACTAAGCCTAGCGTGTAGCCTCCGAGTCTCTAGGGGATTTCGCCGCTCACGTATCTTCTTTTGACTGTGAGCTTAAACAAACTCAATGAGAGATTTACATTTACTCTGAAGTGTTCGCTTTGCTGCACTATAGCGCTTCCATTCATTTCAGACCCTTCGTACCATACAGCTCACCCTAAAACAGATGGGGAGCTTCACGGAAGGGCGCCAGAATGCCTCTGAGAAAGAGTAAACGCTGTTAGTCACCTTTGTGATTAGCATTACGCAAACGAACTTTGTGAATTCGTGACAAAGTTGAACAATAAATCACTTATTAATTTTCTAACCAGTTTTTATCGATAACTGACCGGTTTTTATGTAAAAGCATCAACATCACAGTCTGACTATCGAACTCCTTATCTGAAGTTGGGACATCAAAAATGGTAAGCTGCATATAAAGGGAACAGCGTTGAAAATAAAAAAGTTATTTATTCTTTAACTATTCAACTGTAGCATCTGCGATTAATTTTATGTGTGTTTATTATCAGAAAATGCATCACACATTAATTATGTAAATTTTTAAAAACTTTATATTATTAGCCTTTCCTTTTTAAGTGGGTAGATAATTTGGACGTAATTTTGAACTGTTAAAATTAATGTGATTAAAAACTGACTGTGTTTTACTAAATGCCTACTTTGTGACTAGCTGGTCATCATAAATTCAACCCGCGTGCATCGCTTCATTTATCTTTGATCGCGTGAGCTCAAGTGCTTTGGTGTGTTCCAATTTGCCCTGACTCTACCACCTTGAATGAGAAACTTCAATGAAAGCTTTAAGTTATGTCCTGATACCGCTTTTAATTTACCCAAGGTAAACGTCATAATGTTTTAAATATTGCTTTTATATCATAAACTGTAGCACCATACGTGAATACAAGTATTTATTGACTTTGTGTACTCCATATTTGCGAGAACATGCGTATAGTTCCTCCCTAGGCTATCCGAAATTTTGTCTTTATGAACTGAAGATATAGAATCCCAGTCCCAGCCAACAGTGTTTTGCTGTGAATAACGCTTTTTGTTGTTAAATTTGAAGGAGCTTATTTTAAATTTGCGCAGCTGGATCATTTGTAATGAAATACTATCAAAACTTCATTAGTTGACGATTAGCAATATGAACAACTAACCGTAACCGGGTGAATTTAATTAAATACTCGCCTACATAGCAAGATTTCTTTACTACCAATCCTCCATAGAATTCATCGGCTTATTTGGACTGTTTGGTCTTTTGAATTCAATGGTAAACATTTTAGAAATCAGAAAGCCTAAAACTATTACATCGACCGGAAATCTAACGGTCATTGGTGAGGTTTTCAATTACGACGACAATTTCCTCCTTGAGAGGTAAACGCTTCCTCATGCTCTGAAGCATGTTTTTCGTCCACGTCCCTCCTGGAAAGATTTTCTTCCCGGGGTCGCCCTGACCGGACTTTTTGATAAATGAGTCTTTTTATTCCCTCAAAAATGTTACCTAAGCGTGTTTCGCTATCATTTAATGCAATTAACGCTGAACAAATTTACTGTTCGATGTGATTTAACTAGTGGGTTCCTTTTGATTTTTGATGAATATATTTGCGGAATTTCAGCTTTTAAATGGTAATTTAGAACTTAAAATTTCACTTAGGAACAGCCTGAAGGAATTGCGTTTATTTATTTGCATGTGAAAATTCTTACGTGTAACAAAGGTTGAATTTTATGCATGAAAAAACTTGGTTAACATTAAATAATATATGCAACAAATGGACTGAATTAAGTCGATTTTATTTGATGTTTGATCAAATATAGAAACATAGGAAGGAAGTAATACATTTTGACAAGCCGAATTTCTGATAAATGCTGAACCGAGTGTTGATAGTGCCTCATGATGTCGATAACACGGAGCTGATGATACCTCGTGTTAACGACGTGATAAAATTCGATTATTTGTCCGACGATATGCTTCTAAAAATTACATCGGGATATCATAAGTGTTATGTGCTGTGCGTCATGTCAAGCTATCTAACATGGGTCGGGCAGAGCCTGCGATATTATCAAGAGATAATCCATTTTTCTCTGGCCGGATCTCCCCTTTTGTCATGCGTATCGATAAGCAGCTGGCTGCTTGATGGATTGCAATTTTATCATGTCTTTGGACTCCTTGCGCTAATGTTGGGGAAACTCTTATATAGCAAATACAACAACTACATTATTAATTACTTTTGTTTATCTTGACGTTATCCAACTGATGTAAGTAGTTATATTGTATCTTTCTCTTGAATTGATGAACAGTTATGTCGTTCAGAGATCGGAAAGTAGCATATAAGTCTTATTTCATGAAAGAGTACAAGTTGGCGACGAAATTATCCAGCAACTAAGCACTGAATCAATGAATCTGTCAACTATCCTAGCAAATTTAACCAGTGATTTAACTTTTGTAGTTCTGAATATCGTAGTCATATGCTTATTGCTATCGATTTACAAAAATGGTCCCTAGAAAGGCGCATTTTGTTCTTGAAATCATCTCATATCTTTGAAAAACGTTTTGACAATAAAACTGTGATAGCATTCAATGTAAGTTTTATGTATGTATCCTTTACAATATGTCTTTAATGGGAGATTTTTTATGATTTTTCAAGCGTCTTTAAACTTCTTTCCTGCCAATTCACACTGATTAGCTTTCTTAGCGAAGCCTGAGCCGAGGCAGCTGCCTGAAAACAATATTTTTCCCTCCTCGAATCATTAAAGTGGAATCTGAAGTTAATCAGAGAGGAGGCTATTTTGTCGTATGATCCAGATCGCTCTAATGGGCCGGAATGGGCTGCCGCCCAGCTCGACGTCCTGCCGTACTTTTAGTCGAGCGAGACGCAAATCTGGGCCGGAGCCAAGGATCGTGCGGGGCAGAGGAGGATGTGCCGAGGGAGTTGGATTGCTCTCAGGCCGTTACTGGATATGGGCGCGACTTCCCGATTGGCAGCGGGTGACCTTAGGCCCGCGCACTGCTACTCTCTGCCCACGCCTTGCCTGTCTCGCTCCGCCACAGTCAGCAATGGCATTTAACCACGAAAGCCCGGTGACTATTTTCCCACTTGAAATCTCGCTAAAATGAAGAGGAAATATTTCTTATTTTCGACTAAGTTTTTGAGTGATATAGGCTCTACATTATATCAGTATCGGCCTCATTAAATCTTGATGTGGAGTGGTAAATTAGCTTTTAATTGGTGAGCATGAAATTAAAATCTTATTCGGATATCTTTACAGTGGTATCTCAATGCCTCTCATAAGGTGTGGCAGTAACTTTTCGTTGAAATTACACCATGTAACTTTATTTTGAGGTTCAGAAACTCGCGACGAATACATCCCCGGTGGTGGCACGGTAAAGTCCTCGCCTATTAACCCGAGGGTCGAGGGTTCGAGTCCCGCCTGGGTATAATATTATCTGCCCTGGACATGGGTGTATGTGTTCGTCTGATGTTACAGTTATTTCCTTGGTATAAATTTGCCGTAGGTGCTGTATATGGGGTAGTTAAGATAAAATCAATAAAAAATAAAATAAAGAAAAATATCCTTGCAAAATTTCCTCCCAGTTCATAATCGTGAAAGTAAAATCAGTCATTTAACGAAAATATTTTCCCAGAGATTGGTCTATCACGTATCGCATTTCATAATTGCTGTCTTGTGTCCACTCATCTTCAGGCTTCTTAATTGGTTTAGCAAAACTTATTTAACTTGGATATTTCCGTGCAAATATGCTCATGAATATCCTACTCATCATTCAGGCATGACAAATCTCATGAATTGTTCATAGTGTTCCTCTTCCTATCTTCCCGCGTTCTACTCCCCATTTCCTCTCGCTCCCGCTGTTTTCCTCGTTTCTGCCTCTCTATCTCCGCCCCGCGTTCTCACCTCACCTCGCAATGCCATCACCCTTCCTTTCTCTTCCTCGGCGCATTGCCTAACAATCCCAGCGTTGTCATTAATATACTGTTGTAACCGATCCGCACTGCGCAGTCATCGGTGGAACAATGGTTGCGGTTTGGTGATTTCCTCAGAGGGAACGTTTGGGATTGCTATTTCAAGTGTCTATTCTGTTTCGCTCTTACACCCTCTTAAGCTGTTCTTACGCGCTCGGGCCCATAGATCCGTCGTTCCAAGGGACATTCCCTCCCTTCATAGTGTCCCTGCCTCTCTAATCCACCCAAGTCCTTGTCATTCACCATCCTCTCTTGCCTGTGGACAGTCTGTTTTGTTTGAGAATGTTATCGATTGCGGAGTAGAGGAATCCAATTCACACTATCACTGTCACTTGTTTATGTTAGCACACCAATAAACAATTCACTTTCCGAGCGCTCTTCCTCTGTTCGCTTGTCGAGTGTGTGTAAACATATGCCTTGTTATCTCGCCACGATAATATTGGCTTAATATTATACGAATTTACGTCAGCATCATTGGATACAGAGTTTGATGTTTTCTAGCCTGTGATTGTGCTTTTGCAATAAACATCTAACCCAGAAGTATTTTTTTTATTAATCTTAAACAGGCATTTGCTCGCAGTCTCACAGTTTATAAAAATGTGCGAGCCCGGCTGACATGTTCGTAATCAGATAATTTATATCAGCTTCCCAGTGGGATCAGTGGCTATGGAAGAATTGAACGTATAATTATGTTATTACTTTTATTTTTGAGTATCTATTGTGCGAGTGGTTGAATACAGCTTAATTAATCCCATTTCCTCACAGTTTTCATCATATCTGTCGATGTACACTCGGGAAAAACAACATTTTTCGTCCATAAAGCTTCATGCGTGAAATATGAAGCAATTATGATTTGTTCCCTCTAATTCAGCAATTGATCTGTTTTGAAATTTCTATCCCAGCGTGGAAACGCTATACATAATACATAATGTGAAATTTCCATCAGCCATGACGTTCATCTTTGTCAAAATACATGCATAATCTCGGAATTAGTTTTTTCCTTTAAAATTTTATGCATTTAATATACAATTTTGGCCGAAAATATGGCCAGCTTAGTTCCAGTCTTTAACAGTCGAGCAAAGCTCATTTTATGTAGTGTTTCTTTTCCCGGCTTGAACTCAATTAGAGCCACATAGACGCATGGGGCACGTGCGTTCGGTACACATACAAAACCCCGAGGCGTGACCTTTTGGCGACAATGTAGGAACTAAAACGACCGAGACAACCCTTCGCTCCCTTTCTCGACGCCGAGGGATGAGAGCCTGTGACGTCCGGAAAGGTTTAGTTAAGGGCAGGAAGGTCTGGAACTCGGGTCCTCCCTCGTAGCCACCCACTCATTCGTGGGGGTGGGATGGGCGGGGTTGGAAAGGGAAGCGGAGAGGAGAGGGATAACCTTGTCTTTGGGCAAACAAGAGAGCGGAGCGCCACGGTGTTTTTAAAGGGACGGGGTGGCCTAAACGTTGGAGCGATCATCGGTCGGAGATTGGTGGTGTGAGAGGGATCATATTCGGCGATGAAAGAAAGCCTTGGGGGTGGAATGGGTAGAGGGGTCGGAGGGAGGGGGGAGGAGGCACGGAAAGTGGGTGTGAAACACCTAAGAGATGGTCGGAATGGGGGTGGGGGAGTCGAATAAAAACTATAAAGAGGAAGAGGGCTGTGTTGCGGTTGGAGAGGAGGAAAGGAAACGGGCGGATGAGAAGGAGGCTGTGGTGGGGCGGAGGAAGGAGAAGAAGGCCGGTAGTATAGAGTAGTGGGAGGAAGAGGGTTGGTTTGTTTTGGGTGCGCGAGTGGGAGAAAGGGGGCGTTCCCGGGGTGCGGTTACGGCGACTCTCCTCCGAGGATAATGAATCTGCAAGGGAAGACTCCACTGCGAGGAAGACCGGGCGAGTGTTCGGGTGCGGGAGGAGAGAAGGCTGCGGGCGAAGGGGATGCGGCGGCTCCGTAGGATGAAGGAGGCAGCAGCCTGAGAGGAGCGGTCGTGCATGCGCGCGCGTGTGTTTGTGTGGTACTAATGAAGATCTCTGAAGAGACGAGAGAAAGGTTGAAGACTGGGAACGAGGCGGTGGAAGGGGGTGGGAGGGGAGTCGCCTTTTTTGTTCCCGAAGGGCATTCGCGTGGGAAAAAAATATTAAGAGGGATATTCTGTTGGTGTCTTAGCTCACGACTACGATCTGGAGGGGAGAAAATTGAGGTTAATGAATCAAGTCTGTATTCATTTGGTTGCTTCATTGTTTTTTCTCTTGCCGAGGCTGTCCGCGTCATACGAGCAGTAGTGAGCTGAGTGGAGGTGAGACGATGGCGCTGGTGATGTAAAGCAATTGATTGTGAAACGCACCACGAGATGAGTTGAAAAGTTAATGGCTTGAGAAATAGCGCTGCATTTTTATAATACCACGCATAATATCCTTAAGATACTCTCTGACCATTACGTTAAAATATTTCATTGTCATCGTTTTAATTCAGGTTTTCATATTTACCTTCACATTAATATTTAATGAAATTGGTGGGCAGGGTAAATATTTCAACTTGGTTGCATTTCCGTTAAAATTTTAAATTTATCATATCTTTCACAATAGCAAACAACCGACTGCTGTTAAGAAATTTGTGTGAATATGTCAAATAATTTTGCTCCTTATGGTCGGCCCCGTTGACGACTGGGTAGAGTCCTCTGCTGATAATACGAGACTAGAGTCCGGCCTGAGTGGGTTTTTCACCTCTTATGACGTAGATATTGGTGTTGGTCCGTTGTTACTTGTTTAAACACACTATTTTATATATCAGTTGTCGGGATTTTAGAAAAATAAATAAGCCTATCTGTTATTGGCACTATTTTTGGGTGATTTATCGTGCTCCCTTCATGCTCCGCCAAGTGTCCATTTGTCAGTTCTTCAATCTCAAGGTTCTGCAATCTGCGTCATACTCGAAATGTAAATGAGGCGTCCATCCTCTTGCGTATATTTAACTGTTTAGGTGTTCTTTGGAGCCTTATGGCGTGTGACTATATTATCTCGTAAACGTAAATAGTTTATGACGCAATTATGATATTTATGATGGTATTTGTAATGATTTGAGCATGATTCGCTGTAGATTTTTCATCGATCTTTCGTGGTAAATAATGAACGCCTTAAGAAAGTTTATTTTGGTTGTTTGCGCCTCCATGCTCTCACTATTTCTTGACCCTTATTTACGCCGAATTTCAGCGGGGACGTTTTTATGGGCGGAACAAATGGAGTGGTTGTTCCCCCTATTCCCGCCCGGATGTGTATTTTAGAGAGGCCGAGAAACCCACTCCAGCCATAGTTATCACCTTGCAATTGCTTTTTATGCTTCATTTTTCTGGGTCTCTCCTTTTATAATCGAGCAAAATAACGCCAAGAAGGTTAGGGTCGAGAGTTTTTCTTTTTATTTTTAATTAGGTTTTCCAGCTCCCATTGTCCTACATCCGGTCCACGTCTTGTTTTATTCAGGGTTGCATTGCAAGGCGAAATTCTAATCCTGAGGGGTTTTAAAAATTACTTTAGGAGACATTTGCTGGAATTGCACGAATTATTTCCTCCTCCTCTTCTTCGCTTGGACTCATAACTTGACCTCATTTACATGGGTCCTCACTCGAAGATTTTTCTTTCCTTCCGAAAATAATTTGGTTCCTCTCTTCACGGGACCATTCTCGCTTTTCATTAGATCGTATGCTTCAATCTTGTGGTTGTTCATCATAAAACTACCAGATATAAATAAAACAACAAACTACCTATTGCCGTGTTTATGATTTGGTAGCTTACACATGAAGTTATTTATAGAACAATGACTCCAATATTTTTCAAAAGTAGCTCATCCTTTAGGCTTATGCTACTTATTGGACTAGTTATTTTTATTCCCTTTTGTAATTTTATATATTCATTTTGCACTTATTACTGACATGTATAGCCTTTGTAGTCACTATTTTGAGGATTTTAGACTATAACAGGGTCATGGAAGATAATAGAGCAAATATTGTTGAAATACTTTATGCAATTAAGCGCAGTCTTAATATCGACCGAGTTTAGCTTTCCTTCGGCAGCCAAATATTATCGCACCACACGTATCTTGGTGTGTATTCCTGCTTTATTTCTGCGGCCGAAGCCTTCGGCGCCGAACGAGAAGCCGCACCATCGCCTGACGTGAAGGCCTGTGAGGTCGGAGGGAGCGGCCGTCGGCGGGAGAGGGCGAGCTGTCTTGCGGAGAGATGGAGGAAGAGGGACGTAGATGGATGAAGGGGATACTGTTAGAAAAACAAAGGATGTATATTCTGGGGGAGTGGGAGGAAGAGGGTATTCAAGGAGATGAGGAAGAATGGGGGAGGAGTGGGAGGAGCAGAGGGTGAATTCGTTGAAGGGAATGAGACCACAGGGATGCGGATAAGGGTTTGGTGACAAATAAAACGGGCATCAGGGCACACGGGGGTGTGGAGAATCGTGTACCCGCGGGCAGAAGGCAGAGGATGGGTGTGTGTGTGTGTGAAAGGATAGAGGGAAAGAAGGATAAAGAATTGAATTGAGAGATAGAGAGAAGGAGAGAGGAGGAAGAGGTGGACAGGGATTGGTCGCCTTTGGTTGTTTTTTCTTAATCAAGATAGACGATTAATTGTGTCTCGGGTCTGAAGGATAGTGCCTCAATGAAAGCTGATATATATCCACTATTTGTGAATCACTTCTTACAAAGATATTTATGAATCAAAACAAATTTTCATCTTCATAATTAAAAGTCAAATTGGTCAGATTCCACACTATATAATTTTTCATCTTCATGATAAAAAGTTAAAGCAGAAAAATTAGAAAAATCAATATGCAGGTGATGAAAGTTGAAGGTAAAAAGTGTATTGGTAATCATAGCAATGGCACCTCAATATTCAATCAGGCGATGGTGTCTTCAATCTGACTCGGTCAGATTCCACACTTTATTTTCTGTCACAATCCCAGGTTTTGGCACATCATGCCATTTTCATTTTACCTAGAAAATGGCATGATGTGCCCATGTCCCCCGAATATACATTCTTTCTTTTTCTAACAGTACCCCCTTCATTCCATCCAAGTCCTTCTTCCTCCATTCCTCTGCATTACAATTCCAATATTCCTTACCGTTGGAATTTTCTAGGAAATATTAATATGGCATTATGTGCCGAAACCTGGGTCGGTGAGAGCAAATAAAGTGTGGAATTAGACCTTAAGTTAACCAGAGACCAGAAGTTAACTTTTCATTATGAAGAGCATTACAGATTTCCGGTTACGCCGGAATAAATGTCCCATCATTCTTTCGCAGTAATTCATGTCCAATTTTTCATCTTTGGAACATTATCATGTTAGGGCCATTGGTAGATATACTTAATTGTTTGGGAGAAAGTGAAAAACCCAGACTGTTTTCTGTGACTTTAGTGATTTCACTTTAGACATGTTAAATTTTGTAGACTAAAGTTTTTGTAGTAATTAGAAAAAAAACATCGAAAATGTCACTATTGGGTACTAGGAACATTCCCAACACCATCGCCTGATTGAAGATTGAGGTGCCATTGCTATGATTACCAATACACTTTTTACCTTCAACTGTCATCACTTGCATATTGATTTTTCAAATTTTTCTGCTTTTTAACTTAATTTCCATTCGTTTATTTCATATATGAGTAATGCTGCTCTTACTCTTGGAATTTTTATTACTTCAGTCCCTTATTTAAATAATTTTGCATTCCGTCCCAGGTGAAGTTGAGGCGAGGTCTGACCAGGGATAAATAATTGCTCTTTACAGTAGAAGTACATTCCTACAATCCTTTTGAGAAATCCCTACTTTTTTTAATGGCATAGTTGTGGTTATTAGCTCCAAGAATTGCTATGATTGACTGAAGTAATTGAAGGTCCATATTTTATTGCCTCGAATAGGTTTTATGCTGGTGTATACCGGACAGTCAAGTGATTCCCCTCATCCTCGATTTTGTTGTAGAAATAACTCTAGTAAATAATTGCAATATGAACCTTTTAGTTCAACTTCCGTGGAAGATTGGAAGATTCATTGAAATAGTTCATGGAGAGAGAAAAGCTCCTTTGACGACCTTGATGTAACATTTCAATCATTTTATTTTACGCAGAAGAATAGTGTCATACGGCCATTCATTGGTTTAGAAAGGTGCCTGAAACTTGAGGCCATTTCATTGCAATCTGCTTATTTTCGAATGTTGCCAAAGATTTCACCGAGGCGTATATTGAAAATTCTTGGCTCGACTCCGTTGGCAGGACTTGAATGTGGATCGTTAACGGCGACATATTAAATTCAGTCGTGGGTGAAAATGTTTCAATAAACGGGAAGGGATGAGAGCGTATAATTTTTAAGGGGCGAATAATATATTGGCTAATGTATATTTATGTGCAAACATCAACACCGCGCATGGCCGGGGAAGGAGAAGAGAGAGGGAGAAAGAATTAAGGGGATCTGAGCATCCACGGCGGCGTGTGTTTTCTCCTCCCCGGCGAGTGGGCGGATCCGGGACCTCGTAACCATGGAGACTCCGGAGAAGCGTCCTGGGGAGGGAGGCGCCTCCCCTCCCCCTCTCCGGAAGACCTCGGAGGTGCGGAGCTCCCGGATCCCCCCCCCCCTCTCTCCCCTTCCTCCCATCCCTTGCATTTCCATCCTCGACTCGTTTTCTCAATTCACTCAAGTCCCGTTGTTCACCATCCCCTTGGTGTCCAAGCATTTTTTATTCTCAAATCAAACCCTCCCCTTCGTTTGTCTCTCCTCATTTCATTAAATCCTCTCCTTTTGCGCTCAAGGTGTAGGACCTTTGGCACCTTAGTTAGCGGCGATAAGTAGCCGGGACATTTATTTACGATGTGTTCTCTCGATTTTGGTGAATACGAAGGTGCTTCTGTCATTCTAGGCTAATTTCAGTCATCACTGTCGAATAGTCCATTCCAATATGGGAATAATGAATTTGAGGTCAATTATATTGAAAAACGCAATCTATTTCTACATACTTACGTAGTCACTTATAAGGGTCACACCTATACAGTGGGTGGAGTAAACATAAAATCTTCAGGTACAGTAAAATATCTTGGAATTACCTTAACTTCTGATATATCGTGGGGATTACGCATACAGAACATGTATGGCGCAGATTTAAGAAAATAGGTTTTGTCAAACGTATAATTAGGAAGGTCTTCAGATGAATAAGTCAAAGAGAGATGCTACTTCGCTCTGGTTAGGCCACAACTCACATACGCCGCGAGCATTTGGGACCCAGGTCAAATAGATTTAACCAAATAAATTAATAGAATACAAAGGAAAGCAGCGCGCTTCGTTAAAAACTGCTACGAATGTATGTACATATAGTGTCTCACAACTTTTAGAGGGTTTAAGGTGGGAGCCCCTAGAGACTCGGAGGCTATCCTCTAGGCTTAGGTTGCTTGAAAAATTCAGAACTGATATTTATCAGAGCGACATAGAGAATATTGTCATGACTCCTCACTACATCTCTAGGTCTGACAGATGTGATAAAATAAGAGAGATATACTGCCGAACACATAGGTACAAGAACTCGTTCTTTCCGCGAACAATAAGTGACCAAAGTAAACATTGAGCTTCAGTAAATACACTCCTACATCACATGTCACCATTTCATCTCCCAAAAACGTACATCTTTACACGACTGGTGACCTAACACCCCCTGCCACACGCCCATGCGGCGACTCGTAGGGTATTATGTAGGTTTAAAAGGGTGATTTTTTCCTCCGCAAGTAGTCATGAAACTCTCTTTTTTACCGATCATGTGACTATTGTTTGAACTTAGATAGGCCTTGATATTAGATTTTTTGTGATGTTTTTCTTCGTATGCCTTAAGCTTGAGTATTTTAACGACGTTAAAACACACCCATATGGACGGAAATTCAAGAATACTTCATTTAACTGATTTGCCGGGAAAGCACTAGATTTTTCAGCACAATGTTGGATGATGATAGTTGCAATACAAGGCTGTCATAATTTTTTCATTATCGTTTGCTCTGTTTGATTAAATACGCTTAACATAATTTTAGCACTCGAGTGTGCGTTAACACCGAATTTTAGGCTTCGATAATTTCCTTCCCTTCCCTTGTCTCTCTTTCAGAATTAACTTCATTTTGTTGAATGACTAATTCTCCTTGTGGACCAAATCAGTAACTGATTACTGATATGTAAGGGGTACACTACCAAACTCGAGTAGCAAAGGACTACCTCATCGTTTTAGTTAATCTGAAGATGGGGATGTTCTCCACTCATTGCCGAAACCCATGGAGATTTCACTGAACATTCAAATACATCACCTCATTCCTAGCATTGTTATGCATGATATTCTTCTGATCTTGCATTATCCCCATCCTTCCCATAGCTGGTTAAATCCGTTGCGATGTATCTCTCAAAAGATCTCACTCGTATGTTGCAAGGCCACGGAAGGGTCACCTTATAGTTTTCTGGCTGAACTAATTTTGCGCGAGCGGAAAGAATGATTAAAAATTAAGAATGTTGGTCCGAAGAATGTACTGCATCTTACTGGCCCAGAAATTCCCCCGTATGATATTCCATGGCTCACTTACTGGAGGGCGATTGATTTTCAAGAAGTTAGCAGATTGGTGAAAAGTGTTGGATAGATTTTTTTTGTTTTTATTTCATTATTTTTTGGCGTGCGGTTAATATTTGACGTATGATGTATTACGAGGTATTCAAGCCTTTCGCAAATACGACGGTGAAAACCATGGAAATCTGCCACGAGAAAAATTCGCCCGGACCGGTTATCGAACCACGGACCTTTGGCTTTCCGCAGGATGCGCAGACCACTACCCTACCTAGGCTTCCCAGTTATCATTGTAATGGAGTAAGATGCGGCAGGGCTAAATATCTTACACCTAGAACCAAGCTTAGCATTCGCGCTGGTATAGGATGCAGTTCAGTTGTGGCTTCTTTGAAGCCCGCTTTCCCTTACGTTGCCAAATGTGCGTGGTTGGATTCCCGATCGAGGCCAATTTTCTCCTCATGGCCATTTCAATATGATATGTCGATCTTAAATTTTAGAATAATAATATTCTCGGAGGAAATTAATTAAGAGATCACCAAATTATCCATCGTTCAAGATCTTTAATCATGTCAAATGTGAAAATGTTATATTATAAGCAATGGATTCTCTCCCACAATCGGCAAAACCTTGAATATTAAATTACGCTACTTACGTAGTCATATTGAAAGCTAGAGGCTCCGGGTGTATATATTTCTAAAATTTTGCATTCAACTATTAATGGTCCATTTTGGGAAAATATTTTGGAGTATTTACACAAGTTTATATCATGAGCTAAAAGTATATTTCATACAGTCTGACAAAGTCACCTTAAATTATTATTTTTTTTAAACTTGTGTCCATTGAATGATTCTACGAATAATGAACTCAATACATAGAAGCTAGTTAGTCGTTATTAAGAGATGACCAAATTATCCATCGTTCAAGATCTTTAATCATGTCAAATGTGAACATGGTATATTATAAGCCAGTTCAAAAGTCTTCGAAGATGAATTCTGAGTATGCTCCCAAGAAGCTGTTATTTTTCTTACATGGCTTTAAACAATTCTTCTCGCGAGAAAAGAGTGATGTTTTTCACATAACACTGAAAATTGAAATGGAGAAGCTACGTCTTTCGCAGATTGCGAATCGGTTGGCAAAGTCTCCTCGATTATCGAACGATGAGTGGTCGTATTTTGACCTCGAGAGAATATTTCTACCATCTTTGATTCATTTTCAATTACTACCGTAACTTGTGTTAAAAACGCTATTGTTAGGTATTAAAGGTATAGCTGAAAAATTAATTGTAACAAGGGAAACAAGCAGCTAAGAAATATTCTGGAAGTTTTTAAAATTAAGAATAAACGTAATGTGTGATGAAATACAGGATGTTAGGTGAGATTTTGCTTTTTTATTGTATGAAATTCTTCATTAGATTTTTTCTTTTGAACAGTGGATTCCTACAATTCATTGTGAAGTTTAAGTCGAACGCTCCGTATTTTAAGGTATATGCTTGTCTTAAGGATTAAGTCTCATCATTTTTCGCGGGAAAAGAAAATTGAGACCTTTTAAGAGAACGGTCACTTAAAAGGACCTCCCTTGCGACGGGCGAGACTCGGACGGCAGACGCAACCGTAATAAAATCGGAGAGGCAATCGAGGCGGATAGTCGTGAGGAAGAGGGAGAGGAGGAGGCGAAAGAACGGTATAAAACGTGCCATTATTCAGCGTCTTCCCTCCTCACTCGCTCCTCGTTCCACTCCAGTCGCTGTCATTTATTACTGCACCGTTTCACTCCCGATGCTTTGAAAGACCTCCCCTGTGTTGTTCCGCTCCCCCTTTCGCCTTGTTCACTTCTCTCAAAAATCTCCCGAACGATTCTCTCGTCCTGCCCCTCTCTCCCCTCTCCCTTCCTGTTCCTTCCCGTCTTTATTTCCTCTCTTTCTCCCTCTCCCTCCCTCTTCCAGCCTTCCTCCTCCTTGTACCACTCCTCTCCAACTCCCCCCGTGTAACCGGATCCCGTCTCAAACGCCTCACCTCTTCTCGGAGACGCCGCCCTGTCCTCGTCACCTCAGCCTCTTTCTCTTTGCTTTCTCCCATACTCTTCGATACTTTCTCTTTCTCCTCTTCGAGCCGAGGGTCTCCTGTGTTACCATCGAGATTAAATACTCGCGGAAAACCGAACCATTAGCTCTCTCCTGAATTTTTGCGGATCAACAATCCTGGAATTCGGTTCGCATCGTATCATTTCGTCGAGAGACTATAGCGCAGCATTGGTACTCACACGCACCCTTAGGAACTCAGGATATCGATTTTCTGCTGCTTTTATTTGTTCTGAAATGTGTCTTCTTGAAATTTGGTTTCTTGACTCTACACTCGTGTTTCCTTTTCTATACTTTTGCTCCCGTTGCCGTTTCAGATAGTTCTGAGTGTAATACGGGCACGCTAATTAATGAATTTGGATTTACGTAAAGTGGTTGATTTTTTCTTTGATAACTTACTTTACCAAAAGGTGAGCCAATTCTTTCAGCTTGATTTTGGTGACTATTTTTTTCAGGACAGGTTTTTTTAGAGGACAATTGGTCAGGACCCCAAACTTTCAAATTTATCAGCAATATGGATAGCCATAATTGATCATGTCTGGAATAACTATATCTCAGACCATAATTTTTATTATCTTAGCATGCAACGAGGCAATTGAAGTTAGATGAAACTCTCAACACTCTCCAAGAATACAATATTTAAATAAGTAAGACGAAGACTAAAATCCTGGAATGCGGGAGAGAAAAGCTGAATGTAGAGGTCACTCTTAGTAGGGAGGAGTTAGAGCAAGTGAATTCCTTCACCTATCTCGGAAGCACCATCACGTAGGACGGAAGAAGTACAACGGACACCAAGCGAAGAATAGCCCAAGCTAAGAAGGCGTTCATGGCAAAAATGTAACTGCTGTGCTCAAAGAAGATAGGACTAAAAACCAGGAAACAGTATGTGAAAACATTCACGTGGAGCGTGGCACTCGATGGATCGGAAGAATGGACCATTGAAAGAGCTGACCAGAACAGACTAAAAGCCTTTGACACCTGGTGCTGGAGATGGATGATGAAGATATAATAAACTGAAAAAATAAGAAATGATGAAGTTCACAGATGAGTAGAAGAGGAAAGTACCATATAGAACACCATACAGAAAAAAAACAGATGGATTGGACACACCCTGAGACACGATGCATATGTGGAGAATATAATTGAAGGGAAAAGTCCCCAGAGGAAGACCTAAGAATAAGTTCATGGGTCAAATATAGTGGAAAGTACATAGGAAGAGATTCCAGGAGGTATGGGAACTAGCACTAGATAGGGAGGGGTGGAGGGCTGCATTCAACCGATCTTAGGATTGAACGACCAATGAATAAGGAATACGATGGGTCCATATGTCATACATTACAGCTTTACTTCGGAGAAAATACACTTTTGAAAAGGATTCCATATGCAAATCCAATTGATGCTAAAAATTATTTAAAAATTTGATAGAGGTACTTTCAAATCCGATGTTTCCTTTTTTAAATAAATGCTTTTTTCCCTCACGAAGGTGGTAACATTAATCTTCAATTTATGAGTGTCGCTGTCTTAGATGATCAAGTCACTACTTTGCTTTTCGAGGCGCCTATGGCTATCATAATCTATCGAATTCACATTTCTCCTTACTTTAATCTTTTTCATGCTTAATGTATTATTCAATCTCCCCATTAGGCCTATATCCATAATTACATATTTATCATAAAAGATTAAGGAAGCCATCATACATATGTTTGAAGATCGAGTGACACCGGTTTAACGAAGAAAAAGTTAAATAAAGCTTCTCTCTCAAATTTTTCACTGCTCAAATCTCAATGTTCGCTTAAAGTCTATCAACCGCATCTGTCACTCAAAATGCACTTATCACTCAACTACCTAGAGAGACGTACTAAATTATAAGGAGCTCTTGGGTGCGACTAGAAATTAAAAGTTGATGATTGATCATTCTGATGGAAACATTCTGGTGGTTGATTTTTAAGTTAACGAGTGAGGTCTTTCGTATTGATCAGATATATCCGTAGCTGAAATATCTCGTGTAAGTCGGGGAGGTACACTCTCTCTCTCTCGGAAAATTTTTACGCAAAATTCTCAGGTTTTTGCCTCGTTCGTGAGTTCAATTCCTCTCTCGCCTTCTAAGCCGTATTTCTTCGCTCAAGACTCCCCAATCTCAAGTTTCTTGCGGCTTCTCTCCGTCGGGGTTTTCTCCTGCCTCCGCGCACTCCTTTGCCGCACCTTCCTCCCGCCGTCCCCCTCTTCGCGACCCTCCCCATCTCTTCCTCCCCCCCTCAACATCATCCACACCCTCCCCCTAATCCGAAAGGGTAAAAGGAAGCGGGGTGGGAGGGAGGGAGGAGGGAACAATTCATTCCTCTCCCGACACTGCCTCCATCAAAACTTAACGTCGTTTCACATCCAACCCCCTCTCACACCGACTTTCTTCCTTCGACCATTTTTCTACACATATATGCATACATACATATATATGTATGTGAGTATATATATATATATATATATATATATATATATATATATATATATATATATATATATATATATATATATATATATATATATATATATATGTATATATATATATATATATATATTCCCCCTCAGCTCCCTCGCGTCCCGCCTACCGCGCTTCCCACAACACCCATCTCGGCTGCTGCCGTATTCTACCCGAATACCCCGCTCCCTTACCGCACCCTCCCCTACCGACTCTTAACTCTCCCTCTCCTTCCTTTTTACGAAATTCCTGAAGTCGATCCGTGTCGCGGGGCTGAAGGTCGTGAGATATGAACGTGGAGTTACTCTCTAGTTGCTTTACTCTCCTCCCCCCCGCTCCCTTCTTTCCTTGTGGGGGGATGGGGATAGTGAGCACCGATAGTCGTCAACCCGCACACAATGCGCCGATGGTGGGCTGAGGTGGCGCGGGGTTTGACGGGGGTGGGTCTCCCCCTCCCCCATCCAGCCCCCTCCTCCCGGCTTCCCCTTTTGGTGCGTGAGCGAGGCACGGTGTTTTTCTTCCGAATTAATGATTCGGTGTGGGATAAGCTCTCGCGAAGGAACGTGAACGCCCCCGTCTCCTTGGCGTGCCGTCCCCACGTTTCAAATGAATATTTTTTAAAATGTCTGTTCCTCTGATTAGACGATCGCCTTCGTCGGTGACTACTTTTTCATGCTCCCTTTTTGAAATTGCTGAGTTTTTTCTTAAAGGTTGCGTTAAAAAGGTTTAAAAGTGGTGGGGCGAGTGGAGGAACAGGCGAGGGCTTTAGGACCTTGTGAGATTATTACATTTTAAACGGAAGAGGATAAGTGATTTCTGTTTGAATACTCCGCTAAAGGTAATGGATGCGAAAATCAGAGAGAAAATTTTTTGATTTGGCAAGCTTTTAACTACGTTCGTTGAAAGTGGTTCAATATTTATTTTCAATTCTCGAGGAAAAAACTCTGCACGTGGCTTTGTGTAGAATTTCCTTTAATTTTTTTCTTTTATTTCCATTTAAAGTTGCATTCTAGGGACGAATTTCTTTCTCCGAGGAAAAATTATCCCCAATCATTATAATCGACTTAATGGCTACAATTTATTATATATTTGTGCTTAACTGACTCCAAAAATTTGAAGCGTATATTTTTTTCATTTTTATAAGCCTATTCCGCGGATTAATCCATAAGTAATATTTAGTAGAATATGCTAGTATAATAAATCGAATTCGACTTTTTAAATTTTATTAAAATTCTTTTTACTCTTCACGTGATGCTGTCCGTATAAAAATAAACTCAATGACGATTATGCTTTATTTCTGTGTTCCAATTATCTTAATTGATGAAAAAGAAATGAAACTGAGTTATTATATTTACGTGACGCCTCGCCTTGGTTTTTCGTCAGCCTACCTTTTGTCCCATAGATGGGTATAATTCGTTTAGTCTCTTAAATGTGACTTTAATCGGCGTTGTAGTAGTAGCCATTCTCAAATGGGTCGCGATCAATATCCGATCCTCAGACGGCAGTGAGATGTTTTCTCAAATCATCGCAAAACACCGGGCGTCGCCCCGGTGAGAAGGAAATGGGAGGGGGGAGGTTGAAATAAATTTTCGTGGAACTGTTGTCTACTTTCCGAAATCAGAAGTTGCCGAGGGATAGAGGAAACTGTATCTCAAGAGGCCGGAGTACTTTCACTTCTTGTTTGAGTGCGCAGGAGCTTGAAGAATGAATGAATGGGGCTCCATCTACCCGTCTCAGTTTTGCTGTTCGGAGCAAAAGCTCAAGTCGGGAGATGCGAAAGTGGGAGGAGGGAGAGATTGAGAAGACGAGGAAAGAAAGCAGGAGGATGAGGAGGTTGGACGGATTATCCGGGCATAAGCATTCCCCTTCATTGACTCTTTTATTCTCGTTCACCGTTCCTGGTACTGTTCAGCCCCGCGTCTTCGCCCGATCGTCGAGGAGGAAAACTTTCGATATTTTCTGCCCAATCGTGAAGAAGGAAAATTTTCGGTATTTTCTATTTCAGGCTATTCAAAGTTGTAACGGGACAGTGAAGGATGACTGCTTGGAATGCCACAAACGGGAAAGGAACTCGAGTGCGATGACGGGAATATTTTTTAAATTACGTTTTCCGAGGAATTTGAAAATTGAATTTATATGTCCTTACGTGGAAGACGATGTCAATGTTTGCAAAGGGAATAGTCCGCCAACCACGTGAAAGAGAGGATGGGGGGATCCGAGCTAGCGAGAAAAACTACTTCTGTGTTTGTAAAAGTATTACCTTTCTTCGTTTGCTTCTGTGATTGTTAGTTCTTTGCTTGAAAAACGATTTCTTAATATCTTGACTATTCGGTCACATTTCTTTTCTAATTTTGTCTCCATTGTCTATTCTTCCGACAAAGTATGGCGCCAGGTTTCTTAGTTCGAAGTGAAAATCGAGCTTTAATATCTTTCTCGTGAGCTTGATTGAGTTTCTGCCGCTACATCGGCCGCCTCCCTAGACTTGTGGCTCCACATGTATGCGTTGTTTTGCAACATAGTGTCACAAACAGCTGGGCTATTCTCCGGGATTAATTCAGTTCTTCAATCACAGTTCCCTGGAATAGATCCCGAATGCTTGCCCAGAGTTCGATCTCGTGCATAACCAAAAAGAAAAGGTATTTCGCTTCCATTATTTTTATCTCTACTTCTTTTTTGCTGTACCTCCTATGGTTAAGATTTTAATACATTGTTAAACGCATTTCAGATATCTTTCTCGGTTGTTTTAACTTATGAATAGTGGATCCGAAACAATTGAAACTTCAGGCGGATTTTCACTCCCTTTTCAGCGTATAGTAATGGCGTTTGTATGATTTTTGTTAGGCATGTGTTTCTAATTGTGAGTACACCTTTTTCGTATGGCTTACTCCTTGGTGTTCTGGAGGTGGCTTCAGAGGAGCTAATTTCTTTCGTCAATGCTCATTTGTTCATTCGGTTTCTATAGAAATTTTTGCTAATTTTGTTTGTTAAGTGATGTTATTTCTATCCCTGAGTGACCAGAGAGGGTCTTATGTTAGGGAATTTTCCTCTTAAGTGTCATTTGTAACAACGAATGTGGTACAATATTCTTCCATTGTTACTTGGGGCGTTCAATAATTCCCTTTGCTTTTTTATACTGTTATAATATGCCGATACTATTGGTAGGCAAAATTTAGCCTTAAACCTATTTAAATTGCATTTATTTTAATGAATATCTTCGTCTTTTGATTTTAAAGTGAATACTCTTGAGGCGCGTCACAATCCGTGGTGAGAAACTTTTTAAGAATTCTCGATCCCGCGCTTGAGGACATTCATAAAGGTGATGCTTGAACTTTCCTTACCAGAGGCTTGCCGTATATTGTTGGAAATACCGCTGTATTGTCGGAAACCAAGCATCATGGTGTATTTTGGCAATGACATGCATTCCCCCGTCATTCATTGTTCTTTGCCGTAATTGTACCTCAGGCCGCCGTACGTCACAAATCTTGAGCAGTGAAAATCCCCATTTTCCTAACTCCATTTAGTGGCCTAAAAATGTTAAATTAATCAGGGTAACAATGCTGCTTTTTATTCCTGTATAATTAGGCATTAGCGTTCAGCGAATTCCAATAGTATTCTGGAATATAGACTCCTGGCACCTTCTGGCCTTTCGTTGGTTTATAATGGCCAATAGTGAAATTCCAAACTGAAATTCTGTTTTCCAATAACTGACGACTGCGTTAGAAAGTAAAGGATAGTCAAATATTTTGTTGTTTCTTTGTGGGCGTAAAGATTGATGTCTAAAATACCCTAAGTGCTCTTTGTTTGACACAATTCCACGATGACTTTCAATTCATTGAAAGCTAATGTGCAGGAATTGTTTAATGTGTTACCTCGCTCTATGCAAAGATTTTAAATTAATTAGAGAAGTTTAAAATGGTTCTTCTCGGCATTATCATTTTTCCCTGGCCATAATTTTATTGTATGAATAAATAACATCTCTACGTGTCATTATGTATAAATTTGTCGGCGTTTCATGGAATGGTACGGAAGGAGTTGTAAGAGTAAAATAAAACCTTTTTGTGTCACCTGTTTAAGCGGTGAATCAAGATTGACGGCGAACGAAATCAATTTTCATTCCTGCTTTAACCTTCTGAACTTCACAAAGCACTTTGGAATGCTATTGGCTGAATCCCAAATGTCAACTAAATGAATGGCGTTCGCGAATGAGTTGGAAATTAATTTGTAACACGTAGCATTAGGAATTTTTCAAAAAATCTGCTTCGAATTAATGTCTCCGAACTCCCAAGTAGTTCAAGGCCTCAGACTCGCGAGTTCGCAAACTTCCGCAATATTGAAATCTTTCCCGTACATGCTCTCTCAGCCGCGGGAGCCGTCATTTCCATTTCCGAGCCGCTCACCGTCCGTGCAGTCATTCCGAGATCTCGCCGTTTCCTTTTACGTCTCGCGTCGAGAGGAGGAGAGGTTTTTACGATTAAGAGTGTGCGTCGGCTGCCGAGGTCACATTGCTCTGTACAATTGTCTTTCATTTAGATTTTATTACGCAGTTGAATTTAATATTTTAAAACTTTAAACATTTGATAATTTCTTTAAATCTCAATTAAGGTAGTTTGAGCGAAATATCATTTTACCTAGAAATCAATGTATTTGGGCTCATTTTAATGAAGAAAATATCACCCTTCCATTGACACAAAAAATTTAAACCCTTACCACGTTACTTTCCGAGATATTTGCTAAAAAATAGAAGCCATTTTACACGGGAAATGTTACGTGTATGCATTCCAGAGAGACCTTATGTAACAATTAAGGAATTTCTAACACCTAGATCTCGTCAAAAAATCAAGTGTGTAGTTTTTATGTTTTCTCAACTATTTTTTGAAATTATTCATATTGTCACCGCAGTAAATTCTTCTGAATTGCAAGAAAACCTTTCTTTTTGATGGAGTTTCAAACGTGCCGCTGGAAAATGTGAGTCAAGTTAAAGATGTATTTAGATATATTCATTTGATACTTGCAGTTTGTCATGTGAACTATGTTATTGCACCATGAATAATGCAATATTTAATTTGTGTATCTCACAGCTGGTGAAATTAAAAAGTATAATTTGAATATTGTCTCTTTATGATTGGGGAACTATCTCGCTCGCACTATCTAAAATTGTGTTAAAAAGGTCACTTTATTTTGAAAATTGCCTAAGAATTCTCGCGCGATGGTTTTAAAAGTGCTCCATAACCTTAGACTCAGTGTCATGTCAGTATTTATCATATTCCATCAGGATTCAACTAAAAGGAAAGAAACGTCGCACTGCCTACAGTCTTGACTTCGAATTTTTGTATCTCACAGAGTAAATATATTCTCCCAATACCTGGCTTCAAACCTTGCTGTCTCCCTGCGTGATCTGGCTGCGTGATACAGGAGCCAGACGATGATGAATTCAACAAAATATGGATGAGTATGAAAAATGACTCGGTTGTACTGCCTACGCATTGAGCATAATTTATATCGGCATCTTATTATTCGTAATATGTGTTTTTTTATATCACCTGAAATTGTATTGGAAGTATAGGTACTTAAAACTTAAAGATGTGCAAAATAGCCCGCAATAATGTACATCACTTAATCGAATAATCTCTATGACTGTCACTATCATTCAACCATTTGTCCATGTATCTTTAGAAAAATATGTTTTAATTTTCGAGTCCACCCAAGATAATGGCGATAAGTATACCGATTTGGCTTAAAAAGAAGTGAAAAGTAGGCAATTAGTTCGCGATCGTAATACGTACACAAAAGCCATCTATCTTCAGTCGCGAGATTCCCTTCTACGTACGATTTAGGACGTATTTACAAGTTGGCTGCATTTCTAACTGCCATTTTCGTTATTAACTTGAACACACACTATGGGACAGAATTTATGTAAGGCCCCAGAATTAGTAGCGAGGGGTTTTCGTCATCTGTTTTCCTAAATATGTACGACTGAAGAGTTTAGTGCTTTCCACCGGTATAGCCTCTTGAGGAGTGCATACTCCAGAGTTGCGAATGTGGGGTTTCATAGTTTTTATCCTAAACATTGAGGAGGCAGTTCTTCTCATGGACATAAGTGTCTTATACTTTCGACATATTCGGTTAGCCATCAATCAACTAGCATAATTAATATCTTCCAAAATGGTCGTCCAAGAGCAACGCGAACCAATGTTGCAGTGATAATTTCATTCACCTTCTCTCTGTTGTGGAGTGCCATCATTAATCTTGCCCTAGCTGATGAGTTGTTCGGTATAATCCTCAGCGGTGAGCGCTCATCTTATCGGGTGCGATGAGGGAGATTCACAGCAGAGAAGCGCAGTGTCGGCACTGCATACGCGCGAGATATATGATGCGGTGGGAGGAGGGGTGAAAGGGGTGAACGAGGAAGTTCCAAGTAATGACCCCGCTGTCCCAAAGTTGGCGAATGGACTCGCATGAAGCTCTCCTCTCTCGTGTTCCACGCTAATGCTTATTCATGAGTATTTTTACTCAAGGACTGCATATTCTTGTCAAACAAAGTTTTCCCAAATGCTAATGCTCAAGTTCAACCTCTTGTCTTAGCTCGAGAACATATATCGGAATTAAGGTATCCAGCCGTTGCTAACCACTGCTTCGTTGATGGTTCTGGTTTTATCCTGCTGTTATTTCGGACTAATTTAACCATTTGGTCAATTTTTGTTTTTCTATTGTCGCCTTAATTGGAAATATTAACACAAATTTACTAAAATTCTATATCATAAGTTCTTATACTTTGAAAATATGGTTCTCGATATTAGGTCCTCGCAATTTACTCTCTTCCACACATTACGAAAATACTATCGACATTATTGACAACTCCCGATAGAGATTTACGGCGTATAGAGCGACAACATGGTCTGAATACATGTGAGTGCCATAAAAATATAAAACGGAGAAACTCATGAAATGAATTGAGCAACAGGCCTGTTTATTTTTTTCTTCATAAACGCATGTGAAGGCGAATAAAGTTGATTTCAAGTTAGGTAAAACAAGGTTAAAGTGAAAAAAAATTTGACTGACACTGATAAAATGCTAGCAGTGAATACATATGAATTCATTGTAGTACGATTAAACACTTTCAAAGAAGAATAAGTGATCAGAGTGGAATATATCTTATTTGTAAATTGATCATTTTACGTCTCAGTCTTTCTTGAGGCGAATCACTAGCATCTCATGTGAAGAAAACCAAACAGCATTTCTACATTATATTAATCTCTTCTTATTTTGTAAATAGCCTTTTTATTTTTTTAATTTGTGTATTTTGAAATTTTCACTTGCATTTACCTATTACAAACATTTTAGGACATGGGATGCATTGATGTTCAGTTCAGAAAATTCATTACGCTGGAGAAAATAATGTGTATTGTCCGAGCATTAAAAGCGATTATAACCTTCATGTGTCATATGTTGTAAAATTAGATATATTAATTGCAAAAGAAAGCATTGAAAGTTAACTAGAAAAGCCATCATAAAAATAAGCATGCAACAACAATTGTATGTAAGCGGTCTCTTCAAATTTGGGTTAAATTCTTGTTAACAAAAATGTGGTGTGGACATTTTTCTGGTATTTGTGATCAATGTAGGTACATTCTATAGCAGATTAATTTGGTCTTGTAATCTTTTAAACAGCTCAATGGTGGTGGACCCCTTTTAAAATATTAGAAACGTTATGACTTATTGGGTAGTTTTTTCAGACAAAACTAAACATTCAAATTCACATTTTATACCATAGTTTCGACGTGCTAAGTAGAAGGAGTGTGAAAAAATAATTCTCATTGTCGTTTAAATGGAAATAAGTGGAATATAAAATGATATCATCGGCATGATTTTTGGTAAGATAAATATTTACTCGGACTTATTTATTGTATATATCGAATGATATTATTACTTACGTATCTATATACTCATTCATGGAACAGGAACTAGTTACTTTATGCAGACTACGACTCTCATCTCATAACTACACACAACTTATCTTCCACTACGCGAGGAATTTTCTTCTACCTCAAGAGACATGAGTATATGCAAAAAATGTTATCCGATCGAAAATTTCATCGCAACTAATCGATTAAATCCTGATGATAGCCACTAAAATGACACTTGTCATTACAGAGTATACTTTTCACATTCTCATGCATTACGGCCGTTTCTACAAGAAACTATGAGAACGAAGAAAATGTGCGTCCTTACTGCGATCTTATAGGTTGGAAAATTCAAAAATCTGAATAGTATGAGCTATAAAACAAGTTGAATCACACATAATCTTATAAGTCCGAGTAGTCAATATTATACAAACGGTAAAAATCCAGGTATAATTTTATACAGCTTATTTAAATATAATTATATTTCTTAGTTTGCCCAATGTAATTTTTTGAAAGCTTTCAGGAATCATTTTAATATTTCACTTACGAGCTATTATGATGACAGTGCCAGGAAATCTTTGTAGATCTATGTTTATTCTTTTTACATAATGACTCTAGTATTGAAAGGGGCTCTTATAATCTTAATTTGATGCTGAGATCAGGAGGAGTAATTACACTGAAATCCTGAGTATACTTCGCCCTTGGACGATGAAATTTTATTGTAAATGTAATAAAGTCAAGTATTAATGAGGTTATGCAAATAATTTGTCGCCGGTTTTGTTATATTTTTGTCGGAAAACATTATTATCCTTAATTCATAATTAGGATATGATGGACGAAATGCTGCCTCAAGACTTTTTTTTTTCAAATTTAGGCTGGTTTATATTCCTGTTTTGTTGAAATAAATTTTTGGAATTTTATTTTTTGCCTGCCCTGCTTTGAGTAGTATTTTTAAGCAAACAAAGGGGTGTAACAAAAACAGCCGCAAAAACTGCTTCAAAGTGGGACATATTTCTTGTTTCAAGCGACAATTCAATGCGAAATTTCCACGCTCACATTCTCTCTGCTTCCCTTCCGTAACTAACGTTTCGCCTCACTTTGACCTCTCTGCACCCATCCCCCTCTGCTCCCTTTCTTCCCTCCTACTTCTCTTTCCACACCGCGGCCCGGCCTCCCCTTATTAACCCCGACGCAACTCACTGCCCCCGTCTCTCTGACCCCCCATCCTACCTTATCTCTCAGCGGGAGAATTCCACCCTCCTTCCCTCCCCGCTCTTCCATGCCTCTCGCTCATCTCCATTGTTCGTTCTTTGCAAAGTGGAGGACTCGAGACCCCGCGCGGCATTACCGCGCCTTCCCCTTCTCCCGCGCCATCTCTCCCTCTTCCCCTCCCTCACCCCCTCAGCGACCACACGCCCTCGAAGCGGAAGCCGGTAGCAGGACCCCCTCCCTCCCTTCCCATAATACCCTCACTCCTATTCCACCCCAATTCTTCCCCTACCACCTTCTCATTTTCTCCAATCCACCCTCCTGGCCAACTCCTCCCGCTTCGGTGTCTCTCCCTCACGGTATCTATTCCTTCTTTCCTCCTCTCTTCCTCTTCTTCTTTTCATCCCTCTCTCGCTGTCTCTCCCTTTTCCTTTCTCGACCCCTCTCCCTTACGACCCGCTCCGCCTTCCTCTAAAAAGCCATAGAATTGCTAATACGGAACCATGGCGTAGAACGACTTCTGATGCAGGCGGTGAAATTCATGGAGATCGACGCGAGTTTAGGATAAATAAATGGGAGCCGAAAATTGCGTCGTGAATGAGGAAGGAATATCGTTTAATTTTGGCGTTGGGTAAAAGTGCGTTGGCAATTCAGCCATCTCTTTGCGGTTCTTTTTTCGCATCAACGTAGACCTAAAGGAAATGCTAGCTGTAGATAGGCCCCTGAAAGTATAGAAAGCTGGGTTGAGATTTTCTTACATTCAACAAAACCAACCTTTACCGTAAGAATTCTTGGAAAAAATGGACCTCACATATCATTGATAACCATTACAGGCATTATAAGCATTACCTTTTAGAACTTGGCGCGTTTTGTTTCGCAATGAAAATTATTGTTTATGGTTTAAGTTTCGTAAATACGAAACGATTGCCTAAAAGTAACGAAATATTCTTCTTATTTGGTATACACCTAATTACTTGGTTCTTACTATTTTTTTATGGTTCTTTAAAAAGTCTGTTCAACGTATTCCATTACATTGAGGTACTAATTTTATCTTCTCTTGCGATGTTTAAGTGTGAGCCCTTATTCCATTGAATCACAAGCAAAAGTATAAGTTCCTTATAGGGACGGCTAATGGTGACTCGACGAATATATGGGAGGAAACATCAGCAGGCAAACACCTTTATGGCCGCAATGTCATTCCTCCTCGTGTTCACTTATGATAAATACGTTGCTAATTGCGGCTACTGAAGACTAACAAGGCGTTCCTGTACAAGGTGAAGATGTGCTTTGATGTGTTCACAGTTTGAATATTGGACAGATAACATTTTATCTCTATTTAGCTCTTCATAATCTTACGTAATCAGCGACTAAACATGTCTTTAAAAAGTATTTTTGTGTTTTTCACAAGCATAATCTTCCACTCGACCAACTCATATGTGGTGAAACAGAACGTTAAAATGTAATTATTTCACTGATTACTTCATGACCGCACCAACGGTACCTTTGTTTGGCTCGTTTCGACTCCTTCCTCATCTAAGTTGCTTTCTTAAGTGTCAAGAGGTGGAGAAATTAACATACTATTACGCGAATCAGTTCAGTTTGGCATGCTAAATGCCATATATTGGTGTTTATAATCATCAGTCCAGAGTAATAATATTCACCTGCAAAATCTCTTGTGAGCAGGAGATTTTGAAATCTCCTCTGCCTCCTTATCTCCGCTATTAATCCGAGCCTAAGCGAAAATTCCTGTAAAAAATCATTCTCTGGTGGCATTAAGAACGCGAGTTATCGTAACTAGTTTGACGAAACATTAGGTGGTCAATAATCATGACACATATCATTGCAATCTTGTATCTTTCAACCTCGAGGTGAAATAAACACTGCCTAGATTGCCGTCTTTCTTATTCATTTCGTCCGCGGTGGTAGATAAAAATGAGCTTAATTGTTTCACTACCTATTATGTTTTGGCATTTTCTCGGTATACATGAGCCTCAAATTGGTTTTATACGTTAGGGTTCCCAATATCGCATGCAATGAAATGATTTAATATGTTTCGTCACCTCTTCACGCTCTTGAGAGCATTTCATTCAAAACGATATATACAGTGGGCAACTCAGTGAGGGATGCGTAAAAAAAATTCCCGGTTCTATTTCTTTGGCATCACAGTTTTCTACAAGTGCCGAATATTTTATAATAATGACGTAGTTGTCATTCAACGGTCTTGAGGCCTTCAGCGAGTGGTGTATTTCCCACCTTTTCTCCGATGTTCCTAACCCTTATATGAGAAAGGGAACGGGTGCGCCCTGATCCCCGTCCCCTGCCGGTTTAATAAAGAGAATCAAATCAAATCTCATTCCATCCTCCTCCTCCTCCCATATCCTTGTCTCTCTCCATCTCCTCTGTCCTCGGCACCTCTCCTTTTCGTCCTTTCCTCCTCCTCCTTCCGACCCCAATTTCCATCGCCCATTCCCCACATTCCCTCTTACCCCCCCCCCTCTCTCTTCCCTTTTCACCGCAAAACTCCTCGGGGTCGCCCACCCCCCACTCCCTCCCTCCCTCCCTTTCCCTCCTCCTTCTTTCCTTGTCTTTCCTTTCGCTCGCCTTTCCCTCATCTTTGACAGCAGACACCATTAGGGGGTGAAATTCCAAAACTAATTTTTCCCCCATCCGTCCTCACCATCCACCCTCTTCATTCTTCCGTCCTGGAGGGGGCGTAAGGGTGTAGAGGATGTGTGCTAAATAATAAATGAGCTAACTCCGACACTCGCCTTGCCAGCCTTGCTCTTTTATTTCACCTATGTTCTTTAATCTATCGCCATTATAACCTCTCTTTTCATTCTATTCCTACAATCTTGTTCATTTCTATTCCTACAATGGTTATCAGGCGCAGACTAATTTTTTATCTATTAATGAACGCCCCGTGCAAATTTGCGATTTCAAGGAATAGGGATTGAATGATGAGAGAGGATTATATCGATCAAGCACAACTCTTCATAGATATTTTACTTCTTATAATAATTTGCATCAGCTAAAAATATTATTAACCTTATATATATCAATAATTTTTGATCGAGTACACTAAATATTTTTCCAATTAGCGTTAATACACAGGCGACCCATTCAATGGGGTCTGGATGCATTACGCTATAATTATTCCTTTAGAGTAACTTAAGAGTAATCTCATCTTATATCTCAACGTGGCTTGAAGTGCAGTTTCCATTCGTTAATGGATCCCAAAATTTATATTCCCAGGGGATATATTTAGCGCGAGTTGACGAATATAAACCTTATATTAGGTAAATTTCTCTCGGGCTTCACACCCGTTTAAATAAGTTGACACTGCCAACTTATCAGTATGAACTTATTTAAACCGATGTGAAGCCCGAGAGAAATTTACCAAATCTATTCGCCGGGGAAGTGTCATATATTTATAAACCTTATATAGTTGGATTGTATTTAAGTCAACCCTGGGTAAGCATTTGCTTATTTCATTTATTCATTAGCTCGTAATGCACCTTTATTAGCATATTCTACTCATATCTCAGGCTTCAATGCAGTTCGCGGCTGTGCACTTCATTCTTCCACCTCTCTCTAAGAGAAACCTTGTGAGCTTACAAGGTTGATGCCCAGTGCTATACTTCCCGGCGTAATTCAGAATCCATCTGCTCCCATCCGGACTTTTTTTGTGCCTCTTCACTTTTCATCCTCTGGCGTCCACATATACCACTCCACCATTACCACTTTCTCTCTCCTTCGCCCCTTGTCATCCATAATCCGCTCCCACTTAAACCTACATGAATCCAAACATATTTCCCTCTATTTCTCTTAACAGCCGTGGAAATTTCTTCTATACCGGCCGATATTCCTATTCCCAAGTCATATTTTCCCTAACCCTCATTTTTTTGATAAGCTTTCTCGCCAGTTTAGATTAAACTTTACGGAAACTTCTCCCTGCCTTGATTGGAAGAAAGTTTGTTTTTATAAAATTTTCCTAAATGAATTAAGGTGTCCCAAATCGAGGAGAAAATTGGATTTATCCCTTTGAAAATAACATTTCTGCAGAAAAGTGTTGATTTTGTATATTATTACTTTTAATAGATTAATAAGCCATTTCATCGTGTCGAGGAAATTGGACGAGACAGAGCGAGGCCATTTAACTGAGAATTATAGAATTGGCCTCGCATAAAAAATTACGTTGGACTCTACGGATAACAGGAATTGTGGTGAGGTTACGAAATGAATGGCTAGTCATAACATGATTGCACATGATTATTGTGCTGTACGTTTCTCTGCCTTATATTTCAGCTGCCTTTAAATTGTTGCATCGTAAGTTCCGTTGATTTTAAGTTTTGCCGTTCAAGAGCTCCTCTATGCATTAAATGACCGTTTCTCATACACTTTCCTTCACGTCAGTCAGTTAAACTGATTTATTAAAAATAAATTTAGCTGAAATAATTCATTTTGGTTTTTTTGCAAAATTTATTAGTGCTATTGCATGAAAGACTTTCAGGCATTTCTTTGCGGAAATTTTTCTGTATCGTGATTGTAAGAATAAAATGACTCTGCAATAACCTAGAAAATGACATTAAGTGTCGAAACCTTGGTTGGTTTGTATTAAAAGAAATGGAAGGTGGAAATTAATACTGAGTAATTTTATTATTACCATTAGCGATATTAATGCTGTTATTTTTTGTAAATTCGTAGTTTCATTATGAGTGTAGATTCTCATTTAACGCTCACACAATATGGTGTTAGAATTTTGACCTTAGGTAAGTAGACCGTCGGTCTTAGGGGAATACTATTGGATGTTTCTGTTTAATAGCCAAAATGAAGCTGGAAAAGAAAGTGAAAAATGATTATTAATCCTTAAAAGATGAAAATGCAGTGGCTAATATATGGAATAAAATTAAGGATGATAAGTTATGCCGTTATTATACTACTCGAGATAAACTTCCTAGGTATGGTTTTAGCTGGATGATGATGCGTGGTTTAGGAAAACAAGATTTGAAACGAGACTTCTCGTGGGGAAGTGTATGTAATATGCGAATGCCGCTGTCGAAGGGTGTAAGTGATTAGTGGCTGTAAAAATATTGAGGAATGAATAAAGGAATTCGTGATGTCGTTACCAGTCATCATGATCAAAACTATTGCCTCTCATATGAGAACAAACTGCAAAGTGATGTTAATTAAATGTCTAATACCACCGTGATTTTCCTGGCATTAACATCAAACGTTAATTTTAAAACCCGATAGGGTTAAGGTTGAGCGTTTTTGTGCTATATCCAATCAGCTGAATGCAAACTTGAAAAGCTGTGCCGTCAACCCTACTAAAAACTAGATGAGAGTAGTAAAGCATCTTTATTTGCTCTTCCAATCAATATTTCACTTATAACAGTCCTTTATATTTCTCTAGCTAATCCCTTTTAAAGTCAAATCATTGAATTTTCTTTCAAATTTCTCTCTTTCTAAGTAGAAAATTATTGCGGTTTGATTTTACTCGTGGAATATCCCCTTCATTTCAAACACGGCCTATTCATGAGCAGGTCAATTATTATTTTTCGGCAAATTTTCGCATAAAATGCGACTTCAATGTCACAAATCGTACCCTTACATTATTTTCTCATTGAAAACCCATCACCGTAATGTCAATGCCAATGCTAGCATGGGATTCTAATTTTGGAAATTTCACACTGTCCTTTGAGGGAGGGACACAGGAACTGATGGAGGCTCGTTTAAAATGGCTTAGTGATTCCACCACGTCGAGGCTGAGCAAAGGGATTTGCTTTTCCCTGACTGGTTGGTAAAATGCAGGCGGCAGGGGAACGGAATTTTTGATGGCTGTTGATTTCCGCAGCAGATGCGGCCCATCTACTGCCAGAGCGACGAAATGACGTAGTCGATCACGTGTCCCCCTTTCCCTTCCTTCTTTGCTTCTCCCTCTTCCTTATCCATTCTCTCTTTCTCCCCTTCCCTCTCTTTCCCATCTAAACCCTCAACACGCTTTTCCGATTCCTTACCCGTCTTCATTTCTTCTTCTCTTCTGCTTTGCGTTTTAATAATTCTTTTTCAACCACGTTGTCTTCCTCTTGTCTTCTGATTTCCAATCGAGGAGCGCCTTCAATTTAAAAAAGGTATATTCCATCTTTAAGATTGAAAATGCCTCGCTGCACGCCTAGTCAAAGCCTTTGGCTTTACTTAGAATGTCCCCGATTCTAAAAAGAAACACTCTCCATGTCTACTTTAGCATTCCTAAAACCGAGTGAGTCACCACTATAGCCTGTGCTTAGTGGGTGTTTGCACAATAGCCATAAATAAGAAATAGAATTGCGAAACGGAATTGGACTATGGAAATAATGAAAAGTGTTTTGAAAAATTGTTGTACCGTTTATTTTTTGTTTTTGCTCTTTCTGGCGTGTTTGAAGATGGAAATTTTTGAGAATCTGTTCCACAGAGTATCTCTTTAATGTTGCTGCGTCTGTCAGAGCAAAATACGTTGTGCCACATATAAACAATCTCCTTTGTGCCCCTCTTAAATTTTCATTTTCCATAATAATGATAACTGGTCACTTGTTGATCTCACTTAACTTTATATGGGACTCCAAAAGTTACCAGTTATCATTATTATGTGCACAATTCCTCAAAGATACTTCTGAAACCACCAATCAAATTGCGTGTACCAGTTCTTCCAATAGTCTTAGCAGAGAGTTTAACTTATCATTTGTTTAGGGCCCAGCCCTAAACAAATGATAAGTTCCTGATCCCAGCTTAGAACCTCCTTCAGCAGTTTCTCAAGCACACTTCAGGCTTAACAATTTTTGGCAAAGCGTCCGACATTTCTTTCCTTTTTGTTTATATTTGGCTTAAAATCTGTATTTTCAGGGTCTCTAAAGTTTGTTCTTGTTTTGGGAAGGCTCGAACTCAGACCTGTGAACGGGCGTCCTCAATAGGCCCGTTATTTTGTAGCTATCCGCTAGAAATATTACTGTAATTATTTCTCTTCTAAAAAGTATATAGGTGGTTGCCATCCTCAGATTCACAACTGTTCATAGGAAGAGCTCTTTTGAAAAAGAACTGCATATTAACTGTTCCGTTCCTCTCTATTGATATCTCGCGATAACTGACGTTATGATCCCCACAGTTCTTCACTCTTCCCATGTCACCATCATCGGGCCGGGCCGTAACTCTTTTACTTCCCTTATTTTATAGGCTCTTTTTCTCATTGATACAAGGGTAAACTAATTCTCTAAAAAACGTCTGTCTCTTTCCATTTCTTTGCAAGGTATTTTTACACTGTATTTTCAGAAAATGTCATTTTGAATACGCTTACTTCATGATTAATCATTATATTTTCAATCAAACGATGCATTTTAAATTAGCGGTTTACGATTTTATTTTTTATTCTTGAAAAAAATTACTGAATTTATTTTTGCATTTAAGTCCTAGCAGCTCATGATAAGAAAAAAGATTAAAAATACACGCTGCGATTTTTTCTGTGAAAGAAATACAGATGAATAATTAGATTTAAAGCAACTTTCGGAATATTTATGTTTTTTCCTAAAATCTAACCCAAATGATTGAAGCGCATCTTATAAACTGGATAATGTGGTATTTTACTGAAGCCATGAGTAAAGTAGCTGGGTAATTGTGTTCTTTGCTTTGCCTCAGTGTAGGGATTTAAAGATTAGATCGTATAGTTATGCTTTTTATCATATTGATGCGTGTAATGTAAAAATATCCATGTGACATGGATATTCTAAAAATTCATTGAGAAGGTTCAATTTTTTTTACATCAGTCCCGTGAAAACATTATTCTTTCAATTATTTTCTACTTCTCCATAAAAATTACTATTGGCACGTAGAGAAATGTGTTTTGCATAGTTAAATTATTAATACATTTTTAATTATTTGTTATTAGTTTTAAATATTTAAATTTTCAAAAGTTGTTGTCAATTATTGATGTAATAATTGGTGTCTTATCCATGTATTCGATGTCAAGACATGATTTTATAATCCTATTCAAATACTAATCGTATAATACCTGAAATTTATTGTGCTGTATAAGAAATGTGTGACTTCAATGTGGAATTTTAGGAAAGAAAAATTGCACATTCTTGGTATATCCCTCGAGTAATCTACTGGAAACTAAATTAATGATAAATTTTGACCTTGATTCTGGTATTTATAATTAAACATCTAGGAATCCCATTGAAGTTTACCAACCAGCCCATATTATTATAGTCTATTGTGGCTGTAAATGTTGACACAGTTTAGCTGGCGTAATTTAACCTATCTATTACGTGAATCATAGCATTTTATTATAAATTCATTCTTTGTTTCCTTTCCATGTCCAGCCACGGTGAGGATCTCATCGTCACACCATTCGCGCAGATTTTGGCCAGTCTTCGAAGTGTCCGAAACAACTTCCTCTGCCTCACCAATGTGCCCTCGAACAAGTAAGTTTAGACTGGATCGTCTTACGGTTAAGATTGAAATCTCTATGTTTTTTAGAACGGAGTGTTTATTTAACCTCATTTTTAAGGGATTGGAGAAGCTCAATCGACTAAAATGTTATTTCATAGCTATTTTTTTGAGAACCTCTAGATTAAAAACATTATATTATAATCACTAAGGGCATTTATGAGCAATGGATATTTAAGATAGCTACTGTTACACTTAAAACATAGATTCTTAAAAAAGTTTGAGCAAATATTTGTGGCATTTCCAATCATTGCATGCCATTTTATTCCTTGGTGTATCTGTGATATTCCGAATTACATGAATAACTACTTTTAAAATATCAATTTCCTATCTGCTAAGATAATTATCATGGTTAAAAATTTTCAGAATAATATACATACTTGTGTGTAATAATGCGTTTCATTTACTTTATAACGGTAATGTTGCCTTGTATTGACCAATCCTCGTCTCATTTCCCTAGGTCCAGGCGGTCCTCCGGGGCGACTGGGTCAGCAACGCCGCAAACGAGGAACCTCACGCCGGGCGGTAAGTTGTGAACTAGTTCCAAGAGTCTCCGCGATGAGCGCTGCCGTACGAGTGGCTGAATTTGAATTCGTCGGGTTCGATCGCCACCCGCCGGCTACAGCGCCACTAGCCCGGGAAATAGGTGCATTCAAATGCTCTTCGTTTGCCCGCGTTACGCGGAAAGTCTCTGATTATGCAATTTCGTGTCTAAAATATACAATTCAGATAAATGGATTGTTTCAGGGAAAAATGTAATTCTCCTACGATTTTATCTCTATGACACATTAAATGCCGTGAAAAAGTCAAATTATTGGTCGAGATATAGTCCACAAGAGTTAGTTATAACTTGATAAAAGGAGTTAGTTATAACTTGGAAAGTTCATCTTGGAAATATAATGCTAAGTAACATACCTTCGTTAATAAATTTCATTCCGATTCGGGTGAATGTTTAATCATGTTTGAAAATTTAAATCAAATAAATTATTCCAACCGATTTTTAAATTTATTTTGCTGACATTTTCGTCACTGAACTTTATGTTTACCTTTTATTCTTTGCGATTATTATTATTTGAACCTAATATACGATTAAATAAATAGTCTTCCTTTAAAATTTAGTCGAAGCGCTTATTATAGCAATGATTTAATAATTTTAATTTCCTCTTGCAGATGACGCTTATGTCAAGCTGTCATTGGAAACAATGGAAGAGCTTGACTGGTGCTTGGACCAGTTGGAGACCATTCAGACTCACCGATCTGTATCTGATATGGCCTCTCTCAAGGTAAGCCCCTTACAAGTTCTCCATATTTTTTCAGAAAACATGCATGCATGAAAATTGAGTTCTTAATTGTAGGCCGAGCAATTCCATAGGTTACGCAATAAATAATAGTTGGATTTGACACTCAGCGCAAGAGTCATCTTGCTCTGAGTCAGACTGCTCATCAATATATAACTTGCGTACATATGTTACATTTGTATAGTATGTGGAATAACTTCGAAGAAATGTTTCACTGCGATTGAAGATTTTTAAACATTTCCTAAATCTTTTACTTGTAAATTGGCGTGTTTTTCTTCCATTTTTTTATGCATAACATGTAAAGGTACTCATATAGCTTCTTAAAACTTTGAAACTTTACCGAACCTACAGACTATAGATTTCTTAATTATACGAAGTTATCTGTATAATGGATAGTAGTAATAGAGGTTAATTGTTTCAAGGTCTTTCCTTGGACACTAGAGTGATCCAAAGTAATTACAATTTTATCAGTGCGTTGCTTGAATATGCAGCAGTTGTGTCATGAGCAGCTCGCATTTAGTAATGGCAGCCCCTACTTAATCTTAGCTTAGGATAAGGTGTTACATGGAAATTTATAAATAAGTAGATGACTGATTTCCTTTTATTACTCGTGAATAAAGATATAGAATATGGTGAATGTAGCAGAAGCAGAAGAAAAAAAAACATGCGGCTGAAACTTGTATAGCTATTTATTAGTATGCCTAGAGTATCAATAATTTATAGAAAATTAATACACTATCGTTTCATTGAACTTAAATGCAAAATTATACAAAGACAGAATTCTCTGTGTCTCTGTATCTAACCATCTTCTCATCCCTTCAAGTCTTACATGGTACTTCCATCAACTAATATATAAAAATGAATGCTTGTTTGTTTGTCTTCTATGCGTTCCAATACCATTCATCAGATTCCGATGAAACTTCGGTGAGTTTTTTTGCGCGCGCCCGCGAGGGTTTCTGAATTATTAAATCCATTGTACAGTAGGTTACGCGAGTCGTTACAACAAATGAGTTTTGGGACGCGAGCTTCTCGAACAAGCAAGGAACGACAAGCAAGCAACGAAGCAGACCGTTTACGAGTTATTCAATCACGTGCATTAGAATCGTAACAGTGAGACATAATATCACGTGCATCAGAATCATATCAGTGAGACACAATTTGTGTTATAAGGTACGTAATTTATAATAAGATTTGGTGCAGTGGTCTCTTTGTTTGCTTTTCTTTTGAATTCTTGAATTCGATTTTTGTAAACCCTTTACTCCCTAAAGTTGGATTTTTAAGCTCAAAAATCTTAAATGTTTGCTCTACTTTAACAAAAGAATATTTTATTTACTTGGAAACCGCTGCATAGGGATGGAATGGAAACTCATGCTATCATTTCTGTCTTTCATTTGTTTTGTGCATTTTAGTGTGTGTGTTTTGAATATATGTGTGCCTACTTAGAGAGAAAAAGAGGCATTGCAATGCGTGCTGGGCACAGTTAGTTACTTATAAGAAAAATAAATGGGTATTGTTGGGTGAAATGACATCTTAAACTTCGGCTAAAAACTTGTTTTCATTTGCAGTGATAGTTCTCTTATGAGATGTTAATTTTAAAGAGACTAAAAAGCTATCAAAATTATTAATCAAGGGCGAATGAAATATTTAATGTTGGATGATGCTTTGAATATGTCCCTCTCTAGAATAGGACTTTCATTCTGAGTGGCGTTTTTATTGAACGTTTGTGTTCCTTTATTTTTAAATTACAATGTTTGGTTTCTTTTAGAATTGCATAATCGTTCCGAAGAAAACCTTTTGTGTGAACTAATTTACGAATTAATCATTGTCAAAGTCTTTGACTCTACAGCTGGGATAGGGTTAAAACTTCTTTCACTAACTCATGTAGAGATTTTCCTAAAGCAAATTCAACTTCTACGATTAATATTAAAACAGAAACAACGATTGCACTATTCCACAAGGTATTTTAATGCGTACGACGCGTTTGAAAGACTTGTACCTGATGATGGCACTGTGAGCTGAAACGCGTCGTACCCATTAAAATACCTTGTAGAATAGAGCAATTGTTAAAATATTTAAGCTTTCCCCGGTGTAATATGTTTAAATATCTTTCACGGGCTTCGTATCGGGTATTATTTTCTAATTGCGCTGACGTTTTCGGAAAACGACTCATATTCCATTCTCAAGGCGTATGTTATTTCTGTCGTGTCCGATATAAGACTCTAAGTCTATTCTAAATAAAAGTGCAATTTTAAATAAGTGAAATTTTAAAAGAAAATGAAAAAATTCTAAAAGAAGGAGCAATTGTAGTTTCTGTTGTAATATGACTAACGTCCACGATATGTCGCCTGAATCTGTTGCAAACTTACGATTTAATTACTCCTTTTTGTTTTTGGTCTTTTGAGGATTTCTTAATGATGTATTATCCCTAGTTTAACAATTGGAAAAAATAGCAATTTTTACCTCCATATTTCCTAAGCACACACAGATGTGCTCGCAAATAAACTACATTGACGTTGTTGAAACAATAATCTGGCATCACCGTCACTACCGCGGTTCGACTGCAACCCGCAATACGGACGTGGATTGCGGGGTCGCCTTGTTCTACGGGAGTCTTCGGGAGTACGGGAGGGAGGCGTGTGCGCCCCTCTCCCCCCTCGACTCGGGGTGAAGTGTTTTGTGAGAGACGGCAAATGGAAGACCCTTCCTTGAGAGCCTTGTGGCCGTGGAGCCAGCCAGACCAGCATCGCCATTTATCTTATGGGTCCCCCTCTTGCACACCCTTGACACCTCTCTACTACATACCCCATCCTCCAAACCGTCTCTCGTCGAACAAACCCTTCCTCCCCATTACATTCGGCCTTCCTACACCCTTGTTACGAAAGGGATTGGCCTCACACTTCAATAAAAACCCTCTAGTATACATTTTCTTGTCTTCCCCAGAATCGCTTCATCCTGAATGTACCCTCCTCTTAAGCAATCCTTTTATTCCACCTAGTTAAACCGATTCATTCGCGAATATTTACGTCCTTTGGACTTTCTTCATCTACTGCAGTTTTCAGCCGCCTTTCTTCCTCCCTTGAAGCTCTTATTATTTTTATCGCAGTTTGCTTTTCCCTGAGAAGGCCAGTTTGGTCCGTCTTGGACCCGAAGTGCCCAGGTGATCGAGGGTCAGAGCGCAAAGCTCTTCTTCCCGGACCATGTCCTCCTCACATCAAGCGCGAAGACAGGCCCGCATCGCATTCCCATGAAATCCGAGATGGAGGACAATGGTTAGCGCCCATGCGAGTGGAAGTCTGGCAAGGAAATAAATATTCGCTTTTCAGCTGCCTAGCACTTGGAACAGAATTGGAAAGCCGGCCGGGCGTCGCCCAGGCGCTGGGTTGAGTCCAAATATGGCGCAGGATTCTTTGCGAGAGGAAAGTCGTAATTTTCATTTTATCCGTCCCGCGGAGCACGAATTAATCTGCGCATCTCCGTAAATCTTAATCATTATTTTCAACGCGAGATGGCTCTTTGGCTCGGGCTTGCGAGTATTTTTGCAGAAATTTGTCTTTTCACTACTTATTCCGGTGTTTCGCTGCAGGTTCCTGCTAAAATACTCAAAAAGATTTATGTATCATTTCCATATTTTATGGTAAACATACATTTTAGCTGAAGTTCTAACAATAGTTTTTTTATTTCTCTCTAGAAAAATAAATTTTTTAAGCCATTCAGCCATGAAAATCAAAAGTCTAACACAATTGAACCTAAAAATCATCCTACTGTATTTTTTTCAGTAGCTTAAAAGACACCGGTTTAATATTTTAGTGAGTTTTAAGTCAACTCAAGATATGTGCTAATTGAATATAGCAAAACTAAATTATTTGGTTATCGATTGCAATTTTAAATCGTTATTGATTTTTTATTACAAAATTTTGCCTTATGAAGAATTTGTAACGATACCTCAATCTACATTTCAATGACGTTTGAGTAAGGGGTAGTCTAGAAAGTGACGTTTTATTTACTCTTTTCTTAAGATAAGTAAGTCCTTTGGGCATCTGTGTAAGTAACATACTCTCAGTGTTCCATCAGTTTAGGCTCGACTACGTGGAAGATCATTTTCGCAAATGAGAGGAAAAATTTTCTTTATTCCTTTTACTTTTTACTGTGGTACAACTTATTTCAACACCTACCTGATGATGACCACGATGCGTGGAATCTAGTTGTACCGAATGAAAGACTTGGTGGAATAAAACTAAGACATAGACTCTTTTTAAATTTTACTTACCCCAGCATAGCACGTTACTTTCCACGTTAGTCACATTTATATGAAGAATTACTTTCTGATGAGAGAATGGGAGTATAATGGTGATCAATATTTTTGGCCATTTTATTTCAAAATCTCTAATATCTTCTCTCTTATTTTATTATAAGATATATCATTTGTATTATGAGATGTTGCCCTTCTTTTGGTTTATTTTTTTTGGGAAACTTCCCAATAGAAACCCAGCTAATTGGAACAATTGGAAGGCGTGAACTATTTCTCTCCATAATCATTTTCCTTATTCAAGTTTTCATGATTTACCTTCATATCTTTAGAAATCCGCTTTTGTGGGATTTTCAAATTTGTAGCCATTTATAGGGAAACGTATGCACTGAAGCTGTTGTTATCTAAATCGGCAGATAACAACTTTGACGGACAATATTTCTGCCATTCTGAGTAGCCACGTAGGTTTTCCTTGTCAAGGGGATCATAATAGAATTAAGATTGGGTTAGGAATGCCCATCGTTGTATTAAGCAACGCTCAAAATGCTTAAGGTGAGGCGTTTAAGGGTGAACAGTTTAGCATTAAAACCCTAGGACTGAATACTACTTTCTGCATCAAAACTTTAGAAGTTTGAGTGGTTTATGAAAGGATTTTCTTATTGGAATGTTAATACGAGCTTTAACTATGCCTCTGTTTTGATTGATCCATGTTTCGATTGGGAAAATCTGAAATCGAAAATATAATTATAGTTTTGGATTTATTTAATGTATTTTGTGCCGTATTGGTAAAATCTCATTAAATTTGCTTTTTGTCTTGACAGGTTGACTTTTTATTTTGTACTTTGGAAAATTTAATTGACCATGTTGTCCATAACTATTCAATAAAGTACTGAAACTAAAAATGACCGTTAAACAAATATATTTATTCATCAAGGGCACCTTTATTACATGACGTTTTGTATGTATATGTATGAAAACATTTAATTTAATTGCAAATTCCGAGGTTACTGTACTAATCTAAGGAAACTGGCATGCAAAAAAGGATGATTTTTATTTGCATCATTTACATTACGGCCCCTTCAAATTTTCCTTTAATCCATTATGCAGGTGCATTCTTCTAACATTAGGGACCGGCCTTTTATATTGCAATGTGTACATGTCGGTGATCCGTGCACTCAGTCATTTTACAGTTATCTAAATAGATTTTGTTTGTAATGCTGAGTGAGCGAGTCATAATTGCTAGTATATCGTGACGATCATGCGAAAATAACTATTTTATCAAAAGCTGACGTCGACTCACTATTCACGAGCTGTAACGTCCTGATGGCGTTATTGATACTTGGTTTAGTCCCTTCTCAGCTTTGATTCCCGACCCGGGTTTCCCAAACGACCCTTAAAATTACTTTTAAAGTTAAAACCCAAGTAAGGTGCAAATAAAATCTGAGTGTGGACTATACCAAATTATTTATTTACTCCATTAACATAAAATTTCACTAAGTGATGCTTGAAATCATGAAGTTGTAACGACCCGCCCCATATGCAAAGGTTATTGCTGGGATATATCGAGGGATAAATATGGAGTAGGTTTAGGGCGTCTTTGTGGGAGGCCAAAGGTAGGAGGAAGAAGGAGATAAGGGTAGGGAAGGGTGGTAATGATTATTTGGAAACGGGAGGAAGGAAGTGAAGACACCCTGAGAACCCATTAGCCTTGCTTAGCGAAATTTTCCGCAGTGCCCACACCATTCCATTCCTCGGACATTGTGCGTTACCTTGCAGTGCTCTCGCGCGGCATTCAGTTAAGAAATCCCACTCACACCCCTTATTCGACCAGTATTGCTGAAATGGGAATCATGTACTTCAAACACCACACCAACTTGATCTTGAAATTATTCCGACGCTTAAAGCTTTGACCCTTTTGTCTCCAGGATTTTAATTGGGCACTAAGGCGTTCATTCCAATACATCGATCCGATGAAAATGATTAACTTTCCTTGAATATAAAAATTACGCTCTTCTGGTACTCTTTCTTTCATGATAGATTTATGGAATAGCTGGTTAAAATTAAATTTTGAGGAAACATTTTCCAGATTTCATTTTTCCTACGAGCCCTATCACATTCCTCAGATAAGATAGCACTATCAAGTCTGACCATTGATTGAATAAGAAGTTTCAAGAATCTTTCCTTAATTTAAAGATAGGGTTCTGATAGACTGATGACGTTAGCTAACTCAGCATTCTCACAAAGTGGTGCCCTACGACACGATACGAGACCGAGGGAGATGAGGAACACGAGACCTCCTCGTCTTGACGTAAGACGAAAAAACTTGTGATCATTCAGACGTGAACAACTCCATCATTATTGAGGATTCCAGCGAATACGAAAGAGGTTCGCTCAGTTCCTGTCCATTGTTCCCAACTTAGTCACGTCGTCAGGCTTTTACCGATGCTCTACGTTTCGTTTATTGTGCAGTCTACCTCTGTCATGCTTCTCGTCTTTCCCTTACTCAGACCCTTAAAATTTCCGCAACCTGGCTTACAATGAGAGCCAGTAGTCTGTGTAGAATGGCGGCCTGCGCATCCCTTACAGGTTAAAGGCTCGATCTTAGATGCCCAGTGCAGTTGAATGTTCTCTCTCGGCAGTTTCCGACATGTTTGCGGAAGTTTTCAGCAGATGTCTTTCAGCAGAACTCTTTACTTCAGAAAGTGGGGTAATATTTTGTTTCATATTTTCGTAGGCTTTGAAAGTACACGAGGGTATTATACAGGACAATAAAAATTTCGGCTTCTCACATCTTTCGCCGTCTAACTTTCCATCCATAATGCGTAAATACATCAGGAATGAAGCCTTCTTCATTGAAAATAGTACTTTATCACGGTTTCATTGTGCAATCATTCCAAATAGAGCAAACATATTGTATATATCCGAATTCAGCAGAGTTCTTATCTTGAGAGATTTGTAGTATCGGATTATGCATGTTTTCATTTCCAAAACTAAAATTTATACACCAGAAAAATTCTTATAGTTCTCCGTTTAATTTTATTTTAAATCTGCCACCTTTATTGAAGAGAGGGAATGATAAATAACTTGAATTTGTGCAATCTTTCCCTGATGGGTTAACTCAAATCTACAACCTGGATTTCGATATCACATCTCAACCTTATGTGTCCATCTGAGGATGATGTGTGATATCGAAATCCGGGTCGCAAATTTAGGCCGCTTTACACGGTACAATTTATAGTAAAAACAAAAGTATCTTAGAATGTACAAGAAAATGAATTGAATTAGAGCAGGTTCCATTTCCCGTTCAGTTATTCAGGCAATCATATAATTTGCCGCTTTAAACGGTACAGTTTACCTCATGAAAGAGAATAATAAATGTACCTTGTAAAGCGGCCTTCATAGATTAACTGTTAATGGAAAATTGTACGTATCCAAGTTATTTATCATGCAAAAATTCCATACAATGTCGCCCAAATCCACGAATTTTAAAGGTGTGAGAAAATTTTGAGGCGGCTGTTAAAGAATGGAAACCATAAGCTTTGACCCCTTCCCAAATAATAGTGCGTAAATTAGCCAGCGAACGGATTGGTGAAATGAATATTATTAATATCGACGGAGTCTTTTCCCTTTTCCACAGCTCACTCCCTCACCCTTCAATCTCCTCCTCTGTGCTCATGTCTCCATTCCGTATCAGACACAGTCCCACCCCTCTCAATAACCCCCCTCCAACCACCAATACCGTTTCCCCCCCCTCCCCGGCGCTCACTCCCGAAGTCTCCTCACGCTCACTTAAGCCGATATTTTTCCTCATCCTCCGTCACACCCCCTATCCGCCCCCTCTCCCTCCTCGGGCCCCAAAAGTCCGTCCACCCTCCAACCCTCTGTTCCCACCTCTTCGCATTCTCTTGTCGGGGTTTCTTGCGTGGAATGCCTCGCGCTGATGGCATTCAAGGGGTGACCTTCTCTCCCTTCCCCCTCTCCTGCTTCTCTTCCTAGGAAGACCACCACCGTCCCCTCTGAAAGCGTCCTCTTCTTGCCCCCTTTCTGTCGTTCCTCCCCCCCAATTCCTTCCCTCCTTTTAGCCCACTCCCTCCACCCGAATTCTTCCCTATCTGACCAATTCCTTCCCCCCTCCTCGCTGCCCCTCTCCCCCTTTAGAAGAAATAACCCTCCCGCTCCCTTTTCTCATAGCCGAACATGATATGCGCCGAGCCTCCCGTAACCCCCCCCCCCTCCCCGCCTTTCCCCGAGCCGATCTCCGCACACACGCGGGTCCTTCTCTCTCCCTCTAGTGGCGTCCACCCCGTCTGGCAGACCCTCTTCCTTCGCCTCGACCCCCTTCCCTCTCCGTGTCCTCTCGCTCGTTCCGAGAATTCTTCTCCACTTCGATTCACCCAACTCTTTAAGCCCCCGGGAGGATATCCCCGCAGTAAGCGAAGGGGTTTCCATATTTTCCATATGAATATTACGCTGTCTCGGCCGGTTTCCATGCAGGGAAGGCCGAGGGCAATTTTCGTCCGGCGCTCGCCCTCTCTGGTTACTTTTTCTGCTTTCTTTGTCGATGACTTTTTTTCTCCTTCTTTCTCATTTTTTCCTTGATTTTTTCTTTCGCCGTCACCGTACCCCATTAAGTATCTTTCTCCAGCGCAGGTTTTTGATTCTCGCACCATTCGCATCCGGCGACGATTATCAGAGCAGCTATATTCTTACTGTTCCTTACTTTGATATGAAAGGGAGAGGAAATTTAAGGTTTTAGATGGATTTTCGTTGACTCTCCATGATTAAAAAAACGCACCCACCGATTGCTCTCGCGGAGGAATCTAGGAAAATACGATTTTAGATCTTTGCTCACGATTTTTAGTTTTCGAATAAATAGAATCCTGATGAAGCGGTATTATTTCTCGTTCCCGCCAACAATGATATAAGAATACAGTAAGCATTCTCTTTGGTGATTACAAACTTATCCCCAGTTTTATTGCATAATTTTTGTCCCAAGAGATTGAACTCCACTGCACCTTGAATCCTTGTAACAAATAATGGTCGTTTACTTTGACTAGGAAAAGCCGCCGTGACCCTATATTGATGACGTTGACTTAACGATGATCTGTTTAAACTTTATTTTTGAAAATAGTGAATATGTAGTTCAAATTTCCCTTTTCTACTCTCTCTTCATCATATTTATTATGCAAGACGAACCATAATATCTAATTTATCTACATATACATACTACCCCGGGGGCCGCCGCTTGAGCGTGTGACAGGGGGTCACACGCTCAAGCGGCATGTGGCAAGTGGCATGTCAAGAGCCGTGTAAAGATGTAAAGTTTTGGAGGTGAAATAGTGAATTTCCTATGAGAGTGTATTTGAAGGAGCTGAGTTTTTATTGTGGTCACTTATTGTGCGCGGAAAAAACGAGTTTTTGTTCCTATCTTTTTGGCCGAGTATCTCTCTTATTTTATCGCATCTGTCAGACCGATAAATGTAGTGAGGTATCATGATTATATTCTCTGTGTCGCTCTGAAACACACCAGTTTTGAATATTTCAAGCAGCCTAAGCCTAGTGTCCAGCCTCCGAGTCTCTAGGGGCTCCCACCTTAATCCCTCTAACAGTTGTGTAACACTATATGTTCGTTCGTAGCAGTTTTTAGCGAAGCGTGCTGCATTTCTTTGAAAAGCTCAAAAGATTTCGTACTGTCTACTAATTTTTATTTCATCTCTTGCCACACGTGTTTCGACTGACTAGCAGTCATCCTCAGGCAAGACTGGATGGCAGGATGACTTAGTCAGTCGAAACACGTGTAGCAAGAGGTGAAATAAAAATTAGTAGACAGTACGAAATCTTTTGAGCTTTTACTCCTCATGCTGTTCTACGATATCTCGCCTGAGAAAGTGGAGTTTATTCTGCTTTTCTTTGTATTTTGTTAATTTTTTTGGCTAAATCTTTATGACCAGGGTCCCAAATGATCGCGGCGTATTCGAGGTGTGGCCTAACCAGAGCGAAGTAGCTTCTCTCATTTACTTTTTCATCCGAACGCGGTAATTAATACATAACTCAAAATATTTCGGTCAAAGATATAATCCTAAGGCATTTTTCCACGTACACACCGATGGAAATTGAGAGTTGGGCCTACGTTAGCCGGACGTTCCTCGTTTTGTGGTTTGTTTTTAATTTCGGTCGCTACAGAGAGATCGGTGAGTTGTTAAACCTTCCATTTTTCCATCGAGTGAAACACTATGAATGCTGTTCATCGTTATTTTACAACTTAGGATAATTTCGTGAATTTCTATTATTTAATTATCCTGAAAGATTAATCAATTTTCCGATATGGAAGTCCATTTTTTGCAATATACCATTGAAAGTACCGCTGCATTTTTCTTTGCCTATTACTGTAACCTTTGCAAGAGTCTTCACCAGCACTCTATATTGACTTAACTTGGGAAAAGGTGCACGAAAAAGAGGTATTTAAATACAGCTATTACATGCCTTTTTGGTGGTATCTGGATGACTTTCCATAATGAACAAGAAAATTTGATGCCATTTTCTCGATAGGAGCATTGTTTTTGTACGATTTATGACCCCGTTGTGACAATTTTTATTCCTGGGCCAATCCTTGCTCAATATTGCTTCTTAATATATTTGCTACCAAAATCTTCCTTCACGAGTTTTTTGTCAAGGATGCTTTTTTGATGAAAATAATCCGGAAAAAAATACTCACTATGTCGTAAATAAAATGATTGAAAATTTATGGACGCCATTAAAGAAATAAATTTTTTTAAGGTTAGATGACCATATTCGTGCCATTTTTATCTTTACAATTATTGGGAGTACGATTTCTAGTTTATTCACGAAATAATTTAGTGAAGATGCAGATAACTTGAACTGGTCGAATATTGCATAAAAGTTACTTTGGAAACGAGCATAGCTTCATCTTTTTTAGAAGTTGTGCGTCGAACAAATTCCATACTTTTAGAACTTTATTATTTCATGAATACGTTCAGTTCTTACGTATTTCATTTCATTTTCACTCCAATGCATAGATTATTTAATAATAAGTCGTCATTGAATTCAATGGAAAAGTGGTTGAGAATGAAATTTTTACAATTAATACGAGTTATACGTGATGACTAGAAGCCCTGCCTCTAGTCAACACTTATATTCAAATATTATTATCATTATATCATTACGAATATATTCCAATTCATTAAAAAAGGATATGGACATTGTATATACTTACATGATTGAATAGTTTCGGTTGGAAAATCTTCTGCCTGTTTTTTTTAGGATATAGTGCAGTAAGCCCTCACAAAGCGCGAGGTGTGGTTTCCTGAAATCGTGTTACAATATCGCACCATATGAAATTAACATTTGACGGGAAATGCGGGGTTCCGTTCCTCCGTCTGATCAAGCAATGGTTAACTTTCCTTAATGACTAGTCTATTAGCCGGTATGGCGTTAAATTATTATTTTGTTGTGCATTCTTACCCAGAGATTTTTCCATATTTTACTTTGAAAGGGGTCTAGTTTAATCAAACATCCTTTTTCATACAAGAATTTTTATATATACTATTGAATTTCTATAGATCGCTTTGCTTGGGTGTCCTAAGAGTTAAATGCTTCATGTGAAACATGTTAAAAATTTTAACTTCTGCTTGACGACGTATGTACAGCTTTTGATGAGACAACGATGAATGAAATAATCATCTGTGCCTGCAGACGCGCTATCCATCAGCTGAAAGGAAAACTAAATCTTGGTTGATTGGGCTTTGGCAGAGCAGCGTGAAAGGAAAATGAAAACGTACCTCACTCATAACGAGAACTAGATACACAACTAAATGCATAAAAACACCCTTGCATACCTTTAGAATATTTAGATATGAATTCATATTATTTTAGCCAATTCACGCCATGTTTTAACTTACCCTCTAAATGAAAACTTAAAAAAATCTAAGATACATAAAGCTTGGAATAACTGAGTGATTTTTGAGAAAAGAATATAAAAACGATACTGTAAGATACCAGTCTTTCCACCATAAGGCTCACAGAACATACACAGTGTTACTTCGATCACATGGAATATAGAAGTCAGCACCGCTTATAAAGAGATAAAGGTTAAACTAGCGCAATGAAATGAAATTATCTTGTCAACTGTCATAGATAACGATCTTATACAATTATGTTTTAATTCCACAGGTTTGTTCCAAATCCTTAACATCATGTAGCAAATGATAACGGCGCGCGACACTTGAGATTTTTTCCAATCGCGTTATCTAAAATTGCGGTCTTACCGAGAAGAATGACTGTGCCTTCCGCGTCGAAGAACTCAGAGAGGACCTGAGGTGCTTGGTCGGTAGGCAGGCATTGCTGGCCAGGTGGCGAGGAGCTGCATAACCGCTTAGTCGTACTCGGATTCACCCTCTTTTTCGGCCACAGAGGAGCCATCTCTGGCTCCCCAGAGGCATGTAACTGGCATATTGAGGGTCGAGCGTCAGCTGTCATTGCAAGTGACATCTTCTCACCCAAACAATGTTCGCTTTTACCAAACTAAAGTTAATGACAATTTTTGGTGTTTTCAGTCAAAAATTCAAAATTTTTAGGCAAAAAATTCTCACAGAAGATACCAAACGATTAAAAATAATGTGCACCTGTAATTTTCGTGTGAGTGGGCCTTTTTTCCCAGAGTATTACATTTCGCTTCGAGGAAAAAGTGGCAGAACGACCCACTCTGGTATGTTACTGCAGTGAAGACAAAAGTTTCTAATTTTTCTGTAACATAAACTTTCATTGATTTTACTAAGAAATAGTACAAAAGTAACTTTTAAAAACGAAGCGTGTTTCCCCTGTCTTTTAATATAATCCTTTTATATTTGGATGCAATGGACCGAGAGCGTTGGAGGGCCTGCTAGCTTCGATGATTCATACGGCTGGGCAAGAAAATTCACCTCTGGTGGGACCACCCATACTTGAGGGAGATGAGAATGTAGTAGGGTATTTTATCCAGCGTATTTTACAATGATGCAATGGCGTTTGACTGTTGTGGGGTGATCAATTGTCTCTTTAATTAAGTATAACTATTTTCAAGATTAATAATGATGTCCAGAGTTGAAAATCGGCGGAAAATATTCGGTAATTATTAGGAGAGAGAGAGAGAAATTTCATGTACCGTTATGTGATTAGGAAATGTGCCTTCCTACGGGGAATAACAGTGTTAAGCACTGATAAAATACTGGTTTTTTAAAACCAGTATAAAAGCGTGGGTGGTTCTGCGGAATTCTCGGTGACTCCGGGAGCGATTCTCCAGTGTTCCGTCCACGGCAGTAATGCCGATGAAAACATCACACAAATTAAATTTCTCCTTCTACCCATGTTTTTCACTATTGTTACCTTTATTAATAGTCATAACAAATTATTCATGCTTCTGTTTACGTATAATGTCTAAATTTCATAGAGCATGGTTAGAACAAAACGCTAAATATCCCTTGAGGATCCACGAGAAACATTTGTTTCCAAAACAACTCAGTGACAGAAGTTTGAGAACCGTTGACCTTAATAATAGACCAAAACATTGATACTACTATTTTGAGTTTTCTAACAAGTTCAATGAGTTAATCAATTACTCATAAATTATAGCTACATAAAATTCACTTAAACGAGTTTTTAACCGATAGTTTCATAGTCCACTTCAACTGTCCACCAACAGCATAAAACCACTGTCTATCCCATAACCCTTAGTTTTACCCGGAATCATACCGATCGAAGGTTGGGATGTTGGTAATTATGAGAGGTTTGGACTCCATCAAATCAAAGAGAAAGCATAAGCCACTGAGGGAAAAAATGAAAGGAGAGAGTCGACAAGGTTCACCACCATGAGGGCAGATTGTGGGCGATGGCCGGAGAGGGGATGGGCGAGGAATGGGAGCGACAGAAGGCGATATAAGAGCCTAAAGTCTTAAGAGTGTGAACGTGAGGGATGCAGCGAGGAAATGGCAATGAGGGGGGGGGGGACGTGACTCCAAACCGCGGGAGACGGGGTTGGGTTTTGGAGGGCGGGGTATAGGTCTTCGTGGAAGCCTCCTCCGCCCCGATGGAGTGGAAGGGGGGGGGCAACTTCCGGATTATCGGAAAGGTCGGCAGACCGAGTTTCCTCGAGTCACTGCCGCCGCCACCTCCCCACCGCCTTCAACCCCCCCCCCCCCCATTCTCCCCCACCACCCTCGATATACTATATTCTCGCCTCCTTCAACCACCCCTTCACCTTTACGAATCCCCTCCTTCCTGTTCGACCACCCCCTGCCACTATTCCAACCCTCTCGTCCCGGTAAAGTGGTGAGAGGAAGAGGTTGCGAGGAGAGTCCGGGGAGAGGGAGGGGAGAGAGGAGGCGGGGGTTGCGGGGAAGATGGGAGAGGGGGTAGGTGTGCCCAGTGACGTCTTCGCGTTGCGAGGCAACACAGCCATTCCTCTCCCTCCCTCGCGCCCCTCGTTAGAGCAGAGGAGGTCGGAGGAGGAGACCATCCCAACATTCGGAGGTGGTGAGGGAGTGTTGGAACGAAGGGTTAAGGGGAAGGGCAGTAGAGGGAACAGAGCAGCGTAGATAGGGATGAGCCTTATAACCACTCCCATCTAGTGTTTCACCATCCCTTCAAATATGCCCCAGCTTCCAGATCCCATTGACCCGTTGAGAATAACATGTTTCATATTGTGCCTCGATTCTGCTCACTTGTAATTCTGCTGAGATAGTCACCACCATAATTCACAGGTTTGAGTTGTTAATTATCAGGTAACACTTTCTTTTATGGGGAAGAAAAAAATTGTATATTCAAATATTCATTCATATGTCAACCCCTGTTGCAATGTTTTTCACTTGTAGGTCATATCTAAACGTGAAAGAGTTCCTTATATGAAGGAATACTAAGAAAACAAATGTTCAGTGATATAAAATGAACATGACGCGTACATTAATGCAAATATAGTAATCAAATTAAAAAATTAAGTATCTTAGAATAGTTTATCAGTGGAAAATCTGCTTCTCACCAATTTTTATATAAAAAAATTAGTAGTATTCTTGGCTCATAGTTAAAATGTTCCGGCTATATTATCGAGTTGATTTAGCATCACCAATACGCACTTTATCCTCACAAGTAGTCAATACATGTAAGCTTCCTTATCAGAATAATTTTTATGTATTCCAATGGAGACTTTAGAATTAAGCTTTATAGACTTTCCACTTAGGCTTACAACAGATTTCCATTAACTAAACTAAACATGTTATTAGGTTTTCCTGCCCCAGTAACTCCTGTGAATACAAGGAAGGACGGGAATTCGCTATTATTCAATTCATTTCATTGAGGCTTTATTTTGTTAAGACTTATCGTTTTTTTTTGCTTCACCATGCTTTACTCAGCAGAAGTAGAAATAATGCAAAATGTCTTGAAAAGCTTTATAAACCCTAGAATATTTTAAACTTATTAGTGCTAAGTTATTTAAACTTTTTATGGAAGGGACGAAGATATTTGCCCGCAGTAAAAGCAGATATGTCTGTGCGACTTGTTTACGTAAACCACCGTTGATCATGTCTGGAAACCTGTACCCATATTTGCCAATTGCCGGCCATCTTCCTGGCTATGGTATTTCTTTTCACGTGATAAAACACTTCTAGCAGTTCTTATTCCCCGACGCATAAGAAGGCAATTTATTAACTCGCACCCACTCTTAATATTTCCTTCCTCAAGCTTCCCTCAAGTTTTCCCGTCAGTCTTCTTCTCTTTTCTGCGTGTCACAAGAATCTCGCCGTGATATATAATACAGAATGTGTGTGTAACATCCGCTCCACTCCTTCCTCCAATCTCACTCCTTTTATGTGTCTCTCCGAATCCCTCCCCATCTCCTGTTCTATCTTTATCGTCCCGCCGCCCTCACACCACCTCCAAACTCCCCTCTCCCCCCTCCCCTCTCCCCCCCCTCCCCCACTCTCTCCCATTTCCGTGGCACCCGTCCTTCCTCCCCCCGCCCTTTTCACTCTGTGAGGCGCCGGCCAACCCTTCCTCCCTTTTTCGAGTCCACTTCGCCCATTCACTCTCCTCCCCCCCTCTCCCCTTCCTCCCCCTCTTCTTCCTACCCTCCACCCCTTCGTCCCGTCAGCCACCAGAAGAAGAAGAGAAGAGCCACCCGCACAAATAAACACTCCAAAATTGTCCAGGGCATCTTTCGGGAAAAATCGTCTCTTCACTCCACTCCTCCGAACCCGCAGGATATTATCGGTCGTGATATGGAGCACCTTGATACTTTTAATGCCTCAACCCATTTATCAATATCCCCGCCTTGCTCTATAACCCTATTGACATTAAACGAGAATACTTGGCGATTGTTTTGGACTCAGTCAACTGATTTCTCTGCCATTCATGTTTATCATGATGGAAATAATTTTTGGCGCCACGCCATAGCATTTGGTCAGTAAATGGATACTATGCCATTGAACACTGAAAGACTTATTATCCACCTGTAGAAGGATTTTTCGGTGTGAATTAAAATGTATTATTGGAAGTTGTAGCAAATAGGTATATACGCTGGGGAAGACACCAGTTGTACTTGTGTCACTGCGTCACCATAATATTCTTTATTAACAAATTATATCATAAATTAGTATAATAGAAGAATTTTTTTGGCCTATCTGTTCCCCAGAATATGGTTTATTTTAATATTTAAAGAAATTTACTTTGATGGATTGGAGTTTATTCATTTTAGGCCAGCTGAATGAGACTTTTATCACCGTACTACAATAACGCTAACGCCTTGTATCGGTCCGATTTGTAAAAAGCATGAATTTCATCGACGTCTGTCACTTGATGGCTGGCATTAACGGGCAGTTTGTTTTTGCTTTTAGTTCTCATTATTTTGGCAATCTAGTGGATTTTAACCACACATGTCATAGACATGATGAAAAAGAAAAATCTCTTCGTAAATTCCTCAAAGGTGACCTTTGAAAATGATTGCAAGCCTTTGAACCAAACCTTTGAAATTTTTTTGAAAAACCTTTGATACAAACCTTTGAAAATGATTGCAGGGCAATCGAAACCTAGGTCGGGAATAAAAGTTTTAAGTGTATAATTTACTAAGAGATTTTCCTTTTCCGTCATGTCTGCGGTAACGTTCCACAAAGTTACGCCTTTGACCATTAAGTTCACACATGTCATTATGAATATTCAACGTGTACGGCCAAAATTAAAGTAACATCCGTACGGATACTTTCTCTCAGTATCGAATTGGATAATCGATTCAGATGACTACATATTCCTCCATTTCTTTTTCTTTCGCACCTCTACTGCCCCCCTTCCCCAACTATCAACCCATCCCCATAAGCGGGGGCCATTTGTCAGCGCGAGGGGCGACGGTATCATCGTCTGCTCGGACGTCTCGTTACCGTTGAGTTTTCTGATCGACAACCACCTAATGGAGGACGCTGTTGGAATTCCCCGCAATACTCCCGACTTACAAAAGGGCGCCTATTTACGTCCAGAGCCATTCACTCTCCCCCAACCTACCCCCACCTTCTACTCACCCCCATTGTTTGTTCTTCCCCCCCCCTCTCTCCCTTCCCCTCTCCTTTCTTCGCTCATCCTCTCATCTGTTCACTCTCATCCGACCACCTCACTCCCATCCTTCTCCCCTCAACACCGACCCGGGCACCAACCACCCGGAGACTCTTGGCCCACCGAACCCATCCCACTCGCCAAGTCCCCTTCCCGGCATGCCCTTTGTCCGTCGGCGATGTCCTACCTTCCTCCCCCGTTTCGTGGGGCATCCAATGGATTTAGTCCATCCCGGGGGAGGGGGAGGAATCGGGGAGGAGGGGATCAAAATGGAGGTTGAACGGAGGTGGAGGGATAGAGGAGGAATTTGCAGGGCGAGGAAAGGGTAGCGACAGTGTTGGTGGAAGAGCGTTAAACGGAATTGCTCTTAATACGCGCGTAAAAGATAATACTCGGGTGTGCCCTCTCGTTCATTGTAATATCGGCGATTCCAAAGGATTTTCCCGTTGCCGGGAACTGTTGTTCAAGTTAGAAATAGAAGCCTGGTCTAACACTTTCAAGACTCCTTTTTCTTTGCATATTATGTGGAATGTGTCCTTATAACATTCTATGCATTATTACGGCAGAAATATTTATATTTCAGAACTTAAAATATTGCATTGAAAGTGAAATTTGCTTTAATTTTATATGGCATTGCATAAAAGGTCAATGAAAAATTATTGAAATGAATATAACATACGAATATGTCAAAAATGGGCGAAATTGTAAAATAAACCTTTGCCTTGACTAGAAACTCAAACCCTTGATATTGCCTCATGTGACTTAGCCGTATTCTAACATGTGGATATGTGAGGGCTACGTAAGATCTAGTTGAGGTTTGGCTCTTTTTCAGTGGTTCGAACTTCGGTGGCGCAAATTGTTCGCTTTGGATCGTTTTCTGATACCATGAGTCCGGCATTGATGAAAAATTTCTGTAGCCTTTGAAAAATTTTAAAGTAAAACGAGGAAGACGTACGCTTCTGGAGCGTAACTAACTGCGGCCACGATGCGACATCGAGGAATCCGGTTCTAAATCCCGATTAAGGCCAATGTTTTTCCTTTTGAATCGCACTCATGTACAGTTGAGGAAGACTCCTTACAGAAAGTATCTTTGCTAGTTCCGATATCCTCAAAATTCGTCTGTTAAGGTAGTTTGAGCGAAAAATCATTTCACTTACAAATAAATGAATTTTGTCTCATTTAAAAGAAAAATATCTCACCCTTCTAATGACATCGAAAATTCTACCCCTTACCACATTACTTTCGGAGATATTTTCAAAAAAATACCAGCCCTTTTACATGGGAAATGGTTTGTTTATGCACTCCAGAGAGACATTATTTACAAAATGAGGTATTTATAACACGTTGATGCCGTAAAAAACTAACTAACTACATACAAACTAACAGCGTGTATTTTGTATGTTTTCTCAACTATTTTTGAAAATTAATCATATTGTCACCGTAGTAAATTTTTCGGGATCACAAAAAACCTTCTGTTTTGAAGGAGTTTCAAACGCACCGCGCGAAAAAAATGAGTCAAGTTAAAGACTTACTTAGATATTTTCATTTAATTACTTACAATTTCTGTCATATAAAACTATATTATTGAACCATTAATAATGCAATATTTAATAGATATGTCCTACAGCTAGTGAAATTAAAATGTATAACTCGAATATGGTATCTTTTATGACTAGGGAACTATCTTGTTCGGACTACCTTAAGTATGATTGGCATCTATATATTGAGCATTTATCGACCTAGAGAATGTGTGAAAGGGTGTTTATTTTTGTATTTCAAAAACCAGTGAGAGATAATTACATTTTTTTAACCCAGCAAAGCTGGAGAGTAGTTTATGAAGGTTTAAGCAATGACATTGTAGTGGTTTTTTTCATGGGATGTATTGCGGTTGAATGGGTTGGTATGTGTCACCCGGGGCGTTGAACGACTCGTTAAGCGAGAGAGAGAGATGGCCGCGGGTAATCTGGAGGGGGCAGGGGTGGATGGGGAGGGAGGAGTGGTGTGGGGGAGGGATTAAGGCGCCCTAGTTGAATGGGTTCCTGGTAAGGGGTGCACGGGCACGGTTGAGGGGGAAGAGAAGAGTGGGAGGGTGGATAGGGAGGAGATGGAATGGGTTGGTTTGAGTGAGAAGGAGTTAAAGAGAGACAAGGAGCCAAGGGTTGCACGAAGGAAGGAAACATCTCCTCCTCCGTATGTCTTAGCACGCAGGCTGGTCCTCGCCGCGGGCGGGCGGTTGCTCTGGCGTGCGTTTGGCACTGGATCCGATCTGAGCGTGAGAGTGAGCTTGCTTTTTCTACGCCATGTCAAGGATTTAAAAGAAATATTTTAAACGGAGTGGGAGGCAAGTGCCTCGCAGTAAGTGATGACAGCTGACGTTTACCATCACCACTGTAAGGGTTTTGTGATGGGGCATTGAAAGAAGGCCCAAGAGTTTTATAACTGCGTAAATAAGCGAGGAGAGGATGTTCCAATATTTTCATATCCATCAAACACAGCATTACAGTTCTTGTGTATGGATGAGGATGCTATAGAACCCTTTTCTTGATTTCCATGATCAGAAGACATAAAACACCCTTTTCTTCCTTTTCTTTGGCTATTAGTTCTATTAATTAAACTATATTAAATATATTGGCTATGCATGGAATGCCTCAAACTTTCATATTTTATTTTCCTTTGGCTAGTCCTTTTTCTTATTATCCTCAACTCAATTTTGGTACTCATTCCACGTATCCTGTGTTAGTCGTAACATGACAGTGGTTATAATTACTACAAAAAGCCACTAGGTGTAAGGCATAAAATGTTGTATTTTCCGCAGTCATTCCTGAAATTAGCGTTAGCTTTTTATCTCCTCCACACAGTGTAGTCTAACCGATTTCTGGTCTCTTTGATTTTCGTTTCTCTGTTATCCTCGCCGCGTATTCTTGTTTATTGGCCTATTTTTTTCATTTTCTCGTTCAAACATTCGGCATTGCTTAGCTTTGGTTGAGGCTTTTAAGCAGAAGAGGGAGTGATGGGTAGAAATACAGGAAGACTGGCGGTGTGTGTTGAATAAAAGGGAGAAGAGCTCAATTTCAGAGAACTAGCTTCCACGGAAATGGAGTGGTTTGCTTAGGCGACGGAGAGCAAAGGCACGATTGGCAAAAAAATGGGAGAAAGATTGAATGAAGCACAAACGAGGAGATCAATTTTAGAGCAATCCGCTTGGCCAGCCAATCTTACATGTTCCACGATGCAAGACCAGCAAAATTTATTGAAACTCTAGACTCCTTTTGTTTCGAACCTCTTGATGTATGAAAACATGACAGATGGAATTCCTAGTGGACCGTAATCTTCTTCTAGAAAGCCAGATTTTATTCCTTGCATTTGTTCTGATATTTCATTGATCTGTTTGCTATTATTAAAAAAACCTCAATTATTGCGCTGATAGCTCCACAATGTCCTCCTATTGACAGCATTTCTTAGACAACTGTTATACCTAGAAACGATAGTTATATTACTGGGGACGTAACTAGCTTCACTCATTGGTACTGCAAGCGTGTACTATACCAGGGGTTGAGGAGCTACATTTTATGTAGATCTGTCTTCATAAGGAGGTAAAAATGTGTTACCATAAATATCGAAAATTATCGTTCCCATTTCTTTCTTCGTTTTCTTCATCACTGCTGTAGGATGTAGTGTGGCATTTATAGTATAATGACTGTTTTTTTTATTCAAAAACTTTAGCATCTTACAAATAATTGCCGGGTGTGTTTATTGAAGTTCAGCGCCAATAATTTATTTAATATATTATCCGATCTTCTTCGATTCTAAATAAATTCTAATTACCCAAACTATATTGTTGTTGAATTTAGTTAATTCTTTTTTAATAGCCTGCGCAAATCGACCATTTGCTGGTTATCATATTTTTCCAGGTTCTCTACTTCAAATTGTATTCCTTCTCGAACCTTCTCATTGATTCCCAAAATATCGGCCCTAGTGTAATGATTGATATTCATCTAGTTTACTTCTCATAATCGCATGACTCTTCGCTGGTATCAGGCATAACTTAATAGAATCGATTTATTTTGGTATTAAAACTATAACTATGCGATTCCTCAATGTTTTAGTTAGGCATGACCCAGATTTCGACGTTCATCGTTATCTTCAAGTCATGTAGCTCATCCGAAGATCACGTATAAAGAAATACTGGAAATACATGTGAGAAAAATATCCGTTCCAAAACTTCTTTTAAATACTTACTAGCGGCTGAGAAATTTTGTGGAGTTAATAATCTTTTCACAATTTCTGCCTCTTTTTCCCCCGCGAAAACGTATGATGCTTACTCGGTAAATCTTGCTTGAATTGCGCTCGGTATTTCCACCGATACTTGTCGGATCGTTGATGCTTCTGCGGTGACGGTTCGCCTCAACCACTCGCCTGCCTCGCGGTGCTAAAAATAGGTGACACTCGGCGAGAACGCGGGACTGGCTGGGGCAAAGGGCGAAGGCGGCAAATGGTGTTCAAGAGAGCGAATGCATAAGGATAGGGGGTAGAAGGAGAATTAGGTAAAGAGTGTAGGTCGGGAGTGGGACCTAGATTTGGCGACATGGCTGTGGCCCTGGCGGGAGGGTGAATCGGGGAGACGGAGCCGGCTGCTGGTGCGGCAATGGTGGGCTTGGGCTCCCCGGAAAGTGACGCTCTATTGGGTGCGAATTGACGCTGCCCGGCATGGGTCGGGCGTGGAGGGAGCGGCGGAAGGCGGTGTGGCCTGAATGTGGCGAAGGTCTTTTGAGTTTGGGATGTAGACACCGCGCTCGTATGAGGAAGGAAGGAACGGGGCGCGGGAAATGAGCTTGCTGAACAGAAGGAGGTGGCAGCGGGCCGGCCGCACGTTACGGGGAGGGTTGAAGGCTGGCACATTTGGCTGAAAGGGGTCCATGGAGGAAGAAGAGAAGATCCTTACCTGTGTATCAGAGGGGAGACAGAAAGGCAGGGATAAAAGGAAAGTGGAGATTTGATTGGGACAGGAAAAAAATGGCCTCCGAACGGGAATAGCAGGCTATTTTCTACGAATAATAGGTTTTGGAAAAAAAGGGGCCTGGGAGAAGGTATTTCCTCCTAAAAAAAGCTTTCTGCCGTGAAATTGTCCCTCGTCCGAGCCTTTTTTGTCCTCGCTCTTTGCCCTTTTTTCATTCTCTTCCTCTGCATCCATCCTCTTTGCTTTTTTCCTGGAGATCAGAGTAGTGGGTATTTTGGCCCCTTTTGAAGATCTTTTTGTCGCAAGTAGTGAAGTGCTCCCGGTGATTTCCGAACGAAAGTAAAGTATTTACCGCAGTATTTATTTCGTCTCTTCTTAAAAGAATACTTGTCCTGATCCTTCAATATTTTTCGGATCGTCATCGAATGGCTGAGTGAGAGAAAAGTCTGGGCTTTTTCCAAGATTAGGACGTTATGAAACGGAGCCCAAAGTCATTACGGTGCTGGGAAAGGATAAATGCCCACCTAGATAACTGCTTGCGTGGTTGATCGATTTATTAATATCTGTAAGAATATATCTAAATGACCAACAGATGCGCACGTTATATTGTACGCAATCACGAGGGTAGTTACAAATTTGTACATCAAAGGGGTTGAGTGTACGAGGAACTAAATGGTTTTAGTGGTTAGCACATAAGAAAGAAAGAGAGATTAAGATTCAAATTCCAGTCAAGTTAAATGATTTTTTCATGAAGAATGACATCCTTTGAGTGTAAACTTAAATGGAGCTTTATAACCATTAAAACTGGTTATGATCGAGGAAATTTCTCTGAATTAAATGCAGTCTGAAACTATATCAAATGTATCTTTTCATCTTGATTAACGAAACTCTTGCTTAACCCCGATGAACATTGCCACGTGTTATTGATTTTGGAAATTAACTTCGCTCGTTACTTTAACATTACTCAAAAAGTGTTCTTCCTTTGCAATTGCCCAGACGTTGTATCATCTCCCTTTTTGGTATTTGCTTATGCTAATTCTAATAGGGACCCATTTGGGGGTTTTACGTGATTCTGGTAACGCGTCATCCGTGAAATTTTCGTTTCTTCCTTCAAAGGGACACGTAGGATGACGCGGAGATCCACTCAGTGTGGAGGCCCGTGATATTCGACAGCATCGTCCTTGGGTCTGCTAAAACAACTTCCCGTGTCTTTTTCATGCGTCTGACTAAGGAGTTGCATTAATTTTGTACGAGTATAAATACATATCCTTAAGGTCATCGTTAAAAAATTGCTGTAGACCTGAGATGGAAAGGTGAATGAAGAAGTTTTTTGAACGATAGCTGGGAGCATTTTTTGCGGATAGGATTGGAGGGCTAGGTTCTGTAGGTGCTTTTTGGGGGTAGACTCGGTTGGTCGTGGACCGTCTAGGAAAGTAATTAAGGGTAGGGCCGATTGTCACAGTGGAGTACAGTGTCTGGGCGACCGCAACTGTTCCCTCTTGCGCACTTGGCTCAAATTGGGTCCCCAAAGGCCTTTCTTCCTTGACGACGTCTCAAAGGGAAAGAAGGCGAAGAGGGGGCGAAGGGATGGGCGAGGGGCGTGGAGGAAATGAAGCGGTTTAATAAGAGACTGATGGCGAGGTCGGCGGCGTGTAAGGGGCGGGGGAGAGAAATTAAACAATGGGATTGGGGTGGGGGGGGCGACAGAGCGCTGAGTTAACGTCCCCTCCGTGTCGTTAGGCTGTTAATTGCTTGCAGCTGAGAATTCTCGCTATTCTGATTGTTTGCCTTGAAAATAGCCAGACAAGTGTCTAATATCCACTTGTAAACACCTTTTTTTATTGGAAATCATTATTAACATTATTAGCTTTTATTTTTTTTCTTGATTTTCTATTATTTTTAGGCTAAAAATCTAAAGAAAAAACGATTAATTACTCAGTTCAGAGTTATTCAGAAGAAATTTGATTTATTTTTTTTTAGAAATGCGCTCCTGCAACTACGAATTGGTAATGCATGGAAATATGTGCACAGCTTGCGTTTCTGCTCATCTTACACCTAATTTCTAAGTTGAAAAATCAAGTGCGGATCATCAATGAAGTAAAATATGGTTAAAATAATAAATCTTGCGTGCATGATTATTTTTGAAAGGGCATTGATATGTCTGAAAACTGCCTCCCATAACCTATGTGCCAGTTGGAAAACTTTTTCCAACTTTTCTAAGTTTTCATTTACTTCAAAAACCGATAATTAGGCTGATAAACTTGGCCTCGATGTGAAATAATTAATATTATACCTATAGGGGTATTAATCAAAGCAGCATCAAAGCGTGTCTTTGCGTCTCCGATGACAGGAGGAAATGATTTATTGGTGAATAAAAAAAGAAAAATATGATGGGTGTATAAGAATAAAGACCATATTAGACGCAATGTCCCGAGGGAGAAGGCGCTTTGGGATTCCTCGAATTTATGAGATGGAGAAAAAGAGGCAGCGGGAGGGTGGGGGGGATGGAAAGGGGATGAAATTTTAAGGAGTCTCGTGTGCCCCGTGGGCAAAATGCGGGATAGGAGAGGAGGGCGGAGAGGGGTGGAAAGGGAGTGGATGGGGGCGGGGTGGGAGGAGTGGGGAACTACCCCTCTCTGAAGAGGTCGAGACGTTGGTGTATGGCAGCCCCTCTTAGTTTGAGGGCGGATGATTGAAGGGGGTGGGGCAGTTAGGGCGTGGAGGTTCTAGGGGGCGTGGAGAGAGAGAGAGGACTAGGAGCAGTGGCTGAGATGCGAGTGTCTCTATCCCTGACGTGCGCAATATTCTTTTGTCCGGACCAGGACGGAAAAAACGTCAACTGGAGAATCGGTGAGATGGTGCGTCGTGCGATAGCGGAAAGCTCGAACGCGAGAGACGATATCAACCTTCAGTGACACTCCAGTAGGTGTCTCCACACGTTTTCAAAAAGCAGTCAAGTTCGGAAGGGATTTCTTGGGAAAAAATACCAAAATTGAGTATTTTATTCGAGCAATGCTAAGATGGGTTGGAGAATACTTGTTTATGTCAATTTTTTGTATCATTAGCGATAGCTTATTTACTTTTGACATTTGAAAGATGCAAATGAAGTGAAGCCTCCTAAAAAATGTGCAATTGAAATTATTGAGGTAAGTTTCATAATAGGTATCAATTTTTGTGCTAGGAGATAGTTAAATAAAGGATTCAAAGTGCCCACTAGTTATGAGTTTAAAAAATACTGAAGGTTTTCTTATAAAATATGTGCACGTATATTTAATCATGGCCTATAGCTGCAGGTAAGTATTCACTTCCACTAATACGTAGTCCTTCGACTTATGACTAAGTTTTCCTCGGCCAAATTTCCTAAAGGATGATTTTTTAAAGTTTTATATCAATAAATACAGAATCTCAGCGAACAGCTGTCGGTTATACAGTCGCTTTCTTATTTTTTTATCCGTGAGCGAAATATTCTTTAAAACCTAATGGCCCAGATTTCCATGTGTTGAATGAGTTTCGTTCAATTGACTTTGGCCATTTAGTCGATTGTTTATGCGACCTAAGTCAGATCTTTAATGAATACACAAAAAAGGGAGTTGCTAATTTTATTATGAGGATTTTGTTCAGTGGCGCTTTAATTCTTCACAATTAATTGATTGATAGACTGGAAGCAAAGACGCGTAAAATTCCATCAATTAGCATTGATTTACCCAAGTCAGGGTCTCTCCTTCTTGGAAGGAAAAATGGAATCCATTTAATCTGGATGAATGTCAAAAACTATGAGAGACCCAAATTTTTTGTGTAAGCTTCTTTTGATGATAACTTAAACTTTTGAGTCAATTTATTATTTCACCCTTAGGCACAATATGTCCTCAAATTACCTAATTAATTTTTCCTAGAAAATTAATTTGCCGAGTTAATTTTTCTCTTCGCGTCACTTAATATGCTCGTAAAACCAGGAATATTATGCTAAATATTCTTTCATTATGTAATTACTTAATTTCTTGTCTCATCTTGTGTTTATAAACTATTCTGCGAAAATACAACTGCATAATACGTTCAAAATCCAAGTTGAAGGCCTTCCACAATTGAATTTCTGTTGCGTTACCGTTATCTTTGTTATTTAAATGTGGAAACGGCCTGACTTTGCAAAATCCTCGATGTATGAACGAGTATGAGACAAATTTCTATATTTTGGTCCTCCAACCATGAGGCACCCGCACGGAACCAAGGAAGGCGAACCGTGAACTCCTGATTTCTGGACATAAAATTCTCACTCCCCCATTTCCAAATCAGTCTCTCAGTTGGTATGGCTTGCTAGAGGTGATTCAGAGCAGTAGCCGTTGGACTGAAGTATGATGATATCCAGACAAGTCCTGATACCCACTTACACTAACTCCTCCGTTTCCCTCAGATCTAAAAGATGTTATTTTCCCTTAACATGGAAGGGCTTTAAAAAATTGGTCAGCGAACAAATGCTTTGCTCATGTATTCCCACTCCTATCTGCTTAGGGCTTTATTCAGCGTCGTACATGTTTTCCCTCGTCAATCAGGGGACCTCATTCCGCCTGGGGCGTAGTCCATTTTTTCCATCTCCTCGCTTGAAATTAGCAGCTTATATATTCCAGCCATTTTGGCGTGCAATCAGGCACCTTGGCATCCTTGGTATCGCTAATCGACGCGATAGGTTATTTTAAAGCGCACATATACGTTTTTTATGACTAATATTAGCATGTTGCTCGCGATATGAAATACCATACAAATGTCGAAAACTTATAAATGAATCGTTATTATATCCTTAGGTCTATGAAACATATTATGATTTAACTATAGCGCGCTCGTTGCAGGGATCCATGATTGTACCGTTTGTCTTATCATACTCAATTTTATTTACAAGCGCCTTCTCTTTACGTAATTCCATTAGCAAGCGGTTTGCTTACATTTCCAGGACGATCTTGGAGGATCATTTGCCTCAAGGAGGAGAGTTTCCTCAGATTATCTCCCACCCCTTGTCAAATTGAAGAAAGCCAGGTGTTCAGAATGGCTCTATGGCCTTCGCCTTGGAGGCATTAAAGAGGAAACTTTCGCAATAGGCATTCTTTGCAGCCGACCGGGTGACGCTTTTGGCTGCGGCTACTTCAGCATCATGTTAGATATTAAATTGAAATATCGCAGAAAGTGTTACTAATGCGGTTATGCAATGAAGGTACTACTAGTGAATTGAAACACAGCAAAACAATGAGGATGATGAAATGAACATAGCCTCAAGGCCTGTTTGTAAAATGGTATGTGTTCCCTTGATCCAGATAAGAATCTAGATGCTATATAGATACAATATTACAATGCTTGCTCTAACACAAAAGTACTAAATGCAGAATAATATTTAACTTCAGTGCGTCCGTTTGTACTCTTTTCTTTCCTTAGCTAATGCTTTGGTACCTCTTTTCTCTGTACCTCTCACTTTGATAGTTGATAGACCCATAATAGACTTTCAGTAGAGCAGTAAAAGTATCGAAAAGTACGTAGTTTGCCCCATTTTTTAATAAATCTACACAAAATTTAAAACACAATCCTCAAATAACGTTTAAACATCATCATCAGGGTTACAAAAATTAGGAGGAATCAAATAATGAGCCAAAATTTTCTTCAAAATTTCTTCATGTTAAACAGAAGATACTATAAAAAATATATAACAATTATTATTGTTAAAAAATATATGAAATTTTTACTTTTTGTTTGATTTTATATCAATTATGGAACTCAAATTTTTACAAAATGATGAAATTAATGCAATGATATGAAGTATATACTATCAAATACCATGTGCGCAAATGTACACGAACATTGACGGACGGCTGTGATGATTAATTCCCTTGAACAACAATTACACTCGACGAAAAAATTCTCGCGGCTTGGATTTGCCCCGCAAAATTGCATTTTCAACTCCTCACGACGTATCGCATCGGTCATGGGATTGTGGACGTCGCGGCGCGTTATTTCCGCGGAATCGCGCCTCGCAGTCAGCACATCGCCTGGGCTGCGGCGAGATCAAAGAGAAGGAATAGTCGGGCGGGTCTCGGGGGAGGGGGGGGGTGGAGGGGGAGGGTGGAGGGGGGGTGGAGGTCGGATTGGTGAGAGTGACATGTGGGAGTCGGGGCGTGTATGTGGAGACCAGACTGAGAGAGGGTGAATTGAGTATGTGCTATTGTGTGTCGGGGAGAAACGCCTAGAGGGCAGCCGTGAGAATCGCTGAGGTGGGGAAGGGGTGCTTTGCAGAGGGAGAGAGAGAATGGGATTTGGGTGGTCTTTGGTATGACTTGGGAGACGTCTACACGGTCTCCTCTCGTTCTCCTGCTCCGCCGCGCGGGAGAGTGAATCAGATGAGTGGTGTGGCAAGCGGCGCGGCGCGCGGCTGCGGTGGTGCGAGTTCGGAGCGTGGCGAAAGAAGCCGAGAAGGCAAGAAGAGGGAGTGCGGGAGGGAAGAATTTTAGAGGAGTCTGCACCGAGTAGAAAGTGGCATGGGGATGGTGTTCGGGGGAAGAAAACGAGTTACCTCTGAGAAGACTCTAGGGACGGGAGCAGGGTTGACATGGGTGAAGAAAGCTAGATCGGGGAAAGGCTTATTCTTACGGATATGATATGCCCTTCTATTTATCCTTTTTCATGTGCCTTCTCGGGTGGCGCTAGCCTTGAACTTCATCGCATGTTCCTTTCTCCATGTTGAGGCCACTTTGGTGTAAAAATCACCTAATTTCATACCTTTGCCATATCTTTTTGCCCATTAGGTGTATTTTCAATTGAAAGCAACCGTGTGGAGATACTGTACTATTGTAAATTATATTCAATTGCCTTTAACCAATTATCCTTGTTTTTATTTCTCTGATTTATATATAAGATAAAGCAAAAATAAATCTGATAAATGGAGTTTAATATAGCTTGTTGCAAAGGTTATGACGATAAGATGAATATAAAATAAAAATGTGAAATTCTCTCTTCTTTCAAATCTATCTTTGAGCGAAAACCTGCTATTGATTAAACGAATACTTTTGCTGAGTTCCGTGGTTCATCTCTCAAAACTTTAAGAAAATTTCTAATCAGGCGAGTTTTGGAACAGCCAATACTGCTCAGGAGACACTCATGATATCCGTAGCTCATGGATATACGGGGACGACGTCAGAATCCATAATCTAAGATTTTGATCCAAATAATTCTGGGTAATAGCAATATTAATGAATGTTGTCTCACAAACATGTCAAAATCGAGATTTTACTTCTACATCATGCAAACATATGAGTATTATTTGGCATTTCCGTTTGAATTTATGATCGTTTAGTTATTCGGTTGGTTATAAAATACTCCTACTCCTTTTGCTGCTTAGGTACTGAGTACCAAAATATATACTTACACATGACCAAGACGACATTTTGCTCTGTTATTGCGCAATGTTTGTATCGTTGTCCAATTTTCAAAAATGTGCTCATATTAAGAATGAAATAACAGTTTATGATTGATGATTCATGATTGATTTCAGTGATGTTTCATCGTAACTGAATCAGTGTACACTTTTTTCACTTGAGCGCAGCATTATAAAGATACTTGGCAAAGCAGAGAAATGGGGTCGAGTGCACGAGTAAAGGTCCCTTACAAGGTTTGCTAACTTTATAACCCTTTTCAGCGGCAAAGTCTCCTTTCCTCAAGGGTCGTCGGACCATAGGGCCACTCAATAAATTATGGTCATGCGGTCGAACCCCCGGAATCCGGGCGAAAAAGAGAAACGGCTACCTGTAATAAAAACCAGTGTTTTGAGCAGCACTGTCCCATGTGTGAAGTTTCTAATAAAATATTAACGCAAAAATGGGAACGGGGAGATTCCCGGAGAAAAGTAGGCGCTGTGGTATGGAGTGGGAGACGTCCAGTGGATGGAGGGGAAAAAAGGGGGCGGCTGAATGTAATCGGAGAAAGCAAAATGAGATGATGAATCATAAGTGGAATGAAAGAATGAGAGCATTATAATTAGAGGGGAAAGATTGGTGAAAATAGATAACACGCGATAGGTCCTCGTGTCGTAGAGAATGACTCAACTTATAGAATATCGGAATTATGACGAAAAACATGTGTTTGTCTCGTGCAATGGACAGTCATTTAACCGAATATTGGTTATCTTCAGACCTCTTCTCCTCTCTTCAATCAGCTAACTGTTATGTTTCAACGTTTTCAGTTTTCCTTCCCTGTGCGCCAAAGTTGTTCTGCTCCCTCCCAGTTGAATTATGTCAACAAAAATTCAAGGTTATTTTCCTGCGCAAATTAAAAGAATGGCTACTTTCCAAAGAAGGTGACGAAGTGGAAAATTATTAAAAGATTTTGTGTGATTTTTCTTGTAATTTTGAATTAGTATTTTGGCTCTTCTTTTAACTCCTTTTATCTTTGTAAATTGTGTTTGAAATTTTGTGTAGGTTGTCATTTTATGAACATACTGTAAATTGTGAATAATATTTGTTTTTTTTGCAACTAAGAAACATTTTTTAATGTATTTTCACCAAGCGCTGCTTCTTTGTTATAAGATGACGGTAGTCCCAAAACAGGTCTTCCTATGGGGTACCTAAACCTTAACCCTTAACCAAAATTTAATATTGCAATGATAAATTGTACTTATGTAATTAGTTAAGGAGTAATAAATGTTATTTCCATTTCTTTCAAAACTAACTCATTCGATCCACCATTTTTCTCGATTATTCTTTCCATTTTTTTCATTCCTTTGCTGTTTGCTAGAGGCCTGTGTGGGGCAGTTTTTGTCCTATAAAAGTATGTCAGCTTTTAATAAAATACTCAGTAAAAGAGGATGGTGTAAATAATCAGTGGTGATCATTATTTAGGGATTTTACGAACTGTACTACGCGAAAAACGAGTGGGTATCATCAATTAGAGCAAGTAAAAACACTGAACGAGCTGAAATCGATAACCAACCTTGCCCATACTAATAAGTGTTACGCATCACAGTAGTAGTGCCATTAGGTTGATTAGACTAGGATGAAACTTTTGGAAATATTCATATTCTACTCTTATATTTTATTTCCAACCATTATTTCAACATAAACGCATTATTTTTTCGGTTAAAATAAGGAAATAATCATTTTTGCATCATTGTTTCTCTCAACATGGGATGGAGTGGGAAGGGAGGAGGTGTAGGAGGTAGTATAGGATAATGGCTTGGCGGTTTTGAGTATGAGTGCTTTTTTCATTATTTCTGAGTTTCTTTATCACAAATCGAATGATTTTATACAGATAAACGAAATAAATCCTTTATTATTAGTGTCTTCATCTTATGCAATCTTTCTCTCTCTTTTCCACGCATTGACTCGCTCTAGAGTCCGCTTCCCTATAAATGGATTCGCTATAATCCCATGGATTTCCATGCACACCCCTGTGGAGTATTTTCCGTCCTTGCCTTGTTCAAGTGGCGGCGACTTGATATATTGTCCGGGTACCTTGATGGAACGAAATTTCGCCGCTACTATTTTTAGCTTAGTCGCAGATACCACGACGTCACAGTTCAGCGAGCCCCTCCCCCTGTCCCTCGACTCTCACCGTGGGCCACGCCCACCTGCCTGCCAGTGGTTGTGACGTCATTGGTGGATGCCGCCATGGGCTTTAAAGTGAACTGTTTCAGCCTACGCAATTTCTGTTTTTCCTGGTTAAGTACTTCGTATTTATTAATGTACAGCTAATGCTTTAATTTCAAGGGAAATTCTGATTAAAATGTTGACTCATCTAATGGTTGATGACTTGATGAAGAAAAATGTTGTGATATTACTGTGTTGTTTATCAACTTTAACCGGTTTCAATTGTCTTGACTCACTTAAAAAGAATCAGTATTATTATTGCGCGAAATGACTTATATAGAAGATAAATGCTGAAGTATAACGTGAAAAAATAAATTGTGAATTACTGCCAGTCACTATAACGGTTTATGGTTCGCAATGCGTCAGAGAAGCTTAACAATTATGAAATAAAGGAACTAGATAAATAGTTTTTACGATGTCACTATTTCTTATTGTGTCTAACATGCGCAAAATTAACTACTGCACAATTGACTTCCTCCCACTTCATGATAGCAGATTGCGATAGCTTTCTTATAGTTTGATATAGAATGGAAAGGACTAACGGAATAGTAAAGGATCATATTATGGTTTAAGTAAAATAGAAGGTTACGGATAGTGAAGGAAGGATGGGTTGAGGCTGGAATACAGATAGATGAAGAATAGTTTGGATGTGGAAGACGCTGGACGATAGCGACGGGACTTAGTGTCTATAAATATTGCTCTTGCGAATTGTGAGTGAAATACTGCGATGCATTTTACCTCTTATTATTAAAGTTTATGGTCAGAAATGCGTCTGACCGGCGTCACACCTTCGAAAAAAGCGAACTTGATTTACATTCCATTAGTTCTACTTTCCTCGTTCTCGAAATGATTCCACAAGGCTTTATTTTTACGCCTTAAATATTTGAAAATGTTCTCATTATGCCAGAATTTCCCCAAGTATTAACCAATGGCATTGATTATCTATCAAAGTTTAATTTGATATTGATTTTCATACTGTATTTTTCAATCATTGTGTTTAACAAACGAGTTGATACAATCCACGTGGGCGGGTTTAAATATATACGTCAAGAAAGCGAATTTCAACATGAAAAAACTATTTGACATAACTGGGGACCTGAATTTCCCAAATTCTGATCAGGCGTTTGAAAGCCAGTGACACCATTAAGCAGTCTTAACTCAGAGCAAATTACATCGGGGTTTTATTCAAACCTGACGGTTGGGAGACCCGGGTTTGAGTCCCGGTCAAGTTAAATGTTTCAGAGCGACACAGAGAGTATTATCATGATGCCTCACTACTTCTCTAGGTCTAGCAGAAGCGATCAAATGAGAGACGTATATTTCCGAACGCATAGGTACAAAAACTCGTTCTTTCCGCGCAGGATAAGCAACCCTAATAGAAACTAAGCTCCACTAGATATACTTTCATAATAAATGTCATCATTTCACCTCTCAAAACCTTATCCATTACATCTTTACACGGCTGGTGTCCTAACACCCCCTGTCTCACACCCATGTGGCGGCTCGCAGGGTAGTATGTGGGTGTAGCTGTAGAAATGAATTTTTAATGGCGAATTCCGTTTTATTGAAATATGTATAGTGCTCTAGGCATGGATTATGGGCCTAGCAGATGTAAAAATTTGAAGGAAAGGGTGGTGATGGAGGAGGATGAGGGAACTGGAATTCAGATTGGTGGCGGAGGTTTTTTCATTTCATTTTTCGGATGCGGGGGAAGCGAATGGTGTCCGGAGTGATAAGGGGGGGGAGGTTGGGTCGTCCTCTCTGTTTGGGGGGGAGAGAGGAGGGTTGAAAGAGGCGGAGGACGGACGGACATGGAGTGGCCCCGGTGAGATATAGAAGAGTGGAGAGACGTCACCGAAGGGGTGTGAGGGATGAGAGAGTCGGGGCCATCTCACCCTCGCGACGGCGACAACGTCCCTTTCCCCTCTTTTAAGAAGAGGAGGAGAAGAGGTGGAGGGTGAGGGAAAAGGAGTTTTTTTTCATTCCTCGCCGGGAGAGGAGACTTGCGCGCGAGAGAAGACGGTGAGCGAGTGCACTTGTGCGAGAGGGGCTAATGCCGACGACTCTCAAGGAGAGATTTCCTCCTCTTTCCGTCTCCTCTCTCTCCTCTTCTTTACTCTCTCTCCCGTTTGCTCTCCTCTTCTTTCTACGTGCCTCTCGAGACGTGCGAGTGGAAGGGAAGATTAAGAACACACGGGACTGTGAATGGGTCGACTAGCTTTGAAAATGAAAAAATATATGTATACAAAAAAAAATATATATATAAATGAATGTAAACGTTAATGCCTTGGTCAGAAGGAGCAAAACGGTCGTTTTTAATGATATAGTCCCACTCAACGTTTTGTGTTGAGTGGTTCCTTCCCTCCTTTTCTTTCGCCCTTTCTCTTCTTTTTAATTTGCCACGCTTCTGAGAGATAACGGGTTTGCCGTGCTACTTCGCCGTAGTGAGACAGTTATGAGAAAAGATAAAAATCTCTGAGAGTGTAATTTTAAGGTAAAAAGTTTTGAAATGGCATTCGAGCCTCTTAATTTATTCATTATTATTTAGAATGAGCGTAGTCTTCCCCGAATAAATGAAAATACTTTTTTATGAGGGGCAAGTTGCAGGACCTTGGTTCTTTGAGCAAAATTAAAGTCGGTAGGCGTGAGTTATTTGTGTTTTATTTATTTGAATTATTGCCCCGAAACGGGAAATTAAATATTTTGAAATTTAGCGAGCTATAGTCAAAGAAGTTTAGGAATGTTTCATTTTTGAAAGAAATTGTTTCATTTCTGTCCTCTTAGACTAACTGCTGTATTTTGAGGTTTATTGCCTCATTGTTGAATTATCTTTTACTATAACACAATGTATTTATTAAGGCACTACGCAATGTTGGATGGGAATGAATTTGTCCCTTGTTGTACAACTTGCTGACTGATTTCCAACAGATGCGGTTCAGACATATTGTTAGAAAACGTTTAATGTAAGAAGCAATTCTCTGAGAGTATTTAGAAGACATGAAGTTTCAGTATGGTATCCAGATTGGTACTGCACTGGCGTGGCAACCCAAAGGCCTTGGGTTCAAATCTCCATGAGTGACGGTAGTTCTGTTATTCTTAGAATTTTGGCCATAGATTTAACATTGCGACATAGCATATGTACTTTGTTTGTTTAATCATTAAAAAAATAATATAATAATATAATATAATAATTCTTTATTCCATTCATATGTATGTACATTTGGTTATTTATACAAAGTATATCAACATAGGTACCCCAAGGAACTACCTGATTTGGGGTTACCATCATCTGAAAGTTATTGTGGCAGAGCTGGTGCTGATCAGTTATCAAACACATTATCTCAAAATTTTCTAGTGCTTCTATACCTTATTGTGCATTCATATAAAAAATGAAACACTCAAGTTATTACGCGTTCACTATAACTTGAGTTTTACAATAACTTGAGTAATAACAATCATTTACACAGTTCAACAAAAACTTATATTTAGGAAACAAAAAATGCACTACTAAAATAAACTACTACTACTCTACGGAATGTACCTTCTTACTTACTATACTTACATTCTTGGCTTGCGGACAATGAGTTAGAATGCACCACTCTTTGGCAAGTTTTCAGAGAACCACTTGGGTTTGAATGCAGTCAGTCCGTAATTTTCCTCGACCATGTTCTTGCACTTTCCACATTCCTTTAGAGTCCTTGGCTCCTTCCCTTCCTGGCTCAACTCTTCGATTCGTGTTGCCCCATTGTCCCCCCCTGTCCGATATTTTAATGCCAACATCCATCCTGATCTTCTAAGGAACAATAAGTGGATGACTTCCTTTGACCTTCGTGATGAGCTTTTAGCGTGTTAACTTCAAATGAAAAGATCTCTCTCCATGCGTAAGAAACCACTTATTATATGGCTATAGCCTTTATCATTTCTATACTTCGGGTATTAATCTTTTCTTGGCTTGGCTAAAATTTAGCGTTAAATCAAATTTTCTCCTGCATTAATTCCCTAGGAATTGTAGTAGGAAAACACGGTAAAAGTTATCTCGATTGAAAGATGAAATGGAGCTGATAATTTCTGTTAATACCGAAGGAGTGCTCAGAAAAAAAGTGAACGATTTCTTTAAATGATATGGACTGACGATAATGGCAGTGCGCTGTCGAGAGTTGAAGGACGGAATGGGGTGAATAAAAAAAGAAGCAAAATACTAGGGTATTTTACTTGTGTTTAATGCTATGGAAGGTGAAGAACGTTAGATGATTTAGTTTGTGGTAGATAATGAAGCATCTGATCTTAACCAGTGGCATAATTTATTTAATTCCCTCTAATCCATAGTTTTCCAGCGCATACAATAGTATAGTGTATTACTGCGAGAATTAGTATGTGCATGCAATTTGAAGACCCTTGATTTGAGCTTTTTTATCCTAATATATGTCCATTTCACACATTTATCATAAAATTTTACTTAGCATGTTAATGACTTCCTTCAATTTCAATAATTCATGGTACATTTTAATTACTTTTTCTATCTTTGTCTTAGGCTTTTCTTAGCTTCTGCGTAGATGATCCATTCAACGCCAAACTTCCTAGCGCAGGTGCCTCAATCTGGCATGAGAACGATTAAAATAGCACAGCTTCTCGCAAAGAATTCCTCGTTTAAAAACGAAGGGATTTTTATGAAGGCTTGGCTCACTGACGTAAAATCTGCTTCCAAAATGCGTTCCAACTATTTCTCATAAGATTAATTTCTTCTCCTCAACTTCGCCCTCCGAAGCAGTTTATGTTTCTAAATCCTTCATTTCTTATTCTCAAGGTGTCGAGAGAGGAATTAAGGGCCTGGAGTTGTTAACGCTTTCCGTAATTTCTTCCGCAATTATCCTTGAAAGAAGTTTCAAATCCGGAGTAATTATAGCCAAGATAAAAATTTTCTTTCCCTACTTACGCTCCACTGTTGCTTGGCGGGTCAACGTTTTTGCAGCTCTCTGCCCTCACTAAAAAAATGGATTGTGGCTGCGAGGAATTATTTTCGACTTTGTCGTCGTGTCCTTGTGATACGCACGCCCTCGTAGGGAGCCGCCCACACTGTCCCTTTCTGCTCAAGCCACCATAAAGTTGTAATGAAGCCAATTACAATGGCGCCGGCGACGTCACATGGAAGGTGCTGCCACATGGAGTACGATAAAGATTGTGTTTATGCTGACCGTTTCAGAAACTCCACCATCATGAGTTCAGCAGTGAGTTATGATTAATTGAATTTAGATATATGAACTGTGTAACCTCATTCTCAGTCTGAATTCGTAATTATTTTGGTACAGATATTTGCAAGTTTCTTTCCCGAATCCATATTTATTAATTAAAGAAGCGCTCGTTTAAAATTCTCTTGATCTCGAAAGTACATTTATATGAGTAACTCAAGTTTGCGTACCAGTTTGAGACAAAAATAACGGTGAAAATAATAATGGCACACCCACAGATGAAGAAACCTCAACGAGACTGTATTTATTCTTGTCCACTTCCTTTATCTTTAGCACTGTGACAGCTCAAATTTCGGAGCCCGGGTTCAATTCCAAAAACTCCAGGACCAGTCCAGTCAAACCAAAACGAGATCAGATATTTTTGGGTTCCTGGACTTCCAAGGAGCCGCAGGCTAAGCGGTCCAGGGAGGTTTACTGGCCCTCTTGCTCTGGTGAATGAGTTTCTTACGTGGATTAGCTTTTGTTGTGCTCCATTCTTACCATGTTAACAGTACAACAGATTGTCAGATTTAATACTGGAGCCGATCTATCATCTCAGAAATTATTCTTTCTTGTTTAATGTTATGCAACACTGTTTTAAGCTTAATTTTGTGGAAACGCCAAAATTAAAACCGTTTCATAACACAAGTCAAACTGTGTTCTACATTACAGCAGTCATCCGGTGATTGTTCGCTGCTGCTCTCCCACTCCACTACCCTTTCAGCATCATTCATAAGTCTATATTTTGATGTGATTGATTATTTGACTGCTTTAGTCCATACTTGTTTTTCAGCAGAAACCTTCCCCTATCATTTCTATTTTATTGGCGTTTCCAATGGGATTTTGTGTCGCCAAAAATGTCCAATAACCTGTGCCTTCTTATCATAGTTTTTATTTAACATCTCTTTCCTCCCAATCTCCATAGAATTTCTTCGTTGGTGATTCTTTCCATCCATTTGGTCTTCAGAATTCTTCTATAACACCACGGTTCCAATATTGCAACCCTCTTCCCTCTGCAGCTTTTACTGACCAAAACCCTCTACCACTGAAGAGCGTGCATATAATAATAATCCAGTGCAATTAAATTTATAGCATGCTCCAATTGTGTACTCAAATTAATTACTTACAGTTTTTTGTTGCTAGCAAACATTTTTCCGGTATATTCCCTCTTGGCTTCGGCTATTTTTCTCCAAATATCTTTCGTGCTTCTTCCATCTCCACCGATCCTACTTACTTTGCAACTCTCTTCCCCCTGCAGCCTACTATGAACAGATCTACCTAGAAGCGTAAAAATTTGAGCAGTTAAGAAAAAAATCAAGTAGTTGTTTTTCAAAGTTCTCAATTGCTATTCCGTCCCTGGCTTAAATAAATAGGTGTTATCTTTCAGTTTTTCATGACAGTCGTTGAATACTAGTTCCCTCTCTGTGTTCTGAACATCGTCTTTTCTCCCAGGCGTATCATCTACAATTCGTCTTCTACACTCAAGCGGCACTGATCTCCTTACGTCTCCGACGTCAAATGTGAATTGTCGGGCGAAATTTGCCCTCAAATGCTGGGAAGCGCGGTCAAGTTTGAGAGACAAGGATAAGGTGGGCGGTGAGTAGAGGGGGCGCAAGTGGTCAAGTCGGGTGGACGGGGAATCCTGGCGATCGGGGTGGTTGTCCGTTGGCAGATGCCTCATCCTTCGGAGAATTCCCTCGTCACACATGAGCATTAACCGGTGTGGAAAGAGCTATTAAGTTAAAGCACCAATTGCACGGGCAACAATGTACGGAAACGGTAATGGAGAACTTGCAAGGTTTTTTTACAGCTGTTTTAACTCATGCATCATATAGATAACCAAAAATGTTTCCTACACATTCTTTCCTTTCATCTGAGCGACCCATATTTATTGAACTACAGTCAATGGAAAGGATGATGTCGTTTCAAACGCTGCTTTTTGCGCGCCATTTTGGAAGTGATACGCGTGACGTCACACCTGCCGTCCACCGTACGAGACATACGAGATACCGGCGAATAGTTCGGCGAGTATCACCGTTTACTTACCGTTCATTTATCTTTAGCCTCGTGATATTTCGTTGAAATATTGCGTCTGAGTTTCGGAAAGTATATATGTATTTTGGTGTGCAATACTTTAACGATTTATTAGTGTTTCATCTGCATGGAAGTTTGTGCCAACTCAGATAATCTGCCTATGAAGTCGACGCTCTAGTGATGATGGAGTACTTATAATGAGAGGCGACATGTAGACATAGTCGGAAATACAAACCGTTAAATCACTTCGTTAATTATTTACTGTGATTTTCCCGTTAAATTAATATATTATATGTTTGAAATTTCTATTGCAGTATTTCGGCATTATTAGAAATGTGATCTTTTCGAAAAGTTCGATTTTAAAATTTTATTGCAGTTCCATGAGGAAGTATGACATCGATAGTGCAATAGGACGCGTTCGATAGCAAATATTGAAAAATTTATGCACAGTGAAGTGCGAAATATTGCCGGAACATAAAGTAACGGCAAAAAATTGTGAGTCTAGCCTTATGATCAGCGAAGAGTCTCACGAGGAGACATCGCGAGACCTACGGTGAGTTGAGTTGACGCCAAAGATTTAATTTTTTTGCGACTGGGGATAGATGTAGAAAAAGGGTCACTGCTTTTTCTCCCATAGGCCCGGGTTCGCGAGAAAATTGTAGGTAACTCGAGAATTTGGCTCATCTTCAATTCGTCTCATTAAGACATGTTCACACGATGCATGTCCTTGCAAGTATATACGTTGATAGATAGATGCATGGACAAATTATCCGTATCATAACAGGAGCTTTTTTATGTCCACGAGTTAATGCATTGGCGCAATTTTGGGTGTAAATACGATGCTATTTTAATGGATTTAATGGATAAGATTACGCATCTGCTCGTGCGTAATTAACGACAGTATTACGCTCGTAAAATAATTATTTGCCGTGGTGGTGTGGGTTAAGGCATTGGGTGCACAGGATTCCAGTGTACAGGATCGTGGCCATACTACGTAATTTATTTTTCGGTTTAATATGTTTCAGAAATAAAGTAGAATTCCCAACCCCGAACAAGTAAAACCGTCACTGCATCATTCTTAACTTTCTAACTATTGCTTGGATCTTCAACTAACCCTTCAAAGAGAGTACAACTAGTAGCAAATTTTGGGATTCTATAGTTCTCCTGGATTTACACTTAAGAAGTGGAAGGTGTGTCGTTGGCCGCACATTTTGTAATCCGAGGATACATTTTAGGGCAGAGAGAGAGCTCCGATCGGTCATGAGTCTATTTGAAGAGTGTTAACAATAGACAAAGATGTAATTTTTATCGTATAGCGACGTATTCACTGTGAATTTCCTAGCAATTATAGTCGAATGCTGATATTTGTTAATCAAATTTTCGCTCACCGTGAAGAATCTTCTGACATGAGAGAGTTAATAACAGGGTATTTAAAAGCAGAGATTTGTGAAGAGGTTCATTTAAAGTGACGTATTTAATGTAAGCAAAACGTGGATCGAAGGATCATGGAGTGTTTTCCTTGCACTATCAACCAACGCGGTTGAAAACCTGGAAGACCTTAATGCTCGACAACATACAAAAATGGTCGCAAATTATGTTACCCACACGAACAGCGTTCGTGCCGATGCAAAGCATCTGGTGATAACTTCATTAAATGCGCTTATTGTGGAATCATTTTTTACTTAACATGCCTATGTGATATCATTTGAAATCATGCCGCATTACGCCGTGAACGTAAGATGAAATCCCTAGAGTTGCAATACGCATAACAAGGTAAAGAAAATACTGTGTTATCATGCCCTAAATTTGTAATGAACTGGAATGTATTAACTTTCTCTCCCCCCCAGGTCGCCGTTTCGATTCCTCAAAATGTTACTAAAATAAATGCAATGGCAGGTAAAATAGTGGAAAGGAATCTTATAGATGCAATTTTATCGCGAACCCAGGCGTATGGGAAAAATAAAATCTTACACCTTTCCCACGTTTCTCTCCAGTTTCAGAAAAAAAGTTGTATCGTTAGCAGCCTAACCCAGTCTCTACAGTGTAAGAAGTTCTGACAATGCCGATGACATGCGACTTTAAATTAATGTATATGGTTAAACTTCGCTTCGGTTCCGTTACTTTGTAAGCGGAATTTCCATCGTTGGTAGCAGCGTAGATGTGTCCGTGCTTGCATCCATTGAATACTCCACCGTTCTAGGCGTAGCGCTCCTGCCCTAAGTCCCCGGTGACGCCGCCCGGAGTCCCCGAGACAACGCCGGGCTTGCCACCGCTGCGGCCTCTGAACGACAGGTGTGACGTCAGGCCTGCCCGATCTGACCACGCCCCCCTTTTCGCCCGTTTTTCGCGCCGTTGGAATTTCGACAACTTTGAGAATTTATATCTCGGAAACTAAGCGCAACTTAAGCCTCGGGTTTTTTGCTTTGGGCAAGATTCATCATCCTCTATTACCTCTATTTTTTTCAAAAAATCTGCAAGTTCTCCATTTTGAGGTACGTGAAGTTGCAGATTACATACCAAACTGAAATATGAGGAAATTCAGCTATCGCTTTCGTGAGTTATCTTTTGGTATTTTTATCTCCTATAATTTGGTTTGATCTTTTACATCGGGAAATTGGTAATTAGTGTTTATTGGTTATATCAGACCACTATTCTTTTCTAGTAATTACGCCTCCAAGTAGTTCGTTTCTAAGAATAAAACGTAATCTTTGGAAACTTGGTTGTAATCCACCACAGCAATTTATTAAATTGAGGAAAACTTTAACAAACTACAGAAAAACACACACCACCACGACCCGGATTTTGACGGCTGAGCGTCATCATCAGGTGATACAAAAATGTACAGTAATCCCTTAAATACTATCAGTCAATGGTAAGTGGGGGGAGGGAAAGGATGGTGGGATGAGGGGGACGGGAATGGTCAACAAAAGAAGAAAGGATAGGGGAATTGGCGGGCAGCAAGCATTCATTTAAAAGATAAACATCTGAGTGAACATTTCGTTTTGAAATTTCAACCTGTTCAAATGCATTTAGCTCACGTCGGTTATCAGTAAAATGTAGTACTTTAAGTTTAAAATCACTTTGATGGTCACAAGTTAAAAGTTGCTTGGAAAAACTACTCTTTTCTTCATGGTGATTTGTAAATTCACTGTAATGTTTTTTGGCTCTGGTCTGGAAACTTTGCAAAGTCTGCCCCACGAAAACCCCTTCACAGTCGTTGAATGAGAGTTCCTAAATACCACTTCTGCACATAGAGTCCACTTTATCTTTGCAATGTGCAAACAAGTTTCTTAGGGTCACGGTTGACTTATATGATACATAGAATATGTCTTTGGGGAATGCTTTTACAACATTTTCGGTTACACGACCGTAATACCTCACAGCACTGTTTTTTACAATCCATTTTACCAGAATTACCAGAATATTTTAGATGAACAAAATGTTTCTTCTTTTTACTAATTAATTTGTCTATTATTTCCGGTGAATAACCGTTTGCCAAAGCTATATGCTTAATTATGTTCTATTCTTTGATAAGTGGGGCATTAATTAGCCGGTTAATCAAGGCATGGAATGCTGCCATTTTTTGTGAGTGGCAGTGTCTTGAGTCAGCAGGAATAACGATGTCAGTATAGGTTGGTTTTATATAAATTGCAAATTTCTGACGATTATTGACCAGGGAAATTATCAAATCCAAATAGTTAGTTGAACGTTTTATCAGTCTCATGAATAAAAACGATTTTTGCATGTACATTGTTTAAAACCTTATTAAAATTGTCCAACTGTCGGTCCGTCCCCTTCCATAAAATCAAAATATTGTCAACATATCGATACCAGTATAAAACCATATTTAATAGGCTATGTCCTGAGTTAAAAAGTTTATTTCCATAATAATCTAAAAAAATATCAGCAAGTAAAGGAGAAATTGGGGAGCCTATCGCTAAACTCTCGGTCTGTTGATAAAAACAATTATTGAAAAGGAAATAGTTGTGATTGACAGTGAAATTTAATAGTACAGATAGTTCCTTAACAACACTTTCTGTGGCTCCCGCTGATTTTAGAAGGTCAATTATTATTTTTACTGCTTCATAAGGTGGCACATGTGTAAAAATTTGTGACATTTTTAATCTCCTGCGTATTTCACCTTCCGCCGAATAAAACTCACGTGGCCTGTGTTTTCTATAGTATCTTCCACGGCACAGGTAAGCTTCGGCCTTTTCGTCGGAACTCTGAATGTCCTCCACTACTCTTCAACTATTTAGTATATTCTTTCAGTAGAAATTAAAATAAAACGTACTCTGTCACTGCAATGTGCTTATGATGGTGGTAGTTGTCCTCCAATAAAAAAATTATTTCCTGAATAATAAAAAATTGTCATAGAAATCTTAGCTTTCTTAATGGAAGATTTATGCTGATGAAGTAAAATATCGATAGAAGATTGAGCCAAGTCCGTCATAATTGGTGTGAAACGTGACAGCAAAGGTGAGGAACGAATTTTCAGTCTTTTTTTTATTAATTCCCCGTAAATGAGACGAATAGTCCGGACAAGGTCGAAAACGAAAGGGAAAGAAAGCTTGGTCCACACGGAGAACGTGAATTGGTTCGATTTTGGATGAAACTGAGACCGTAATTCTCCGAACCCTCATCCCACCAATTCTTTTTGTGAAGGAACCCTTTTCTTACGGCAGAGTAAAGGAGAAAAGAGGAGAGATCTGCAACGTAGGGGTGCGGGGATTGGGGGAGGTTTTGTGGTGTGGGGGATGGGCGGAAAAAAGGAAATTGGGGAGGGGGTAGGGGTGGGAAATAAGTCGATGGGACAGAGAGAATGGTGTGGTGGCAGTGAGCAGGACGCCGCCCTCTGCTCAAAAGTCGGGGTGGGGTTAAAGGGAGAGGAGAGGCGAGTTGGGTGGGTGGGTGAGGCTCGGAGTAGGTGGAAGAGGCGGTGGGGAGGTTAAGTGGGTCGAAGACGTGACGGAGTCCCACCGGGGGAGTGAGATGGGGAGTCGGTGAGTGGCGGGGGGTGAAGAGGCTGTGGGTTGAGGCTGCGGGAGGACATGACGATGGCTATATATTGACGTCACTACGTCGTGAAGCTCACGTCGTCGCGGTCGAGTTTGAGTGTTTGAAGGAATCGATGTGTCGATTCGATGCGCGCGCTTTTTGGTTTTGAAAGTATCCTCCGATCCGCTGAGAATATTGTGCGCCCCACAGTTCACTCTGAATGATTCGTTTCATTGCTCTACCTCACTCATTAAACCGTCGCGGTTATCGTGGCTCAGCGAGCTCGTGCAGTCACGCCTTTCTCGGAAGGGGTACTATGTACTTTATTGCAAATACGATACTACTCATTAATGTTCTACATACCATCTGTAATGTCTTAGGGTATGAGGTTTTAGGTGGTCAATCATACAAATGTTAAGCAGTGAACGCTTTTTGGCGGTATTCCGGTCACTTATCGCCATCTTCTGATCAAATAACCTCCTTCCCTAGAGCCGATCAATATAATACATATTTCACCCTTTTCCATCTTTTATAATATAATGTGAATAAGTGTCGATTTATTTCTTTCTCGCTGTCCTTGGTTAAAAAATCCATTCTAATATATATCTTCCGTAGAAGAACATTATCTTTTGTAAATTCCCGTCAGTTCTCCTAGAAGTATTATAAGTGTTGGGATTAGAGTTCACTAGGCTTTATTTTATGAGAAGTTTGAATGTTAATTTTTTCAGGGGACAGAATTTAATTTTAAACCAATTGTAATGCAATTTACCTAATACTTATCAGGTATGTCAATATACTGGTGCGGATTTCCATGTAATTATCGTTTAACTATTGATCATTATACTATTCTCATGCTTAATGCTATGCTGATGTATCATCATAATAACGGAGAACTAGTCGAATGGTTACAGAATGGATTACGCAAAAATGAATATTTTAGTAATGGAATGAATCTTCATGCTCGATAATGGTAATGCAGTGTAGCACAGTGCTGCCTTTGGTAATGCATGGGAAGGTGTAGGATTGCACCAGCATGCAAATATAAAGGTTTGCGCCTCAACGAACACATTGGTCGTATTTATAGCTTCCACGGTGGCAGCTAGGAGTGAGGTGAAAGTGCTAGTGCGTGTGATCAGTGCGGTTTGCGAGCCATTGTGCCGCAGTGGAAAACCAATTTGAATACTAATTCAAGGGAATACGCCAACAATCACGCTGGCGGCAGCGTACTAATCGATGTCCCTTTCTATGTGTGTTAGAGCATATCACCAACCAGAAAATTTGTGACTGTGCGAGCACTGGGATAGGTGTGACTCTGAAATGTGTACCTCATTCAAACCCTCGGAAGCAAAGGGCTCATAGCGATGAGTTGATGATCCATGTTGTTTAATTGTTATTGTTATTTGTACTTTTTATCTGTCTACCTTTATTACCGGCTTGAATTTCAAAAATTTTAATAGAGACCTGCCGTCAGTGGAATTCGAATCTTTTGCTAGTCTCAATTAAAAATTATTCTAAGAAAGCATGATTTAGTTCCTGAAGAAATATTTGTTTTACCTTTTCTTCAATTATTCGAGTGTAAATGTTAATTATTTAGACTAATTCTGTGCTTATTGCCATTCTTGTCCTCGGAACATTTTCTTTCCTTGCTGATAATTCCTTTCTGGAAAGTAATAAACGACAATATTTAACATTTACCGTAAACCTGTGGGCTACTTAATGACAGTATTTAATTTTTTTCTAAAGTTTCTCTGAGAGTATGTATATTTTATTAAACAACTGTCGCACAATTACCCCTTCTTTACAACATCTTGGCGGTCAGATTTTCCTCTTATTGTAGTATACGCGTCAAAATGCCTCTCGAAGTTGATCTCATATGTGACTACTTATGGACTCTGAAGGATAAAAAATAAATATTGAACAATTTAGGGATAATTTGAGTTTCGTTTACCTCTTTGCTCTGGAGCACACAGGCCATTATTTCTTTGCCGTTGTACCAGATTTTGTCTTTCTCGTTAGGCCATCTCTTGTTTGCCTGACCGCTCCATGACATTCACTGAAGTACCTTATTTGTAGATGTAGTTCACTGATCATTCCTGGATGACATTTACCCTCAAAAATAAAAAATACACCCAATTTTTTTTTATTTTCCTCCATGACCGCAAGAAAACATTGGCATCTGTTTCAGAATCTGTTTCATTCTGTTATCTGATTCTCTTCACACAACAGACTCAGCATCACTTTCACTTAGAGAAACAGATGTTTGACTTCCAATGAGAGTCCTTTTGACCATTGTTGTGCTTGATAGCTTGGTTTGTTGCGATATAGCCTTTATTTAATTTACTATCGGCATTCTGAATCCTAAAATTAAATAAAGCATATCAAAATATCAAAAGGTAACATTTGACTGTTACTTATACTGCCATATTGTTGAACCACGTTTCTGCAATTCACACATATTATATAGAAACATGCAACAAAATATTTTCGTACCTAAACACCCCATTCAAGGAATATTTGTGATAAATTATGTATTCAAAGAAATATAATTTGAAATTCAATGCTGCTCTATGTTTCGTACACCAGCCTAAATTTTCTGAACTTATCTAAAAATCACTCAACGCGCGTAACCTAAAATAACCAAGGACTATTCCCACCTCTAGTCTTGTATATCCAAGAGTCACTAAGAAATGCCAGAAGCTTCAGAAAACGCACTGCCGAAATTTTTCCTATCTCAACCGCTTAGGAAATCCCGGAAAATCAAAAATAGGTAGTGTTGTGGGGCATGTATCTCACAAATTTTTACCCACTGTCACAAAGTAATTATGGTTCATGGTATTTAAAACTCTTTAATCTCAGTGTATGTAGTCTCTTTTAGGCTTTTTCATCTTAATTTCCTTGTCGCTCATTTGTGCTATAATACTGAAGGTTTGTCGCGTGAATCTGAAATGTTTTTAATGAATGAAAAACTATGTCTATTAATGTACTTTCTATTATTTTTAGCGTGTCATCATCCTTTTTACTATACTAATATTCATTGTCTGAGTAGTTGGGAGCATCCAGTGCTCCAAATTAGGCTAAATTGAAACTGTGCTCGTAAACAGGGAACTTAAAGTGCTGGCATAAAATTCTCTTCCCATAGCGCCAACTGAATAGAAGATTAAAGTTATAGACAGCAATTCGTTCCATTGGAACTGTTAATCAGCGCTGATCTCATTATTTCACAGCATAATCATGAATGTCAAAAATGATAAAAACACATCTTCATCCGATATTTTATTACTTTATCTGCGCTTCTCAAACACATTTCATGTGTATTTCGTTAGGAAGGAAAATTAGCCACGGGAAAATTGCCGATTACTTTTGATTTAAGCGATGCTTTATTTTAAATCTTAGATAGTCAGCAAAATAGGAATCCCGCCATCAGTACAGCAAGAGATAGCGAGGTAGTGCTCTCATGATTGGTTCCTTTAATCCGAATCCACCGGATCGCTGTAGTATCCATCGCCACTCACCCCTTCCTAAAAGCAAATGCCTCTTGTTCAGCGGTGCATCTGAAGTAGCTACTTATAGCAAGAGAGCATGCATGCAGTCCACATGTCATGCTACAAGCACAAGCCCTTAACTTCAGCCATTTCATTTGTTTTGCTTTTGCGGTGATCTTCACCACCACCTGTGCAAGGAGCCAATCGAAGATGTCAATGGAGCTGGCTGGCTGCAATATTTGATTCGGCTGAAATGGAGCTCTTACTGATTGAAGGAAATATGAATGCTATCATTTTGACAATTAATAATTATAATATTCTAAAGCGTCATCGGGTCGGGCTTGGATAATAGGGGTATCTTCAAATGATTCATTCGCCAAAAACACTAACTCGGTTGAGTTCTGTAGAAATTCCTGAATTATCTCAATTATCATATTCTCGGTAATAATTACTTTTGAAACATTTAATTTCATTCTCATTCATGTGCTGTGCTAAAAAAATATTCAGCTTTTTATACTAATGTAACATTTTTAGCTCTTAGGGAAGTGCTGAAATCTCAACTGCATTGTTGAGTACCTACTTTGCTGATTGGGCTGAAAAATAAGTGTTCCTGTCGTTGGCAATAAGCATCTGGTGAAACTATCAACAGTCGCACCTGCCATTCGGATTTCTGACGGACACTTTAATTAGGAAAATGAGAAACTTTTTTAAAAAGGAAATAGCTAAATAGTGGTATTCGTGATTTTTGTCTTCATATGCTATTGGAAAAAGATCTCTTTTAGAGCCATTAGAGGAAATAAATTCGTGCAAATGTTTTGTACGGATGTTACTTTCCCGTTCAATTTATGCTGGGCAGCTTGGATCTGTTTCGCTAATTGTTCTCTTAGTTATTCTGATTTTGTCGCAGTCACTTAAGCTTTGCCACGGCGAATTCGGGTTTGCTTATTTTTGCATTACAGCTCCAGTGCGACTGTAAATATTTGACTCAAATGAAACTTCTATCTCAATAATTGTGTAAACAAATGCTTTCTCCAAATTTAAGTGTGATGGATTTCCATCTATCGTCTTCGAGGGTGTCCTATTTTCTTTACTGCATTTTCAGTAGCGGGAGTTTAATATCTCGCATTATTGCAACTATTAGAAACCATTGTGAAGTTTTTTAAATTTTTTTCTGTTTTGTTCGGCTTTTAATTATGACTGAATGACTAAAGTAGATTAAGTAAGTCAAAATCTTGGGATTAAGCGTGATGGTTCATTCTTCCAAAATCATCAGTGAATGGGTTGCCATCGCTTTAATTCCTGCATTTTTTTCTTGCCACTCATCACAGGGGTTATTTTTGAAGCCATTTATGTGATAGCCTTGTTGGTAGTGACGTAATAGGTGGATCAAAGTGTCCCTCGTATAAACCTTGGTGAATCTTTGACGTATGCATCGAATGACATTCAATCGATTTCATTTTTTTAGCATAAAAATTTCGTGGATAAATGCAGATATTGCAGTGAGAGTACATGGTCGTTCCTTCCATGAATGAGTGTTTTTACGCACTTGATGAAAGGCAAGCTCTCATTCAAAAATCAGACGTCGGATTTAACTCAGCGTGAGTGACGTACATAATATGAAATAAAAAAGTTAAAACTTACGCATTCATTGACGTTTCTCGATATTCAGAGCATTAAAAGGATTTTCCATGTCAATCTTGCTTCGGGATTCATAAAGAATTTGAAACTAGACGGATGGCGCTCTTACATTGTTTTGATTCTTCAGAATACGCGAATGCAGTTGCAGTACATTTTTCTCAATTTTTATTAAAGCTTACCTATATCGTCCTTCTGCTCCATTCTATTTCAGCTGTGCCGAATGCTAGTGCCAAATTGGTTGAATGTTTTCGTTACTCAAAGTGTCTTGTTTTTACCAAAAACATTTGATGCTTTCATTATTACATATAGGTTTTCGACATCTATCTTTTTTGTGGTCAATTTTGATTAGGCACAGTTATAAGTGTGTAATTCATTTGGTGCATATGGACAAGTCGGCAGTCTCACGAAGCAGAAACCTGTATAGAGATCTAATCAGCTTGGGCACATTAACTGAAATCATTCATTATCAAATTCATTATCAACTACACTGTACTTATAGTTATTGCAAGTGTTTCCTTCTGAGGATTCCCTCTTCTTTAAATGAACCAATGTATGACGCACAGTTTTTTTAACGAAGGCCAAGTGGTTGCAGTGCATCTACTACAAAACCTACCCTATCCATTTTTGATAACATTCGGTGCTACCTCCGTCTACGGTCTGTTATTTTTTGGGCAAATTGTTGCCCCAAGCATGTGCTGTGCTTCGACCGGAAGAGTCCACTTATACTCTCCTACTATAAAATTTATACTTATTTTTAATATATATTTATACTTATATTTTAACTTTATTTACTTGTCGGTTCTAAAATGTGTAAATCTATTACATTGGTGAGAAAATGTTGCCTTGACGCCATGCAAATAATTTCGTTGTGAACTCAAGTATTTGTTTCTACGTTCCCAGTTTAATTGCAACTCTGACTTCAAGGCATGAGGAGAATGATGGCGACAGTCGCTCTTCTTGAAGCGTGATATTTGCACACTTCTTCCGACGAAATTTTTGGGTCAAATCGGAATTTTTAATTTTTTATTCAGGCGAAAAAGAAGAAAGGAAATCCTTATCGTCATTTTTTATGCGGAGGGATAACGGGATGATCCTCATCTTTTGTCCACCGCCCGAAGATCGATTTTGACTCTTTTTGCGCCTGGCTTTGCTCTTACGGGAAGAAATAAAACCGAGGGAAAATATGCGCCTTGAACTCCCAGGGAAAGCCAAGCGGAACGTATAAAAAATGATAAGAGGTTCCTTTTTCCCCTCACTCTCGCCATATAAATATCCGGACACGTATACATATGTACATTTATGTTTATATATAGTTATATGTACAGGCGTAAACACACGTAAGGGCAAAACTTTCCGGATGGACTCCCTTAAAGCGTGAAAACGACCCTGGAATTAACGGAATGGAGGAAGGGAGAGCGGTAGATGGAGGCTTTTGGTTGGTGGAGAGGGAAGAGGGAGAATTGTGGTGTAAGACGAGCTTTGTGCCACCCTACCGGGCGATCAGTCCAGAGTTAAAGGTGCCGAGTGGCGATGCTACGCACGTGAAAGGGAGGATGTGGGGTTGAGGGAAGGGAGGAAGGGGTGGCTGTAGGAACGGGAGACGTTAAGAAAAATGGGGTATTTGGGAGTGAGAGGAGGGACTCTGGAGGTAGGGCTCTCATTTTTTGAGGAAGAGAATGGGCTTAGGTGGTTGAAGCGATTTTTACTTGTGTACAGATTTGCTCGAATCTTTTCGTACGCGTCTTCATTGGTAATATGCTTTATTAAAATCGGAAACAAATTGCATAATACCGATTTCGCTTCTTGGTTTATTAATGCTATTTGAACATGTAACATTGTGGCCCTTGATGCATAGTTTGGTTTAGATATAATGTAACTTGAAAGCATGGTTATTTTCTACAGACAATATTGAAAAATATTTTTAAATATTGAACAACAAAATGAAGTGAATAATGTATAATTTGTAAATTTATTTGTATGTTAATACTCTGGTTCATGACCATTGGTAATTAATATTTCTTTGCTGTTTGCCTTCCCCTTGCCTTGTTCTTGTAATGAACATATGAACTAATTAAAGTTGAACTAATTAACATTGAACTAATTATAATTGAACTAATGAACAAATTTTAAAAAAATTGTTTCTTGACTTAATAAAAATCAATATAGTAATGTTCTGTTTTTGCCGCACCAACCAGCTGTTTCTTTTCTTTTTTTCGTTAAGATAACTTTATATGATGGCAACTCCAACACTGGGGTGCCTATATTCCACCAAATGTTAATTTAATGTCAAAGCTATTTGTTGTAAAATTTTGTGAAATAAATACTATCTATCTGTATGTACAGATTTCCTTCTATAAGCGAATACATACCTTTCATATTATTAACATGGTTGCTAAGAAATATCGAGGTATCACGCCGAATAAAAAAGGCGTATTTACATGCAATTTTTCTTTAAATTTCAAATTTCGCATTTTTCAAATTTTTTTTGCAAAAATGAGTTCAATTAAAGACTAGTGAATGCATATTTAGATAATTCCATGGAATTTTAGTCATATAAAACCATATTTTTGACCCATTATAAATTCATTTAATATAGAATTATTTACTTCATGTTTCTGGCAGCTGCAGAAATAAAAATTAATCAAACATGATTTTCATTAAGACTTGGAAAAAAAATCTTGCCCAAATTATCTTAAGGTGGAAGGAACGTAAATCTTGGAAAGAGAAGAGTTATTGAGTGCACATTTTGATAACTTTTCAAGTGAGTCGAATTTTTTTCAAATTTTGCATTGGATGGGTTTCTTTTGCGACTCCGTTAACATATCTAGCGTGAGTAATTAATTTATTTTGTATTGATTGTTGAGCAAGCTTACATAGTACCCAGTAATAAATGTCTGACGAGATCTAGGTGTTAGAAATTCCTCATTATTTAAATAAATTCTCTCTGGAGTGCATACCTGTAAGGAGATTGGGTTGGTGTGGTGGCTAGAATATTGGCTAATCATACGGGCGGCCAGGGTTCAAATCCCTGCGGAGGAAGATGTTTTTCAGAGGAAACCCGATCCCTTCTTTGAGTGTCTTGTGGAGGGCACGTGAAGTACAGTACTCCGTCTGTCGGATGAGACGTTAAACCGTGGTCCCCTTGATGCCTTTCGTTAAGAGCAGACGCCGGGTTTCTATCCATCCTTCCTCCCTTACCTATCCTCTATGGCGCAAATGACCTAAGCTGTCGCCTCACCAACTAGCCAATCCAACCCAAGCCCACATGAACCATTTCCCTTGAAAAATTGCCGGTGCATGCTGACAGTTATCTCGAAAAGTAGTACGTAGAGTGACAGATATTTATATGAACATGGAAAGGGAGATGTTTTTCTTTAAAATGAGAAAAAATTCTTTGAATTCTGGGTAAAACGATATCTCGCTTAAAACACCCTTAGGGTGGCGGATGGAGTGGGAAAGGAAGGACAGGTGAGCATCGGCGACTCTGCTCAGGGGGGAGGGGGGTCGGGGAGGAGGAAGGAGGGTTGGTAGCGGGAAGGGGGCGGGAGGAGGGAGGCAGGTGAGGCGGGGGTAGGAAGAGGAGGAGGTATCCGAGGAGAGAACGAGGCGTGGAGGGTCGGCGGAGGTGAGGGAAGTTGGAGGAGAGTAGGGGGCACTGGGGCGAATGTGACGTCACGCGGACGTCATAGCTGTGCTCCCCATCATCGACCATCGGATCTGAGCCGCGCCTCTGCTCCCTCTTCCCGCACCCCAACTGCCGCTCGCTCCCTCTTCTCTCTCTCTTTATCTCTCCCTCTGTTCTCCATCCCTCTACCCAACCCCTCCTCTACCCTCCTCTCCTCCCCCTTCTTCAAACCCTCTGCTGCACATTCCGGAGCTCGCTAATATGGTGATCCAGAGAGAGGGATTTAATGAAGGCTGGTTTCCCCGCAACCGAGCTGTTCCTCTCTTGCAATCGCGGAGTAGATATCGAATTGCGATGGATAAGCGCATCGGATTATGTGTGTGTGTTTAGCCAGAATTTTTTGTATCAATCTGCTCCAATTTTCTCTCTCTCACCGCTGTACTGCGTGGATGTTGGCTAAATATTTTATCGCCCTTAAGGATGGAGAGAGCATTAGATTCATTTTTTTCCAACCTTCAACCTGAACCCTAATTGAATGTCGTATCTGATGTCAATTAGCGCTGATCTGGGACGAAGTCCATAACTTATATATTTTTGAATAGGTATATGGCATTCGACCTCGGAAAGTACTTTCCTCAGGTGATACGTACATATGACTGATTTCGTGTCTTATATGAAGTGGTATCGTTAATACTAACTTCTAGTTAGGAATCCTACGAGATTCAAGCGCCACGAGGCTTGAGCCTTGGCACCAGCTGCTGAAGGTATAGATTGGAATTCAAATTGGTATGATGGCCAAAAATTACGTGTCCCTTTTTCTAGGTCCAAAGTTATTCTCCTGGGATGGTATAAGTTTAGTGAACAACTCTAAAGCTCTATTTATTCGTGTGGGTAATTATGATATTAGACTTTGATTTTAGATTCCTCAAGAGCTGAAAATATGTAATGAGGTCAATATTTCTTAGGCTAAGTTTACCTTCAGCCAAGTCTTGTCTCAACCCGCTGCCAACTTGTCTTCCGCACAAGGATAATGGAAGGAATAATTTTTTTACTGCGCGTATTGAAATAAGGGAAATTTAGACTATCATTTTCTTTCCAGATTTTCCCTCTTACAGAAGTGTTTTAATTGCCGTGATGACCCATATATAACGTAAATAAAGTGGCGAATGCGGTTTTACTCACTTTTAAACATTGTGGCTGGTGACATGGATTCTCAAAGTATCTTTTCTCGCCATTTTATGAGACTTTATCACGTGGGTAGGACAGTACAAGCTCGAAAATAGTGGAAAAGTAAATGCCTTGTAATCCATTGAGGAAAACTTTTGACTGAAAAGACTAACAGTGTGCCTGACTAACATAAAATTTTCATTTAACCGGATAAAATTCTGCTGTACCATTAAAATGATACTTGCTGGAGACAAAGCGTTAAAAAAATGAATCCAGTCTTACCGCAGGCTATATGGCTGAGGTTCCGCAGAATTATGCGGTTTGTTCTCTGCACCAGATGTATTAATCACTCAAAGCTTCTCTGTAAACCTCTTCGGAAGGCTTTACAAGTATTTATGCCTGGCGAGCCGGAAAATCCAAAATTCAATGCGGAGCCCAAACCGTGGAAATTGAAATTATTCCAGGTAGTCAGACTCGGTTTTGGCCGCTTATTTTCCACACGCTTTATTCGTAGCTTACGGCAGTTTGTCAAATGTTATCTTTCAACTTCTTGAGCTGAAAAGGAAAAACTATGACTGTTTATTTATTTTTTATTTAGAAGTCGGCAGTTGTGAAAATATGCTCTCAATCGTATGCATTAGCAATGGAATTTCATTTTCTGAAACAAGTGGCTTTTAACATTTTTTTCGATAAAATGAGTAATATCTATGATTATCATTAGTTATCAGTTACATAGATATAAATTATTTCGGTGTCCATGATATTGGTAAATGTAAATAGATATTGATAAACCAGAAGTAATATTAGTGAATATTTTAGTTTATTAGTAAAAAGCCTATTTAATTTACATTTTAGGATCCAAGCCGACTTTTTTTTGCATAAATTGGCATTATGAATCATTTATGCCGCTCTATGTAGCCTTAATTAAGCTCCATTATTCACTCTGCTTTCCTTTAGCTCCTGTAATTAGCATAAAGATTTATCGACGGGGTCGATCAACATGAATTGTTTGTGGAGTTGCGAAACGCCTTAATGGTGACTTGCGTTAAAGTTAGGAGTCGCACTCAAATGGGAAGAGATATTTTCAAATTTTTTTAAAATTTAATGCGTTCCATATCAATGAGAGAAGTATCTTGTTGCTATCTTCAAAGATATATCAATTGTAATGTATGCCAATTTATGTCGCCATGATGCCTCGCAAATCTAGTTGGCTTTTTGTGTAGTACTTTTGGGGAGAACTTTATATGTATAATTCGGTTTCAAGGAATCCTACTCTTCATGACTATTCACTTTGAAATCCTTGTTTTTACTATAATTTCTATTCAATGATTACTTAAATCTGGATATTCGTCGTTTTCTCAGTTGCATCTGCCCAAGGAGGTGCTTGAGCCGTATTCTCCCTCTGTTCCACTGCTAAGAATCCCTCTCAATTGTTACTCTCTTCATTGAAATAAATCAAATCCTGAGTCTGTCTTCCTCCATCTGAGACTAGTTCATCCCACTTTTCTTCCGTGATTGTTTCTTGGTGTATTCATTCTCTTCATCCATCCTTATACGCCATATTTAGAACTTATTCACATATCCTCGAGAGTTTTAAAAAATGTATAACCATCTTCTTTCTCCTTGGAGTGTATTAAGCTTGATTATTCACTATCTGTTTTGTATTACGTATATTTCTAAGGTTAAATACTTAACATAGAATATTCCTTAAAAAAAACTTTAGATTACTTTTCTGATTATTTTGGAACTCATGTATCAATGTCACTCTATTTTATTCACTCCCCTCTCTTTCTTAAATCAAATATGAACTATAAAATATGTAAATCTTAGATGCTTTATCAAGCTATCATTTTTAATAGTTTTAATATTGATTACAAAAAACTCGAAAGACGGAATAAATTGACATTGCAGTCAGCACATAGTGAAATGACTTTTAAAAAGGCTTTTCAGATACTGCCTTTTTGTATGAAAATTTTGGCTCATTGAGTTCTGCGTTGACATGAATATTCGTTCAATAGAATCAAGACAGAGTGAGAAATCGAAGCCAAAGTTTCTTTTGAGCGTATCATTTGAGCTAATTTGAACTGTTTTGCATCGTTTGGCGAATAGAGCTTCAGAATGAAATCTATTTAGAGAGCATATTTGGTGGGAGGAGCAACATGAATGCTAGGGGTGAAGGCAAACGCTTCGGCAAGGGGTGTCCCTCTCGTCTATCGTATGGCGCCTAAAATGTGCTCCGAATACCATATTTATGTATACCGAAGCCTAGGAGTGAAATTAGAGTTCTTCACCTGCCTTTAAGAAATTACAGGTAGATATGTGGATGAGGTCGTATTAATGAGAAGACCGAGGTGTGCCTTAAATCACGCGAAGGAGAGCGAATCCCGAGGGAAAGCTTGCAACGCTCGAACCGATTGAAGTGCGGTCGGATCGCCCGAAGCACCTTCTGAATTCTCACCGCGGCTCGAGGGGCTTATTTATCCATCCACCGTCGCGGACTATTTCATCCCTGCGCATATCGAATGGCATGTGGGAGGTCTACTCGCTCTGCTCACCCCGCGTATCCTTCCCAATACTTATCATTGGCGTCTCAAGGAAGAGATGCACGTTTTGAATATGAATTCAATCCTCCGCTCTCCCTCTCTCTATCTCCCCTTTCGCCCGGCGGTCCTCTCTAGAAGATCTCTCCCGACTTGAGACCTTGTCGATTACTCGCCCGTCTCTTTGCCTATACCCAAAGGACCCCCGTTTTCTCATAGTGATTAACGATATTTTCCTGATTGCAACGTAGAAAATACCCAGAGAATATAGTCCATTTCACCATGAAAACCCTTTATTCGTTCGTCATTTATTCATTTTTGTTCATCAAATGAGTCGATTGTAAGAGAGAACCATACCTAAATTCACCCATAATAAAGACGAATTATTATTATTATTTATCCTGGCGTTAATACCCTATAAAAGAAATTGAGGAGGAAACTAAATGGAGGAGTTTATCAGAACTTGCTTGAAGGCTATTACGAGTCCTGAAAACTCGGTTTCTTATTCGTAATAAGACATCTCTACTTAATAACCTACGAGCATCCACAGGACATGTGTAAGGATGTGTTTGTATGCCATTCGTGAAGAAGAGCGTGAATAGGGAAAGCAAATTAGAGGAGAAGGACGAAATTAAGGTGCATGTTAATTGAGTGTCTTACTCTAAGTCTATCGTTCATGTCGTCATTAATGGTGTATGGAAAGAAAGAACTTTTGTATCCATGCAAATTGTGGTAGAAAATCATTATTAATAAGGTTTTGAAAAAATATTTCCTAAAGAATGCACGTGTACCAACATACTCCCTATACGGGGCAAGTTGATACACTGGCCGAGGCACATTTGTACAAGTATAAAATACCTATCAGGATCAGTGAAAAACGTTTACCATGGTATAAAGTCACTTATTAGCCAAGCATGCTTTGAAAGCTCTCAAGAGTGACCATCTTCATCACTGTTACTTCTGGTTCAACGGAAGAACAATTATTTTCCTTAAATTCAGCATTCGTGGCCCCTTCTATATATTTCATGCCCCTAAACCAATTTACTCCTGGTTTAAATTCGTTAAGACTGTTTTGTCCAAATGCCTGCATATTTTAAACTCATAATTATGGGAAAGAATAAGATAAAGGCGATATTTTATTACTTCGAAGGAGCTAGTTTGCACGTATACCGAACTGTACATATCAGTCCGTCACCATATTTTTCATCTAACTTGACCCACAGTTGTCCATTTTAACTTCACAATAAGTTGAACACTTCTAATTGCAACCAAATGATTTTTCTTCAACACTGTACCTACTATATTGAATACATTTCTTATGCTAGTTAAGTGTTGGTGAAGAAGGAAATTAAATAAAAGAAGCTTACCAACTGGCTGAAAAAAACACACATTTCAAGCTTTATCCCAAATGGAGACATGTGACTGACAGTTTATTGAGGGAGGGATGGGTGCCACACCTAGTTAAACTTTCAACGAAGCTCGCTTGCTTGGTTTCTAAGTCATCCTCAATGTTCGAGCGTGCCCCTGTACCCAACCAGCCCTGGTCTCCCCTACTCTACTACATCTAATTCGGTGAAAACGGGTTCATGCCCATTAAAGTTAGAGACATTTTTTTCTGAAAATGCGTTCCATTTCGATCGCTGATCGACGGCTATCTCATAAGATCTCTGCCCGGTAACAGTTCCTAACCGCCCCCTTCTCTTAACTACCCTCGCATTCCCCTCTCATCCGCTCCCTCTTCCCGCATGTGAGCGGAGAGCAACCACGGGGAAATACCAATTCCGTATTTATCGCTCATCATTATTTACGATGCCGTCCCCATCAATATGTGATTGGTGGGCACCGTTCGTGGAACCTGGGAGGGAGGGAGAAAATGAACGTATTTTTTTTTAATTCCCTAATAACGAGCGACGCCAAATGCGCGTTTGCGCGAGCATTGAACATGTACTTGACGTCTTACTTCTTTTTCAACTCGTCCTCATACTTTCACGTTCATATTTAAGCATTCAAGTGAAACAGTCTTCCACTCGTGTTACGCACATGTGAGCAGTTTACATGAACTTCTAAACCTTCCAGATGTGCCACTTATGTTTACCGTCAGTGCTTGGATTTCTATGATGACATGGAACGTAGGATTTATACATCTGCCGATAGACGGATCCCAGTACTTGCCGCCCCGGAGGGCATATATTCAGAATTGTGTTTTTGCCTCCCACGTTTTGTCTGGAGTGAATCGCGTATTTTTCATCAGATTTCAATATCTCATTTTATTTCATCTTACTACCGGCAAGTACCGAAGGCATTTTGATGCTTGATTGCTTTAATTTCTACCGCATACGGTCGTGAAATGCTTTCCAATTGTAATTCGAAAAATCCACCTGGGCCGAAACTGGAAGACAAATCTCCATGCTTCGATTCTCTCCCTGACGGATTTTTTCCCATGGCAATTTCTACTCTTCTTGAAGTTCTTCTTTGTTGTCCCCAGTTTCATGCCGAAAAGTTAAGTTTTGAGAATGCACTACTGCCTGAACTTTTGTTATGGCCGTGACCTTTGGCACGAAGGAAGCCCGTGGGCGCTGGGCCTATTGTGTCTATTTTGAGCGGTAGTTTCCGTTTTTCTATATATATGTGAGTCACTCTACGTCTTCACTTAGCCTGTAAATGAATTTTATTTTATGCGAGACTGCATACAAAATGAGGGAATATTCTCAAAAATAATATTCGTTGGAAATAATCGTTTATCAAGACATGGCTCGTATTATGCTAGTGTTTTTAATTTCAATTCAATTTCTGAGACAGTGGTTATCGGTGACTTAAGTCGGACCTAACTTTTCCGAAATATGTTTTGGGAGACGTAAGTGGAAAGTATAGCTTTTGAAGGAAGAACAATGCACTCTTTGTTTCTTGATACGGCATAATATGTTTCCCGAAGCTTGCGTATTTAACTCATGATGTAGTGTAGTAAATGATTTTCGCCTATCGAAATTTATTCTTTTCTTGGTATAATGTGTAAAGTAAAATTGATATGGAAAATCATTTAAAGGGTCTATTTTCTGATTTTCAATAGGAATAATTTCTGATTTAGTGCTCAGTATTTTATTTTGCACTGTCTCATCAGTTATGGCTCCCAGCAATCGATGAGATCTTCTTAAAATCGCCCTCAAAGTATTTTGAAGCACCCCGAAGCGTTGATCGTGTAAGCATCTCGTGTACTAATCGGCTCACTTGATATTGATGCCAATGTAACACCCCACTCTGTAAAATATATGGGAGGGAATCCGATAGTTTGGAAAAATTGTGACCACCTCATCGGAGGAAACCATATTCCTTCAATCCTGTTAACTAAGCAATGGGATGCCTCAATACGAGAGACATGGTTTAAAGTAAAGGGATGATATCAGATTGAGCTCCATAGCTGAGATACTTTCCGGTTAAATTTATTCACTGTTATTCTTTCAATCTAGAAATATTTCCTCCGGTTGGCGAATCACCAAGAGAATTTGGAACCTTCTCTTTTCGTGTTGGACGATTCCAAGAATAAAATTTGATGGCCTAAAAATGGCCTACAGCTTCAGGTCTTTTACGTTCAATCCTGCATGTTGGTCCATTTTACTAACTGAAAACAATGATTATCACTTAACTATGATTACTAATGTAGTGATGATAAATGTTAGAGCTCACGTGGCAAAATTTTCATCATTTGGAAGGCATTTAAAATGAGAAGTAAAGTTGATAGAATAATTTATTCGTGGTTAATGCCCTTAATAAACTCCTTCTGATGAGTATTTTAATGTGTTATTGCTACTGCTGCTGTAAAATTGTGCACGTGAGAGCTGTCAAACGAAGCCAACTGATGGGGAAACTTTTAACTAATGTCCATTCACTATCAAATACACTAGGTGGTAACTTTATGTCAAAATCAAATCAGTCTTAAACAAATGAGAGTTTAGAGAAAATGTTAAGATTTCGAGGAGCTGTAATCCTGTCCGTCACTGACTGACGAATCACGAGCAAAACCCGCGCGATGGAAGGCTGTGTCGGGAATGCCATCGCACCGTGAGTTATTGGAGGAGAGGGGGGTATTGGAGGGACAAACCTCCATTTTTCAACCCAGCACTCGTCTTTACCCGTCGAACACGCCTCAAACTTAAGCTACCGTTCCCGCTAAGTCAACGGGAACAATACCACGCACCAAGTTTTAACAGTAGAAGTAAAATACGGTGTAATGGGCGTGCATATATTAGCCAATCAATATGGAAAGCTGATGAATTGATAGAGACTCTTCATTGAAGTTTTTGAGCCTTATGGAAAGTAAATGAATACAATTGTGAGAAATTTACAGTGGAAAAATCATTCGCCTGAACTGAGAATGAAACCCAGATCCCTCGATTCCGCGCCGAGTGCTCTAACCAGTTAAGCTACCCAGGCGTCCTCTTCCACTGTGAATCTCATTGGGGCTTTAAGGAGCAAGTTGTCCTCACAGGTGCCGTGCGTATAATGCCAGAGGTACCCGTGTGCAAGCGCTAAGTGCCACTAAATTGAGGGATCTGGGTTCGATTCCCAGTCCAAGTGAATGATTTTTCCTCTATGAATTTCACACAATTGTGTGGTCACTAGCGGGTGACTCTGTTGAAGTAACTGCGTGGCTAGTCCGTGGTTCTTTGAAAATGTTAATAAATACATACCCACGCGAGAAGTTAAGTCTGTGCTCCGCGTATCGAAAACTGCTTCTGGTCGCCTCTTAATAAAGAGATATTGAGAATCTCCATATCCGATAGTCCAGGTTTTATAATGTCAGGTTAACGTTTACCAAAATATGAATGGCCTTTTTTTCAAATTCGAGCTCACTATAGTTTAATTAATACATCAGAATTCAAGTTAGTTGAAGTGAGCGTTACCGACAGGAGAATATTTAAACTTGTACTGCAAATCACTTTTACCCTCTAACCAGTGATGTTGACGCTATTTAAAGCCGGGTCTTAAAGTAGTGATCAGCTGTATGTGATGAAACGTTTGGCTAAATTCCTGCGGAAAATACCTAACGCTGAAAATCATTGATGGATATCAGTGTAACATGCGTCCTCGCACTCCAGATTCTCTTTCTTTATTGTCCACTTGCAGCTCCTCTTTCTCTCCCTTCGATTTCCACTCTCTTCATTCGATAATACTCCTTACTTGCCATCGTTCCTCGACACTAAGCGAAAGCCTTCTCTCCACTGAGACTCCTCCTTCGCCGCCTCCAACCTCCCGAGTCCTCTCTCGTTACCCACTCGCATCACTCTCCCTTTTCCCCGGCAACCGAATCCTCCTCCTTCCCTCCCTTTGCCGTTCCCACAATGCCCCTCCTCTCTCCTCCCACCCACCACGAAGACCAACTTCAACTCTCGCACAGAGGCTGAGCATCACGCAGACTTTCAAGAGAGTAGAGCGCTAATCCACCGCAAGAGGGAAATCCTGAAGGGTGGTTGGGAGACGGTGGGGGTAGGGAGGAAGAGAAGAGAGGGGGAGGCGGAGGAGGGGGAGTGAAGAGTGGGGGAGGCGCAAGAGGCAAGGGAGAGATGGGGTTGTCGTATCGTGAGGAGGAGATGCCAAGTGGCAAAAAAAAGGGGATGTAGGAGGATGATGATGGTGAGATTGGAGGGAAGAAGCTGAGAGTGGAGGAGGGAGGGGCGGGGGAAGGAAGGAAAAGGGGGGAATTTAAAAAATAAGAGGGAAAGAGACAGCAGTACGAGGTTGGAGTGTGGTTGGGGACGAGACGGACAAATGCGACCTTTCGGATGGAACGTGGGGCACTTCTGTTCCCCTTGCCTCTTCCTTTCTCTCTCCTCTTAACGGTTTGATAAGTACAAGCAGTGGACACCCCTGGCCTACCTGAAATGGTGAAATTACACATCAAATTAGCCCATCTTCGTGATATATGACGTAGTAAATTATGGAATTGTTGAAAAATTCTTTTGAATTTTGAAATTTGAGCTCGTATATTTCCCTTCATTGTCATTTTCTTCTAGGTGAGTGATGATGAGGTTACGTAGAGGCGTTTTTTTATTGTGTAATTAATAAGAGGTCAAGCTGTGATTATTTGGGTAAGCAAATGATGACAATGATGTTTAGACGACTAAATTTTTCACCTTATCGCTGCGCTGTTTTTTTCTTACTCCATAGCTCGCCAAAAAAGCGAAGCAAAAATGTCCAACCGGTAAACGGACCAGTATGAAAGAAATTTAATGAAAGCGGCTTCATTGTTCTAATTTGCAGTGAGAATTATTAATTTGAGGCAATGAATTTCTCATTTCCAATAGCATCCATAATTGGTTGTTACCAGTGACTGCTTAATTAGATAAATCAGGGCTTTGATCATATTTTAAGCGCCGATGTCCGTATAGATTTTAAAATTCGATCTGTTCAAATCATTGAGTATTGAGAATTATTCTTAAAATCAATCACAATTTAACGGCGTGATAACCAGGAATTGGTTATTAGTTTTCCGTTTTGTTTATATGTCGAAACGAAGTTGTTGTAGATTAATTTCCCCGTATACGGCGAAAAAATGTTCGTTAATGATTTTTCTTGCTAACCACGTCTATAAATTTCAGACGTATGTGTATGTATGCAAAATTCTTTATCAAAATCATCTAATAATAGTTAGCCTTAAAAATGTACCGCACAATTTTTACCTTAAATTGCATAGTATATGCCATCTAATACTACAGAAATCATGATTAATATACCCTACATTCCAATTTGCTGCAGGGAATGATAACATGTCCGCAGGAGTTTTCGCACCTCATTACTTCATTTAGAGGACTAATCAATTCCAAATGGATCTGAAGGAACTATAGCTTTACCTTCCAATACATTATCGCTGAATTTCTTATAAATGGTGGATTATCACTTACTTAAAGAGCTGAATTATTTAACATATTTTATTACTAATATTAGCAACAATACGTGTTTATTTCAATCGTAGAAAAAATCTAACACCTTGATTTCCCGAAGGAAATAAGTACATCATCTTTTGCAAGTATCGCTTCATTTTTGTTAACTAAAAATTGCACATATTTTGGCTACTCAAGCTTCATGCGCTCTGATACGTATTCTCAAATCATTTTGAATCGTCTTAAAATGCGAAAATATAGCTCCTTGATTACGTGGACCTAGCGTTCTGCTCAATTAGGCTAATCGAAAATTGAAAGGACTTGTGAAGCAAAGCTGCTTAATAAACAGAACGTGTTAAGTAAGAGGAACGGAGCCTAAAATAGTGCTCTGTGGAAGGAGAGGAGCGTTTGTACGAAGTTATCCGAGAGTCGGGTGACTCGGAGGCAGAGGATGAGGAGAATGGGAAGAGTGTGTGGGGTGAGAAGGTGGAGTGAGGAGTGCAGAGCGTAGTTAAAGTGTGAGGAATGAGGAGGAGGTGTGTTAAGGGAGGTGGAGGAAGGATAGCAGAGGAAAAGGGGAGGGACAAAAATTTGCGGATGGGGAAATTGACGCAGAAAAATTTCACGTCGAGCAGGTAGGAACGGAAAAGTGACGCTGATGAGGCAGCAAATTGGGCCGCATTGTTTAATCGCCTGGCCGAATGTTCGCCAGAAATTACTCGCAGCAATCCCCAGATTTTCCGGTCCGTCAAGACAGCCTCGCTGCTTCAACACCTCGAATGAAATTCACCCACTCGGCCGTCCGTTCGTGTGCCGGGAGCGAGGCGAGTACCTCTCCTGCTAATGTCAACAAAACTCGCAGGATTTTCTGGATTAATTTAGGGTCTCAACAAAATGTCTGCGAGTTCTGTAGTTAAACGAGAAAAATATACAAGTTTTCTGAGTTTTAATGAGGCTATTTTATTGCGATCGGGCATTCGATTTCCTCTGTATATCCGAATATTTCCTGAAGTTTTAAGCCTACGGTATGAATTAGCCTCAGTTGAAATCTATTTCGCATGTTCGCATTTTTTCTAAGTAAATAAAAAATATGTTGATCAAACTCTGATAAACAATAATTTGGGTATAAATGGATTCCTAATCATCATTAAAAATGTTTACATTTAGAACCTATTTATCCATTTCTCTTGTTTAATCATGAATATTTTCGTCGATATAAACGTCTATAAAAGTACAAATTTTTAATGATGGAGCGATATTACACTCAGATAAAGAGTAAGTTCTAGACTCGCAAACAATTGGTTCTCTGAATAAGAAACCATGAATAAATATTACAATCCACAGTAGTCAAGTAGTTAGTGCATTATGTTAATAATGAACCTTAAAATGATGCAAAGGCCTAGAAATCCGGATTGTGCGCTTATTATTTTTACCACTGTGAACTGAAAAAAATAAGTATTTTTGCGAGAAGAATTCAATTCCACACCTTTATACCAAAGGTTATTTAATATACCATGGATGAGTTTTCTTCCATTTGCAAGCCAGCGAAATTAATGCCGCTTACCTCGGCATGTTTCCGTTCAGTATTACTCACTAAAGCTTCTCAGAACGATGAGTTGCATGATATCGATGTTTGTATTATACTTCATATAGCATATTGCACTAGCTGACCCGACAGACGTTGTTCTGCCCAAACGTTGGCTTGCCAGCTATTAGCGGGTTCAGCAAACGTTTTTAACATATTCGAATTTCCGATAAACTACCTACTAAGTGACATTTGACATTGAGTTTGACATTTCAATCTTTTCGTTTCGTCAAAACAACGCCAAGCCACGACGCACGTGCGACGACTTGCGCATGTATTGATGTGTACGTCAAACAACACTGAATTCGACATCAGCGCCACAAACATAACTATAAATTATTCTCAGATGGCCAATTATTCATGAACTTCTCGGAAGGTTTTAACGGTCAATTATTCATAAACTTATGATTTTTTCCTTTTAAAAATAATGGGGGAGAGGGTAGGGTGGGGGGTGAAATTTTGGGGTTATGGTACCAACACCATCTACCACCTCGAGAGGGCGACGGATTTCTCGATTTTGACGACCGACGATCGCGCGACCGGGAACGATGACCTTGTAAAACCGACAGCTCCGCGACTTGTCTTGACAAACCCTCGATGGCTAGGTACAGCTCATCATCCGTCGATATGATGTTGGGAGAAACAGCATGGACGGCCATATGAGGAGTTGGCACCTCGATGATCTTGTCAGCGAGCTCCGACAGCTTGTCTAGGGGTAACTCCGCCGGGGCAGTCAGTATTCCTTGGACGTGCGGGGGCAATCGCCCCAGCCACAGTAGCCGGAAGAGGTTATCCGGGAGAGCGGTCGTTGCGGCGAGGGAGCGAAGATGCCGCAAGAATTGGGAAGGCTTGCGATGGCCGAGGTCCTCGTCCGACAGTAACTGGCGAACGCGCTGCTCCTCAGAGGCTGACAGACGTTCTACAAGCTTCGATCGTAGAGTCAAATAAGGATTCTGAGACTGAGAATTCGTGATTACGTCCTCAACCTCACAGGCCACGCGAGAATCTAAATGTGAGGCAACGTAATGGAACTGCGTTACCTCGCTTGTGATCTCCGACAGCAAGAACTGAGATTCCGCCTGTGATAACTGAAGACTCGGTTTCTCGGGCCAAAATGGTGGTAGTTTCACGGCGACGCGACAAACCACAGGTGGGTACTGCTCGGTGTCTGTGTGGCTGCGTCTTAAATTAGAATCATTTAGTTGCTGATGGAGCTGAGTGTTTTCTTCACGTAAGCGTTGAAGCTTGTCGTCGCGCGGCAAAACCATTTTCACCAAATGTTGACTATTTATTCTCCTTGTCGGGGTCAGCAATGTGGAGATGGGTAGGTGAGGAAATCTCCACGTTTATCAGATAAATGTATTAGAGACTTTATCAATGTGCACTACAATCTCAGTCCTCTGACTTAGTTACATAAGCATCAACAAATCAGCAAGGCCTCCTTGCCAACAATATAGAAAATGATGGCACCATTTACGTTCGCCACAAAAATGTAGTAAATAAATGTCCTATAACCCGATCACAGCGCCACCTACCGGGTCCTTTTGTGAATCTAAACAGAAAGGTAGAAAGAAAGTGGATAGGAAAACATAAAATAGATGAACACAATGGTGGTGTGAAGATGTAATGCAGGAAAAATTCGATTTCAGCGGGAATCGAACCACCCGACGAACCACTTTATATATATATATATATATATATATATATATATATATATATATATATATATATATATATATATATATCTTCTTCGCTCTTGCGACCAAGGTGCTAGTGGCACCGAAATATTAAGAAACTTTGTGTGTTCATTTTTTGTTTCTCTGTGTTTATCGTCTGCCTTCCTCTGGCAAACTGTTTATATATATATATATATATTTATATATATATATATATATATATATATATATATATATAAACATATATTTAGGTCTTCCACCAGCCAAAGGAAACCATTAGCTCTATTAACACTGAATCACTTTCCTCTGCGATATTCTCTAATGTTGAAGCGAATTCTGCTGATGCACATATAATTGATCAATGCTTTAGCGATTTTAGTGAAACAGCCGGACTCTAGTTTTGCCTGGTTATTCTTTTAACCATATGTTTAGGTTGTTCTGAGGCTGCTGACTCATCTCTGGCAACCTGCACGTTTTTGTCCTTTTTGTCCTTCACTTTTGGTCATAAGAAAATTTCCCTTTTCAAGGCTATATTTACCGTGGATTGGACCGCTATAAAAAGTTTACGACACCGCTGGAGGAGGCGACGGAAAGAAAATGGCATTATCTGTTTCTAGAGAGATGTGATGGAACAGTTCTGTCATTTTTGGCACTGAAATGACTTTGTATAAAAAATATTATTTCGCCACGCTTCTCAACGCTCGTGCGTCATTATAAAGTGGACGGAGTTATTTTAATATAAAGTTTGGAAAGTAAAATAAAATGTGAAGTGGCTTGTTCTTTTAAAGCCCCGGTTGGGTGATGAGCAAAAACACCTGGGGAAATGAAGTGGATGACACGGCATATTGAAAGCATGGGGACCTTTGACTAAAGTCATCGACCTTATTACACCTCAAAATCTTCAAAGAGAAAATCTATTATCATGGACCAAGAAGTGGAATCATCCTCGTTATATTTGAGTTATATCTCCCAGTGGTTGTGCAAAACTAAGTTCTCGCTACAAATTACTAAATAAAGCAAATTTATTACTTAATTTTATAGTAAAAGTATTTTATATATTTTACTTACGGACTCAATTATCTATTAACTGGACTTATTACGTAAGGACTAGGCAAGCAATGAGAAAGTGCTAATATTGATAAAAATATTATTCCGTCGTAAAATTTGACTGTAGCAGATTGTCCTAATGCGTTCATAATGTTGGTTTGTTCTTTATCAAAAGTAGTTTAAATTTGCATGTTTTTAGCACTCCGTTTTTCTCTCAATATTCCGCCAGTTCACTTAGAACAAAATTGCAAAGCTATTTCATAGTTTGCGATGGGGCGACATTTTTTATGCCTATTGTTGAAAAAGAGTAGCTTTTTTTAGCGAACTCTTTGTCTCAATAACCTCTCAGATTTTCTCAGATGGACATATTAGTGCCACATGCTTTGTTTCAACTTTGGAATTCCTTGACGCCATCTTCCATACTTATGCTTGCAAAATTTCGATGACGGCGATACAGGTAACATATTGTGAGGAGCAGACCAACTCTAAGAACTGCCAGCCACCAATGCTGAGCTTGTTAGAAGGATATCTGGAATAACTGGGTGATGTTAGAAAAAATATAATGGCGCGGAGGATCAGATAAGCTTCGTATGAATGGGAGCGAAAGAGGAAAAGAGAAGTTTCATTATGCCGTGTGGTTTTCTATTGCCAAAATCACGTATGCACGCCAAGTTATCACGTAAACGTTCCTCTTCTGTATGTCAAAGTCGGCGGATAGGCCTCCCAAATTGTACTGTGCGTTGAAATACATCGTATCTCATATGTTACGTGTGTTTAAATTCTGCGCAACATACTTCAAAGGCACATTAACTATGGAAGAATTGGGCCGATTTTAGTTTCCTTTATTTTTATTACCTTAAGAGAGTGAAAGTGAAAAAAAAAATATTTGAAATGTGCCCTCAAAGTGAGTCTCTCACGACAGTAAATACAGGAAAAGCCATGAACGATCTTCTCTGCACATAGTGAGACTTTTTCCGCAAAAGTCTTGTACATTTGGTGCTCCAAAGCGGACATCATGGTGCGTTGCAAACACAAAATTGTTCATGCTTGAATGTACTGACTTTAAGTGCCCAGCTGACGTAAGTTATCGGATATAATGAGTAAGTTTCTGCAGCATGATGCAGAGAAACGTGTTACGAAAGCAAATCTTCCTGGCAATGTCCATTTTGATTTTGGCGCTACGCTTTTCGATGTTTGGCCTCATATTCGGGTGCTCATGCCAGAATTAAATGTTGCGCCTGGACCAAAATCAATGAAGAATATATCGTAGAGATTTGTTGTTGTAATTGGCACTGTACATAAAATATTGATTTCTTCAAACCTGAGAATTTGTTTTGCGTCGCTTAAATGTAGATTAAAACCTAGGCATTTCCACTCCAAAGTCCAACTTCTTTATTCATTAATGCCACCTGATCAACAATTCAGCGTAACGTGTACAACAAACTGATGCATGTAATCAGGATTCCTCATAAATTATATTACAGTCACCATTTCAGAGCGTATTTGAATTTGAACAGTGGTTGGCCTAAATTTACATCTCGAAGATCCCCAATGCGTTTGAGACAGATCTTTGGTTTAGTATATCGTGGTATGCCGTTGACATCACCTCAGTGTCGCACGAAATGCAGGGGGGACTGATGACGGGTGGAGCAAAAGGAAGCGTGATTGTGGCGTCCATGCACGCATGGAGGGTGTTGAGCGAACGGGGGCGTGCTATTCGCCCTCGTCGTATTTCGCGCGGGAGTGCTCTTTTCACCCTCCCTGCCACGCCTAGCCTAGCCCCGTTTTCGCATTGCGCCGATTGGAGTTTGGTCGCCTCCTCCCCTCACCCCGCCCCCGACAGACAGACGGACGCCGCCCAGGCGCGCGGATTGCCCGTCGGCGTCGGATGTGGCGATATTAACTCCGGCGGCGGCGGGCGAATTGCGGTTGACGGCGAGCACTTTTGATATTTATACTCGAGAGGTATTTCATGTCACCGAGAGTGGCTTTTTTATTCAGGGATAACGGCAACGAGTGATAAAACACGCGGGGTCACGAGCTAATCCGCCATCCGCCAATGTTTTGACGTATCGGCGCCGTAGGTCCAAGTTTCCTCATCCGCGAGTTTCCGCGAGTACCAATTTGCGGTTTTCCCGAAATGCCGCTGATCTGCAACGCATTTTAAGGCTACCCGGTGCTAATAGCGCAGGGAAATCGTAATTCCTCGCGGTTGTCCGCACAACTACGCTGTTTGGAAGAATTTTCTAATCAGGCAGGCTTCAAATAAAGGTCGAGCGAGCAAGATGAGTGCATATCAGTACAAATATCTTAATTGTATGCGGCGAGGTGACGCTGTTAGCTGTCGGCTCGTATCACACGCAGCTTTTAGTAAGTATCTACCGCGGTATTTAGTTGAGCTTTAATGGATGAAGTACATGTGATTTTCGTAATAAGGGTCGCAGTGTACCTAGTTGTTATCATTTTGTAAGCTAAAACTATTTCACGGTCCATGATAATGGTTGCCTGTCATTTATTCGTTTGTCAAAGGTGAATTTCGATCTGAATAAACCTGTCATTTTGGATCAAGTAGGAACATTTCTTCAAATACTGATTAGCCACTCGATTCTCTTCCCTTGTTTTCGCGGACGATAGCTTATTGCGAACAATAGTCTTGCTGAAGTGCTCCATTTGACCTCGTTTTTATTAAAATGTCTCTCTTTTTCTTGTCATCCATCATGGTCATAATTTTGTTTCCATGCATAAGTTGCAAAGTAGTGGTTCTCCGTTCATGACTTTTTAGCTTTAGTTTAGCTTCAATCAGTGAATAATCTATTTCGATTTTTTTGCCACAAACGTGTATGAAATTGTATGGAAAATCCTCTTTTTTATCCAATCAAACTTCCCTTGTACGATCGGCATCCATTGTTTTGTACCTGACCATGAATTGCTGGACAGCCGCTAGCTAGCGCAGCCAATCGTTATGCCAGGGTTACGGATGAATTGGTTGGAGGAACTGAGGATAAAAATGATAAATTTGTTTATTACTCCTACAGATCGCTTCAAGGACTGAGCAAATCGTATTTGTTGGTCTGACGAATGCTATAGTGATTTCAGTAAGTGCGTTTTGCACATATGAAAAATAAAGCTTTGCAAAATACATTTGCTTAATCACTAACTAGGTGTGTTGTTATTATATCGAGAAAGGAATTTTTCTGTTAAAGAGTAGGAAAGGGTACTTCTGCGAGTTTTATTTTTTACGTGCTATGTATGGAATTATAGTATCCATGTATCTGTGTCGGTAATAGGTGTAGACTTAGAAGAAATCTTTTATGTGGACTTGGCCTGCTAGTATGGTTTAATCACGGAGAACTTCCAGACTGGTGCTATATCTATTATCAGTCGGCGTGATTATGCAATAAATCTAATTTTGTCAGTCACGTAGAGAATATCTTAGCATGGTGTACGTTTGTTTTCTGCTCTTCTATTTTTATGCTAGCCGAGTATCGTTGTAAGGAAAAGCATTCCCTCATTGTCAGCATCGATTTCATTAAAAGGTGAGTGGAAAAGGAAGAGTGCTTTCGCATGCAAAGTTCTCGCGGAGAGGATGGGAAGGGTGAATTCCTTCGACCAAATTGCACAGCCAGTGCAGGGCTATCCGAGGAAAGAGAGAGGGCGGTCGAGGAAGGCTGAAGTAGGCGACTTCGAAGTCACGGGGAGAGAGAAAGAGAGATATGAGGTGGACTGGAGGAGTGAAAGAGAGGGGGGAGACGGCATCGCCGTGAGATGGCAAGGGCCTTGTAGAAAGGGAGATAGGAGGAGGGGTTAAAGAACGGGAGGAAAGGGACGGGAATTCGAGGATTTAGAGCCGAGAGTGATTGGCGGAGGTATATTGCAGTGAGCGGCGGCTCCAGAGGGTGGCTGGGGGAAAAAATGGGAGGGACGAGGGGGCAGGGAAGGGGGTAGGAAGAAAGAGGAAGGCCTAAGAAGCGGGTGGAGAGAGGGGGCGTGTGGAATGCAGCCCCGCTCTCCGCGACCCCCTTTCAGCGGGGGCCAAAATGGGGTTAGAATGGTTCACTAGGGGGTTGGAAAAGGGTTGGTTTTTTCCTCCCCCTTAGGAGAGTATGGGTGTGAGGCACGTTGGGATATAGGCAGGGATGGGGGAGGGATGGAGGAGCATCTCGCCCCGGCGTGTGGCTGTCGGAGGGGGAGGGAGAGAATCGACGGCGAGCGAGGGAAGGTTGGTGGACGCTTCGAAGTGGTTATCGATCATGTCGCTAGGTGAGGGAGAGGTCGGGGAGGAGGAGGAGGAAGGGTGAGAAGGCGCGGAGAAGGAGTTGGGGGGATGACGGGAGGCGAGTGAGTGAAGGGGGTAAGCAGGGAGAGTGGACTGCGATGGGGGTTGTGCGAGAGATTGAGGCGGAGTTGTAGTCGCGAGAGGGTTGCAGTCGTGCTTCGCGGAGGAGAGAAGATTCAAAGGGGTGGAGATGCGGGCTATGGGGAGGTGGGGGCTGGAGTGTGTGGACGGGGTGGATTTGGCGGAGGCAGAGGGTAGAGGAGTCGTCGGGGGCCGATGATGAGGGTTGAGCGGGAATGAAGGAATAAGCGGGTTTTAGCATCTACATCCTACTCTGTGATCCGTCGCGCATTGAAGAATATTTTAGGACTCAGTTCGTCAAAAGAGGAGTGGATAATGAAAAAGAATAGGAAGAGGGAAAAGAATAATTATAATTATGCGATGAAAATCTAACTTTTTGGAATTTTTCCATAATTAAACAGAGAACACAAATTTGTGTTTTTATTTTTTATTCGAAATGGCCGAATTCGACAGCTACGCCATCATCAGGTACTGCATTCAAATATATATTTTACTTGACGATGGCGGAACATCTCCAATCAGTCGTTCTGAATATTATACATTTATGGAAAACACAAATTTGTCTTATTCTTTTCATTGTGTAAAGTACTAAATGAATTATATGTTAAAATAGTGCCTCATTGTCTCGCTCTTTTTGCTGTAGGTAAGAATTACTGGTTTGAAGGAAGGTATAACTTTTTCACTCATCATATCGGCTGCCTCTCTCTTATTTTGTTACTTCTATCAGTTCAAGAGACATAGTGCGTGTTTATAATATTGAAACTCTATGTTATGCTGAAGCATTCCTGATCTGAAAATTTCCGGTGATATATACCTCCTTTGTTGTAGAGCGAGTAGTAGCTCCTAACCTAGTCCTTTCATCAGATATTCGGTTGCGAGAGGGTTGTAGGCGTGTCACGCAGCGAGAGTCACTAGGGTTGGAGGAGGAAGTGAGTGCGGAGGGAATAATTCGAGTGGGAAAGAGAATATTTGGCCCCCTTTTTTATCGAAAAAAAATAAAAAAGAAGAGGTTCAAGAGTGAAATGAGAGGATGGTGCAGAACAAGAATCGTGGGTGGTGAAGTTGGGATGCCTACTCTCCCAGCATCCAGCCAACCTCCCCCTCTACACCTACCCACCCTCTTAAGCCTCTTCAGATCCCAACCTACCGCCTCAACCCCTTTAAAATAAAGATAAATCCCCTCATTCTCCCCTCTTTTTACGTTCTGATCGACCCCGCTCCTCTGTCGCTCCCTGCGTGTTACCCTCGTCCCTTCGCTGTTTTCTTCCTCCAACTCGTCCCAAACCCTTCTGTTCAGGGCCCAACCTCCTTCTCTATCTGCCCACTTAAAGGAATCTACCTTAACCTCCCTCTTTGCAATCTCTCCTCCACTACCGACGAGACCCAACCCCTCCCCACTTCTTATATATCTCTCCCTCTTTCTCTGCAGCTTACGACGCTTTCCATCCCCCGCTTGCACCCCCCGCACTTCCTTATGAGTGTCTCCTCTTTTTCTACCTAAATCCCTCTACTCTACTCAAACCCTCCTCCCTTCCTCCCAGTACTCTTACCGTCATCCTCCTCCTTAAGATAGAGTTTGAGTAAGATATGATTTCACATGGAATGCATAGAGTTTGCCTCATTTAAAGAAAATATTTCACACTTCCCAAAGTTACCAAAATATTAATAACTTACAACACTCTTCTTCAAGATTTTTCCCCGAAAAGAAGTACAAGTACTTATCGTGGTAAATGATACGTTTAGGCGTTCGAGTTCCCTTTATTTAAAGAGTATTAGGAATCTCTATCTCATGGATATTGTCTGAAATTAAGTGGTGTGTGCCGATTGCATGATTTCTCAACCAATTTTTTAAAATAAAAAAATCACTTGCCACACTAATCTTCACAGATTCAAAAATGGTAAAGGTTTTTTCACCATACAACTTGAGAAGATATGATTTGAGTTAATAATTTGATTTTTTAAACTGATGAGAATTTCTGTCGCAAAGAATTACGCTTGTATGTAATTAAGAGAGCTATCGGTTTACTTCATGCTTCTTACTGCCGCTGAAATTAATTAAGGAAACTCTAATGTGGTCTTAATTGTGACTAGGGTAAAGTTTTGTCAAAGCTACCACATTTCCAGCCTCAGTTTTTCGAACCGACGACCATCTCCACCCGCGACTCGCGCCTATCCATCTCCAAACTATCATCTCGACCTCTCTCTCACTCTCTGCCTTTCTCCCCTTCTTCACCCCTCACCTCATTTTCCTCTCCTTGCGTTATTTCTCACGACTAAGACGCCATGTGTTGAACATTCACGATCACGGGTATTTATAGGCCCTCGACGTCAATGGTTCAGTGTTTTGGTCACGTGTAGCCCAGAGTTTACGATTAATTTTTCTGTCAGAAAAATGCGAGGAGGCTGTTGTATATGAAAGATAATGTTCTCAGTATCTTCAACTTTAAATTTGCCTTTTGGGCCTTTTTGCGGTGGCATGGGTATTGAATAAAGTCGAGTAAGGTACCAAAATATAAACATAATGCATTTTGCTTTTGAAAATGAATTTGGTGGACATGATAGAGTACCTAGGAGTACAGGCGTACCTAGCTTTTCTTTTTGGAATTAGAGTGGGATTTTTGTCTTACTAAGCACTTTGAAATAATAGCAGCGGTGAAATCAGTTTTTTTCATCGTCTAGGTGTATTATTTGTAGCTCTTCGTATTTCTGATGTCATGATTTCAATTTTCATTTGCACTTCATTAACGTGACTCACTACTTCATTGGCATTCACTTAACCATCACGTATCTGTATTGGTTAACCGTATTGCTAAGAAATTATCATGATATATACTTAATAAGTTAGATGTTAAAATAGCATTAGAATATTCTGAGAACATGATAAATTTTTATTCGCATAATATAAATTAATAATCCATTGCTCAGTCGATGAAATGTTGAGTTATTTAGGGTTTTTACGACTCATGGAGTTCTCAAAATATGATGAAATAATTAAAAATCTTAATGCTATAAAAGTTAAATGATTGTACAAAGGTCTCAAGGCATGAGTACATATTGGCTTAATGTTACCTCTATTTGAACTTATTAATTTGCTTTATAGGCTTACATAACCTTTCCCCCTGTTCTTTCCCACAGAGACCCCTTAATTGAAAGGCTTCGCGTTGCGGCCGTTTAATTTTCAGTTGACATCTTTCCCACGCTTGTAACCTCAATCGCCTTTGCGTCTTGGCCATCCTCTCTCTGGGTCCTTAGAGGATACATTTCTTTCAAGTAAATTCTGCCACCGTCTTCATCACCTTTTGTCCTTAATTTCTCTTCCTCTTTCTCAATCGAATATCCTTCCTACCTTTCTCCAGTTTCATTCTAACTTAATGGCATTAGACGAGAAAAAAATTAAATTTCATTCCATTCTAATAGCCTATGAATTCAGTTCAAACTTTGGGTGGGTCTGTTTTTTTTTAATAAAACTGATGGGGTGATTAGTTTTTTATAACTTTTTGTTGTCCGTAAATTCTTGCCTGTATAAGAACGGTAAATAATTAGTTGTGCATAAAAAATACATTGATCACCTAAACCTTTTCGTGAGCACAATACTGCTCGAAGTGATAACTCAGGTTCTGTAATGGAGCATCACTCTCATATGCCCGTATTTCGTCGCGTAATCCGAATTTTAGCCTCGAGGGGTTGGACGGATTTTCCAGAAATGTAATTTCGTTCGAGTCGTCGAGGAAAGGCCGATAACTTGAAATCAATCGAACGAATGGAGCTGTTCATTTATGAGGCGTTAAAATTGAGAGTCTGACTTCGAAAGGGAGTCATTGAATTCTCTTCCTCTCCTCTCCAATATACTATTGCGGGTACGCACGGGTAGAGGAGAACCAACTGGAGAAGTTTAGCCATCGTTTCATTGATAATTCAGAGAAAAAAATTGCTTTATGAGAGTTAAAATCAGTTTTTCCTAGCGTTATCTAAAATCCAATCTTCGGATAGATCAATATATAAGATAACTGAGGAGTTTTACAAGTTCTGATAGAATAAAAATAACCCTTTCAGCGTATTTCAACCATGATCGCTATGGAGCTCAAACCCTGTCTGATGCCTTTTCTAATTATACACAGTTTTTTCCTCATTTTTCCGAAGTAGGAAGGGTTTAAATATCTAATTTCACTCCCTTATGTGATGCTGTACATATATCTAAAAAACAACTTAAATTGGGGAAAGGAATATTACCCTAAGAATATCTATGGGCTGACTTATGATACAAAGTAGCTTAAAGTTGATTTCATGTCAGAGTTTTTTAGAGGCAAATACGTCATTAATTAGAGGAATCAATTTTAAACTATATGAACTGCAATATGAGAGAACTATGTGAGCTGCGAGAATTAATATTGAGTCAATAAAATGGTTATTCTAAAGTCAGTTATACTGAATTATTTGATCGTGTAGATTCGGTGAATTTTTGTTTTCTTTGCATATGATCTGAATATTAGTATAGTTTCATCTAATTAACGTAGAATTTCATCAGTCAGGGATCAAACATCATTTTTTCTGTACAATCGTTTGAATTCTCTATTCCTTTGCTAAGGAAATGCTTTAAACAATGCTGCAGTTTAATAAATTTTGGCTTACGTATAACTCCTTTCTGTCTCAGTTCACTCACTGTTATTGTGACTATATATACTATTCAACCTAGGTTAACTCTACATTATAATTATTTTTTCACCGAAATACCTGTCTGTGTCTAAGTTTATAAATTTCCAAAATTTCAAAGAAATTTGCTATAAATTGTCGTGAAAGCATTGTTTGCTATTTTGTAGGCAATACTCCAAATTATAAAAATAAATTTTAATCTATAAGAAATATTATTTTTGAATAAAATTTTAAATTCCCATATGTGTATCAATTGTTTTTCTTGAATGTTGGTTGAGACTATGATTAAATTTGCATTTATTCAACCTCGCTTAAGGCGATATATTTTTAGCCTTCGAAGCTTAAGAATTTACTCGAATGGAATACTTTCGCATGTGTTGAAGGAGTCCTTGTTAATGTTAATGATGAAGTGCCTCTCTTCCTTCTCTACCTTGGGAATGTAGTTGTTCATAAGAGTAAATGTAAGTTAGCTTTCAGTTATAATGCTCGTCTCTCTTTGTTTCTTGGAATGATTGTTCAACGTCTGACGTATTATTATCGATGATGGCCGACCTCACCGGTTGGATTTGCTCTCTCTGCCCCATTTTATGCCTCATACATCCCTATACACATCAGAAGGGCCCTTCTTCATGGACCTCTTCTATTCTCTTAACCCGGAGTATTTTTCTTCTGCCAACTCCATCTTCCTCCTCTTATCTCTTAACTCCATACTATTTTCTTTCCCAAGTGTAACTTGGGAATTCTCGGTAACTTACTACTCAGCTCCCTCGCCTCTCGAACTCTTCCACTCCCCATCCCCCCTCATTTTTTCCCTCCCCATCCCACCTACCCTTCACCCATATCCACTCCCACGCCACCACTCGCTGCAGCCCAATGGATGTTGCCGCATACGGCTCTCCCGCGCCCGCAACGAAACCGAGCGCTCCGGAGTCTTGCGCTTAACACTTCCTCCTAAAAAACCCCAATTGCCTCCCGTTTTCCGTTTTTGTTTATGGTACTTTTTTACCCGTTGTTGGTTTCCCTCCATTCCTGGCGTTATTTATGCAATAGTATCTGCGCCACTTTGCCAAGAAAAGTTCTTTGGAGCGGAGCGCGTCGCTGTACACAAAAGGATCCGAGTGATAAATGTGCCTTTTTGCCCTTCGATGGAGTAATCGTAGATCCAACCGCGGAAGATGCGGAGGAAATGAAATGGCATAGTATTCATCCTATTTTTCCACTCTGAGGATCATCATCATCATTTAAATCATGCTGTTACGAAAAAACTAGTAAATCGGTAAATGAAGTCCAAGGTTATCATTTACTCGAGCTCTCAGTGCACCCGTCTTGTTCAAAATTTCATTGGGACAATACCAAATGCTATGAGGTGAACGCCTTGCATTTTTTATGGTCACTAACAAATTTTTGTGCACATTCATCACGCCTAAGTCATCACTAATGTGAAACTTAGCTAAAAATCCAGAATTATGGTCATAATTCTTCTTGAATTTGCCCAAATTTATCAATTAGGTATGAATCACTCCTTAAAATTGAGTAATTAAGTGTGAAAACTCTTCCATGAGAACAGTAATTGTGTGGTATGCTGAAAATCAAATATAGAGCTATGCAAGGGTCTTCCGAATCCGGAAACGTTTTCGAATCTTCGAACACCGCGATTGGACGGCCAAGACGAATGGCGGGAGCTCCAAGAAACTTTGCATCGGGCCCTTTTTTCCCCATGGCGCAGCGAAAGTTTCGCCTTCCACTGGGAGGACGACCAAAGAATGGACACATAACACTCGGTCTTTTATCGCCGAAAGTCGCAGAGGGGCTCATAAGCAATTCCCCGTCTGCTTCACTCGCGCCTCTCTCCCTCACCTTCTTACCTTCTTCTCTCGCTCCTAACCCCTCCCCTCATCTTCATCCCAAACTTCTCTCCCTGGCGTTAGAATACCGCCGAAGTTTCCCTTCCCCGGCTATTCAATTCGGGCTCTCCGGGGACCGCACACAACAAACATCCTTCTCTTCAAGCGCGCTGGCTGCTTCGACTCCGTCCGCGCTATCAAACCCTCCCGAACAGCATACGCGATGGCGTGGTCTCGGGCGACGACGCTCTCGGAGCGGAGCTGTGTGTGTAAGAGCGAGGGGGAAGGGAAAAGCATAAGAAATGAAAAACAGCGTGGCACAATCGATCATCATTTTTCCCGTGGAGGGAGCGAAAAGAGTGAGGGAGGGAGGAAGAAAAATAATAAAATGCAAGGAGCAGGGCCCTCATCCGACCCCCATTCTTCTCCCCACCGCTCCACCATCATCATATACCCCTTTCCTTTCCATTCTCCTTTCCCTTGAACCCCACCCTCCACTCCGCTCTACTCATCTCTTCTTCTCAGCATCCTCTCTCTCTCTCGACCCCCCACTTTCCCCCGCATCCCCGCCAATCACCCAGCCAATCCCCGCATCCTCCCGTGTCGTCTCGTGCTCCCCGACTTCAAACATCATCCGCGTTCCGACATCCCCTTTAATCCGCTATCCCATTTCTTCAGCGCTCCTTCCCCCTCCAACAGCCCTTTCCTTTCCAATTCCTCCTTCGGCTCCTCTCCCCCCCTCCGCGCACACACTGCTGAAGACCCACACACATATTCCGGCTCCCTCAGATCCCATTCTACCTTCCAATTTCTCCCCCAGGTCCACCACCCGCCCCCTTCCTCCCACTCCCTCCTCCCATGCCCACCTCCTCCTCCTTCCTCCATAATACCTTCCGTCTTCCCCTCATCCCTCACAACCTCCCTATCCCAGCGGGTTCCTTTTCTCTCTCTCCCACTCTTTCCCCACCTCAGCTTCCGTCATAATCAAGATTAATCGCGCAACTTTTATTCAATTCCAGCTCCTTGTTTTTCGTTCGCTCTTCAAATCGGTAATTTGTGGTATTTTACCAGTTTTTACCGTCGTTCAGTTGCATTGTTTGTTAGTGCTTGAGGACCATATGTTCTCTTACAACGTAGTACACGCTGTTCCTTGTCGGAGAGGTTCAATAGAGAGGGTCTTGTGGATGAACCCCCGATTAAAAGTCATTTGTCAATTAAAGGATAGTGGCCCAGTGGATGTAGGATACATGGCTTCGATAGAGAGGACTCCCGGGTTGAATTTTGTTTCTGCCTCTTTGGACACATAATCACCTGAAAGCCGAAGAGTGCATCTCCGCGGATACCTGTGCTTCGTTGGAAATCGCTGAGGGAACGGTATAAACAGCCTCCCCTTTGCCTTGATTTTGCGCATCAGTGCAAAGTTCGGGCTCATCAAAACGTGAAATATGGCATCTCCCATTGATCAATGCCTTGTTTATTGAGTAGTTCCTATTAATTATTAAAGATTACCTTGGTAAAATTTCAGTTTTAAAGTACTCCATCCACCTTGGTCATCGTAATAAAATACGTAAATTATTATATTTTAAACGCCTGTTTTACTGTCAAAAGATGCCTCGACATATGATATCATGCCGACTATGTGAACATATTCTTAGCTAATAGTTTGCAAAGAAGTCTTCACATAATATTGTGATATCGTGTACCGATCTCGGCTATAATAGTAAATAAAACAGCCTTAATGACTGACTTTTAAATAATGGGGTGCCGGGAGATCAATAATAATCCTTTTTCCTTAATCAAAAATGAATGCGAGGACTACTCTAGCATTCTCTAAAAGTATACCCATTCCACATTACATTCAACATCTTTGATTCTTTGGAATTTTTTCTATAAAATAAGTTTAACTTACTTTCTTTGGAGCTAAATGCTATGAACCATTTAACCCTGATCATTAAATGGTTTCCCACGAAAATCTCCTAGCAATACATTTCCACTCGCCCGCGTGCTTTCTTGGTTTTCTTTTCATAGATTTGATCCCCTAAATAGGGATGCCAATATTGGAACCACTTTTACTCCCTTTACCAGTGAAAGCATTTTGTTTGTGTCCTTCATATCGTTGAATGATACTTCTTTAATCATCTTTATTATCAATCGAAGCGTTTATTTCTAACCGTGGCTTTCAAATGTAAGCTATATATCAGGTGGAGGCCTACATCTATGGGGATTTCGACTGAATGAATTGTTCTATGACTAGCCCATGTTTCATTATTCTTTGAGGTGGGAGCAGTCTCTCGCGTTCTAAATAATTTTACAAAAGGTCTTACCAAGGCTTGATGACGTAATCTACTCAAAGAGCTATTCTGTTTTTTCGTTATCACATTGTGGTGTCTGTATTTATTCAGAGAATCAGTTGAAACAAAAGTTAATCCTTGTGACGATTACAACATAATTTTTTCTCTGAAAAAGAAAGGAGACATTTATCAAAATTAATTGAGCAAGATGGGAAGCCTGGAATTCGAAAAGTATCTACCAACGTATCTATATCCGGTAAATAATTAAAGTTTTTCGGACTCTCTTATTTTTCATCTTGAAGAGTTTCTATGCATGTGCTACTTCAAGAGTGAATGCGAATGTAAAGACCTCAATTATTCCCGTAAATTACGCGCAATTGTGTCCGCAATTTCTCTCGAAATGAAGGCGGTTAATTGCCCTTGTGCACGTGCAACTCACTCCCTTACGTATCGGATTTCCTTTCCTCCTCCGGCTAGTCTTTGTTAACCCTCAGCGAGTTATGATAATCCAATGAAGTACTTCTTGGACTTAGGATTCTGAAAATTATTTGTTGTGATTAATTTATTAAATATTGCTTCAATAAATAACTAACAATTCACTTAAACATGCCAATATGTATGCTAGGATTACTGCTCTGAAACTTGGAGGGTATTACGCTTAATTTAGAATTTTTATTTTAACGTTGTATTTTTAGCCTGTTATGATATAAAAATTAATCGCGGATTTCCCTATTTTACGTTCCATTGAATCAATCATGCTATGAATGGATAATGAAATTGTCTTCATCGATTACTTTTAAAGAGCGATTTTCTCTTTTGGTTTCAGTTTCTAGTTCACATTTTAAAATACTTTTAATTTACTTTGCACTGGCTACTAATCGGTAACGATGTGGCTATTTTCCATCACTTTTCGGTATTTGGCATCGTCTTGCTTAGAAATTTCTTGTCCCGTTCATATTTTTTGCATTCACCTCTCCCATCTCTTTTGTTTCTTTCTTTTAATGTACTCTCTTTGCTTCCTCTGTCCTCTTCTCTATTTTCATCATCTTCTCTGTCTCCTCACTTTTCACCTCCAGCGCTACTTCCACCCTTCGCTGAATAGCCTTTCCGCCATCCGCCTTTGCTTCTCGGAGCCCTTTCGTGATAAATCCTCGACACATGGCGGTCGCTAAACTTTTACTTGGCCCGCTCTCGTCCCTCCCATCCTTCTCCCACCCTTCTTTATTCACCTTCTCTAAACAATGCGGCAGGTTGCATGAGCGGGAAGCCCAGAAAATTTGTCCCTCAAGTATTAATGCTGTTAGGCTCGAGCTTAATAGCGGTTGTTTGAGCGATCCTGGCACTCTTAGTGAGCGCTTCTTTGTGTTCTCCATGGGGCTCTTTGACGTGAATTGTTACACTACTTCTGGTAGTATTATCATGATATAAGATTCGGAAAACTTTAAGGATTTCGATAAAGTACCTACAGCTTCATGAATAAGTTTTCTTATGTGCATTACACCATATTTGAACTCTCTTCTAAAGCCTTTAAAACTATAATTCTTTAAAAAGAACTGAGTCCCTTAAAAGTCATTGCAGAATGATTGTTGCTTGTGCTTTGTGCGTTGTCATTATTAATCTCAACTGTAAGTTATTAGGCTTCTAAAATTTCTTGAAGAACAATTCTAACAACAGCAATTATGAAAACATAATGTATATACGGATATTTAACTTTATGAACAACTATTTTTTTATGGATACCTAATGGCAGCAAAGGTGTAAACGATTTTGAACTCTAGGATCCTCTTCCTTAATTTAAAATTGGCAAAACGCTCTTATGGATTATTATTAGTAGACTAAATGCCAATTTAAAATGAATAAATGTGGTAAGAGAATGCAAATTTGTCGTATGTTACATTAAAACATATCTTTAGCTCCCAGTTGGAACTTTTGATATGAAGGAGTGAGGTAATTCTGACATACAACGAAGCAAGTATTACCCTTACACTCCGAAGGACCAAACTGTTATTAATTTAGAAATATTGAGTTAAAATAAATGAATATAATGATTCTTAGAAGGAGAGTAGGTAGCCAAATAATGTCTTAATTTAAAAACGGGTTTAAAACTTTTAGATACATTTGATTCTCATTTTACGAAGTAAGACTTACACTCAGGATGAATGGTTAGCCGCCTTGGTAAACTTTGGGTTAGGAGTAATTTATAATGTCTGAAGCGATTCATATATTATGTATGTTACTTATTTTGTTCAAAATGCTGGCGGAAATTACTTTATTACTGACTGAATGGAAAGATATTTAGGTTTCGCTAAAGTCTAGCTAGTAGATGGAGAGTTTCCGAGCTCCAAGCTCACGTTTCCCTTTTCCCTTGTCAGGTACCTGAAGGCGACTTGACTTGTTTAATGAAATAAGATGTGCAATGAGATTGGTACACCGTGGCTATTTTGCCAGTCTCTTACCTCGGTGACCCTGATTCCATTACCGGGGCTATTAGGTTTTTCCTCTAGTGTCCCTGTTCCTACCTCTACAAGGGTCAAGAGAGCCTAGCAGCACGCAGTAAAGCGACCGTTGGAAGGAAACATTAAACTGCTGGAAGGATCCCTGGAACCCTGAATTCGGATCTCTCTCTACTGCCTCTTTTCTTTCTCTTTCCTCTCTCCTTACAGTTTTGTACCCAGGTAATTTTTCCACTGAAATTAAGCTGATCATTCTACCGTGTTAGGTTGGGAAATGCCAAGATTAAGTTAAGTGCAATATTCGGGTGGTCATATAAATTAGTGCATTTTAGACCAAAAGGTTTAAATAAATGCATTAGTTCGGTTGTTTTGCTGATTCACTCGTAAATTAACCTGTGATTATTGAAAATTTGGCAAACCTTTGTTTAACGTTAGCATGTAAGTTGAGCGAAGCTAACTTCACATTATTTAAATTACAATACCTTTTGGTTATGAAAATATTAGCTGTTCCTTATAAATGCTAATGTATTCGCCCCTATCATATATGCTTTTTTAAGTTATTATCCGATAATTGTGAAGAAACGGTGCGTAAAAAGCACTGCCTATCTAAGCTGCGCGCGATTTCTTATCGACTCATCTTGGCGTGAATGGTACATCAACTCATGCTATCCAAATCTTCTCTAATGATTCGTATTTTCGGAGGTGTTTTTTAACCTCTTACAGGGTTTGGATCTATTGGTGTGATCATAATTTAAAAAATATTCCAATTAAGTCACACGACTCTTCATACGGATGACACTTATCTTTACTATGATGGCAAATTTTTCCTAGGAAATTTCCACATCATACCTTGACGGATCCTATTTCTTATCATTTGAAACGCTCTAAGCTCTTCACATAATATGATAAGATGATAATGATGTATACATATTGAAACGCTTGTCGAAGTAAATTTTACCTTTGAGGAAAATTGCTCATTCTATTTCTGCATTGTGACAAGATTAATTGGAGTTAATTTTCACTCTCATAATTGGATTTGCCCAATGCCAAAGCTCAAGTAATTATGTAGTCACATTGATCATGTGGTTGCAGCTTGGAATCCTGCATAGCTTTTCGTCCTTACCGTCTAAGTAAAACAAACTTAGACGATGTATTTTCGACTTTGGTTCTGCTGTGCACATTTTCACTTACAATAGGTTTAGGTTTCCTTTCTATATCGTCATAGCATTCTAACAAACCATAATTTCCAAAATGAATGGCCGAAAAAGTTATTTCCTCTTCCATACGGTATCACGCCGTACAATGAATTTATGGTAGAGAAGGTTGGCGGCGTTCCTTAGCATTAATCAAGGTGCTTTTTTAAGAATCGTGACAGACACGAATCGAATGACTGTGTCGTGTATGTTTTCAGTTCAGTAATTATTTCGCGGCTATACGTAACATTAAAAATACTCTGGAATACCCAGCATGGTACATAAATCAAGGATCGATGGAGATGTGAAGATGTATTACTCAGTGATTGAAAAAAACGGTGGAGCTGCTGTGCAAACAAGTGATACCTTCATCGTGTCTGGAGGAAATGAATATATATTTGTTATATATGTTTGTATGTACTTTTTGCATCTCTTGCTATAATAAATAATGAGACCCCTCTCGGCGGGAGGTCCTTCAACTTTAAACGCGACGGACGAGTGTCGCCAGTGAAGGGAGCGAATGTTTTGAGACGAAAGGTAGCGGGTGTTTGGTGGGGGATCAGGTTCTGATGTACGGAAATCGGTTGCTTGCGTGTGAGGGGGGGGAGAGAAAGGGGAAGGGGGACGGATGGCAGAGGAAAGGGGAGAGGATGAGAGAGTGGAGAGGAGTAGGATGAGATGGTGGAACGTGGAGAGGTGGGCGGGGCGAGGGGAGAGACGGAGAGGAATGCCGACCGTCGCGCCTCCGACGGCCGGATCGGAAGCTCACTTCGCTTCTCCCTCCCCTCAACATCATCTCTCCCACCCCACTCCTTTACCTACCCAACGTTCCGTCCCATTCCCCTTTCCTACCCCCTTCCCCCCTGCCCCTCTCCCCCCTCGCCATTACAGCAGCGGCGTGGCCTCGCTGTGTGCTTCACCCCTCCTGCATCGGCCGGGTGCGACGAGGGAGGTGGCGGCGCGTAGTCGGAGAATTAAGTGGACACATCCCGTGCCTCTCTCTCTCTCCTCATGTGTATGTTTATGTTACGCGATACGCGTAATCGTGCGTCTTAACCTTGTAACGCGTGCCCTACGGGTGCAGAGGGTCGAGTGTCGCGAGGGAAAAGGGGTTTTGAAAGCGGGCAGTCGCGTCTCCAAGAGTTTCAACCTCGCCTCCGACCCATCGGTAACGATCTTGAGAGTAGACGTTCATTCCATCGGACCATTCCTTGGACTTACGACACATTTGAAGGATTCCATCGATCCTCACATTCCCGTGGACGTCGTGCGAGTGTTTAACCGACTACAGTCACAGCATTCTTCAATGGTCAACACCTAATACACCTCCTTTTGATGGATTCGTACTGCAAGAACCCTCACAGCTGATGAGTCTACCGGTGAGGTAGAAGTTCTGACATTTGAGGTGTCCAAGAGGCGTGTCACTTTCCGGGCAGATCCCTTCCCCATGCGTGCGTCGCCCTCTTGATGCAGATGATCGCGTCGGGTGTGGACGATGAGAGACCGGTCCGACTCAGGATGCTGCGGATGAGCGGCTGGCCTCTGTCGCCCGCGTGATGAGAGACGGCGGCATCTCTGGGAGGGGAAAGCGGTCGCGGGGGGTGGGGAGCAGCGGATGGAAGTGGTGGAGGTAGGGGGAAGTTTTGTGACTCTGTTGGAGGAGTGGAATGGGATGACGTGAGACGGGGAATGACGCTTGCCGCTCCGTCGTCGTCTTAGTCTCGTCTCCTCTTCCTCATCCCTCTTACTCCCTCGAAATTCGTTTCCGCTGTCTTAGTCGCAAGTGGCCGTTGTCAACTGTTCCATCTTGTGTTTTTTCCTCCCCTCTCTCGTATTTGGAGTGGGCTTGCACGCGACTCACTGCAGTGGGTGATAGGTCAGCGGGCGAGCCGGCCGTACAGCAATGAAGTACCACATCTTTTTATTAAAGAATTTGCGCCTTTAGTCAACCGCCTCAGTGTCATCCTGATAGGATAGTCTCCATGCTGTTTAGACTGTCACTCAAATCTCTCTCCACTTTAAAACACTTGAACTCTGCCACCAAGATAACGAGAGAAACCAAATCGGAGAATACCGTGCGTCGTCAATCAACTGCCTCCGTGTTATCCTCCGAGAATAGTCTCCCTGACTGTTGAACAGTCACCCAACTATCTCACTCCATCGGGAATATCTTCGTGCTGAGGAGGGGCACCCTACCGCTCACCTCTGCTCAATTCCCAGCCCTCGATGTTCGATTCCCTGTGAGCAGCAGAATTTTGCGCCAAGGAACGCCATCACAACCGTGCAATCTGGCGAGGGGAATATTGAGTGTGAGAAGTCGCCGCGTTCTTAAAGACTGTTCCTCTCGCCATCCGCATTTGCTTCCCCAAAGATTCCCCGCCTTCCTCTTTACAATTTGGGCACATCACCATCACCACCGTCGACGGATCCAAGTCACGTGCCACACCGCGAAAGAAGGGGACGGACTCTCCCTCTCGAATCATCATCATCCGTCGTTATTGCTCCGAAGGAGAGAGTCAGATAGGAATGTGAGGGAGGAGCGGTTGACGGGTGGGAGGGACGGTGGCAGGCGGCTCAAGCATTCCTTCTTCCCCGTTGTGCCTTCTCCGCCGACGGAGGCAGTATTTTCTCTCGCGGCGACGGTGGAGTTCTTCCCGGCGAGAGGCATTCTAAGCAAGCCGCGGCGGGTGGGCCTTGGGATGAGAAGAGGAGGAGGTGGGTGTAGCGGAAAGGCTTTGGTGGTCGAGGAGGATACTCCTTGGTGGAAGAGAGAGTGCCGTCCGTGAGAGGAGGTCGGTTGGTCGGAAGAAAGGAGGGACACTCTAGGGATCAGTGTTTTTCAGAACGTCATCCTCACGACATCCCGAGGAGTGAAACGACGCACGTATGCGCAATACGAAGTGCCGGAAAGGGTGGAATGCAAAATCGATGCCGTGCGTCCAACTCACGCGACGCCGGCGAGAATCGGCGACTGCAGCAACACCGTGGGGAACACGCCGGAGGAATCTGCGTCTTTCCCGGACGTCGTCTAGCATATTGTTGTTACGCGCAAGTTGTCGTCCTCAAGGAACTCTTTCTTCGATCAATTAACAATTCTTGCGGGTTGACTGACTTCTGAGTCTTCGAGGGAGGTGTAAGCGAAGGAAACCTGGCGAGCGGCATTTCAACGGGGTCATAAATCTCCGGCGCTGGCGTTGAAGACTGCAGGACCCCAGTTTTCTCGGTCGCATTCGTCGGTGAAGTCCAAAAAGGAAGTGCCGCGAGTGGGAGGCGCCTGTCACGAAGTGGATAGCCTGTTCCTGGCGCCATCGACTACATTCTCCACTCATCCCGACTACATTTCTTGACGTCTCCCCGCCATATTTTCCCGCCATACGTTCACGAGTTATCCGGGTGAATCGCTCAGTGAAGACTCACGCTCTCCGTATCTCGTCCACCCACGTGTGCTACAGCAGTGCCGCGTTTGTTTTCTTTCGTGCGCAGATAATCGCGCCCACCGCTCCGCCAAGGACGCCGCGCACCGACTTTTTCGGCGCGGGCGGCGAATGGGCCACGCCAAGGGCGCCTCGACGGCGTGCGGGTCGACTGCGACCGGGCCGACGCTCTAAGTCAGGCGGGAAAGACACGTGGGCACGGCGAGCGCCCTGTGACTTACAAGCGTGTGCTAATCAATTTCCTGTCCGGAGGAATACTTGCCCATTCTTCTCCGCGACAGGCATTACCCCTGTGCCCCAAGGTCACATTCAAATTAAGGGGGAGTCGGCGTGTCACTTCTGTGGGCGTTTGAAGTGCTGATTCCTCTCTCGGATAAGTGACATCCGGGGCCATACCCGTTTTAAACTAGGTGCTACCGTTAACTTTCCACTCGTATACGTGTTTTGCTGTTAACATTTGTGAAGACTTCCGGTTTTTCTTGACACTCTCCGTGACTCTACTTCCTGCCGAATTTCTCCTTGCTTCTCTCTCAACTCTGAAGGCCTTCCAGCGTGAATTCAAGTGCTGGAAAGGGCTATTTTTTTGTTTTGGAAATGAAATACTCGGAAACATTGAGGTCAAGGTAGTTCAGCCCGAGGGACGTGTGGTCAGGTAATCGGGTTCCCTGAGAGAAATGTCGAAGTAGTTCACCACAAAGACGAGAGGTTGACGACCGCTTCTCACTCCCCGAGGTGACCTTGCTGGCGTTCGCTAAAGGGGTTTTAGGAAGAGCGACATACGGGAGCGAGAGCGGTGGTGTGGGAGGAATGGGGTGAGGGCCCAAGCAGCGTCGTTGCTGTGAGGGTGGGCAGTGGGGAGGGGGGGAATTATTGGGTGTTGGTGGGTGGGAAGGCTCGGATCGCGTGGGTGCTGGCATCCTAGGAGAAGCTATAGTGAAAGGATCTTACGAGTGAGAGACAAAGCCAAGGAGATTGGCCTAGGGAAAGGCGAGAGGCAGGGAATACCAATATAGGATAGGCAGAAACTTTCCATCTCACGTCAGGAAGATCTGCTTGAAAAGAAAATACACTGGCGTAACAAGGGAGGATTTAGAAGGCCCAGAGAAAGCAGCGGGTTTGCATTTTTTCCAGGAAGGAAGCTTTGTGATATTGATCCAGTGAAAGCGTCAAAAGAATATCTGCAAAAGTGTAATATAAAAGAATATAATATAATAATACAAATTTACGGGTACACATATGTTTATTTGAAGGTGCGAGTGTTGAGTGTGACATCATCATCTGATTTGTGTCTGTTGGTTTTGAATTGAATGGATGCCACTACGGAGGGTGTTACGTCGTGAGACAAACGGTGGTGTGCCGTGCTTGTGGGAGTGAAGAAAGATAGAGAGGGGACGGGTGTCAAAAGCGGATTGATCAAGTGAAGTTGAATATTTTGCAAGTGTGCCTTTCTTTACCCTGGCATGTTTCTCTCCCTTATGTGGAGCATTGTCGTCCGTGGCCAAGAGGGTTTGTGCGTGCGTGAGTCTGTGTTACAAGGAGAGCTAAAGAGATAACATAAAGAGGTGTGTTCGGATCCGTGTGATCGTGAGAGGGAGGGATAAAAAGGTATAAATACATCCGCACTCGCGTGTGTGTAAATATAAACTTGCCTGGCGAGGCGGCGTTGGTCGTGGGCGCCGGAGAGTGAGGGGGGCGGGGCTGGGGAGGGGCGATGCCTCCACACGACCCCTGCAGCATCCAGGGTTCGACCCCGATGCCACAGCTGCAGCACCACGCGCCCGTCGCCATGTCATTCTTTCTGCGTTTCCTCCGGAAGAGGAAGGTGAGATAACTGAATTGGAGTTAAGAATAATATACAATAAAATCAGCCGATGAATGCGAATTTGTTTACCCGCTTATCCTGTGCATTATTTATTTTACTCTTATTGAAGAACAGTATTGCAACTTTCCACCAACCAAGTGAATTTGATGTGACCCGGGTTTCGATGCACTATATCATCACTGTACTTCATTTTGCTGAAATGTCATCACATAAAATCTGATACTTCTCTCTTTGCTCATGTCTACTGATCGTACATGTGTATTTTCACTCTCGATTTTTATTTCGGAAATTTGAATCAATTTTTAAATATAGACCGTTTCGCCGTTGGAATCGTATATTCAAAAATGAACAATCATATTTCAGTCAATGGTGCCGTTTGTTCAATTTTTCAACTCTAACATAGCGGTTTCTACCCTCGAACGTTCTTTGGTTGACATTTGGTGCCTTATTTTCACGTGACATCCAACTGCGATTCCGAGATTATTTCCATATACCTATGAATGTGAGGAGGAGTTACCGACAGTGATTAATGACAACTCCCTTAGAGAGTTACTTGAGCAGACTGGCACATCTGTTACCGAACTCCATTCGCAGAGGTACTCAAAATAACAACCAAGAGCCTGTAAAAAGCTTGGGTTGCCTTCAGGCTAACTCCTTTATAAGTTGTGTCACATTGGATCCCACGCTGAATTTACGATGCTGATATTTATTTGACCATACTAAAAATATTTGCAGGAAATTTTGTCATTACTCTTTAGCTGCATCCTATTTTTTATGCGCTTTTAGCACCATGTAGTAAAGTTAACATACTAAGAGATGGTCTCGAAAAATCCAAAAGTGAGAAATATTTTTGCACAACTCAAGAAATTCATTCTAGATAGAAAACTGGTAGGTCACTCATGGGAGATTCGGAGGCTATCAGTTGGTATTTTTATTTCCTGAGATACCAAACCGTATTAAATTTCAAATTCAATTTTATAATCTCCTTTTTCAAAGTTTGGACTTCCAATCTTACGTATAAAAACAAAAAAAAGGTCCAATGGCTGTACCCTACCTGTACCTGTTGCCACTTCCCTAACATTCCAGTTATATTTCCAAGTAGATTTGACAATCTCTGCTCTCAAATTCTAATCCTTTAAAGGGAAATTTTTTTAATTGACTTGATTTCCACGCCTTTTTCACACATATTTTCCTGAGTAATTGTAGCACCTCAAGAAAAAAACCACATCAACTCAATTAAAGTAATTGTCAATCACCCTTCAATGTTTCAATGTTCCTCCTTTGTGGTTAACCCTCTTACTTATTGTGGGCTACCGTATCATTTGTAGTCATTTAACTTTCTACATCTTCCAAGTATACACCATGGACCAAAGCAAACCTCTTTCTCTTGACTAAATTCTTTATGTGGTATTTCTGAAATCTTTTGAGTTTAAATAGTGAATAACAATTAATGGATTTACAAATATGTTTCTCATAAGAATTAAGAAAAGATTTTATGCTGAATTCTTAGTGATTAATCCGTTATGGAACCACTATATTTGAAAATTTTTTAATAGAGGCTTTTGTCACTTTAAGCAGCTAAATGTAAACGCATTCATATTTTTCCTATTTGCGAGAATTCTCTTTACTTAATATTTTTGTTTTTAAAACCTTTTAACACCTTCCCTCAAATGCTCTGAGTTCTTGACGATGAATCTTTTGATATTCACGTGTACTTTATTCGTTGTGCCTTTTCTGTGAACTGAAAATTGACGCTTGAACATATATTGAACATATTTCATACGATGCAAGATGAATAATGTATCTTCGCACTTATCTAGCTTATTTATAACCATCTTCATTGTTTCCTTCCACAATGGTGGATAAGCCTTTCTTTCCTAAAAGGATTGATGGTTTGCAAACTCCTCAAAGGCCGCTGTTAAGATCCGTATCTTTTATAAAGACATATCCCATAACTCTTTTATATAATAATTAAAGTGTATAAATTAAACTAACGGTGGAAAATTAACGATTTTCTTGTTTCCTAATGAACGATTTGAAATTTAGATACATAAGTTACCAACAGTGTAGCGTAACTATTACTTGAAACAGGTTGCACCCTGCACTAAATAATTATCACAGAGATTAAATTGACGTATGGGTTCAATGAGTCGTTTAATTCATGAGCCATATTCCAATTTTCCTCTCATATTTCATAGAGTTTCATAATATTGATAGAGGTAGTTGACATTAGTTTTGTAATGCATTTTCTTATTCTCGTCGCTAAAAATTTGATGTGGATCCTTTGCCGCAAACTGTTATTGAAAAATATGCTTGCTTTTACAGAGAATTTTTCTAATTTTTGAGTCGTGTTAAATAGTGTATAATTTAATATTCTACCAATCCTCTCCGACCAATAAAAATTTTATCGTAATTCCATTCCTGAAAAACTTTTCTTTTATTTAATCCGCTTAGTTCTCATAGGATCAAAATCTGTACTTCTTGGGATTAAATAAAAGCTGGTAGATACATTGCAATGGATTGTTCATTTTATCAATCGTTACGTTTCCTTATCAAAAATTTCATAAGGCTTTGGAAATAATTTTTTAATGAGAGAAAAGAATGCTATTTCAGCGTTTCAGAAGTTGTAATTTACAAATGAGGGAGTGTAGTTTTGTCGAAATTTATTTGAATCTCTATTCCTCGGTTTTTATGTAATAATATGTTTATGCATGCATTTGTTAAGGTAAGAAAAGCATTCGTCTCCGCTCTAATTTCCAATTATTGCAGTGGTGGCATTTTCAAAATTTATATTGAGAATTGAATTTCACCAACACGAGTTGAAAGATGAACACCTCGCGTGTCAAGAATAGAACTTTTGAGTGAGGCTATTTGATGGGGTTACAAAATCTGCTAGTTGATTCGACCAGAAGAAAATTATATAAGATGTACATGGTGCTCAGGCAGGTATTCATTATGTCTACTTGATGAAAAAATGCGCATTGATCATCAACGGATGTGTTTATTAGGTTGGCTTCACATACAGCTAATAACTAAATAAAATAAAAAGTAAATAATTTAACATAACTATAGGTCTGATGATTAACTAAATATAATAAACTAGGAAAATGTATCCTACTTATAGCTTTTTTAGTATTTTTAGGAAAACTTATGTAAGTAACGATATGTGAAAATTTGCGTTTTGTGGATTATATGTTAGACCTCATTTTACGAAGTGCTTTTTCATGTTGAAAAATTCATCTGTCCATGAACCTTCCAAACCTACAATATTTTATATTCGTGTTAGAAACAAGAGTGATGTACAGAAAGTAAATTATTTACAGAAGTCAGCCATTCAATATCCATTTGAAATATAAATAATACGATTTTTTGGCAGCAGATCATTTGGTGTGGGATTTTAATGCTTGTGTATGAGGGAGAGCAAATAAATGTTGTTCTGCTACTGTTGAATTTATTCACTTGGAAAGGTGGAGACTGTTGTTTGTTTAAGTGGACCTATCATTGCAGTATGTAGTGATTTTACTACATGGAACTCTTTAAGTAGTCACTTGGACTACCTCTTGCTTAAGATGTTACATAAAGACATTTTAAGTCATCGTTTACGCTTTTTCACTTTAGTGAATGCTACCAGCAGCTATGTTTTCAATTTTTCCTCCACTTGTACCCTCATGCCAATGACAAGCAACTCTTTTAACATATGTTATTTCATATTTTAAAGATGCAATGCCGCTCAAATAATTCACTATCTTCAAATACTTTGACCGATTTAAGAGAATGCAGTTGTAAACCAAACATGATGCCATCTTTCAGAGTTTTAACGACTCTTGTAGCGAACGCTGAGGATCAAAGAATTAAAAAATATCTCTGAGACATCGAGCTTTTAATAATGGGTATGTTTTCCAAGTATTGTCTAATATTTTATTGCCGTTTGCGTTGAAAAACTTGTTATCATGAAATGAGACTGTAATGTAATATTATTACTGACCGGCTTGCGAAAAGAGAAATATTGAGCATTTTCGTTGCAAAAACTGATGAAGTAAAGTAATGATTAAAAATGAACTTTTAGCGGTATTACCGCTTCAGATTAATTTTTCTTTTCTTCTGGTAATGAGTACGTACTTTCGTATTTTCGGATGGGAGTGGGTAACAATCTCTCTTTTTTTTAATACTTTGCTGCGCAATGAAAATTATTTTCCCATTGATGGTATGGATGGAGGAAAAAAGAGATGTAGGGTTCTTAACATTCAGTTTGGTAAATATTAATTTATCCTCGCTCTTTCCCTCTCTATTGTGAGGCGCTGGTGAAGTTTAGAAAATTACCAAGTTTTTTATAAATAGTGAATGATTTAATTTTTTAAATTTTTATTGGTGGTACACTAAAGATTGCGGAGTTTTAATCGGAAGCATGCCATCCATTCGAATGACAAAATGCTTGTGTTGTTGACGGTGTGCAGTCCGAGCTCTAAGTCCCCGTACTCGATGCTAAATTTACCGTTGCCTTAAGGATTAAGAACGTTAAAATGTAAATACTAAGCTATCCAGCCAAAACAATTATGTTATTGTAAAATATTGACCGATTCACTTTCGTTTCATCGCTATTGCAAACCAAATGGCTTTCTGAAATATTTATGAGGTATATTAACTTCTTTTTCGTGTGCTAATGAATGATGGTTACTTCTCAGTGCTAAAAAGGGGTTATCAGGAGTATCCATTCCGATGATTGGTTAGCTCTAGCAAACCTAATTTCCTCTCTCTTGAGATTTCTTGTAGAATTACAATAAACATAGCTAGAATTTCTGTCTAATTGAGCAAAATATTTCATTTCAACGCCTTTCCTTTTTGAATTGTTTGACAAGAGATTAATACCCATAGGTGTCATTATGAACAGCATTTATGTACTTAATAATACCTGAAAGATGAATTTTCATTATTTAATATTTACATACAAAGTGATATGGCGTTAAACCAACTTGTCAGCTTACAACAAGTGGTAATAACTAAAATCTCCGGAGGTTTGTCTACCAACATACTTTACATTATATTCGGTGACTATGAGCACATATGAATTGCATTTCTTTACATTCTACTATATAATTTGAACATAAACTGTTTCACTGTGGCATTCCTAGCCCCTGCCACCATCGAGCACTGTATGCATAAAATTTGTCATAGTCGGAGATTACATCATGTAACTGAAAGGGAGAAATAGCAAGAATTAACGATTACGATTTTTTTGCATGTTTCTTAAGCGTTTGAAAATGTCAGTCACCGTACATATGTAATAATCTTCGTATTTCATATTTTGAAGGTCTCTTAATGGGGGAAATGTGATATAGTAATAACACTACCCTTGGTACTTCCACAGTTTTTATAAATTTATGACTAAGTCAATTAGTCAATCCTAAATAATGATGATACTTGTACTTGGAATGGCGCAAGATTCCTGTAAAACTTGATGATGATATAAATTTGATGCTTCTACTAATTAAATTATAGAAAACTATTATTAGATTATAAAAAATTATCATTACACTCTATAGTATTAGTGTGTACCAAAAGCGTTTTAGAGATTCTCTTTTCATACGTTTTTAGCTGAAATATCTACAGTTAATGGTTTTCTATTGTAATAACTTCGTGTTTTAAGAAGGTAATCTCGTTTAGGGTTAATTTAAGAAGTGGATTTAAATCAAGCGATGCTATAAAAATGATACACTGTAAGAGATAATCGGTTTAACTTTGCGTAATGGGTGTTTCCAGGAACTAATAATATTGAATATTTGGCTCCCTTCACGCTCCATTCGCCACTTAAATTCAACTCCTCCCTTTGTAACTTAATTTCAGTAATGCATTCCTGTTAGACGCGAAAGGATTTTCAACCATGGGATTGGAATTAATGACTTCATCTTGTCTCGGCTTTTATTTATACCCTTTTTAATAATGCGTGGTCTTGTTCATTCGGATAAATTTATTCATTAAAAGTATTGCGTTTTTTTTTATTCTTTTTAATTCTCGTTTTTCTTTGTGTGTGAGTAAATTATCGACAATGAAGTGCTGTTAACAATCCTTTATGCGGATTTCAAAAAGGGTGTAATAGCTACGATTTTTTTATTGAAATAGAAATATTCTTCCTCTTTATATGCTCGTAATTAGATTAGAAAATTATATTAGATTAGAAAAATTGTTTCATCAGCTGTAATTGAGTTCAGTTCAGCAAGGTCAGTTGATTAATTTTTAAGTTTGATTCTAAATTATCGTCTGAATGAATCGGGCACATCAGTAATTGTTTTTTCTCTCAGAAAAAGTGAAAACTGAATCTATCTCTCTGCTTCCATGAGATTCACACATTTTTTACATGAAGGTTTTTCGTTTTGATTCCATTTAACATTCAAAGTGTAATTTTTATATGGAAATATCATCATATTTATAAGTCCGAAATATTGAGAGATAATCCAGAGAAATAGTTAGATATTATAGCATTATTTCATTATTGAAGTATATGCACGAGCATTAAGAGCTAATATTCCAAATATTTTTATTGACTGATCTATGTCAAACAAGTTGAATTATTACCATATCACATAGTATTAATTTTGGTTGTATGATTGACCACTGTACACACCATGATCATTTGGGATTTTTAACTCTATACGTATAAAAAAATAAAATCAGTGCGCCGCAAATCCACTAGAACACTCTCAATGTCGATTGATCCAACTATTAATATTTGAATTTTTACAGCCCATTGTCGTGATCATCTAACCTGTTTCAATCTTTATTTGATGGTTGGCGATGATTAACTTCTGCCAGGGAAAATATCTCTCTATTAGTTCAAAGGCGCAATATTTCATGGGAATCTTTTGTTTCTGTAAAATTGTATTATCATTTAAATATAAGGTATCAACCAATTAAGTTACAAATTATCAATATATAGCTATTTATTTCCTCGGGTAACTAAAAATATGTGCACTCATTAAAAAAATCCTATACAGCATAAAGTGACCTCTTCGTTCCTGCGGAGGTATGCTTCCCGCACATCTTCTGTGTGTAGTTGGTATAGTCCTCTCCAGGGTTGAATTATTTTGACTAATTAAGTCACACAGACAAAAGAGCTTATTCACTTTTCAATCCCACAATGAATATACCACATGTCACTATTATATGAAGGTAAAATTCTTATTTAATCCAGTCCCCTGCTAAAATTTCTACTTATAATGACGAAAGTTTGTTATTACGTCTGTATTTTGTGGAACCTGAGGTCAATTATGGTTGGAGCCGAACTTTGAATCTAGTATTGCAATCCGATGATCCAATAGAAAATTTCTTCAGTAAATATCTGGAGAAAAGTGCGCAAATGAAGTCTGTCTTTGGGTCTACCTTCATTTAGTTGGATGTATCATTTGCAATCGCAATTTTTAATAATTTAATTAAGCCTTCGTAGTGCTATCAGTCTCATATACCTCTTCTGGTTGAGGTTATTTTGTAATTCAATGTGTTTTCAGTGAAATTTTATCAATCTCAATCTATACGTGTTAATCATAGTATAAAACCTATACACTTTCGTGACCTGGTCGTGGTAGCTCTCCGTATTTCTTCTATTTACAGGGTATTACGGTATCTCATCGTGATATATAATATATTAAGCCTTGGTACAACGTATTTAGGCTTATTTAATGTACATTCATAAGTGAAATCACTTGTAACTATTAAATTTCCGGAAAGACTTCTTTCTTTTTTTCTTTTTCTTTTTTCTTCTTTCTTTCTTTTTTGCTAGTATTTTTAACTCAAGTAAAATCATGCCATTGTCAAAAAACTTAATTAAACAGTTATCTAATAAGTTTTATGGCCTATGCTGATCAGTTTTTATGTCAATTATTTCCAATGATTTTGGAAATGGCAAAATATTTCATGTAAATATTGCAAATAAAATGTTGTGCCAGGTGTAATTCTCCATGGTAGTCGAGAGAAAACCCTGCACTGGATATTATTAGGTTTTAATGTAATACCAGTAATTTATTTGTCCGGTCGTAAATATTTACAATTATTTTTCTTTTTTCAGGTAAGCCTCAAATTTTTACAGTGTTCTTACCGCAGTCGGAGATTTGACCGCCTCTTTTGTAGCAAGTTTGCATTAAGGTAATGTTCATCAAAGTTATGTCTTAATGATTAATTTTTGTGAAGGATATTTGTATTAGGTTTTAGTGCCAACCGATCGATATGTTTTATGAAAGCATTTCCGAAGCGTGGAACGATTTGCCGTATCATGCCTAATTATTTTACTTGAATTGCAATGTTTCATTCCATTCATATTTTTTGGTGTAATTTGAAAATTGGACCTTTTTAGGAATATAATATTGAATTCCACCTTTGCTCTTAGTTCTGCAGAAAAAGTTATCCTCTCTTCTTTAAATCTTTACTCGCATTAAGCTATACCTTAACCATACTTTAATGAACGTTTGTGTGTACATTAATGAGATTTTTAGCTACTATTTTCTCAATTCTTTTTAACTCTGAAGGGTTATTAATATCAAATACAGTTTTACTACCTTAGATTAGGTGGCAGAGCTTAAATGGCATGCCTATATTTGCCAGTACCTCTCAGTTTCTACAGTCTTTTTTTGTGTAACCGATTAGACCGTTCTACTGAATTGCTCGTATGTTTCACACTCTTATGAAATGTTGGCAAAGACATTTTTAGCATAATTGTCAGTGTTTTCCCTGTGATAGGTTTGATCAAATGTTGAGTTTCAGGTAGGGAAGAGAAGAATTTGGCTGGAAAAATCTCGGAGGCTGTAGAGAAATGAACAAATAATTAGTGTAGATCATATACCAATGCGGTGAGGGAGATGATTAAGTGGTATGCTGATAGAAGAAATCCTAATACGAATAGCAACAAAAAAAAGGAAACTGACTTTTAGAGTGCCAAGAAGCAGACTATGCATTAAATTCGTTGTTACCAATGGATCACAAATAAACATAACTATTTTTCAGGTGAACGCAATCAGGATAATAGGCTGGTGTACCTTTATTGTGAACACTCAACAAAATAATTTTTGCTCCGACGTATTCAGTTTAGAAAAATGTGTAACTTTGTTTTTACTGAATTTTTAAATTATAGAGAAAATCATCTCAGAGAATATTTTGCCATTGAATTCCAATCAATTGGCTATCCAATTATTTCTTGAGATCGAATGCTTCGTGATCTGCCTACTCGTCTATAACCTTATCGCGTACTGTTGAGGCCATTTACTACTATATTGCTAGTTTGACAGATAACTATTTGATTAATGCAATTTAATATCTGTTTCTCTCTTGTACAGGCTTGCGCTGGCCATTATTCTTTGCCATGAAGATCACTTCATCTCTTTTACAAATAGCATCTCTTTGGTTGCTCAGTGTTAATATTTCTATGCTTCCATCTTTACTCTTCAGGCTTGTCCCATATTTCCATTGGAGCTCGGAAATTATGCTCTGCGTGTACATGCGGCATAGCTCCAGTTGTAATAGGAGTTTCAAAGTCTCTAATTCCATGGCCACGAATGGCGATTGATCATTTCGTATTTCTTTCCTTCATAAATATAAGCCTTATATTTGGCGTTGTATCCATTCGTCTCACTTTGCAGCATTTTTTTCATCTCGATATAGGAGCTACATCTCATGATTTACATTACACTCCTATGAAAGAATATTCTCGGTCGTCCACTAGTCTTTTACCCTATTACCTTTCCCTTCAATGTATTGTTGAGGAACTAATTATATCTGAGGATATGCCCTATGTATTTGATTTTTCTGGAGTAAATTGTTTGGATAAGCGTTTTTTTTCACTTTTGTCTTCCAAAACTTTTTTCCAATGTTTTTCTCATGACCCAATTTAATTTGTAATTATTCTCCCGAACCACATCTCCACACCTTTTCATCCAAGTTCCATGTTTCACAGTCATGCCTAAGCACGCTCCTCACGAAAGTCTGTACAAACCTTCTCCTTGAATGAGTTTAGAGGTGGCTGATAACTGAGAGTTAATGCTTCCATTGAAATTCTAGTTAAAGCTATTCAGTCCCTCTTTGACCTCTTTTTTACTTCTATATTCATATATTCAATCGTATTTTGTTGGGAAATCACCTCAATTCCTCAATCTTTGGCCCTGAACTCTTCGGTGGACAAGCAATACATTATTTCTATTTCCTTTTTAGCAGCCACAACATTTGCCCTCTCTACGCGTTGCCTTCCGTAAAACCTAGCTATTTAGTTAGCCGTTCTTGTTTTATGCCTTGTTTTTAGCAAACCTACTAACTAAAATGAAGTATTTTTCCATCAAGTAATAAGGAGGATACTGAGAGGCTATTTCGTAAAAATGGAATCAGATTGTACGTGGTGAAAAAACTGCTTTATGGAAGTAAAATCGACTTGTTAACAATCCATTTACTATACCAAAGTTAAGATCTTGCGACATCGGAGGCCGCCTCAAGAGCGCATTTTACCCGCCTGTGTCGCTAGAATTGGTAATGATACTTTCAAATAAACTTGCTTCTTGCTAGATTTCCTTTACTAATGATTATTAGAGGATCATGTTGGTGTAATTAGAAGGATATCCCGTGAATACAGGAACAGGCTAGCTGCACATTTTGTCTAAAAATTCTAATTATGATTATTTAATACATAAATTGGAATATTTAAGTTTTCTAGTATACATTTCCTCGGGTTTTGCTAATATGAGGTTCACAGCGGGAACTTCTACCGCAAATATTGCCTCGGCTATAACAACGTTTGATGATGACTCTGGAGAGAGTGCTAAAGTGGTCATTTTTGGCCGAGGTAACGATTTATTGGGGGAATAAGGAGCTGTCAATTGTTGCGACGCACTTCACGTTGGCCAGTCAAAACTGGCTCCGCAATCGGCACAAAAACGGGCCCGATAATTTTCGCTCGATTTTTGCAACGAGGCAGTTGGCTTTGTGACAGTGACAGTGTCAAACGCGTTTAAGCAAGTTTGGAAACGTCTCTCCAGACTTAGGAAACGGCGACTTTCGAGCTGTTCCATGCGAAGGACCGTCGCCGGGATCGTCGCGATCGCTAGAGTGGGTACCTAGGGTGAAAAATTAGCACTGTCGATAATTGTCTTCCCTCCCCTGACTGTCTGGCTGACTCTGGGAGCTGCTTCTTATTTTTTCTTGTGAGCCTCAAATCCAACCCCCGGAGTCGCTCGAATCTCCGGGCCCCGCCTTCGCCGGAAAGCAAGCTCCCCCGACAAACGCACCCACCCCCTTTTCCAACCCCCATAGTTTTCCCCAGCCTCCATCACCCCTACTCTCTCCCTTCTCTCATTAAACCGGCCAAACCCTCGGTCCTCCCTGGCCCCCGACCCACCCTCACACGTCTCGTAAGCGGAGCTCCTTGGCCACCCCCAACCCCACCAGCCACCCCCTCTGTCGGTATCCGCACTCACCCCTCATGGTTGCCCACCCCCGTCTTTTGCAGCCCCCGCTCTTCCCAGGCCCCTAAAACCACCCCCTCCCTCTCTCCTCTGCCTCCCCCGTTTCTCTCCCGCTGCCAGCGTGTTCTCCCACCGCCGCACCCGTTGTACTCACCCCACCGCACCCCTCCCCTCTTCCCCACCTCCCCCCGCACCACTCGCCCGGTTGTTCTCTGACGTCACGACTCTTCCCTAGCGACGCCTTCCTCCTTCCCTCACCCGTGTCCCCCAACCACCAGCCTCCCCATCCCAGCAGGCCACACTCAAACTCGCATCCTCCCACCCCGTGCCACCATTTATTTCTCTCCGCAAACCTAAACTCTATCTTTCACCCCCTTTCACAGTCCTTCCTCCATTCTTTTTTCAGCTCCACGATTTCCCTCTCTACGTTCTCTCTCTCTTATCTTTCAGTCCCTCCTTCCCTTCCCACTATTTCTCTTCTCCTTTCCCCCACCGTGTTTCCCTTGTACCGTGATTCTCACAGCCGGCAGCATAGTGCTCAGTCTTATTTTTTTCTTCCTTAAACTTCTGTGTTTTGAGAAAACCTCCAATTATCCTTTTCAGCTTTATGGAGGCATTAATTAGTGGTTTTATTAATGCCCTCCTTATGTTGGCTTTGATCGGCTCCCGTTTCGTACTTCATTAGCTAGAATGTAAAGTCGGATAAGGATCCTTTTGGTTTGCGTGATTTATGAGGTATTTTGCGTCAAAAATATTGGCTGAAAGATTTATATCGATTCGATTTATAGCAAAATAACTTTAATATTCTTGCAATTATTTTGATTCTTGGCTGGAAGAAACTAACATTGGTGAATGTTAGCATCCTCTAATGATTTCAGGAAATAGAAATGCGTGCTTACTTTATTAAATTGTGTATATAAAATTTACTAAATGTGAATGACGGCACTTTTGACTTAAACTTTCTGCTATTAAAGTTTTTTTTATTCTACATCAACTCAAAGAAATTTATGTACCTTTTAAGTAATCCTTAAGCTTAGTAACTCTAAGAGGTAATAACCCTTTCATTTCTTCTGTATTTCAACAACGTGCAACGGAATGAGTATTCATCACCACGTTTATCAATGACAACTATTTTTAAAATGCAAACACGGCGATGGTTACTTCTGTCCAAAATCGTAGAAAAGAGTAATGGAAGTACTCGTGTTTTAATTTTAATTTTTCATAACCTGAATAACTTTATCATTTGAAACAACGTCGATTTCTTGATTAATTTTTTCGATATGTGAGGGATTCATACTTTTTATTCCACGTTTGTTTGCTGGATTTGGTTATTTTTTGTAGTTGTGCAATATTTTTATGGCCCCTTCAAATGTACTAAGGTTCACTACGGTTAAGCCCTACGAATTTAATTTTTAGCTTGAAAATTATTTGCAGAGTTTTCTACCACCTTAGAAATGATTTTAAATCCTTCATTGAGTGAATCGACTTTTAGGGAGCAGTATCTCTCCTTCTCACTTGCATATCTTATAAACATTTTCCCTCAAACTCGTAAACCCACGGGAAAAATGGAAATGGCAGCACAAAGAATTTTTGCCCCTGAGCTAGGGGGAGAATCCCAGTCGGTAGCGCAGCATTTGTCAGTTTTGCCTTTCATCCTATATTTGTTCGAGAGCCTTGCCAAGGAAAGGACATCAAAAATGTATACTACTCCCCAGGATGTAACTTTGAGCCGCATAGCCCTTTGAGGTGATGCCGATGGTAGTGAATGGGCTCATCTTATTGAGCTCACCTAACTTCTCGCATTTCCCGGTTTTTATGGCTGGATTACTTATTTATTTGTTCGCCACAGATCCCTAGATGGCGTTTACTGGGAAGTTTATCGTGCATACAACATACAAAATGTCTACGAAGAGTTTAGGAATTCTAAGTTTCATTTTCAAAGAGCAACATGAAAAACCATTATTATTTTTTCCTCTGAGCATTCGGCAACAACAATAAAAAGACAAAAATGTAACTCAATTCAGTTAAAACTTAAAAAAATCTCACGGACAGTTATTCTAGCTTCCAAATTCATATTTCATGTGATATTGTATCAAATAAATTATTGGCGGAATCAACGCCCGGTCAGTTGTCTTTATTATATATTCCCTCAATGTGGGACAGCAGGGTACTCTCAGATTTCTATTCTTTGTGGTTTTATGGAACTTTGCCTCTCCGTGAAATTTGTTACTCCTGAAAACAATTCTTTGTATTATTCTTAGGAACAGTTATTTATTGTTCCATCGTGCCTTTCAATCAATCTTTTGGATGTTTCCCTTTGGGAGCACAATATCTTTTGATTCACAGATATTTTGAACTTTATTCAGCTTCTGTTCTTCGCTTTCCCTCTTCCATTGCTGTCCCGAGCCATCGCATCATAGAAATCTATGGATTTGATGCTTGTTTTATTTTTCGCTCCCTCGGAGCCCTGTGTTTGTTTTCCTGCCACGCGGTCGATGATTCCCTTCCCTGACAGACATCTACGTCAGAGGTCGCCTTTGTGATTCAGTTATTTTTAATTTTTGTTCCATAAATATTCTTCTGGATGCCGAAGTCATGAATAAGTATTGACAGCAACTCGTTAATAAATTAACTGTGAAATGATAGAATCTTTCATAGTCTTCTCCTGTCTTTCTCGTGAATTCTCCAGAAAAAACCAAGGGGAAGTGCTAGCGACTTTATTCACGAGGAATTTTAAAGAAAACTAGAAGAAAAGTAATTTCACTCTCTCAATTGCTAATTGTTCAACAGAGTTCAGTGCCTCTGTAGCCTCTCCTCTGCCGTCCATTTGCTTGGTTTCCTTTACTTTGCTTCAAAAGAGGCAGTTGTTTTCCTTAAATGTTTTTAGTTGTTCAATTCTTTAAACTTCAACATATTGAGTCTTGAGGAAAGAAATTGATTTAAATAACTCTTTTATTCACCACTAATGCTGAAATATTTTCGCAGTGTTTTGATGAAATTCGCTACTCCGGAACCATTCGCTACGGTTGCACATTTTTTTGGTTTCTACAGATCTCGTAAAATTTAAATCGTTATTTGCAAAATAAAAATCACCATTACCTTTCATGGTGTTTATTTCAGTGACAAATAAGATATGTGGAGCTCAACATTGACAATTCAGTAAGCTTATTATTATGGTTTCCTAATTAGTTTTTAGACTAATACACACCGATAAAAATTTGTTCACGATCTCTGGTGTAATGCATATATGGGATGTATTAATGCATTTTTATCGTTAAAACTCTCTCAACACGGCTGTGGTGCACTCACTGCTCAGAAAAGTCCAGTTATAGTTTCTATCTATCATTTTCCTATTTAAAAGTCTTTCCCGCGCTCGAAGTTACGTGCTGCTGAAAACTTAGGCAGTTATTCTTATTTTATCAAAGCTCCCGATTCATATGTATAGAAAGTATAGCTATGAATTTTCCACCGGAAACTTGTTTCGGTTTCGCTCGCGCCAATATGGTATACATTCTCTTGTGACCTGAATGGGAATTTCCTCTTGAACATATAAACAGCTGCGTCAATTTATATGTGCCATTGCATGCCTTGAAACTTTTTTCCGGTCCGTTTTCAGTGGGGAGAAATTCAGGGCATCGCATCGGAACATAGTAGGCATCCGTATACAGCCATTAACTCGCATAATTTGCCTCGAAATGAATGACATGACGAATGGAGCCGGAGGAGGGACGAGAATAAGAGGGGGAGGGAGAGAGCTCTCAGCTATCCGATTAATCGAATCACGGCACCAAATCCAACTCAACCGAAAACATGTATTTCCCGTCAAACGATGAGTGAAATAATTCGTTTGCTCGCGGAAGTGAATCCCTATTCCCGTCCCGAAATCGGAAAGTCGCGAAGAAGGAGCCAAGTTTATTTTCCGAAAATCTTTCGGCAGAAGAGAAGAGGAACGCTTGGGATGTGGAGAGGGGATGATGTGGGTGGGTTCGGGAAAAAAAGGGAAGAAATCCCTTGCTCCTATTATAAACTCCTCCCTATTCCTTCACCCTGCCCTCCCCCCTCCCATATCCACACCCGCTCCCATCCATCCATCCCCGCCGACCAAATGTTTCGCCCACTCACGCTCTCTTTTTCTCATCCTCTCTTCGCCTCCCCTCGTCCTCATCCCTTTGATTCCCCCCCTCCGCGACGGGATGTGGCACCAGCCCCCCCTTGCCCCAACCGCGCGACCGCCGCCCCCTCTATTGGAACTCACGCCCCTTTAAGCCCTCTCTCTACTTGGGTTCCCCTTTCGAAGGGCGCCAGCTCAACTATGCGCCTCAAATAAAAAATGCCCCCTTCTTTATTTTGGAGAAGCGGCACCGCCTTTTCTGGATTCGGTGGATTCCTACCGCCATCGCCGCCGACGCCGCGGTTGGAAGCCAGAGGACTTCCCACAGACGTTTCGGGCTTATGTTTTATATCTTTTTTCTCTCACCATTCATTGCGTCCTCTCATCGCCCACGTTGATTTCCGTCCTCTCGATCGCTGCGGTATTAAGAGTTGAAATAGCAGATTTGCAAACCAAACTCAGAGGGATATAAAAGTATTTTAATATGGTATTGCGGTTATTTTTTGCTCTCAGAGCATTTCAGGTGTATCGCATTCCCAATTGTATCACCATTAGTCTCTTAATGTTTCCCGATGAATGAAGAAGCAATTTAGATACCCAACGCCCATTCCTGAGGTTACAGTCAAATCGATTTCACGCAGGAATGAAAGGTTAATTGAACAATCTCATACTACTATCATGGATTGTTTCAGTTTTCATTCAATCGGGAACTCCTTCCATTTCATTCAACCGACGCATCAAAATTCACCCTGAATCTCATTTAAAGTCTGTTAGCGGATATGTCTTCAAAATTATGTTGTCATAAAGAAATAGAACTGAGAAATGCGTTAATGAACTTCAGAACTGGCCGCATGGTAACTTTATCGCAGTCACCCGCTAATGATTACCTTAATGCATGAAATATGTAGGAGATTATCCCATGCCTGGGGAATGAATTTTCGTTTTAACTTCACTCAATGGTGTCATTTTGTGTATAAGTGATATGGGAACAAGTAATTAATTAATTCACTTTTAGTTATACTATCGCGGGAAATTTGTGCAACAGTAATTGAATTGCAGACAATGCTGATTCTTTTGACTATTTTTTACCAATCTTTGAGCGGATAACTAACTCATTGGCTTGTTTTTTATTTATATTGGCTTATATTGGATTTAAAAGTTAACAAAACTGTTCTTTTATTTTGTAAAAAGTGTCTCAAGTCACCTAGACTAATGTACCAGCGACGGAAACACGCGGTCAGCAGAACTCTCAGCAAAAGCTGTGTGGTGTGGAGGAGAGTGATTTAATTATTTCGATATATTTCCGCTGTTGGTTTGAGAGGAAACTATTCCTCATGTATTGAAAAGTCCATTCATAATGGGTTTATTTAAGGTTTTAGTATTTCTTCCAATAAAATATCCAGTGGCGTGGTACTAAATTTTTCAAAATTGAGAATTCTTTTTAGGCATATGTTCCACCACTACAAAATGATGGATTAGAAGTGCCAATTACATTGCTCAAGTTTCATCACTAAAACAGTTAGGGGAGTCCATGGGTTCCAGTGATATTAAACGGAATATTTCAATGATAAATTACTTGAATGCGTCCAAGATGTTGTATAACATCAAAACAAGGGTCATGTATTAAAATTCATGTCTGTGAAAATGTTTACTAATCCAAGTGATTTACCTTGAGATCAAGATGCTTTTGCCTCCAAGAAAACATTGCCTCTCTCAACTTTGAAAACTAACTGCAACTAACTGGCTCAAGACGTTAAATTTGCGTCTGTATGATCTTAGACTCGCATCCTTGAAGTATTTCTATGGTGGCGATGTGCGTACGTGGACTGCGGAAGAGGAAGACAGAGCCCGCGGGGTGTGGAAAGACATAGGTGCGAGGAGGATGCCGGGACGGGAGAGAAAGAATTTGAAGTTGGTTGGTGCCCCTCTTCCAGTCGGCGGGGGATGTGCTGGGCAGATTGACGATCTCCCGCGCGCGTCGACACACTGGGGCGGGCGACTTCGAGAAACAGGCGAATCGCGCGGTATCACTCACCCGCCGCACTCGTAAAACTGTTCGGAACGCATTTCCGCGAGGATTGCCGAAGGTTATAGCGAGGCGCCCTTCCGGCGTGTCCCTCCCGTTCCTCCATCCACGCCTCATCCCATCTTCCACCCCCTCAAACCTCCACTTCCCCCTTTAGGGCTTGTTTCTGACAGGTTTTGGGGAGCGAACGGAGCTTATACCCGCTTTCGAAGCAGCCGTTTGATGTTCTTTTCTCTTCCGTTTGGAATGGAACGGGGTGAAGATGGCTCGTCAGGGAAAGATGTCTCCGAAATAGGCTTAGTCACATCTTCAAGGCAGTATTCCATTTTACCCGGACGAGCGTATTTTTCGTTTCCAGTACACTCCTCTGTTTCCCGATTCCATGTTTGTGTTTCGTCATTGCCGATGGGTAATGACGGAAACTGCAGCGTTGAAAATGAGAAGCTTATCATGTGGCGAAAGTTGCGTATTATGATTTTTTTCAAGTATAGGGCTTACATGCCTTCCTCAGAAACATGGAGCACGCCAACATATTGAGTCATCTTTGTTAAAAATATCAACAGACGAGTCACAAATCGCCCCCGTATTCCTTTACTTGTTTTCTGAAGTGTTACGGAATTGTGTTTCTTACTCAATAAGTATTACGATTCCGCTTGATTTCTCACTAGGGAAGGGTTTCCTTTCGCTCGTATGCGAATTTAAATTGGACAGGCGAGTGGGACGAGAAGATAAGCAGAACGCATCGTGCGTTCCCTTTTGTCTCCCTTCCTCTCCTGCTCTTCTCCGTCGCTGCTTCATTTTTTGACGCTCGTTGGAGCCGCGTGGGTTTGGGATCAGCGGGAGGACGTCTACGCAACGCTCTCCATGGAAAAATGAGGGGTTGGATGTTCGACCGGTCGCCGGTATCGACGCGCGTTTGTTTTGGGGTTTTATCCATACGCCGACGGCACCCGGACTTCTGCGGCTGCGGATACGACTTGCTACCCGATATTGTCCTCTCAGTGCGAAGAGCTCTCCGTCGCTCTTAACATACCAATGACCATGTTTATATATCAGTTCGCGCAGGATAACTTCCATTTCAATGGGCATGCGCAAGGAGTGGTATTTCTCTCGGCCGCCTTTCCCTGTGAGACCGGTTTTTGCTTGTTTTTACTGTAGAAGTCGAAAATTTATGGGCACTCCAAGGGATACATTCAACGCATTACACTCCATGAGCAGAATCTATTATTCCTGGATTCGTTTCAGCCTCTGGTGCCCCATTTTTATGAGACTTGTGGAAGTATCTAAATTCATCGGCGATTTTTTCTCTTACTACTAGAAGTTAGAAATAACCTTTCGCTTCCATAATCGTAATTCTGTGAAATTACGGATTTTCATCAAGAGCTCTCACTCGAAATTAGAAAAAAAAACTTTCGTATTTTAGCTCTTGTAATTCTGCTATGCCGAAGTTGTTAAATCCGCTATCGCCACAAGGATGAATACTTATTTTTAATTTCGGAGGCTATTTTCTGCCTTAACACAGACCTCATTAAAACTTATGAATTCAATTGTTGGAATTTATAATATTAATTTAGCAGCTATTGCATTTTTTGTTCCTATTTGAACATTAAGAATCCTGTTTATTAATGCTAGAAGCTCTATAAGTTACTGTCAATAGGAAACATATTTATAGTGAGAATATTGAATTACATTAATCCGTATCATTGATGGAAAGGAACACCTAATTAACCTAAGTAGAGTTGCATTTCTGGTGTACTTTACTCCCCTTACTTTACTCTAAATTTTACCTCCCTCATTATTCTCTTTTATTTTGTGTACCACACACCTTATGATGAAACATCCTCAAGTTATTTCCTTTGTTGTCCTAACCATGGTGTTAACAATATTGCAATTAGTTATTTTCGTATGTTAGTTTTTATTTACAAATAATTTTTGCTATTTTATTTTTTACAAGCTGAATTACCCGGCGTTGCTCGGGATCATACTTCCTTCAAAACTCTTTATATAAGAGGTGAGGAGTTAGTAAGTAGTTGTGATAACAGACTACATTTCAAATAAATATTTTATTAAATTAATATTTTCTTCTGCAGAGCATCTATACAATTGTGAGACAATAGTAAGTAAACAATGTGACAATATCTCCCATGAACAATAATAATTATGAGTCAAATGACAGAAAAATTGAAAGAATGATAAAAAATAACATGGTAAAATAAAAACAATGAAATTTATAAAACTTGTTTAATATAGAGTAGAGAGACAATTTTTTGAAACCCATTTCTGTAATCATACTACCTGCAAAGCCAGGCTAAAAGAACATTATAGTTAAGTACATAATTCGAGTACTTACTTGTTGATTAGCTATTCAGATGTTCATTTTCGTTAATTAAGATTTGATTTAATGATTATTTTTTTTGTTTATTTGGTTGTCAAGGAAAATCGATTGAAAAAGAGAGAAACTTCATTCTTTCGGGAATGACACCACTAATTTTAGTAGTATCATGCTTTCTGGTATGTGATAAAATGAATTTCAACTCTCTATCTTTAGTTAAAGTTGTTTTAAAAAGCGAAATAATTCACCGCTGCACAAATCATAATGCTTAGCATTCCCAATCGGCTCAACTAAGCAATATGAATTCCAACAGCAATGACCGAAATCTGGTTGTCAAGCGAATATGGTATTGTTGATTTCACAGAAAAATATGTGTTTCTGCAGCTAAAAACGCAATTTTCAGTCAATTACGAAGTAAAAAGGATAATTAATTGAAAGAATTAAAAACTTCATTCTTTCAGACGTTTAATAAAAAAATTCCAACTCTCTATCTTGAGCGGAAATAATTTTCAAAAGTAAAAAATGAAACCACTGCACAAAACCCGATACGTACAGCGAACCACCTAAGGGCCCCTTTTTGGGCCCTTTATGGACCCTGAGATCATTTTAAAGTAGCCTACAACTTTCCTCCTGCCTTAAACTATTACTCGGAAAAATTTCAGAACGATCCTATCTTTAAATTTAATGGTATTTGAAAAATTAGGTTAGGATTAGTAGCTTACCCGTCGGACGTTGTTGCGCGAAAAGAATTCGAAAGATTAAGAGGGCCTTGGGGGGGGGGGCGTTAAAATATTTTTATATCTAAAACCTTTGAAACCTTCCCAAGAGTGTACTCAACAACTTCTTAAAGTTTCTTGGCGATCGGATCAACGGTGTAGTAATGCATACAGGACACACAGACATACATTCGTTTTTATATATATAGATAGATACTAGCTGTGCCCGGCATGCGTTGCATTGCCTCTTTTTCTTTCTTAGAAGGCACACATATAAAAAGTACACACTCAACAAATTCAATAGTTTCAGCCTTAAATTTGTAAACTAAACCGGTCGTGCAATAAATATTCTGAGTAAAACTTACAAAGTATGCTGCTTCCTGAACATGAAAAAAGTACACACATTGGCATGTACAAAATTCCTCCAATTGCCTACTTAAATTTGAAAAATAAAAAACTCCATCCTGAATTCCTCACTGATTTTTATACTTTTCATGGTTTGACCCACAAATCTTTTCCGGAATAAAAATTGGTCCCTAAACGACTTTTGGACTCAGTCCAATGAATTCCTCGTACCTACACAGAAATTTGTAACGTACAAATGATGCCATGAATTTCCATTCCATGCCTATACTGGGGCTTCCAAGTTAATAAAATATTATTTTGCTGAAGCAGTACAAACATTAAAGATTTTCGAGCTAAAATGTACAATTTTAGGAAAAAGCGAAGGATATACGAAAATCGAATGCAAGAATTTAAAATAATCAGACAAAGAGACCACTGCACCAAAATATATTTTACGCAAAAATAAATTACGTACCTTTTAAAAGAAATAATTTCTCACTAATATGATTCTGATGCACGTGATTGAGCAACTCGTAAACGATCTGCTTCGCTTGCTTGATTGCCGCTACTCGCTTTTTTACGAAGCTCGCGTGCCAACACTAATATTTTGAAACGACTGGCGCTCCACCTAATGTAAAATGGATTTAATAATTCAGAAACCTTCAGGGGCGAGCGCACAACAATTCAATGGTTTCTCAATTTCTATTGGTTAAAATAAGAACATATCTCATTGGTTAAAATAAAGATCGTATTTGAAAAATTAGGTTTGGATTATTAGCTTATCCGTCGGGCGTTGTTGCACGAAAAGTATATTCGAAAGATTAAGAGGGCCTTGGGGGGGAGGGGGGGGGGAGCGGCGATATTTAAAACATTTTTATACCTTCAACCTTCAAAACCTTCGCAAGAGTGTACTCAACAACTTCTTAAAGTTTCCTGGCGATTCGTTAATTAAGATTTGATTTTATGTTTATTTTTGTTTGTTTATTTGGTTGTCAAGGAAAATGCGTAAAAAAAATCGATTGAAAAAGAGAGAAACTTCATTCTTTCGGGCATGATACCACTAATTTTAGTAGTATCATGCTTTCGGGTATGCGATAAAATGAATTTCAACTCTATATCTTTAGTTAAAGTTGTTTTAAAAAACGAAATAATTAACCGATGCACAAATTCCAATGCTTAGAATTCCTAATCGGCTCAACTAAGCAATATGAATTCCAACAGCAATAACCGAAATCTGGTTGTCAAGCGAATATGGTATTGTTGATTTCACTGAAAAATATGTTTCTGCAGCTAAAAACGGTATTTTCAGTCAATTACGAAGTGAAAAGGATAATTAATTGACAGAATTAAAAACTTCATTCATTCAGACATTTAATTGAAAAATTCCAACTCTCTATCTTGAGAGGAAATAATTTTCAAAAGTAAAAAATGAAACCACAGCACAAAGCCCGATACGTGCCGTGAACCATCTAAGGGCCCTGAGACTCCCACCTAAAGGGCCCAACTAAGAGGGCCATGGGACTTTTATGGGCCCTAAGATCATTTTAAAGTAGCCTATAACTTTCCTCCTGCCTTGAACTATTACTCGGCAAAATTTCAGCACGATAGGATTAAAACTGAGGTTAGGATTATTAGCTTACCCGTCGGGCGTTGTTGCGCGAAAAGTATTCGAAAGATTAAGAGGGCCTTGGGGGGGAGGGGGGGCGATAATTAAAAAATGTTTATACCATAAACCTTTGCAAGAGTGTACTCAACCACTTTCCAAAGTTTCTTGGCGATCGGATCAACGGTGTAGTAATGCATACAGGACACACAGACATACATTCGTTTTTATATATATAGATGTGCTTATGTCGCCAGAAAAAGACTAAGTGCGGAAAAATCATTAATTATACGACAATTATGTACCTATTTGTTCCCGATTTAATTCGAAAGAGGCATTTTAACAAGATGAATTCAAATGAGAATAGCTTACCGGACCATATTTTTGAGAAATTATCTTGCGTTGGACAATTGTTTTCTATCTCCGACCAGAGAGAGTACAGTTAAGTGTGATGTGGTTGCTTGAAGAAAGAACTGAAATCTATTGTCAATCAGCAGTAACTATTATATGAATAGTTAGTGAATAACAAAAAAGACATTTTATGCACTTAATTGCGAACAACTTTTATTCTTAAATATACCATTGCGTTACGTTTATGAACTGTTTCCAGCTAATATATATTTATGTGCGAGTTTTTCAGTAGATTATTTGGTGTTAAATTAATTATACCATGGATTCCTACCTGTATTATATCGACTTCCCATCTTATCAAGTGGGCTTCCTACCCTGCCATTGTCTTCATTTGAACTGAGAATTAGAGCTTTTGTAGGTTAATGTGGAATATAATTACAATGCAAATGCTCGGGATGTATACATTCTGAAGGCATTGGAAGCCCCTTTACCAGTTCCAATTCAATGTAGAATTCTTCTGCAGCAGGAACCTGGAGGTTACTGCGGAGTATTGAGCGTATTTAAACTCAGTCGATGAGACGCCGCGTCTCACTATTACTACGAATACCTATGCTCATAACAAATTTTATTGGAGAATTCTGGCAGTGCGATACTTTCAAGTGATTTTCAATAATTTTTCATTCTTTTTGCCGCTACACCATCTTTCTGTCACATCAACTTTTTCCAATGTTGACAGAATTTTAATGAAATTTCATGTTTCTGTGTGAACGAATGTGTCTTCAGGCAAAAAATTTAACCTAGTTTAATTTTCATACAGTCATTTCATATTTTAATCATCGTTCTAGGCTGCGTTCTAATCAAATCATTTTAAAATTTTTGACGTTAATTATGGTCGTTATTTGAAATACAATTTCAGGTTTAGAGGATATTTTGGATGGATTAATTTGAATGAAATATGTCTAAAAAATTAAAATTTTAAATAGACTCTTCATTCCTGCAGCATTTATTGGCCATTGTTTGTAATGGCAGATATAAGCTATACGAGAAGTTTGTTGTTCAGCTTTAAAAAATATTTTGTGTAATATAGTCAACGTTTACATTATACCCTGCTACCCAGCTCATATATGTGAGGCAAAAAGCTGCATTAAAAATAAATGAGGATGTGACAGAATGGGTGGATCTTGGTAGAGGAGTAAGGCAGGGATGCTGTCTGTCGCCAACCATGTTCAATATATATGTTGAGGACATGATCCATAAATCTCTTGATGGGATAGAGGAAGGAGTCAGCATTGGAGGTAGGAAGATAAGAAGTATAAGATTTGCAGATGACATGTTAATATTAGCAGATAATATGCAATCACTTCAAAGGTTGATAAAGGTTTTGGAAGAAGGGATGAAGGAATATGGGATGAAGATAAACCTAGGAAGGTGATGCCAGTAAACTGTGAAAATTAGGTGTATTAGGAAAAGTGAAAAGCTACCGGTACCTAGGAACGACGGTGACAGACGACTGGAGAAGTATTGCAGAAATAAAAGCAAGGATAGCAATGGCAAAAGAGGCCTTCAGCCAGAAGAAAAACTTGCTATGCAATAAAAGTCTTGATCTGGAGCTGAGAAAGAGACTAGCTAAATGCTATTCATGGAGCGTTTTCATGTATGAATGTGAAGCATGGACATTAGGTAGGAGGGAAAGGAATATAATAGAAGCTTATTAAATGTGGGTGTGGAGAATAATAAGATAAGATGAGAAATGAAGAGGTTTTGAGCAAAGTAAAAGAAGGAAGATCGCTCCTAAAGGAAATTAGGAAAAGGAAAGGAAACTAGCTGGGCCATGTGATGAGAGGGAAAAGTATTATAACTGTGGCACTTGAAGGTTCAATTGAAGGAAATAAAAAGAGAGGAAGGAGAATAATTAAATTGGTGGATCAGGTGAAGAACATCAGCTATGATGAAACAAAGAAGGAAGCTCGGGACAGAAGCGGATGGAGACGACAGTGGTGTACGGGACCTGTCAGCAGACAGAACACCAGATGATGATGACCCAGCTCAAGGGTTGTGTGGAAGGAGATAAGTTATCGCCAACATGAATTTCACAATGTCTTACCATAGTAAACGAAACTACAGTTATTGATCATCAGCAAAAACATGCAAATACTTGTCAGGTGGTGGAATTTTAGCAACATGCGCAACCTTATAGGTATGCCCCAAACGCTGGAGAAGCTATTTGTATTGGAGGATTTTGAAACAACCTAAATGCACGGAGAAACAAGAGTTATACCGAAAACATGCACGAGTTGCTAATAGCATTTGGTGGAAGATAATAATACAGGTTCACTCATTGGTTGTTCAATCCTGGGATTGGTTGACTGCAGCCCTCCACCCTTCCCTATCTAATGCTAGTTCCTTTACCTCCTGGTATCTCTTACTATGTACTTCTCTCCTTATTTAGTCCATGAACTCAATCCTTGGTCTTCCTCTGGGGGCTTTTCCCTCTATTTTGCCTTCAGTTAAGTTCTTCACAAATCCAGTGTGTATCAGGGTGTGTCCAATCCATCTTGTTCTTCTTTTCTTTATGGTGTTCCACATGGTATTTTCCTCTTCTACTCTTCTGTGCACTTCATCATTTCTTATTTTGTCTGTCCATTAAGAATAAAAGCATCAGGGAGCGTATCAACTAATCAGCTACACCACCTTTTGACAAACCTAGTTAATAGTCTTGATGACAGCTGTTAAGATCTCTTATCGATCGAGGAATAAACGACATTGTAAACATGTTTGTTCTGCAGTCTAATTCCCCTACCTTTTCTCATGATCTGCTCTGCAGTAATATGTCGGGTTTTGTTTAATATTACTTACGTCGTTAGAAAATTAATCGGTTGACACTTGCATAAAAGATTAAGTCTACATATTAATCGATGGCTTGAAAGCGATTGCCCCTCCAGTTGTAGCAGGAGGCTTGCAGCTCTAACGAGAAATTTATAAAGACCTTTTACTAATCTTGCCAATCTTCGCCTGCGTAATAACTCTGTTCTTAAGGCTTATCTCACAAGGATGCCAAATACTAGCAGATTATTCCAAGTGGTTAGTGGCTGTTTCTCGAGTTTTTTCATCTCCCTGGCCAAGTACTTTTCCATGAAATCCCAATTAACGGTTTTCCTGATCAGTTATCTCCCGAATATGCTTGCCCCACGAGAGATCATTAGCCAGTTTATCTACGAGCTCTTCAATAGATCCTACAATCTCTAATTGGCTCTACTGTATGCAGTACCTTTAATGAGGAGATTTTTTTCTCCCTTCCCAGAAATTCTTCGTGACACACATTCAAATTCAATTCTAGCTGCCACGCATCGCATTGCCTTCGTGCCTCGTGGCCTTGCGTTAATTTGTTAGCGCTTGCTTATCAGTATGCTTACGGATTTCCTTGTGTAATACTGCGACGTCTGCAGATCATCAAAGTTCAATGTCAACTACTTCACCGATATCGGAAATATACAAACGTGGGCCTAGCCACATCCCAAGTGTCTTTATAAGGAACTTTGTTTGGAGAACTTTATCAAATGTCTATTTAAATTCAATGAAAGTGGTGCCAGCTGGAGCACTATCTTCATCCGAGACTGTTATTTCGTGGGAAAAATGTAGTGATTGCGTAATCGCATGATCTTATGTTTTCGCATCTATATTACTAATGAAGTATTAGTATGATTTAAGATTTTCCGGTGTATTATATTTCAATATCTTTCTCGGGCTTCGCACCGAGTAATGTTTTCATAATCCGCCGACGTTTCGGAAAACGATATAACTATATACTGTGTTATAGTGGTTGTATAGTTGAAAACTATAACTGTGTTATAGTGGTCACGGCGGAAATAACACGTGCCTTGAAAATGGAAAACAAGTCGTTTTCCGAAACGTCGGCGGATTATGAAAACATTATCCTGTGCGAAGCCCGAGAAAGATATTTAAGTATTAGTATATTAGTCCACTGAACTTATATTTAACTTTTTTCGCCACCATTTGACAGCCATTCGCCACCATCAAATTGACCCAAGTTTTATGCTCTTTTGGTCGTAGAATATTATTAATCCCTATAAGTTGTTGCGCCTAGTTCCGATCAACCACTACTCCTGGAATTCTATTCTCGATTACTCGCTCGATGCTGCAGTTTACTTATTACTTACTTTTTTAACAATCCTAGTGTCCTCATGTTTTCACCTGCCTCACAACATCATTTTTATCTCTGATTTGAATGTAACGCATATATTTTTATTAAATCCCTTACCTTTTCGGTTTTTCCAACATTATTATATGGGCAGTCGAGCTTCTTGTTATGTCATCATATTGCTTTTAAATGGCCAATATGGCCACGTGAGATAGGGACGCACATCCATAACTAAACTTTCATTAATCAGTTTAATTCTGTGACATAAATGTATTTGAAATGTTGATGAATTGAAAACACACCGAAGACGAAGGGAGGCAAAAGCTGTTAAGTATCCATGATAAATGCGAATTCATCGTACTCCACAATTTATTATTAGTAGTATAAAAATTGGAAAAACTTATGTTTCTAAAACGGTCCCTTCAGCGCACGTTTTTCTATCATTGCTGCTGAAAAAAAAACTTATATTATAGCCAAGGAAAACTTTGCACTGTATTATAACAGAAAAAACAATTAGACTTTGCATTGCTTGTTTTACCTTAAACAAAATTCCTCACTTCATCTACATCTACATCTACGAAATACCGTGCAAGCCATCACTAGGGTGTGTGGCACGGGGTAATTCCACACCAGGCATGCAGCACTCATCCCAGTTCAATCAGAACCGCGCGCGTTCTCCCGGAATGCCAGGCGCAGGCCAAAAGCAGTCAGGACAACGGTACGCATTGGGACCACAAACTAGGAGAGTGATACGAAGAAGAATATGCTACCATTCAGCATATTACTCAAGATATAACTACTGGTTAGTATTATTAATGTGACAAATAAATATCACTACGACACTTCACTTCGGAGGCTTCACTCAGCCTAACACACTCCCAGTGTGTTAGGCTGAGTGAAGCCTCCGAAGACGTGCTCTGAATTAAAATGGATGATGTACGATTTACCTCTGCTTTTGCTCTTTGTTGCCATGCCATCAGCTACGAAGCGTTGCTAAGTATCTCTTGCCTGTCGGAAGCCCGGAATCGTGTAGAATACGGACCAAAATGTGCTCGGCGGAAATTTCATTTCGAGGTCACGAGACTCAACGACCCCAACTTAGTTTGGAAAGGTCATCCCCAATGCGGCAGCCTTTGGGAAGCCGGCCAGGAAAGAGTCTCAAGGGAGGCAGAACAAAGCAACGGCACGCGGCATTTTTCCCTTCTCTTTGCCACCCCACATCTTCAAACTTCCACCGGTATATTTGAAATGCGCACTCTTGCCCAAATGAGAATTCTGTCAAACTGTTATGTTCCTGCTTAGGGTGAGATATTCTCACCTTTCCCACCCCCCCCCCCTCCCCGGATACCCTGAGTGCACGTGCTGTAAGCGAAAATGGAGGGGATGGGGTTTTGCTCACTCTCGTCGGTGAAGGGGATTATACGTTCGGGAAATTGCGAATTAGAGCTTTGGGGTAAAGATCATCCTGCTGGAAGTGTCGAAAGTTGTAATTGAAAACGAAGATTGATATGCCGCTGGGTGGTTATGCGCGAATTTCTCAGCCATTTTCTTTCCCCGAAAAAGCACACTTTCCGGCGTGGGAACTCATTTCGCTTGAGCGTGCACGCGGTGCAGCCGTTTATTTTTTTCTGTCGAGATGGGAGTGGGAGAGGAGGGAGGGGCAAATTCCCAATTTCCCGAACAACAAGACTCGTGTTTGAAAGAGCGCTAATGAATTCCGTACGATCGCGAGGTGGAGAACGATGGAAGGGCGGTGGGAGACGATGAGGGGGCGGGGTCGCTCTGCTATGCGAGAATTGGCACGTGTGCGTTGGCCATCATCTCTTGGTCCAGACTGGAAACCATTCCCCACCCCACTTGCTCATCCTTCCTGCCCAAATCGGCGCCCCCAACCTTCCCCCGTCTGACCCGCGGCCGCTCCCGGCCGCTGCATCCGCTGGCAGCGATGCGGCTCTCCTAGCCCGAACCGCCCTCCCCCCCAAAAAAGGTCATCTGGCTAATTATGACGGGAGAGCAAACCAATCCCCGCCCGCCTACATTTTTCTCTCCCCTCGAGAGCGGAATAATTTAATCGCCACTCCTGCAGGATGTGAATCCCTTCCGAAATTCCTGTGAACGCATTCGCTCTTCCGCAAACACGTCGCCCGGCTTCAGAGAATTCATTTGCGTCCACCGCTCATTTCCTTGGACGGGCTAGTTGCGTCAAAACCGATGATAATTATAACCCTAATCTTTATCTTCCGATCATGACGATTTTAACCTATTTCGTCAAAATTTCTGGATATGTAATAAATGAGTGTGCATCAAAAGTATTGAAAATCGAAAAAATGAATATGAATCATCGAATTGGTAACTCTCAATTTTTATTTAAAAGCTAAATTTTGTTTGAAGTTAATAACTTCACGTTTTCCTTCAGTTTTTTAAATGTGTGCATCCTGGAAGATATTCTTTTTCTTCAAATATTTCGGTGTTTTATAATAGAACTGAAACACTGATTTTTAAATATTATTCTTATGAATTGTTGGCCACAACTCAATCATGCAACCAATAGTTTGACATATTTATGGATCCTGTGATTACAAGGTTACGGAACAACCAATTCATGTCTATTACGATGTGAAATCCTGCTTTTTTTAAACTTGTCTGCCCATAGTTTATTTTGTCACACCTTAAGTGATTGGCTTGAGTTTTTTGTCATCTAATAATTTTAATGGTGCACAGGCCAAAGTGGCCAACAACTTTCGGGATAAGATGTCACAACCCTTTTTGTTCAATGAATTGTATCCACAAGACCAGATTTCTTCCACCATAAACAGGAGAAAATTCATTTTAATCCCTCTGCCAATTTTAGTGCCAGTTAATCCATTCCATGCAGATATTTATTTTTATCTTGTTAATGGATTCATTAAAGACCTTTTACTGAAATTAGAATTTAATGAAAGAGCCTAGACGTTTCTACACTTTCTTGGAACATAAACCTCCATTGCGCAAGGAATGTTTTGCATATCAATTTATAGAACTTTCTGTGGAGGCCTTTTGTATTTAAAAAAACTTTGCATTTAAATTGAACCCAATGCTAGTTTTTATAATTTTCGATAATTCATCCTTTCAAAACTCACAACTCACAATCAGTGTAATGAGGACGTTTTTTGTCCGCACTTTATGGGTATAAGACCAATTTTTAGCGCTTGGTGCAGAATCCTTTCAAATGAATATTGGTTTATCTCGAAACCCAGGCTTTGATCGGGAAGCCCTAGAATGTCCTTCCGCCCACGTCTCCTGATGGCTTTAAGGGAAGACTTTCTTTGTTTATGCGATTCCGAGAATACAATCGAACGCGAGCCGAATGGGAGCATTCCTCCTCGTAAAAAAAATCCCAGCGGAAATAGAACCACAGCAATAATCTCGGCAAAACGATGTCAAAACGGTTTGCCTTTCTCTAGGGGTCTTCTTGGAACATTTTGCGGAAGGAAAGGGCCTCATTTGTTTTCCCGCAAGGTCCGCATCATTTCGCCCTGCGCCTTGCACACACTCACTTGCCCGGTAAACAGGATGAGCCGCTTAAGTGTTTTGGGGGCGCCCACCACGGGTGCGTGCGGGAGGCCTCCCACTTTGCCCTTATTCCATCTCCTACCGCCATCTCCTTGTTCCTCAGACCTCTTCAGCAAATCTCTAAGGATGCGCCTCTCATTCTTCATCTTCAAACGTAGGACACGGGGTATGGTAGCCAGCGGCCTTATCCATCTCTCCTTCAATGAAACTTCCGCATTTCTCGACGCATTACCACTGCGAGAGGTAACGTCACGCCGAGGCGGCGGCAAGTGAAGGAGTTGGCCCGCATTAACAATCGCCGCCGAGACTACAGACTCGCCTCTTCCCTCTCCAGCCCTCTCGCTCGCAAACTCCTCGAGATTTTTTTCCTTTTCTTGGTGTCTCTCTTGTCTCGACGCAAGAATCCGCCGTTGTCGCATGTTTCCGGAGGTCTATTGCCCCTGTTTCCGGACGCCGCCTCCGTCGCGGTCCTCGGCAGGAGAGAGAGGAAATCCATAACTTTTTCTCTCTTTCTCTCGATTTCAGTGGTATCGTGTCCGCCATCGAGAGGACGAAGGGGAGAGGGGGTGGGAGTCTCAAGTTGCTGGCAGCATCCTTGTTATTTATTCTTTCATTTTGGGGCTTCTCATGCATGCTTCCCCCGATTAACATCTTCGGAGCAGCGTGGGTGTTTCTCGTTGTTTACGACCTTCCTCGACGCCTGTGTGCGTTCATTTGGCGTTTATACAGGCGTACACTCAATGGAAGTTTCCATTTGCGAAGAAAACTCGATTTATTACCTCGATGCGAGTAATTTATGGTGTGGCAAGATTGTCCTCTTCTAGGTCGCTGCGTTCCAAGCTTACTCTTTTGCTAAGTCACATTTATCCTTTTCGTCTCAGCATAAGATTTCAAATGATCGATCAAGAAAATAGGAGTAATGCAAAAAGCTACTAAGTAAATAATTCGTCATTCGTTTTATGAAAAAGGCTATTGCATCTTCTTTTGCTTGTACCTTTCATTTGAAATATAATGGAAAGCTGCAGTTACCTACTTTATCCATCTTGTGAGAGTCCAGTTTAAAGATACCATTCCACAATATTGCGTTGCCTATTTTTTTGCAACAAACATGACAAAAATTCTGAATAATTCCTCAGAAAAGCTTCACTGGACGTTACTGGGGAGATAGTGTGTCATTTTTTGGTTTGAAAGGATTTAATTTCAGGATTTTTACTGCGTATTTCCTACCTTCACCAAAATTGAACATTATCTGCTAGAAACAATGTATGTTGAAGTCAGGGATAATTAAGCGTGGATGCGGATGGCGTCTAAAAGGAGTACTTTAATATTTACTGTACTGTTTAATTTCTGCATCCAGCTACATCGTCATTGTATTGAATTTACTAAAATAAAATTTATTTATTATCAATTTTGTTACTTTTCGCATTGAAAATATAATCTTAGCTACCCTTTTTTTCTAAATAACTTCGTAAGCACCTGTAAATTTTGTTGTTAAATAGCACTAAGTGAATAATAGATAAATTTTTCATCAATTATTTTTAGTTTTGACGAGATAACTGTCTTCATAAGGGAAATTTTTTATCACCTTTTTCCATATTATGAGTAGAATTAAATACTCACGCCTATGGTGAAATAATTGTTCGCAGACCCGGAGACAAATTGAATGCAAAACTATCCTCTCTTTGCATTTCTCACATCTCCGTTAGTTTTTTGAGCGTTGAAAAGTTTTGAGCCCAATAGTTTGTGCTCTACGTCTGCGCCCTTTACCATTAAGGATCGGGCTGATTCTTCAATACTCACCCACAAGCCACCTCTTTAGGTGGCTTGTGGGTGAGTATTTCCAAAAGACTGCACCAACGCTCTTTCCCGTATCGAATTGTTTCCGATCTTAGCATTTCACTCTAGAGTTCGAATTTCGAACGATGTCTTCCTTCACCCTCAAATATGAATCTTGCCCCGTGCTTGCTGTGCGATTATCCTCCTGTCCGCCCGCTATGCTGTCTCTTTGGTGCCCGAGAGCTTTTCGAGTTGTGCTGCGCGCTGAGTGAAAAGATGTCCGTGGATTTAATCCGTCTTCCTTTTTTACCTCCGTGTGTCGTTTTCGCGCTGCGTGGGCACAATTCCTCCTCAAACAATGGAAAGAGAGCAACTTCAGAGCACTTCTGGTTTGCTGAATTGGCAGAGGGGAAAAAATCCATCATTCTCTCCTTGACGAAATTTAAAGCAAGAGTTTTTTGTCATCCTCCTATAATTTTCTCTCACACGTGCATTTTTCTTTCAAACGGTGCTAATGGTTGACATACTGTTTGCCTTTGAACTAATAATCACAAACTACATTTCCCATTTTATATCTTCAATTGTTTTTCAAGGAAGAAGTGCGTAGGTGATTGTAAATATAGTGTGCTCCAAATATCCATTATTTTGCACCATGATGATTGCTAAGAACATTCTAAAGGTATTGGTTTCATTGAATTTAAGTTTTTATCGTGGTCTCTGTGTACAAATGTACAAATTTTGCCGAACCCGGTGGTATTTCCACTCCGCTGAAATTTCCACCGTTTGGAAGAATCGACCGAGTCCTCTCTCTATTCCACATACTCCCCTTATTTCTCCTCTCTAGAGATCCCCTGCGAAATGTAAACATTAGCAATGGTGTGGGGAAAGGCGAGGAAACGTCCGAGCGTATGTGTGCGAAGGAAGGGATCGAACGGCAAATAAGACGCGTGGCTAAGCGGGGATACTCGCCATTCCCCTCTTCTGGATCCTTCATCCTTTGTTCTCCTCTTCCTCCTTTCCGACCTCTTCCCTTCTCACCAGAAGTCTTCTCTTCTCCCTCTATCTCCCCCACCTTCTCCTCCTTCCCCCTCTCTTCTTCATCCCCATATCCTTCCTTAAAGAGGCTTCAGCGAGGGATTCCTCGCCTATTGATCCCTCGCGACCCTCTCTTTTCTTTATTCATCTCTTTGTTCGTTTCTGACCCCTTCCCGAATTCATTTTCTGTCGAAGCCACTGCAGAACAAGAGCGAGGGAGAAAGGGGTTGATCACTTAAGTAAAAAAACGAAGGCGATATGGGAAATTATTGAAGCCTATACTGAGAACGTAGTGATGACGGGAGGAAAGGAGAGAAGCGGGCATGTTGCTCAAAAAGTGGGCTTCTAAAACGAAGGTAAAGTTGACTGTGTTTCCTTACATCGCTATGTTCTCAGCTCTTTCACTAGGTTTCCTGTTTCTTTTTTTCCTTGTTTTTACACCAATAAAATAGTTAGTCTTTATATAGTCCCTACATAAATGTATTTCAATGATAAATCACTTGGCTTGTTCTGAGTCTCCCTTTAGGCCCTCACCTTCATCCATCCTTTATGTCGTGCAAAGCCTCCATTATCTCCATCTCTCTGCCTCGCTTGGCCAAAGTTCTCGGCTCCATCACCCACTTTCTGGAAATTAATTGGAGACGCAATTATAGCGTGCTACGAAATGCTCGTATATTTTGTATTCTCATTATTCGTTTTTTCTTCTCCGATCCGTACACTCAACCTGCATTCAATCTTTTTAACTGGTTACCGTTTATCAACTGCTCAATTTCGCGTTTGGCGATTTATGACGGTTAATGATGGTTGAATAAGGCGTGGAATTGATTTTTATTCCTACAGATCTAAGCATCTTTTGAAACTGATCAGTCAGCTGTTGAATAAACGAACTGAATAAGTTTTCACAAAATCATTTTTTTAAGACATGTTACGTAACACAGACACGTTGTCAGTACAGAGGCTGATAAGGTTGCCTTTCTTATGAAAAAAATTGTCGTATGTTCTATTAATGTAGTGAGAACATTTATAGTTTCTTTTACAAAGAGACTAGTCATTTTCATAAATTTGAAGCGATGGAATTTATCAAACTTTGCCAGTGGTAGCGCTTACATGGGAGACTTTAAAGGGATGCTTGAAGGGTCAACTAATGAATCTTTATGGGTGTTTTGGTTGCACCCAGCATCATCCCTAGTCATCCCTTCGTCCCTGAGTCGGTGTGAAGGAGAGAATGGAGATGGGAATAACTGTACGTGCCGGCTTTCACGCAAGACATGTCCTCTTTTCGCGAACTCACTCCCACTTCCTCCCTTCCACTCCCGGCATCCTTATTATCCTCTACCCCGCCTTACCCTTCCACATCTCTGCTCCCCCACCTCCCCTCCCCCATGTCGTTCCGTCCCCTTCCCTCATCTTCTTCCTCCACCCATTTCTTTCTCCAATTCCACCCTCTCAACCCAACCTCCCGCCACCGCCCCCAACCAAACCTCCCCATACCAAACCCTCGCGTCACAAACGTCATCGCTTCTTCTTTGTTTTTTTGTGTACTTCCCCCTCCTCTCCTTGCTCTCTCTCTCTTTCTCTCGTCTGCTGTTTTTTTTCTGAGTCCGTGCCAAAACGAGCGATCGCCACGCCCCCATAAAAATGGGAGTGCGGTGGGGGATGGAACTTCTGACTCACACACACACATAAACATGCTAACACATGGACTCGTGCACCGCGCACCACATGCACCGGAGGGAGGGGGGTTGGAACGGTTGGTGAGGGAATATTTTAAAGAGTGGGTGGACAGGGATGGAAGCCGCATGGCGCAGTGAGTGGTGTCGAAGCAGACATCCACCCCACTGGCCCCTCCCCCTTCAGCTCCCGCGACAAAAAAATCCTTTTCCGCCCCTATTCAGAAAACTATTTGAGGTTCTAGCCTTTTTCGCCCGCTCGCTACCCCACCTGCTCGTCCAACCCCATCGCCCTTTTCCTCCCCCTTTCTCCCCCCCACGTACTGAGAATACGAACCGTGCCACTGCCTCCCTCGGATTGCATCCTTTGCACGAAATGTCGCGACCCCGATATCCTTAAAAACTTATGGTCGATGCGTGTGTCACGTGAGGGTTTTTTTCTCACCTTAGCCCTTAATTAGAAGGACAGTTGTCATTTTAGTCTATTGGTGCTGGACCTGGTAGAAATATTAGGATTTTTTTCGTATCATTGAGCCAGAATAAACCCTTTTCTTCTGTAAATAATTAACTATAATTAATTGAAATTCAATCAGCCTGCTTCTAATACCAACCACCAACCAAATCTCATGGCCTTCATATTATGAGATTTACTCTCATTTTCAACATTTCAACGATATTTTCTGTTCTAATTGTTAAAAAAAAGGCATTCTAAGCTGCAGAATAGTAACTAAATCATCTTTCAAAGTAAATTGATTTGTTTCAAACTAAATTGAGGTAGGCCGAAAAATACGTTTTGTCACTGCTGGTGGTTCATGGGCGAGTGCTCTGTTACCTCTTTCGGTGTAATTATTGCAAACCCACCCATTTTTCAGTAATTATTTAGGTAAAAAGTGCCCCTTAGTATTCTATGGCAAATGTAATAATAATTTGTTATGCTGTCTCGGTAGTGAGTCGGTCAGTGTCAGATAGCTGTTATAGCCATTCTTAAAAATATTTGTTGAACCCACGTGCTCTCAGCGATACTAATGGATTTATACGCTTACTGGTTGATGAAATCGATGACGTAATTCAGACTAATTCGATAGCTTCCCAGAGACTACGATAATCACGTCAACATTTCAACTCAGTCACTGCTATAGCTTTTGTGAACTTGTCTTTGAATCCCGTTGCTTTCAATCACTTCAGAGAGACTGGAATACTTCGTGGTATTTTCTGTTTTTTTCTGGCATATTGTGGCGCGGAAGAAAAAAATCGCCGTGATGCGTATAGGTATTCTCAAAGCAGGATGATCTTTGACAAAGTGTGTCGCGTCAATTTCCGGTCAATTGTTTGGCATCATTCAGCACTTTCCTTTCAATCGGCATTAAGTGCTTTGGGAAAGAAGTAGATCGATAAGGAAGCTGTAGAGGGTCCAGACAAAGCGTTTCTCTCAGACTACCGAAGACTAACAAGGCCTTTTATTGTGTTCACAGCGGGAAGAAAGTACATCACGTATCGCGAATAGATTGCTTTCCACACATTCTTCCTGCCCGCTAAGAGGGCTTTCGAGTTCAAGCCCTGGGAAGTAGCCAAACTCATCGGGGGACTCACTGCAACCATTGCGACGTAACTTATGGATCAATCCTCATTCTTTCGGGAAATAAGTATAAAGCAAGAAGGAAAATAAGTGCTTTTGAGCATTACGGGCGGAAAAAAGGATAGTGTACTTGACTTGGCTGATCATATCATAACTAGGATAAGAGGTGAGAATGTTTTTGAGGCCGACAAACACACAAAAGCTCTTACTCCTTACTGCTGAATATGAGAAACAATCATCGCGTATCCTACCAAAGAGTGCTTTAGTGTTAGTTTTCCTTTTCTTGTTATGTTTCTACTGGAAAACGTGCCTTCTAGGTAGAAAGCAATGCAAATCCAACCGAAAGCATAAAATGATTTTTTACTTGTCATTTGTAGAAACTTTGTCAATGTTAAGAAAATTAACATTCCATTTTCTTGGAGACGTAATTTAGAGTATTATTAAATTGGATCAAGGAGCCGAATAAATTTAAGAAACGCCTTTTCCTTAACGCATAACGCAAATAAGTCTTATAATTTCACATGAAGGATGAAAGATTTTGAGCCTTAGTTTCATAAACAGGAGTTATTTTTAAGCTTTGGAGGGCGGAAGTTCCTACAGAAAACGTATGTAATGAACTTTCAAATGTATCAACCTATCAAATGGATTTTGCCTCCAGCCGCGAATTTTCGAAGGTCCCCATCTTTTAAATTTATAAAGGTGTTTGCTTGTCAAAAGTATTGATGAAGGCTCATTTAGAATTTGAAAAAAAATGTATGGATAACATGACATTTTATCTTACTCGCCTCATACTTTATTACCCTCCTATAGTATCACTCCACTCCTCATCAAGTGACTCATTCTTTCGGGAAATAAGTATAAATCAAGAAGGGAAATAAGTGCTTTTGAGCATTTTGAACGGATAAAGGGACAGTGCACTTGACCTGGCTGGCTCTAACTAGGTAAATTTACCAAAATATATGAAATATCTTCTCTGAGCTTCCAGATATAGATTTGAAAAAATTTTAAATCATTATATTGTAGACTTAATATTTGACCCAAACCTTTCTCCTCTTCGAGCGATGAAAATGGATAAAACTTGGAGGAAGGTGCGCTACTTCTTTCCCCGTTGCTGAGACCTCAGGATTCTCATCCGAATAGAGCATCCTGAACTTCAGCTTGCTTCATTCGTTCGGAATGACACAATGCCTCAGCTCTAATCAGGGCAATCTGAGCAGGTATTTAAAACGAATGCAGTGTGGTTTTTACTACAATTGTCCTTGATATATGTGCCTAATGAAGAGCTCAATTGCAAAACTCCTTTGATCGCATCTGGAGGATGTTTAAAATTATTAGGTTTAAAATTGGTAATAAATACCGAATTTTTGTCAACTCATTTCATTTAAAAGAAGCTTTTAGAAAACTTTACCATTGGTACTTATTTTTTAATCCCATAAAAGGAAGAAATTTACTTTAAAAGTTGGGCATTTCGATTTTGGGCTTGTGAGGCGAAGACAATATGCCAGTATTACAGAGAAAGAATGAAGAGAATTTCATTTCATTTCCTGCTCCTCGACAAGTTTACTTTCAATATTAAATTAATGCTGATTAAAAATTTTAATTGCTGAGTGAATTAAAATTGAGATGTCATTCTTAATTTTTGGGAGTGTTTCACCAAATACATTACCTGCTGATTGATTTCCTTATTCTCGATGAACTTCCTTGAACGACTATCATGACGATAACATATGTTTTCCAATAAATGGATATCTCTGCACAAGATTATATTTTCAAGGAGTTGATTTAATTCTCACTTGCCCAGACCGAGGCTAAGATAAGCTTGTTTTCCTCCTGTAAGGATTAATGGAAAGTATCAATGAATTGCCTTTTGTTTCCTTTTTTGCTTCACTTGTTCTTTACCCAATTCCCTTATTTTTTTTCGGAGACACTTATATTATTTCGTAATTTTTGATAACGGCCCAATGTAGATCCATTTATGATAAATCTTAACCCAGCAATCTCAGAGCACTTGTTTCATTTTCTCAAAATAGAGGGATTGAACGTTGAATGTTTTCACAACACTGAAATACTTAAGCTCCTGCCTTGTTTGTAGTCGACTCTCCTTTTATTACCTATAGTGCTGTAGCGTGAAATTTAAGGTAGTAGCAAATATTCTTCCCTTTCAGATTCATGTTCTTCTAATCAATTTTAATAATTATAGATTTATTCAATGACAGCATCTTGGATTGAGAATCAAAACATTACCTATATGCCCTTGATTTCAGTTTTCTTATCGATTACGTGAATAGCTGTTAGTACTTTTAAATTACAAATGGGCCAATCATAACTATTAAAAAGTCATTCAAGTTATCAAGCTATGCCTCGAAATGCAATGGCATTATTTCGAGCCTTGTTAATTGAATAGACATTACTGGAAACCAGATCGACAAACGAAATCTCCTTTGGCTTGAGTGGTCTCTTAGTACTAGTAACTGCGCATATTCGTAAATAAAACGTAACAATTAGTTCTGATAGGGATTGAGCATATACTGGGTGATCATATCCTCTTTTTGGACCCATGTTTTGAGTTTTTTGTAGATATGTGAGTAAGCTTTGGTAACCGTACTGAATTGAAATAGCTGCAGGGGAGATCGATAGCATTGATGTATTCCATTTCAATTCCATTTCTTGCATTCTTTGTATTTGACTGTTATATGGCTATAACTGTAAGGCTGTTGTATAGATGAAAGTAAAGAGTTTTCGAATCAGCTTCTATCCAACCCGAGGGAAATGGTGTCGGACTCCTTAATGAGATGTCATAATGTCTTTCTTGAAAACCCCTCTTTAATTGTTTGATTAAGTGGAATAAATTTTATCTTCTGCCACCATTAAACATATTTTATTTCTCAATCTATTCCCTGCATATTTTAGTAAATTTGAATACACTTAGTATTACTTTAACGATTGAGAATTTATGGAATAATTTATCTTTTGACTTTTGATTAGAGCGGTGCATGTACGTTACTTAAGATTATATTCGCTTGACTAAAATGTCGTTTTATTATTTAAATTAAATCAAAGAAATGTAAATACTTCATCCAGCATCGCTTACCGTGATTGAGCCAGAGCTTCAAGTTAGCCCTTGCGCTAAGGAGGTTTGGTATTCAAAGAAAAACCCTTAAAAAAACAATGATAGATCTCCTAATATTAGCAAAATCTCATTGAAGATCTCCGTATGACTCCAACTGACTCCTTTTCATTTCGCGTCCCTTTTTTGGTTCTTCTGCCTCTGATCAAATTTGAAACATCCGATCTTGTTGAACTTGGTGCTCGCGATTGGAGATTTTCATCTTTGTTTCTTGAGTATATCGAAGTCCTTTATTTTTTAGTCTTTTTTAGTCTCGACAGTACAAAGAAAACAATCTAAGTTGTGCAAGGTTCAAGATAGTAATCGTGTTTCTTTTATCTGCCTTCTTTTTGTTTTTTTTTTGTTTCCATTTAAGATATTATTGTTTTGGTACAAAGTCATGGAAATTTACCATTCATTTATGTTTCCGAAACTTTGATTTTGTGAATAAAATTGTTTTAAACCACTAGAGTGCTGGTTTCCCTTTTTTAATGAATTCGAGATGAATGTTACTGCAGTTGAGAAACTGGTTACCGTAATTTCTTTTCCTTTAGTAGTTGTCAATTGGTGAGTGTGCAATTGTAAAGGTGCACTGCATTGCCTCGAGAAATCTACTTTATCTTTTTCTACGCACAAATTGTCTGATGTTTATTATCTAGAGGTGACTGGCGACTTTGAAAAGACATTTGAAAAAATTACTACGTACCATAAAAGTTTGAAAATTCAAGTTTGCGTGAAAGATTTACTGATTCCTGGCATAATAACCTAGCGAAATCTTTTCCGACCTTAAATGTAGAGTGTGGTTGATATTTTCTCAGTTATAAATTAAGTTATACCACGGAAAAGAGCAATTGCAGTTCATTACATTCGATCATGTAAACGTTTTCTCTCTCGCATTATATTTTTCTTTATTATTTATATAGGTAGGAATAAAAAAGAATAGCAATTTTTTTTATGTTTCCGTGGAAGTAACTTTTTTGTGGGCTAGTGCAGCCGTACACTCGTGATGTAAGCATTCTATATGGCCAAATAACATTTTACCGCGTGCGTTGAGGAAAACATCTGAGCGCGACTTTCCGATGTCCTTGAGCGTTCAAGCTGGCGAACTTTACTCACTCAGTGGCAATGCCCATGGATATACGTCCTGCATCCTAGCAAGACTTGTTTATGCCATGCTAAGAGTGGGCGCCATAACTTGGTTTCTCGTCGGCCTCCGCTTTAGGTGCTGTTTGGATCACTGTATATATCTTTCGATCGTAAACTAGCCTTAAAGGATGGCCCTCCATAGCCGGAATAAATATTTAGTCTGTACGTCAAGTCTAGGAACAGTTCAATGTTGTGGGCTAAAGAAGCACGCTTTGCGAACATTTTAATACCTGTCTATAGTGAACGTATTTCTGTTTCACTGGCGTGTCCCATTTGCATGAATCAGTCCGCATACGATGTCTTGGAAGTATTTAACCCCAGTTACATACAGGCGTGTATTCAAAACGTTTGCTTGCTTCAAACGTCTGACGTGTTTAAGAACCCATCGTTTGTGTGGGGCGTCTCTCCGGCAGGCACGGTACGACAATAATTCAATGCACCCCTTCAGTTTGTGTTGCGGTACTTGCTTCCTTAAAAGTACCTTGAAATTATATACGAATAGGAGCGTGGTAGCTTCAATTTTCCTGATCCATGTTATCGCAGATCTATTCAGGATTTCGCTCTTTGATTGCAATGTGAATTCGAGGAAAATCTGGCCATACGCGCGATTTTTTGAGTGGCTGAGTTTAAAAATCTGTGGTTTATCATTATGCACATTGCAGTGAAGATAATTCAAATCAAAAAGTCGCGTGAAATTTCGTTTGGCTGTCTCTTTTTTGAAAAGAAAAATCGATTTCTTTTCCTACTTCCTGCATCGTGTAACCTTCAAGGACCAGATAAGCAATGGGTTAATAGTTGGAAGCTCTTCAAACAATCGTCACGGGGAAAACCAATAATCTTGCTATCCAGTTCTTCTCCTTATAGCGTCTGGTTCTTCATCCCGCTACATTTGACTTTCATTCTTCTTCCCACTTTCATTCGTATTCCCCAAATACCACCCACTTTGAATCTCTGAGTAATCTTTATGCTTTTGACCTTTCTATATTCTCCATTTAATTGGATCAGAAATACTTTAACTTATCTCCTTCCCCTGATACATTATACTTTTTTTTCGATTTATGGGTATAAATTCTCAACTAGTACTATTTCCAGGTTTTCTCTTGAGGCTTGTAATAATATTTACATTCCGTTTTTTGTGAGGTTCAATTGTAATTGCTCTCTCTTAATTAGGATGGGTTTTCTTTGTTGATGTTTTTCTACACGTATCACCATTTTTCATTAGAGAGGAGAGTTTTATCCATGTTAGTAAAGCAAGTGCAATGTTTTGAATAGCGACCATGTAACATTCAGCCCTTGAAGTTTGTGCATTATTCCCTCTCCTATTTACCAGTCACTAGCACGTCGAATAGATGCTAACTTTAAAAATGTTAAACACTTCTGCCACTTTATCGGTATCTTCCTTTCCTTAGTCATCCTTTCTGTCACCTTCTCTCCTCCTCCTCACATCCTTACATTGGATTTTTTACTTCTCATTCTTAACTAAGTCGTATTACCGTGATTTTCATTTTGCGTAAGATTTGAATCCCCATTTTATTGTAAAATCATTTTCTCACGCAATTTAATAACAGCATCTTCCGATACAGTTTTAAAAACTAATTGGCAAAATCGAATATCCTCATCTAAAGCTTGAGTATTTAGCCCAGTGTCCTTACATGATGCCTCGTAGGCATGAGTTAATTTACACCAGATACCCATTTTTAAAAAGATATTATTTGAAGCTGAAATAAAATGGAAGTCTTCGTTGCGAAGTAGAATGAAACATTTCTTCTGTAAATGTGATACGATTTTTATCATCTGTGTTGAAGTGTCACAGATGCGTTATTTTTTTCGTGATTATTGCTGAGCAAATAACGTTAGCAGATACAATATCTAGGGCGATAAGGATGTGTAAAACAGCATATGCTCCACCAAAGTATTTTGCATTAAATCTTTCGTAAACATGGTCCGCGTGCCCTTATCATTCCTCGAAGGATTCAGTCAGCTCACCTGACTTCCCTCGTTACTATTTTCACGGGAAGATAAAGTACGCATGCGCAGTGGCTGCCTTCTCCGATGCGGGAATGTCCGGAGAGTGAGCACGTCATCCTGTTCAGATGGAAATTATCGCTCCTATATTAATATGTCGAAATCTTGAGTGTGTGTATGAGAACGACGATCTCCACTCATGCTTTTCCCTCGTGTTCTCTCGCGGTGACGTCGATGTGACGCGGAAAGAATGATTCAATTTTTCCGTTTTCGTGTCCGATCAAATAACGGTAGTTACTCTAATTGACATTCTGCGGCCCTGTTCTACAAAGAACATGGACATTTAGAAACATTTGTTTTCGACCTACATCTTACATTTTCATTTTAAATTCTCCGCACCTAGCATAGTTCTTTTATACTGACTGGTGAATATGATGGCAGAAACGACAGTCTTAGAAGGATTGCCTTGAGCAGCATTAACGGTTTATGCAATTAGCACCAGCGGAATGGAAACGTCATTCAACGATGAGACGAGTTCACTTTAAGATTCTTTCGTTAAAATGTTATTTTGAGATGCACTTTCATTTTTTTCTTGTTTACTAAAGCCATTATCTTTATTATTTTTTCTGAAAATTATCATTGCTATAAATCTTTTTTTTTAATCGAATCATTCCGAAGGCGGGGAGGAAAAAATGGACTCCAGTCTCTTTCCGAAATTTTGAAGCGTAATTTATGACTTTTTAGTCCCTTATCATAACTGGAAGGAAGGACCAGCATGAAAAACTAGTCTCTTGTGGCAGAACACGGATATTTTTGTTGTTTTGTCGCTTTGGAAATTCCATAGTATATCACTGTAGGATATAGAATTTGCTTTATTTGTTTCATAAGTATTTAATATGTTAATAACGAAATCATTTAAGTTTTCGTAAACCACGATTTTCATATCGTTTTAACTATGTCGGGCAAGATGTAATGGAGCAGCATTTCGATGAATGAATGAAAACTTAGTATTGTCCTCTGAAACATTCACTCTACTTAATGTAGTTTGAGCAAAATATCATTTTACTTAGAATCAATGAATTTGGTCTCATTTTAAAGAAAAAACATCTCACCTATCCAATGACACCAAAACTTCTACCCCCTACCACATTACTTTCGGAGATATGTGCCAAAAAATACCAGCCCTTTTACGCGCATGCACTCCAGAGAGACATTATTTACAAAATTGGATTACGCTTAGACACTTAGATGTCGTAAAAAACCAACAGCATGTTAATTGTATGTTTTCTCGACTATATTTGAAAATTCAACATATTGTCACCGCAGTAGATTCTTGGGTTTCACAAAAAACCTTCCGTTTTGAAGGAGTTTCAAACGCACTGCGCGAAAAAAATGAGTCGAGTTAACGACTTATTTAGATATTTTCATTTAATTACTTACAATTTCTCACGCTTAAAACTATATTATTGCACCATTAATAATGCAATATCAAATTGATGTGTCCTACAGCTGGTGAAATTCATACTTATAATTCGAATATGGTCTCTATTATGACTAGGGAACTATCTCGCTCGGACTACCTTAAACGCGTTTCCACGGGAAGAATGAAGGTCACATTTCATCTTGGATTGGTACCAGCCACTCGAGTTCTCTGATTTGCGCCCTATTCTTGTATACGCTCAAACTTACCTGCTATTGCACTCACACCATCATTCCATCCCTGTTATTTTCTCCTCGATTACCTCTCCCCCGCCACTCCCCTTGGAATCTCTGTCGCCACCAAGTCCTCTCTCACTCTCCACCCTCCACCCTTCTCGGCCCCCCTGACCAATGCCTCTCCTCGGCTACGTCACTCCCCGGTGCCACCCAGGGAGTGTTCGCCTGGATTCCCTTGTGCCACTCCCCCCTCCTTTTCTTCCTAATTTTTCTCCCTCTCCATCTCCACCTTTCAATTTCACCCCTCCCTCTACCCACACCCCCTCTCTCCCATTTCCCTCCTCTCGGCCGATTCTTCCTCGTGAGCCGAACTCTCTTAATGCCGCGTACGGACTGGGACGGTGGCCTCCCGCGTCATCCGAACTGTTAATAGAAGAGCCCCGATCGATCCCATGCGGGGTTGCGGGCGGACGTGGTGGGGGACGGGTGGGGACGAAGTGGGCGGGACCCTTTTTCAAGAACGCCTTTCGGCCAGGTTGGGTTTTTGTGGGGTGGGGAAGGGGCAGGTGGAGTCAGGCAGGAGGAAGGGTATTGGAGTGTAAGGGCCAAGGCTGAGGGTGGGACGACATTTGTGTGTGTCATGCCATTGCGGCGAGGTGACGTGTGGGTGGTGTTCTTGGGAACTGTGTGCATGGTTTTGAGATGCGAGGCGGGGGAGTGAGGGAGGGGCCGTGTGTAAAAAAAACAAGTGGAGGTGTAGTAAATATTCCATATTTATGTTCTACTCCGTGAGCCCCCGCGTGCGGCAGAGGGTAAGAGGTCTCTAGTCATTAATAGTAATGGTACAGGAAATTGCAAGTGCAGAAGGAAATGGATGATAAGCGTAGACTATAATTGTGATTGAGTTAGATGTAGACGCCACTTGCTGCAATAGCCAACGCTTGAATCTGTAGCCTATGCGTGGCCGGTCCACCGTCATTCCACCCTTTCCGATTTACCCTAGCTCTTAAGGGCTGATGTACTAATTTTGCAGTTTTACGATGCGTTCCATCGATAACTCACCTGAAATCGTGTGTTTTCTTTTTGAAAAGTTTTTTTCAATAATTTTTTATTAATAATAATAATTATCAGTATTCCCAGCGACAAACGAAGTAAAATCGAGTAGAATCCGTAATTATGTGTAAGTAATATATTTTTCCAGAGTGAGCTACCGTAAAACTTTAATAAGAAGTAGATGTTCTTGCGTTACATTCGTCATTGCGTTCACTCGTCCGTGCTATCCAAAGACAAACGAGAAAATAACAGGGTGAAGCAAAATGGAGGATATTTCGGTTGTTTAGTTACAGTGTAATGGTATCATGTCCTTCCTACCTTCATCGATTGCAGTTGTAAACCTTGTTTCGTGATCTACACTCGTGTTAGCCATGAAATCCACTCGAGAAGGAAGTTTTATTCGACTTATCTGTTGGATCGCTTTTACCTTATTTTGCGACTTTGTTGCTTGGCAGGTCATTTGGACAGGCGACCTTCAACTGAGATAATTTGTGCCATTAAGCATAGGTGAGTCGGACGATGGGTGAAGCGTGATATGGGGAAAAAAGTTTAAAGGAAGAGATAATGGATATGACTGTAGACTACTTCCAGCATATGGCACCAAAAGGATCACAGTTCAATGTCGAATTCGTATGTAAGGGTTCTGTGCTCAAATCTTTCGCCCAAAAGGCACCAAAGAAAATTCGGGGATACGTTTAAAACGTTAACGCCTCTTGCCGGGATTCAAACGGAAGGGAAGTCAGTACTACCAACCGTAGGAAAAATGCCTTCTCGTTCCCCTTAACCTCGTCCTCACCTCCCCTCAATTCCCTCCCCCCTCACATCTAAACCTCTCACCGGTCGGAATTCACGTTGACGCCCTTTCATTTTGGAAAAGTTTCTCCGAAGAAGAATCGGTGGATTCCGATCGATCGGTTTTGATCGAACGCCCGTTTCCTCTCTCGCCGCATATTTATTCATTTTTTTCCCTTTCGCCCGATTGCGTCGGCTCGGATCCTGTTGTCCGCTTGTCCCTTTGCGCGAGGGAGTGTGATGCGGGCAGAATCAGTTTGATTCGTGCGAGCGAACGGAGAAAGCGGTGTGAACGCTGGCGGTCGTCTCCGTGACACTGACTTTTCCGGCCGTTATGTGCCGCAGGGGATGGCACTCCCTGAGGAGGATGCGGGTGGTCGGCAAGGGGTTCCTCGTGAGTACATGCACATCTTTTCTTACCCCAGGATAAAATATTTTTTTTTATTTTACCTTTTTCTTTGAATTAATCGTGAAACGTACACTATCGCTCCCCGAGTAGTGGAAATAAATTGTTAAAATATCGTTAGGATTGTCAGGTATCAGATGCCAAATCTCTCAATTGCGAATAATCATTCTCACCGAGATTTCTTTACGTTTTACTGATTTCTGATGAATTTTATGCGATCAAATTGTTCCCGCCTTAATGCCCCAACACTTGTCTCAGGATCCTCCTTACTTCAGTATGTACTGCTTATGACAAATTTGCGCTCCCCGTGGTGTATGTATGTTCTGGTTCGAAGTTTTGCTTAGGGTTGCGGTTCGATATATATCATGAGTATGTAATTTTACGAATGACGTTAGTTCTAACACAAGTTAATGTTTCAGGCTTTACTTTGTGGAAAAGCGACTCATGAAATGAGAACTCACTTTGTACATTCACGGTATTTTATTTTCTCCAACCATAGTTTCGACAATATTTGTCATTATTAAGGTAATCAAGGTAATATTGATCATCGCAGATGTTGTGGAAACCATGGTCTATGAAATTAAAATAGTTTGGAATGTACAAAGTGAGTTATTTGTTCTAATATTCTTTCTTTGAGAAAGACTTCCCAATGTTTTCTTCGAATTTTGAAAAGGGAAGGTAAAGAATAGAGGTCGAAAGTGTAGTGGAAAATATATTGTTGGGTGAAATGAGTTTATGGAAGAACAAAGAAGGGCGGAGGATATAAATAAATAGAAATAGAAAGTGTTTAAGTTGCTTGAAAGGATTTTATGGTTTCCGTAGAAGGATAAAATAGTTGAAACGTGGGAAAAGGACATTTTTAGGAGGCTGTGAACTAGTTCGGTTGGAAGGATCGGTACGGCGATGGATGAAATTGCTGTGTTGTTTATCGCAAGTCGTCATGGAGATGTATTAATGTTTGAAATTGAAACTCAGCAATTAGGTGTGAATACAGATTGCTGCTTACTCCAATAAAAATAGCTAAAAATCAGTAAATGCTGTCCGCCAAGTAGTCAGGTTCCCTCCTAGTAAGTTGGTTTACCTACGTAGACGATAATTTCGCTCGAATTTTCAGTAAGCATCTTCAAGTCCACTCTTAGAATCCGAGGAACATGTCAGCTTAGCAGTAATCTTAAAACCACCGTGGAAGGTTTATCAGTGGTAGTAAATGCCTGTTAATTTATGCCGACTTTTACCGATGAATTTCATCGAGGGAAAATCCATCAGACGTTAGAGTTGGCATCGTAATTCAGTGAACTCTAGCACTTTAGTAGACCAAAGAAGAGCGAATAACGGGTTTTATACCGGAAAACTCTTCGTAATTCACCATAATTCACCATTCATTTCGGTATCATGTTCGGAGGCATAATGGCTTAGTAAGTTTTGCCTCTACGGTTTTTGTTTCTGCTGATACTTTAGTCCCTGGTGATGCTTACTCGAAGGCGTTGAGATTCGCTGGACGCGTGGTAGGAAAACTTTGATATGAAAATATTAAGCAATTTAGCAAGGCAAAATAGAAATTTCTACATTGATATTGATTGCTATGGCGTTTTTTAACTGTTCCCGGAAAATTTGGATTTCTATGACTAGCCAAAGTATCGAGAAATGACTCGTGGTTTCAGAAAAACAGCTGCTGTTAAAAAAACTCAACATTTATTCAAAGTGTAAGATACAATGTGTGATACAAGTGTGATATAAAAGGACCGTTCTATTCCGATAAAACTTGCAAAAGGTGTGATAAAACTTGCATTTTTCTACAAACAAAAGATTATATACGATTAGTAATGATGTTACCAAATCATTTCCAAGACATTGATGTCGCATTAAATCTCTTCATTGAAAACGACATGTGTCTTGTTTCTGTGAATTTACTTAATGTTTGATGATGACCTCTGGAGATACCATAATATTTAGCTCAATGTGAATCTCAAAATTTTAATAACTTCCACCGACATAATTAATTATTTCAACTAGAGTAACTCATGTTATCCAAGATATGCCGAATTTTAATTTATGTGCCAAGTCACTTTAAACAGCAGTTTCGTGATTGTTTCCATTTAAAGCTTAATATATTAATGCATTAAATATTGTGATTTCAGTTCATGAGAAAATGTTTGGGTATTTCCTCGTTACTTTTAATCGTTCATCATATGTATCCGAATTATCAGGATATTCCTTTAAATTATAATCGGCAATGTGCGGAATGTTTAAAAAAAATCACTCAGCATTTACTATTCCCAAAGAATGCCTTCCAAATGGCTGTTTCGATTCCGAATCATTGCAGTCTTCGTCAAAAAATGAATTAATTTATCAATTTTTGTGTACTTTTGGTACATCCATTTCCCGGAATAATTTACCGAAGAATGCATATTTTAGAAAGGTACGAGTACTCGTGTCAGCATTCGACCCATTTTAACGACGACGCAGCATCCACTTTAACGAGTTTACATCCCAATCATGTGGCTTGTTTGCGGACCGGGGATGATAAACTGAACCAAGAGTTGAATAAAATTAATGCGGGGAGAATAAAAGTGAAAAATGTTTTCCCCGACGCTGGAGGCATTATTTGCATTATTTTTGTTTGCTTCGTCATAATAAAATTCGCACGTCATGCACTTTTAGCTCGAGAGTGAATTAAGCCGTGATGCGGTGATAATGTAAGGAGGTGAAGGAATGATGGCCCAAAAAACAACTGCCTCTCGCTCCGCGCCGTGCCTGGCGTCGCCCCGTTCGAAATATCGTACAGCGGCTCTAAGCACGATTAGGGATGATCGTGGAAATATCCCTCGTTTTTATATGAATGCTGGGCAGATTTAAAAACAAAAAAGTCTATTTCATGATTTTATGTTATTATCTTCGTAATTTTGAAGTAAATTAAGCATACTATATTATTCCCTCCTCAGCTTACTAAAGTTTAGGCTTTTCTTCTGATAAAACAGATAAGTGGCCTCATTAGACATTGTTTGAGTGTCCATAATTAATAAATATACAAACTTGTCTATCGTCCTCCTCTGCAAAGTAAATTCTCTCGTACAAATTCAAAACATGCTCATATTGAGTTCGCCATTTTTCCTTTCTTCCTCTTCCCATCGCTACTTTCCAGTTCCTCCCTTGGAAATGGAACGAACACATAAAATAAGAGCAGCTTAATTCCCAATTGCTAAATTATGAAAAAGATGGAAAAGTCGTCAATCAATGTAAGTTATCTTCTACCAGTTTATTACATCGCATTATAATCGGAACCCACCACCTAGATAATTACTATCATTGATTTGTGGGCGCCTTAAAATCAATCGCCGCATTTGGTCGGTAAGGCCGAAGAATTTGCACGTATTAAAAACAAGTGAATGTTAAATGAATTTCTTTTATGATCCTCTCAAATTTACGTGAAAAACTATGAGCAAATACTCTGTGTACAGGCAATGGTCTTCTCCCTTTATGTGATCAATGAAGAATGTACCTAGGCAATACAAAATATTTTGATTTCATGCTCGCAATATTAATATGTAACGTGATCAAGATTATTCTATTCCACTGTTTTTCTGAAAGATTCGTGATATTTTTATTCATTTATCGGCCTTGCTAATTTTAAATCCTACCTTAATAAATGTTAGTGATACAGTGTTGGTTATAGGAATTGGCTTCTCCCATGAGTAAGTTTCTTATCTCCCACCTCAGGGAAAACGTTGCTGTGATTTTTTTGGAATAGTTGGTGACGCATAGAGCCTTACGTGAGGAAAACGTGCATTTATGAGTCATTCCTAAATCAAGTAGACTCAGTTTATCGATCAATAGTGCGCCTTATAATTGAAAATCAGTGACCTATTAAACCCTTCTATATGAATGTATTCTATCCCTCTCATCGCTGAGAATAGAGTAGTTCATCCTAATAGCTCACGTTGTCTGTATATCTGTCGTTTTTGGCGAAATGTATTTAAACAAGTGAATGTTAAATTCATTTCTTTTATGATCCTCTCAGATTTACGAGAAAAACTAAGAGCAAATACTCTGTGTACAGGCAATGGTCTTCTCCCTTTATGTGATCAATGAAGAATGTACCTAGACAATACAAAATATTTTGATTTCATGCTCGCAATATTAATATGTAACGTGATCAAGATTATTCTATTCCACTGTTTTTCTGAAAGATTCGTGATATTTTTATTCATTTATCGGCCTTGCTAATTTGAAATCCTACCTTAATTAATCTTAGTTTTAATAAATAGTTCCTCCTTCGGCCTGGAATTTTTCATTTATTCCTACCCATAGGAAAAAAGCGATTAGATAAATAGACTAATTAAAACAAGAGTTTTTAGATACTTTCCGTGTCAATAATTGATTTAAGAAAAACATATTTCCCCTGCAGATGCTGGAAGATTCTGGAGCTTGAAGGTGGAACTTTTGAAGTTGCTCCTATAATTGGAGGCGGAGTGCTTGTTTTTCTATCAATCGCTAGTGCTGAAAAACTTAATTTAGTATTAATCAGACCAGTGATATGGTCCGCGAAATGTTTAATATGTTATTAGTATAAATTTATTTGTCAATGCTAGTTGGGCGGGAAGTTAAGAATTTCGATAGAAATAGAGGAGAGGTGTACAATGAGCTCTTCGTCGCCTTTTTCTATTGAAGCGGCGCCAAGTGTTCCTCGGCTTAATATCACGTTCGAGTGACGGAGTGCTGTGCTGGAGTTCCTCGTTCAGAACTCCCAGGTAGAGATGGAATTTCGTCGAAAAATCTACACCGCTGCCTCTAGGCCCTCCGAATTCTAAGCCTGAACTCTATCTACCGCGTTCTTTGCATACAATTATCTGGTTATTGACGGCGATGCCTGAGAAACGATTCCAAGTATCGAATACGAGAGGGAGATTCACTTGTGTGCCTCGGCACTTACGGCCAGCCCCTCACCCGCAATGTTTATGCGCTCCAAATTGAAAGATACACGCGGAAGGAGAACAGACGGCTCCAACCCTGTCCAATATTCCGAGAAAAGAGAATCCGTCTTTCCATAGTGGTGTCCGTAGAAATTTCAAGACTGGGCCGATGCGTATTGTTTGGTTTCGAGCTCTCTGCGACGAGCTAACGATCTGTTCGGGCGTCATCATCATTCCAGGAACCCGAAGAAGACCATTCACCGCTAAGACGATTGTTCCCCTTTCCCATCTTCTTCCTCTTCGTCTCATTTCCCCACACCGAGTTGCGTTGCCCTCTCCTCTTCCTCTGTTAAGTGAGAAGAGTGCCGACGATGCGTAGAAAGTGTCCCCCGTTCACAAACGACCCTTCGAGTTTCGCAAGGCAATTCACGCTCAACTGACATTCCGTTACGTACTCACCGAGTGCGTAGTGGGAGCGATTGATTAACTGTTTCCATCTTATTTATCCTCGTACCTGAATGGACAGTGAGTGATTGGCCTCAAATGAAGACTGCTGAACGGTTATGTCGGTCCGGCGAAACACGATGGGAGTTCTGCAATTGAGGTAGTTTAGGCGAAATAACATTTCACCTGAAAATCGATGAATTCGGTTTCCTTTTACAGAAAAATATCTCGCTTTTCCATCTATACCAAAATGTCCCCTTACTGAATTTATCTCCGAGATTTTTACCGAAATATACCAGTCTTTTTGTATGGGAAATGGTACGTTAGGTAACGGTATGGTACTTATGCACTCCAGGGAGACTTCTATTTTTAAAAAATGAGAAATTTCTAACACCTAGATCTCGTCCAAAAATAGCATTTTGTAGGTTGTATTTTTTCATTCTTATTTTATAAATTTATTGACACCGCTGTAATTTTTCCAAATCAAAAATAGCGTTCCGTTGTGATGGAGTTTTAAACGTATTGCGCCAAAATAATTTATCAAATAAAGACTTGTAGGGATATTTTTATATAATTACTTAGAATTTGAGTGATATTAAAGTGTATTATTTCACCGTTAATAATGCAATATTTAACTCTTGCTTCCAATAGCTTCTGAAGTCCAAGCAAATAATTCGAATATGGTCTCTATTATGATTAGGGACTATCTCACTGAAACCCGCTTAGACTACCGTAAATTACTATATGCCGTCTGGCCGTCGTAGGAAGAGGACGCCACTATAGACGCGTGGAATACCAGTGCCATCAAAGGTGTTAAAACTATTTATGAAACCGCAATATCATGCAAACATTTTATTTCGGCGATACTAAATGGGCATTGCTCGAAAATATACGTCTCATCAAGCTAGTCTGAGGAAATCAGTCAGTGGCGAATTTTTTGCCAAATTTCATTTCTGTTCCACCGCTTAATTACATTTTCTGGGAGTGGACTAGTTTTAAATAAAATTACATATATTCTTTGCTTAAGCATTATAATTTTACAGTAGCTGACTTTCTCAATAGGCATTATTACCTCTCACGAATATATGATTGCAATTTACTTCTAATTCAATTGTGCATAGGTATGTTCGCTTATTATTTTCCATTCGAGAGTGTAATCAGTTCCCTAAGTTGTTTTTTTCAATTGGTGCTTAATGGAAGCAGAACTATTTCATTGAAATGGTGTTAACACATATCCATTTTGGTTAGCAGTGTCCTTTTTTCCTATAAAATGGTGCTCGATTTTTCTTTTCATTTTACTTTAGAGTCGTCCTTTTTTCCTCATTATCATTAAGGGTCTTGGGTTGTATTCTGTCATCTTACTCTAAGGTTTAATTCGTGTAGCTGTGCCAGCAATTTTCTATGTCCGTCTTACTCTTAGCGGTATGAATTTAAGGCAAAATTATTCGGATAGAAACGTTATGACTTTGGAGTGGAAATTTATTTTCCAAAGTTATTTTTTAACCGTAACTCCGCCCTTTTCATGATCGCATACACGCAAACTTTTAAGTATCTAATTTTTAGGTACATGCAGTAGTTTTCTATGCGTTCATAGGCTAATATTTAACCTAGTTTCTGCTTTTCCCGTAGCTCCACGGGGCCGCTATATACATGTATATTGTAATTTATGACATGACGCCGCTTTCTGGTCACGTAACATTGAATAATGTATCGAATTACCATGGCGACGGCAGCTTCAGCAAAGCTTAGGTTTATTTTCGATAAGGTCTGTTTGTTTAGTAAATATGACGGTTAATCTCACTCAGCTGATTGGCCTATTTTTTGTGCCATGGGGATTGACAGTCTTTTTAACGGCTCCCTTACGTTTTACACTTGATGATCCAGCTTGATGGCATTTTTATCCAGCGTGCACTCACCGGCCTCGTCCTTCAAACAGATTCCACCTTGAAAGAGCAGAGGCAACATAACCTAAATTGCCAAAAATATAGGGCAAGGTAGCGTGAGCTTGGGGAAAATATGCGTAAAACTAACGTAATGCCCATAAAAACCCCTCTGCCGTTGCCTTTGATGTGTCGGTGTATTCTTACCGTAGTGCTCTCGTGGGAAAAAAGAAAAAATTTTGGCTGCATGTTTCATCTCCCCGTCGCACCGTTGGGGTTCCTCTTGTTTTATAAACCATAAGAGATTGTGGCTTGGCCTTCTTTGAGCCACATGGTTAATGAATTAATGAAAACACTGAGGTAAACATCGTGAGAGATGATGCCAAGAATTTGTGAAAGCCCATTTCGGCATAGAAAGAACTTTAAATAACTTTTAATGAATTTCAAAATCACTTGCGACGAAACCGGTCGACCAAGAATAGAACACTGTGAAAAAGTACCAAGTAATTTTTAAATTTATTCACAACGGATTTTCACAATGTAAAGCCTTTTATCATCGAATGTATCATTAAATAACTTCGCTAATCCACTATTTGTAATATTCTCTATCTTTAGCTATTTTCACTTCTGCACTTAGTCCTCTGTATCATCTAAAGTAGTCAACATCTGGAAATTTCCGGAGGATTCTATCGCGCAGCAAAACCAGTTGAAGCTACAAAATTAAGTACGTAGTAGATTCACTAAGTTATTTCAACTTCTCTCTCAATTTGGAATATCATTATCGGTTCCCTGAATTAAAGAGGTATTTAGGAGTCGACTTTTGTTCCTAAATTGTCTTTAAATTTCTTGTTCCTAAACCTCCTTAATTATTTATTTTTGTCAATAATGTTCATAAGTCTGTATACCGTAACCCTTAAATTAACCCTTAGATGACCTGAAGATGACACGAAGTGTCAAAACCCGTGTCTTGTTATTAAACCTATAGTGGAGTATACAAAGTTTTATTTAAGTTACTTAGATTAAGTGTTTTCACATTAGCAATATGCATGCAACAACACAAACGCATGAGTTCTCATTTGAGTAACGATTACTTGCATAACTAAAACCTACGAGCATCAATTTCGGATTCCTTAGCTGATTTTAAAACTGCTCACTTCAATACATAAAATAACGGCAAATTTCGCCCACAGATGAGTATGAAAATCATGACACAAGTCCTTTCAGTGCCAACTGGGTATTAGAACGCTCGTAAAAACATTTTACTGAGGCTTTTCATGACGTGAGGACAAATAATTGCTTCGAAAATTAAGATAATATGTATTGGTATTTTCTGAAAAATATGCGTCCGAAATTACTTGTGATAATAATCTTTAAACACGGGCTGTGGATCTTACGAGAGCACGTTAGCACTCTGGGGAATTTTCCTCCCCGTTTCAGACATCGCTGATGAGGTGAAGCTTGGCTTTCTTCCGACCGGGTGTATGGAGGGATTTCCCTTTGTCATCGAATAAACAAACTTTCTGCCGACTTCCATCTGTCATTGCGATAGCATTCTCAGTGGCGTTCTGTTCATGTTTCCAAGTATTCAGTCTTTCTGGATTCCCCTTAAATTTGCTTCCTCCTCGGAGTTGAGGAGGTCTTCCTCTTTTTGTGTGCTTTGTTCGTTAAAAGCTGATATCTTGCCTTCTTGAGATTATGCTGTCAATTAGGGAGGTATGTAATTATTCAACATATTCACGGAGTATTCGGGCTACAGTGCTCCTACTTTTGCAGAATTTATTAGTCCGAATGCGTTGAAATTAATGTTCATGTAAACATTTATCGAAAAGAATAATACTATCAATATATTACATGCATAATAATGAATTACATATTGGTCATCCTATCCGAATTTTTCAAGGAAACATTATTTTTAAATATTATCAGTTGCAAATTTTTGTAATTAAGGTAAAATATTCACCCTAAAGCCTTCACCCGTTATGAAATGACCTGTGATTCAATATTATCAAAGAGGTCTGATGGAAGTCAGTCCTCTCTAATAATAATGAATGGAATTTAATTAAAAAATGTGTTATAACAATAGCAGATTTCCACTACTTTATACATATTTCCAAAAGTTCCATCTGGAAGGCTGGTCTTCAGTTTGCGAAATGCTGTCAAGAAACCTGTTTCGTTGTTTTATTGTATACCAATCTTCCGTGGGGCATTTGTTGTTGAAGTATATATCTTACTATTACCACCAAATTTTCATACAGAACTATTACCCCAGTTGAGTCAATGCACAAATTTATATCCCCTGGAAAAGTGATAAATATTTTGTAATCATCTATTATAAATTGTCATTCATTGCTCCTATTGCTTTCTTAGTTTAGAATCTTCTTTCATGAACTTTAAAATTGGATGAGAAACTAACTCATTATCATGCAATCCTTTTTGTCCCCTGTAAATGCCAATCTGGAATTGTATACCATAATGTGGAGGGTTCATGCACGCGTGTCGTGGGGCATTCCACAGAGCGCGTCGCGTGCCTTCGTGTTTCCCCGAACGGAACGACGAAGTGTGACCGTGTCATCCACCCGACATCCGCATCCTCCCTACCTTCGCACACGTCTCTTAGTCGCGTGACACTGGAGTTTGAGCACGCCGCGTCGCGAGTGCTCGCAATTGTGTCAACAGCGGAATTCCCGCGCCCAAACACACTCACCCTTTGTTGGAAGCACTCGCGCACCGCGAGCCAGCCGACAAGGTGTTGGCCAATCGGCAAAACTTGGTGGAACTCTCCCGAGTTGTGGTATCAATTTGCATACAATTTGTTCGGTATCGGTCTTTCTTCCATTCCCCATCGCCTCCAACAACGCAGGCCTTCCCTGAATATTCATTTCGCCTCCTTCGCACGCGAAGCTGCTGTTGGCCTTCTTCCACTACCTTCCACCGCTCGTGCCTCGCGGAGGCAAGTGTGCGAGAATCGGAACGATTGGAAGCGTAGTGGGACCAAATCTTTAATTTTTTTCATTTTTGGATCGAACAAGAAATGATATGGTGCAAAATTTCATTTTTATTACGCTAGGGACTTGTTTTAGGGAAGCGGCCCGCCACGATGGAACAAAGTTTCCAGCTTTGTCTTTTAAGTTTGACTTGACACAAGTTTCAAGGGGCCAATCCTATTCGGCCAAAGTACTGCTACCCAGTTTTCGAACAGTCGACTATGATTGCGATACAATATCTGTCTAAGGACGATGAAGTTGTACTACTACTGCCAATATATTCAAATGCTTGAATCGTAGATTCAAGAAAATTACCATTATTGTTTTTGCTGTTGGTGGCCTTCTAATAAATGTAGCGATATCAAGATTGCCACTGATAAATTTTAAACTATGGCAAGCAATTACCTCCTCATTAGACTTCTTTTTTATAATCTGCCATACCCCCAACCTCTTCTCATTTCATCCGAGGATTTCCCTCTTCCCAGCAGACTCAAAACCCTCCCCTCCATCATGGCCAGCAGCATCCCTTTCTCTCTTCTAACCTGCTCCATCCATCATCTATCTACATTGCCTTTTCTTATTTTATTCCAATAGCTTCCTCTCCTTATATTCAAAATTAGAATGCAACAAAACTCAGTCGTATTTTTGTTATAACGGTTATGATTCATTCCTGCAATTATTCATTATGTTTACAGCATATTGAAAACCTTACGAGTTAGAGTCTTCAAGGTTTACCATTGCTCGTGCATGTGCCGTTAGGGCAAGTGAAAGTTTAGGGCAAGTGAAAGAAACTGCACAAAATTGTGTAAAATTCACTGAGGAAAAATCACTCAATTGTGTGATCACTAGCGGGTGACTCCGTTAAAATTACTGCGCGGCTAGTTCCGTAGTCCTTACGAAACTGCACAAATATTTAGGAAGATTATAAACCAATGCCATGCGTTTTTTTAGCATGCATATTGTTCGTGTGAAAGGTATTTTTTCTATTTATTTCATCGTCGCCATTTTCCTTCTGGATAGAAAGTAAACTTTTATGCCATCACTGCTTCTTCTGATTACTGTTACAAAGTAGGATGTAAGTATTTTTCTCGCAACGTACTGGGATTTATTCTTACGCGCGAGTTTGTTCCCACACTCCATCGGAGCAAGGAGCCGCGGCCAAGCGAGCGGTGCAGTACTCCATCACGCTGGGCGGCGTGTGCGAAGAGCGGCCGCTTCCCCTCAAACCGCCGCGCCGGTCGACCGACGGCCGCAGCGCCCCCGGGAGCGGCGCCTCCCGTCACGGCCTTCCTGCCCACACCTACCTGTCCTCGCCTCGCACTCCCCACCACCGCGATGCAAGCACCATGTCGGCGGCATTCAGCCCTCGAGGTGTAATTTTTTCATGCATAGCGTCGCGCCGCCGGATAATTGCCCGCGCCGCAAACACGGGAGGCCCATCTGAGTACGGTTGTAACGAGCTCCCTAATATTTTTACGGCCCTCGAGCGGATGATGGGCGATATGAAATGTTCCGGCCTTCCACTTTAATTTTCTCTCTCCATTACGGCCTTCCTGCTCGTCTTCGTGGCTTATTTTGCTTCGTTCGCTTTTTTTCAGAATTCCTCGTCGGGACAACGGCTCTCTTCCCTCGGGTTTTGTCCTCAGCGATACCCTTCAGTATTTGCGCATAATGATGAGAAATTGAGCAGTTGAATCCACTTTAAGAGATAGCTCAAGTTGCTCAAAGTACAACTATTCAAATGAAATATACTTATCAGCTGGAAGAATCTCTCTGTGGTGCAGGTTATCATTTGAGTCTGCTTTTTGATTTGTAACTCGAGCTAACATAATCAAGTATTAATTTAGCTATAATGAAATTATGTTTCCTACATCTTTCTCTTATGTAAGCCCGGACTTAATCTTGTTTCGCGCTTTAACGCTGAATCATATGACCAATTTCCCTTCGCATTAGTGGAGACGGATTTGAAGATAATTATTGCACCTTATTTTTTGGACAGTAGATGAATTAGATGAACTTAAAGTTACATGCTTTTAACGTTTTTATCGATCCTCATCTAGTAGGCAACTAGTCTCGTGTGAACTTTTCAAGATGCCTCTTTCATGGTTCAATTATTCCAATCATAATGAAATTTTTAGCAGTGGAATTTTAGACTAGATTTTATTTACATAAATAGAGAAAATGATAAGCAAAAAAGCAGGGAATTGGGTACCAAAATACAATGTATACAGTTTATTTTGAAGTCAACTAAAATAAATCACATAACAAATAAGTTGTATACAATTTTGGAAATGAGTGGCCTTTTTTGATCCAATTTTATGTGACTAAAAAACTAACGTAGGAAAACCGCGGACGATGCATCACAGCATACCAAATTTCGTTCCGCAAATTTACCTTACCGCGATGGATAATCAATATATCTAGCCGCCAGATTACTCACAGAACTGCAATAAAATCAAACCCTTATGCGTTCCTTTCTCTTTCATGTTTTTCTATTAAACTGTCGTAAATCTCTGTCCTTTTTGACGCACCAAAATTGTCTGTGTTTCCTGATCTGAAATTATCATGTCCTACATTGTTTTCTTTCGATTGATATCATTGCTCGAAAGTAACAGCTGTCATTCCGCACATGAGGACGTCTCAGTTTGCCCGATCTGACGATTCTCCTCGTTGTGTTTCACTGAAAGCGGAGAATTAATCTCCCCTAATGAACACACTCCACGATTCCCTGGAAATGCCTCTTCTTGGCCGCCCTCGGGAAAGATGATGGGTGGATGGGATGGAAGATGAGGCGGACGTGAGCCCCCCCAAGTGCTCCATGGGAGATATCCGGTTTAAGTGGTAAATTGAGAAAGTGATCGAGGGTTCCCCGATGCAAGGCCCGACTCCCGAGACCGCTAGTCGTTAAGCGGATGATTTCACTCGATGGACTGCCATTCACTGTTTCTCAACGACGCGTCCTGACGCTGTACACCTCGGATTACTCAATTAACAAACAACAGTTCCTCGTTACGTGCTAAGTTATTAGCAAATGAATGAAACAAAATCACACTCTTTCCATCATAAGTCATACCGTCCTGTAAACGTTCAATCAACAGCGACATTAATTTTCTTTCGACGGTAATTAATTATTTTGGACTTCATCCGTCTTGATTTCTGCTAGTTTGTCTCCGTTTTTCCACGTTTCAAGTTACTTATCTCAACAGCAATGTTGTTATTATGAGACTGGTGAATAACAGCATGTGATCAGCATCATCGTTATCATATCGAGTCATTTTTTTAAGCCATGGTCGATGAAGGCCTAACAAAACGAACCTGGATAAGGTTTGTTACCTCCTCATAACAACCACCGTAACGTATATTTTCATGTTTTCCATTGTCGCGTTTCAACTTTACCATATTTTTAGTGAGAAGATAATCTTTCTCTCATAGACAATTTTTTAAACCTGCGCCTAGAAAATGGAATATTGATATGTCCTTTTCACAAGCTTGAACCTTTCTTTATTTGATGTCTATTATATACTCTCTGTATTATGTACTCTATTATGTACTTTCTTTATTTGATGTCTATTATGTAATATTTGGGTACACATTTAATTTTTTGTCGCTACACTAGCTCAAACGAACTCGTCTTTTTCTATTGAAATATTGAGGAAGTCAGTCTTCCAGGAAGAGGATCAGTTCAGTACGATGGGAAATTCATTGCATGTTCCCGATATTGTCGTTGGCATCCAGTGTAACAATCTGACGGCATGCGTTTCCCATATATCCGTGGAAGGTTCACGATACACTCGCGCAAATTCGCTAGATTACCCAATGGAAGCAGCCGCGCGACAACCGGCTGTGTCATTGGAGGGGATGTGCCGAGAGAGGGAGGGATAGAGAGAGAGGGTCTGTCAGAGAATCGACCCCTATCCTCTGGATACGAGAGCGGGGTTGACTGAGGGGTAAGGGGGCCGAGCGGTGTCATCCCCCCTCACCCCCAACCACCTCCTTCAAATGAGTGTCCCGCCTCCCACCCCCTTGCTCCTCTCTTTCCGAGACCCCCATTACGGCCCAGAACCGAATCCGACCCCTTGAGACGATGAGCGGAGCGAAATACGGTCCTCCTCGCATGTGACGTAGCTGTCGGTAGAGCGGTGGCGAGAGAACTTAAGGGAATGAATGCCTCATCCCTCCTCCGCTGCATAATATGACCTCGCGCACGCAATAGGTGACCATGGGCAAGGTCGCCGGAGAGAGAGAGATAGCCAACCTCCTCTCCCTCCTACTCCGCTCCTTATTCCCTGGCGGACGGCCTTACTACGCGAAAGGAATAGCATGACTGCTCCTTTACGGCGAGCCCCCCTCTCTCCCTCCTTTCCGCTCCCTCCTTCCCTGCCCTCCCTTCTCCCGTCAGCCCTCCTCGGAGCTACACGATCGATTCCCGAGCCCTCCCCTTCGTCGTCCGAGTTGTAGCGTGGTTCCCTCGAGGTCTCTCTTACCCCTCTCCCCCTCCCCCCGTCCCACCCACCCAGCCCCCCAATCCACATTCGCGTTCCATCAATCTTCCAAAGTGACTCTGAACATTTTCTACGTTTCTCTTTAATATGGTCTATTTTCTGTGGCTTGTGTAGTAAAATTCTTTTGTTTCATCCGAAACCATTTCTACGGTCAGACCTAGCGTAAATGCGCAGTGGCTGTGATCAAGTCAGTCGTCTTTATTTCCTTACTATTACTTATTACGTTACTTAGTTACCCATGGCTTAAAATAATAGAACCTTTTCCTTACTGTACCGGCAAACATGGGTCCAATACTTGCTTTAAAAAATCAGTTCTAGGAAAATTGAGTAGGAAACAAAATTGTCTTTGTAATGGTGTACCAACTTAACGTGCGAATTCTCCGAATCGCATTGAAGCTATTAAGGTAGTGTGAGTGAAATATCACTTTACTTATAAATTAAAGAATTTGATCTCATTTTAAAGAAAAATATCTCACTCTTCTAATGGCACTAAAAATTCAACCTTTTACAACATTACTTTCGGAGATACTTGCCAAAAAATACCAGTCCTTTTACATGGGAAATGGTACGTGTATGCACTCCAGAGAGATATTATTTACAAAATGAGGTATCTTTAACTCTTAGATATCGTAAAAAAGCTAACAGCGTGAAGTATATTATATCAACTATATTTGAAAATTAATCATATTTTCTCCGCAGTAGGTTCTTGGGTATCACAAAAAAAACCTTCTCTTTTGAAGGAGTCTCAAACGCACCGCGCCAAAAAAATGAGTCAAGTTAAAGACTTATTTCGATATTTTCATTTAATTACTTACAATTTCTGTCTTATAAAACTATATTATTGCACCATCAACAATGCAATATTTAATTCATGTGTCCTACAGCTGGTGAAATTAAAACGTATAATTCGAATATGATCCCTATTATGACTGAGGAACTATCTCGCTCGGACTACATTAAGGTTTTAGCTTAAGACTGCAAGATTTTGGCTCGGACGGTATTACCGCAGTAACGCAAGCAAGAGCATATGATGACGGCATTAATCATTCCTACAGTAATAAGTTATAAAATATTTGTCGGATGGTAGCCTCTGTTTTGTAGAATACTATGGTAAATGAAAAGATAACTTATTGCTAGATATTCCACGCATAAGTTATCTTTTCATTTGAAATGTTGAGTTAATTCCACCAAGTCACACCTGAGATATCGGAGTTTATCGTAGTCTGGTGATGTGCGCTTTTAATCCTCTCTGTAGTGTCTTTCAGCGGTCCAGCGTTTGCGCTTTGAAAATTATAAGTCCGCGTTCCATCAATCTTCCGAAGTGACTCCGAATACTTTCTTTATCTCCCTTTTTTGTTTCTGTTATCCAATACCAATTCAAATGGCAGGAACAACGTGAATGGGAGGTGGCTGCGATAACTCCAGAAAAGTAAGTCGTTTTCATTGTCAGTGTCACTGCGAAAAGCAAGTGCATACGATGGTGATAATTAGAGTTCCGGGTCTAATAAGTCATTAAGTATTTATTCCACAATTGCTAAACCAAAATAATAATTTGGCACTCTTGTCTCTAGACATGTGATTCTCAGTTGTCATGATGCTAGATTGTCATTCTCAAGGCAGCGTTTATTAGCGCTTTAACATCCATGCGCTTTGAAAAGGATAAATCAAGTCCTGACCGTCAAACTCTTGGTTTTGAGAGAAAGAGCTAGTTGAGAGTGATTTTTCAAAAGTTCACGGTTTATACGTGTGATAAACGCACAGAAAATTATAGCCGAAATATTACTCCAATTTTTTGGATCACCACCGATAATGTTCACCGCGCCATAAATATGCTGTGCTGACTTTCCACATCTAACTTATGCCGCAGTCTTCGCTCTCTCCTTTACTTCTTTTTTTGTTTTGCTTGTACCCTCATGGGTAGCCTGTTTGGCAGGTCTGTATATCGATTTGAAACATGGGCATAAGAAGGACCAAATTTAATGGATTTTCCATCGCAAATAGTATCCCGTCCTTGTTTGCATGCATATCAAAACAAAATATACTCTAATAGATGGATATTTATACACCCTATTTTTATCGGAAATCGTTAGCGTATAAAACTACGCATTATGGTATCAACGCTACAGTGTTTAGTTGAAATGAAGAGGAAATAATTTTTATAATGTGTGAATTTACGAATAATTTACCCACTAACCTAAATTATTGCTTCTTAACCAATCAAGTGTTTGTAATTCCTGAACACCTATGAACAGGAATTTCCCTCGGGAAGCCATAAAAACAAGTATAAAATTCCTTTTTATGGCCCCGATCGCTGAGGTCGTAAAGTGATAACGCAGCAGTGCCCTGGTGAATGTACAATTGTGCTCTTTCCGCGTCTCCGGTGAAGGGGCTCTTACCGGTTTCTCCTGGATGTGTTTTGAATACAGAAAGGCATAAGGCGTAAACAGTGAGGAAATTTTCTACCTTAAGCCTTTTATTCCTGACGGCGATGTTTTTTAGCTCCGTCTTAATTTATATGTCATCCCATTTGCTGATAGAAACCATTTGCTCTCTTTGAATCTGTTGCGTCACAAAATGTGAAAGCAAACAACTATCAATTGCTTTTGTAACGGCAGGTCTGGGATAGTTTTCTTTAGCTCAGGTGTAAATATAACTTGTCTATATGTCTATATTTCCTCCTACTCTGCTTTGAAAGCTATGAATACAAATTTATTTTCAGTTTAAGCGCAGAAAAATTTCGTTCTATGAAATGAAATTCACCAATTATTAACCTATCATTGCGAGTTAATTGCATTCATTTCCTGTGAGACTGAGTACAATATTTTCATGACTCCTCACTCATCTCTAGGCGTAACAGATGCGATAAAATAAGAGAGATACACTCGTTCTTTCCGCGCACAATAAGCGACCACAATAAAACCTGAGTTGCACTAAATACACTCCTATAATACATGTCACCATTTCACCTCCCAAAAACTTACATCTTTACACAGCTGGTGACCTAACACCGCCTGCCACACGCCCATGTTGCGGCTCGTAGGGTATTATGTAGAAGCAGAAGATATGATGTAAGACTTTATTGGTTTACTGTCGTTAAATTATGTACTGCCGCCGTGAAACGAGCAATTTTTGATTTCACTGATCTAATAGCGTCAGACATGGGTTTTTGGTACTCCACCTGATGAGTTCATATCGTTCAGTCTAATGTGAAGTCTTAATTCTGAATGATAACACATCATTTATGCCTATGATGGAACATAACCTTCAGGTTGCCTGGGCGGCGCGCTACCAACTGTTTCCTGCGAACGAATAATACGCTCTAACTCCTACAAATCTACCCTCTATTTTTGCGATGTTTAGGTGGCGTCGCATCGCAAACATCGCAAAAATAGAGGGTAGATTTGTAGGAGTTAGAGCGTATTATTCGTTCGCAGGAAACAGTTGGTAGCGCGCCGCCCAGGCAACCTGAAGGTTATGTTCCATCATAGGCATAAATGATGTGTTATCATTCAGAATTAAGACTTCACATTAGACTGAACGATATGAACTCATCAGGTGGAGTACCAAAAACCCATGTCTGACGCTATTAGATCACTGAAATCAAAAATTGCTCGTAATTGCTTCTAGCCCTGATTTTCTATAAGTTTTCTGAATATAATTGATCAAACTATTCTCGTTTCTATACAAACTGATTTTATTCGCCGTTCCCAATTCAGCCTCGCTCGCTTACATGCAAACTCGCGAACATACTTACACATAAAACGAGCTAAGAATCAGTTTGTTATACTTCTTCGCGTGAGGTGTTATACCCTATTTTTCGTTCAAATACTTATTTGATGTAACAATTCTATTTTCTTGTCAGTGCTTTTTCATAAGATTTGTCCGGAGCACGTATGGCAATAAAGAGTAACTGCAGGTGGGGGTTTAAGAAATATTATATTGATAAACCTAAAAATTCTCCTCAAAAAAGGTTGAAGATTGTTCTATCTCTCTTTCCAACTTGAGAGCTTATTTTTAATTATCCGTTAATTATATAGATTCACATGAAGACAAGTTGTTTCAAGACTACATAAATTAAGTTCCTTCTAAGCTCAAACTAATTTTTCTAAAATTAACGCATATTGCTCCGTCTTTAGCGTATCTCTTATAGGTTTTTATTCATATTCATAGGTCCTAATTTAATGTGTAATTGTAGGAATCGTCTCCAATATATAACGCACTACTATAGAGACTGATTGATATAGTTAGAAATAACGAGAAACGCAATTATACTTAGTTGAATTAAAATTTATTTTGCACCGTATTCGAGCAGTTCTGAAGTGAACAAGGTATTTCTTCGCCACATTTCATGTCCTAAATGGTCTTTGTTACATCTCGCAAATCATTCATTCAGAGGACATTTGAACACCGTCGCATTACTGAGATTAAATCTTAAATTCTTAGAAGAGGGTTCCTATTTTCAAAATTTGGAGCGGAGGAAAAGACGTTTCGTGGAAGTGGAGAACTACGCTTCCTCCGTTGTTTTCCGGGCTACTATTAGAAGGTTCCAGTTTTGTCTGTTTTGTGGTGCCTGTCTCTCTATCCCTAGAAATATGGCTTGAACAAGCATGGTCGGAGAATAATTTTTTTACGACTCTGCGCAAGCTTTAATGCTGATTAGCCATGATGTCTTTCTCTGTTATCGTCATATGGCCATAACGAGACAAACATTCGTATAATGTGATTGTTTAATGGATTTAATGGGGGTTACTTTTTCATTTCTTTAATTTTGGGACCATTCTGTGTTCTTTTGTTTAACTGGGTAAATAATAATATCCTCCATGGTAGACATTCTGAATAGATTCAGCACTAAAAACTGATTTGTGTCGCCGGAACGCACACATTTGTTAGAGAAGCTAAAAGAAGTTATATCTTAATCCTTATTTTCAGGACATATAAATAGTTTTTATTACCTTGCCTCGGCAAGGAAAAATGGAGGGATTTCTAGCTGTTCTGAGAATAACCGCCAGTTAACCGGTGCTTAAAAGGGGAAAGGAATGCATAACATTTCTAATAAAAATGCGGTGGCGTGGCTTGACGAACTTTCCTTCCCGCTCTACGATAATAATTATTGCCCGCATCTATTAACTTGTATAATAACTTTAATTTACCATCATGGCGTTTTCTATTGAATTGTGTGATCCATACATCTATTTTTATATATTTTTTCGCCCTCGAGGATGATGAAATTCATACTCGGCTCAAGTTAAATGCCTTTAACGGTAGTTAGTGCTTTTAAAGTATCAGCCATTCAGCCATTACGGGATTATTTTGAGGTCAAATATGGCCTAGTCATGCTCCAGTCGATCATATAACGATAATTTTGACGTTTTATAAAGTATTTCACGATTAGGGTCTAGACAAAGTGAAAAGCTGTGTCCTGTCCGGTTAGGAATACGCCATATATCTCATCTAATGTAATTCTTTTTTTGGGTAACTTTCGGCTATATCATATTTCTTTACCTTTTCTTGAGATTTTATTCTCAAATTCTTATTCTTCTTAAGAATAACAAAAGTTTAAAAAATAGAATCTTGCGGACTCGCGCTCTACCAAATATGAAAGTAAATAATTCAATTTCAAAGATGGGAACTTTTAGCTAGAAATTATTCGATATTCAGATGAAAACTTCACTTTAAACACCATCTTCACTTCGCTACCCTATGGGTTAACAAACGGTAATGACATTCTCCATCCTGTTAACCAAAAGAGTAATCTCAGAACAGCGCAGCCGTTCTGAAAACCGATGTGATCTTCTGTTCTGTATCACCTCATTCTCAGAATTGTCCCCGCGACACAGGAATCACAAATGCCATAGCTTCCTCTTCCCCGTCGCACTTAGCGGAGCGGGCGACGCAGAGGGCGAAGGGAGGGCGTGGGCGACGGGAAATTATAAAAGGATTCAGTTGGTGGGGATGGGCGATGGTGATGGACTCACCTAAATATAGAGGGTGGTGTCGCAGCTGTGGTGTCGAGAGGGGAGGAAATTGAGAGGCCGGCGACTGCGTAGCTGTATCTGAGTGTGACAGAGAGAATGGGGGAGTGTGTTGGTGTCGGAGACCATAATTTCACTCACCATTATAGAGCAAATACATCGCCCAACTAACTCGCGACCCTCCACAAGGACGAAGGTTCACACCAGAAAAATGAAATAACGGATATGAGAAAAAGGAATTGAGGGAGGGGAGGGATGATTGGAGAGGTCAGTTTTGGCAGGTCAGTTTTGGTAGGTCAGTTTTAGATTTGGCGCGGTATTGTATAAACTGTAGTTGTAGCAGTTTCTGGTGTACAAGAAGTTATAACCTACAAATTAGTCAGTCTGTCAGTTCAGATTCTGTCTCAATTTGTCGCTTATCCATTCTACAAGTGAGGTGTAGGGATAAAAGGATATCCTCCGCGTCGATCATAAACACATCCTATACAAATTTCAGTTGAACATGGGCGATGGCGGCTTAAAGGTAAAATACAAGTAAGAACGTCAGTAATAATTATTTTTGTCATGTTACATGGGGTTCAAATTTTGGGAAACGGGTAACCGAGGGGTACGAAAGTCAAGAGAGGCCGGGAACCTCTGGCAAAGGGAGTAACCTTCGAGAGCATCCCTAGTTCTAGCGTGATTTGAAGATGTGGAAATTTACTGCGAGGTTTGGAGTCCCTTTTCGCTGCACTTGAATGGCCATTTATGGGAGTCCGAAAAGGGGCGAGAGTTCGCGGAAAAGGACGCTGGAACTGCAAAGTGACCGCTCGGATGGTTTTGTTGTTCGTCGTCTCACCACTCACAGCCTCTCGGAACCCTTTAGGGACGAGTTTCGCCTCCTCTATCTCTCTTTCTGTTTCATCCGCCGTCACTTTAAACTCTTTGAATTCCCTCTACGCAGAAAGAGCGTTCTCCTCGAAATAAAACGTTCGTAATAATTAGCCGGAATCAAAGGAGGATGCGCGGAGGAGGTGCGGACAGTAAAAAAAATGAGTGGGTCCTCCTACTCCTCTTTCCAGTTCACAGTCACTCTCTTTCTCTCCCTCTCGAGGAATTTTGTCGCAATCCGGTCGACACTCTTCGTCTTTTGTGGGAGAGCGCGGGAAGTGGAGTGGGCGGGAAAGGGAATGTAAGGAGGAGGAGAACGCCCCCTTTTTCGTGGGCCGGACGTGGGAGAGGGCGGTAGGAGAGGTGTTTCACAGCTCTCGACGCTGGACGAGTCTCGCAGTTGGGGCTAAATAAAGAGATGGCGCTTTCATTTCGGCGTGCCCGCGAAAGAGTGTCGCCCTTCCTTCCCCCTCTTTTCTCTACTTCATATTTTTTTTCTATTTGGCACCTTCTCCCCCGCCGCCGCCTTCATTCTGACGTCCGCCGGGTAGATGGCGCCCTGCCACTGTACTAACGTGAGGGTGAATCACTCGATGTGAATGGGACCGACCATCTCCCACTCCCGATCGAGAGAGCGAATCACATTTGCGCCAAATTTAAAGGCAAAGGAATCGACGCTAATTTCTCATACGAATCAATTATTTAATCTGGATATGGTATCGTTCCATTCCTCTTTTAGCTGGTGGTTACCCACTCAAAAACTTCCATGTTTTCCACCACATAAATTTTTCTATCCGGTATTTTGTCCTTTCCTTCTCTGTCATGGTTGGGAGATACTTATTTAAAGTCATAATTTTAATGGTTTTAATGATTCGATTGAATATTGTCTCATTTCCTGAGAGACTCAGTGAGATCAAACTTGGACCGAAATTCTTGCCATTATTTTGAAATGTAATAAAGTTACACGATAATTCTTGCACGATATTTTGAGAAAATTTTGGCTTGAGCCAATTCCGTTTTTTTATTTTTGAGTATATTTTTTAATCAGATTTCCGGCTTTGGACCATAGGCTCGTGAAAATTTTTCCAATTTTTCCGCACATTACTTCTAAACTTAGTTTCTTGATCAGAGTCGATATTCTCTGCGATATTACCAATGAGACACGTGACCAGCTACGCATGCTATACGCACTTACATAAGTTTACAAGGTTTGTATGGTCTATTTTAAGTTCAATGAGTCTCACGTCTACCTTGCGAATGATTCATTCTCTATTTATAATTTTAAAGGTAATTGCTGTCTAAAAACTACCTGAATTATTGGAGCACAAGTCGGTATTTACTCTTTTATTTGCTTTGTAGTTTCTTATGTACGCGTCTGGAAATCGTCCAACAGTTTATATCTGACCATAATACGTAATAGGAATAGTCAACTGACCATTGGAATCATCTAGTAACGTGCCTGCGCTCATGAGAGTTAAATTAAACTGAAATTTGATCGTTGTTTACCTTATGAGTATGACTCAAGCCATCAGTCAACCGCTGTTATCTTTAACGTGCGATTCATTCAAACAACGAAGCTTAGTTCTTTCTATGATATGATATCGTGTTCTTAGCTTTAATTAGTTTTCCTCTTGGCAGCGATAAAATTATTCCTATGAACAAACTCAAGAAGTGCCTACATTGAGGATAAAATTGAAAACTCTCTTCCGCAGTGTTCTTCGTCAAAGTTAAACAGGTCTTCTGTAAAAAAAAAACAATATTCTTTGACTTCCATGCTTGTTATTTAGATCGTTTGGTGTCTTTTTTTAAGACTTTTCAAATGAATATTTGGTGATGCGGCTTAATTTTGTACCCAAACATTGCAAATAAGAGAAGTATCAGTTATTAGAAGACATCTACTCTCTCCGATCTGCTCTGCGTTAATTGGATATTCTGTTATAATTTTTTCAATATATGAACTATTTAAGTGTTCTGGACAACAGAGTTTTTTCTACTCTTCTCAGTCATTATATTTGTATATGACTTTCCCCGTTTACCTTAATTTATGAAAAAAATGAATTGTCCGTCCGTTATCTCGCATTTCAGTAGCCTTTAAAATGAAACCGTTTCTTGCAAATTTTTCTAAACATTTTACTATATTTCTAAGTCATAAATTTTTACGCTCCTACTACATAATTTTTTTAATTTTTGGATATCTCAAGGATGTTTATTTGCCATGGCTAATGCAAACGGAACTTATCCAGTCGATGTGTAGAAGACTTGTAGATCTCGGGCTCAGAAATCAGTCATCTGGATTTTCTGGAGTAAACTTCATTTATCTTGCCATAATTAGGCCATACAGCCTACTTAATAACCTATCTATAGATATGACTGAGCTGCAAGGAGAAGAGCAGCAATGTTTTTTAGTAACATTTTCAAGGCTACAGTTCGTAGTATCCTCATTTAGATTTATTTAAGTTATTCCGTGCGGTAACTAGGTAAATGCATTATTAAAATGTTACCCTGCAAGAGACGACTCTCTTTTACCCATATAATTCTCCAGCAGGAGTACTGAAACAAGAGTTACTGATAATTATTAATTTTTGTCACTCCAGTGAAAAAAAGTCTCATCCAATTTGAAAATTTAGGATGGTAAGGTCATCTCTCTGTTAGCGGCGCGTGCTCAGTGGAGTCACAAACGTATATCACGCAAACAATTTAGTTGGTTTACATCGTGCAACGTTCAGCAGCCTTCACCTGAAATAAAAGAAACCTACGTCAGGTACGCATCTGAGTGGGATCGTGAATGTCACGCATCTACATCCACACGCCCCCCTCCCCTCCCCTTTCCCTCAACAAATCTTCGTAAAATCCTCAACTGTACGGCTGGGCAGTAAACAGACGCGGCGGCGAACTTATCCACTGATAGAGACGCCGGGCACGCGTGAGCAAGTCCGCAGATCTGTTTGGCTGACCCCGTTCCTTTGTGGCTCGTCCAATTACTGCAAGCCTTGGTGAGGAGAGGGGGTAAGGGAGGGGGGTTAGGGAGGTGGGGTTGCTTAGGGATTTGAGGGGAGGCAGCTGTGAGATGTGCTCCTCTCCCCCAACCCCCTTTACCCTCCCCTACCTCCCCTTTCACCACCCATTCGCAGTATAACTTCCCTCAAACTTCCCCCTCCTCTGTCGACGTAATCATTTAAACGTCCGCCGACCTTCAGAATGCAGCTCTGCGTTTTATAATTTTTTTTACGTAAACACGATCGAATATGCTTCCGCCACGAATTTCATGCATGCATAGGAAAATAAACTGGGTTTTCCTTGATGTCTGGTTGGCGGGATAAAATCTTTTGCTTGCTGCCGGCGTCCTTTGCTTGATGGCTCCGGTAAATACTTAAGCGGAAATCGTTTCATCCATTGAAGGCAAGCAATACAGAAGCTCATAGTGCAGTACCTTATTAAGACTGTCAATTCATTCCTTGCAAAATACCCTAACAAACTCAAACATAGGTTTAATACCTCCAATACCTTTATGAATAAGCGTCTTAATCAGCTTCACTCATTATGCTCCGCCAAAAAAAATTGCCTTCACTCTTGTACCTCTTGGAATAATCCCGTGCTAACTACACATCATTCTCTATGTGATAAACTTTTTCCTTTGACACCTAGTGAGGTTCAAGTCTCTTTTCACAATTTACGTAAAATTGCTTCGCATGCTGATATCTTTTCACATTTTCATCGCTATTTAGGAGTTGTTTAAACTCAAAAATTGGAAAATATGAGGATATTTAGTCGTCAGTTCTCTTACAACTTGAGAAATGTATACCCTGGCTATAAATAACGCTCCTTTTCCCTCTTTATAATAATATCGCATGTGATGTGGAAATAGCTGAATAGTTGAACGCAAGGCGATCGGAACGGTTATTTCGTATCTCAGTGACGAAATTATGGTGTAGGAACACGCATGATTATTTAGAGTAGTGGTTTTAAAAGTGGTCGCTACCGTTCCCTCGCGGGAGTTGATTTAATCTTGAGTGTGAAAAGAAACAATGGGGTGGCAGGGGGGGCCGGAAGCCTGGTCCTGACCGAAAGATGCTATACATACATGTCGCATAATGAATAAACTATCTATTCCCTTCGAAATATACATTATTTTACCATAGGTATTCATACTTAATTTTCATACCCTCTGATTTCATCATGTCACCTATGATTTTTAAAATTACAGCTATGGAGCGTTAGGTATAGGTTATTGAAACGAAGGTGCTCGAAAATTTTGAAAAACACAGATAAAAAGTAATGGTTTTCATTGAGGGAACAATTTTGGAATTATTTCGTGCCATGAAACACGACATCGCAGGACACCTCGAAAAATCCTTCATCCTCCCTCCCACATCTATCTCCTCCTTCCTCCCACTCTCACCCTCACGAGTGAATATTTGCTTCCATTTCCCCTCCCTTGATACTGCCCGCCCCAAGCCTCCTTCTCTCCCCCCTCTCCCATTCCCCCGCTTCCGCACCCAATCTCACGCGCCCCCTCATCCCGACACTCGCAGTGCGTGTCGCCGAGCACGAGTGCGCCATGTATCATCAAAAAAACACCTCCGTTGCCGAGGGAATCTCGTCAGGGTTTATTAAAAAAAAAAGAAGAGCGCCTAATGATAATTTACGAAGGTCTTCCGCTGTTTCGGTGACCCACCTTTCTCGGCCGGCGTTTATTTTTTTTCATCCTCGTCCCTCGAAGTCGTATTTTTTCCCGAAATTCCCATCCGCCATCCAGGAATCTCATCGTATTTTTTTTTCTTGCGTCAAGGTCTTTGCCAAAAAATGTGTGCGTGGGAGGAGTGAGTGTATTAGTGTGTGTGTGTGTACTTCCTCTCCCCTCTACTCCGTCGTCGACGCCACCACAAATGGTTATCTCGTGAGAAACATTCGGCGGTTGCCACTTGCGCCTTTGCCCGCTTTAATTCTCGCGTCGCTCGCGGGGGATGCGCCCTGTTAATTCGCTCGGCGTGCGTGGATCCACTTTCAATGAAACATGTTTCGGATCGGAATAATGAGCCTTTGCCCCTGATTGGCACCTAAATGTTTCAACGAGATGCAGCGTGCACAATCAAAATAAATACGTTGGTTTAATGAAATTTAAATTAAACGTCATCCCTGCGGCAAATTTAATGCTCGAGTCGAGTATTCGGGGCGGAAAGATATTTTTAAGTTCTATTTTTAGAATTCCTAATCAATGAGTGGGATCCTTTTGATTGAATAATTATTCGACGGGGTTGTTGTTTTCCGCTTCCAAACAAGGTTTTATAACATCACACTCCATATGCGAAATTAAATCTCGATTCGATTCATTATAAACGCCCTTAATTCCAGTGATAATGTTTGAATCACCGTGATAATAATTCTCTGAGAACGGATTTAGTGCTAATATCCAATTTCTATCCTCGCTGAATTTCTCATCATGTCCTTTGAAAGTTACAGCCTATGAAATATAACTATTCATTGGGAAGTGCGTAGTGATAATTCCTACGGACGAACCCATAATTATTACAATCTGTACTCTTATATGCTTTCTTGCTGTTTTCTTCAACTATTTTCTTGTTTTCTATTTGCAACTTTCACTATTTAGCATTGCTCTATTTGCAAATTTAAGAATTAAAAATAAAAAGTAACGTTCTCGGCATGATTTCTGTGATTTTGAATATATGATTTTGTACTTGGTATATTCCAACCTTTTTTATTTCCACTAAATCATGATAATATTTACCAATACCAAACACATTTTCCTCTGTGTATAAGTAAATTAAATGGACAAATATTTTGATATTCTTTGTAATTATCAATTCTAGCTACATCCATGAAACGGAATTCAAAGCTAATCGTTCAATGGTGAACAGGACGTAACGTCGACTTTATGTTGAATCATGAATGGTCGTCCTTCATTGATTTCAGTTTCTTTTTTATGTTTGACTCAAATTTCATTCGTATATAGAAATCTGCCTTTATATAGAATATAGAATTCGAAATTCTGCCTTTATATAGAATATAGAATAATATTCGTATATAGAATTCGATGCCTAGCAAAGATTTATTTTCGATGCCAAAACATTTGAAGGAATTTACGAATCCTTATGGTTATCCGAGTCACTCATTTTTCTATAACTGCGTGATACCGGACTTAAGGTAGTTAGAGCGAAATATCATTTACCTAGAAATCAATGAATTTGGACGCATTTTAAAGATAAATATCTCATCATTCCATTGACACCAAAAATTCAACTCCTCACCACATTACTGTGCGAGATATTTTCCAAAAAACACCAGCCATTTTATATGGGAAATAGTACGTGTATGCACTCCAGAAAGACCTTAATAAACAAATGAGGAATATCTAACACTTAGATCTCGTCAAATAATGAACAGTGTGTAGTTCGTGTGTTTTCTCAACTATTTTTGAAAATTAATCATATTGTCACCGTAGTAACTTCTTCGGGATCACAAGAAACCTTCCGTTTTGATGGAGCTTCAAACGTACCGAGTGAAAATAATTAGTCAAGTTAAAGACTTATTTAGATATTTTCATTGGATTACTTACAATTTCTGACATGTAAAACTATATTATTACACCATAAATACTGCAACATTTAATTCGTGTCTCACAGCTGGTGAAATTACAACGTATAATTCGAATATATTCTCTATTATGATTTGGGAACCATCTCGCTCGCACTACCTTAAGGGTACATATTATTTACATTTTCATCGAAATGGATCCTTAAGATTGCACATTACTTTTTCTCTCTCCTTTTTTATGCAACACTACTTCATATCCTTTCTCGTTTGTTCGCGTGTTTGGCCTTCTCGTGTCCTCCTCGCGTCGGGGGTTACAGCGAGGCCGGAGGCGATTCTGTGAAGCAAGAGAGCCGTAATGGAGAAAAAGGGGCATCTCCAATTGGACGGACGCAAAGGAAAATGACTCAACCCTTTTTTTTCCTCTCTCTCTCCTTACCATTCGGAGAGGCATGACTGGAAGGCATCAATCTCAGCCCTCACGTAACCTTTCCCCATTTCCTCCACTTTTGATGCGTGCGCGCAGGTCCCCTTTCAGCCCTCCCCCCCACTGCCACACCCCTGCTCCTCCCCTTCCCCACGCCCTAGAAACCCCCGCCCTTCCCAACCCACCCCCTCACTCTCTTTTCAAACCCCCCACCCTCCGTAGCCCCCCCTGGCCGCGCGCGTGAAACGTAATAAAAAGTTTTCTCCCGTGACGTATGACAATTGTTACGGGGGGGATGGGTCCGGGGCGCGCAACCTTGCCCCACTTATCCGTATCTTCCTCCTCTCACGCACCACCGCTCGTCTTGTTTTTTCTCTCTCCATCCTCCCAACTTTTGGGTGGCTTTGTCTGCTCCTCCAGCACGAATGGAGAGCGTCTGTCATCCATTAAATTTTAAAATGCTTCGACTGGGAGATAAAATTAAAAATTCGCTTCCTTTACTTCTCCGTGCGTTGCCTTGGAAAGCCTCAATGAAATATATTGTGAATTTGTTCTCATTTTTGTTAATACACCATCGTGCCTTTAAATTTCATCTCTCACTTGAAGAGTATAAAATACTGGTTTTTGCTTTAAGAATATCCGAGTATTAATTTAGCTAACATTCGTGGAATATTTTTCTTTGCAGTAAGTAATCATTTTCTTTTGTATTTCCTCAAAAATGGCCTGTGCTGCAGAGGCCAGCATGTTTACAGTTAAAAAACAACAAAAAAATCACTTGCTCTGACTTGCGAATAAAAAGCGTGAGAATAAGAGCCACTTCAATCAAAATCTAATCCCTCGAAAAACTAACCTTGAAACTTGCATGTGTCACCGACCTCCAAACGTAATAAAAGATAACAGCCTTGCGTAATTCTGGAAGTTTCTTTTTATCATGCTGCTGCTCACAAAATCAGTGCCATAAACGCGGAAAAGATTGTTGCTCCCTTGGAGATAATTTTTATTCGTAGTCACCAAAAGTATATGCAGTTATTGACAAATATCTACGCGGAGTTCCGTTTAAAATAATTTCCAATATGATAATTAGTGTAAATTATTTTTTTTACGTTTATAGGATGGCGTGGAATATTTTCTTCCCCATTACTTCACCATAACCTGTGTATGCTCTATTAATTTGCATGTAAAATGAAATTCTGTTACTTTTTCCCTCTATCTCATTAAATAGCGGTGACCTTGTTCCACTGTTTCTCCTTGAATAGAAAAAAATAACTCATTCATAATTCCATTATGTAAGGAATTTCGGAATGTAATGTCTTCCATAATTCCATTTTGTAAGGAATCTCGGAATGTAATGTCTTTTAAGTAGTTTTTTAATTGGCGAGTGTGGAGAGGCTTTTTGCCAAATATTTCATTCCGGCGGCTGAAGAGGCTTACTAAAAGACTATGCAAACATTTTTTCTCACTGTATGATTTTCGAGCTTTAATTTTAACAGATGTGTCCTCATTATGGTTATTAGTTTGGAATTATAACTGGAAATGTAGTCTAAATAGTGAGTTACGATTGATTAAATTAAAGATTAAAGATGTAAGGATTTGAATTTAAAACATATTATTTAGTAATCAGTGAACATTCAAAATTCGATCTTGTTTCTATGATAATTTTGAGTTTTTGGAAGGTACATTCTTTTTAGGCTGATTCCAAGTGGGTTTCAATACTTTATCATGTCTCTGCAGAGAAAAACCGACCGCATTGCTGGTAAATGTCGCCAAAGCGCACGAAGTCTCTCTTCCGAAATCGATGGTCTGATTTCGTTTAAGACATCATTTTACTTTATACCATATAGCCAATGTTATGACTTTTACTTATCATGTTTAGCTTAACTAGAATTGTATATTTGATCTAAAAAAATCATCTAAAAAAGTCATAGATTTTGTGTGCCATTGTAAGCTGCAGGATTAAGCTCGTAGCTAGATAAGGGGTCACCGATACGCAAAATAGTCGTAAGATTGATTTGAATTGAGAGAATTAGAGTAGAATTTCTTGGTATTAACCTGGGAACATTTATTGTGTAACACTTAACATCCTATCGTATAGAATACCGTGCCAACATTTTTTGTCACATGGATGGTACCACGATTTTATATTACAGATTTTAGTGACATAATTACCATCCAGCAATTACTCCCACGTCGGAGCTCCTATCATGGGTTTAGAATTCAGAATTCTATGTCCATTATTGACATTTCATTATATATTTATGGTATGGATTCCAGTTTATAAGATGCCTATAAAGACGGACTTTAAAAATCTACATTGTCGTGTCACGTAAATAGGAATGGCATATATATGGTCCCTTAATCGTGGTAAACAAACGGAGTGTTAGTAATTTCATTAATAAATCACTCCATGCAGTAGTATCCCGTCTCTTTATTTTTCACGTTATTCGAATAAAATGAATTTCTTCTTCAGTGAAGGAAATATCGGCAATAATAATTATTATTAATAATTAGAAAATTTTCCGATATTGGATAGAATTGATCCTGTATGCTCGAAGAATTCCGTGCATCTGTATACCATTTTACTTATGCAATGCCTTATGAGACTTTCATTATTCACATAAAAAGAAGTTGATTTATGTTAACTGAAAGGTATCACTTCCTTTTTAACATCCGAACCAAACTTCAAAAACCTCAAGGAATATTCTTTTCGGTGACTGGAATTTCAAACTTTTTGGTGCTATTTATTAATTAGCCTAAAGCTGCTGAGCTTCCAATTTAACAAGTGAATACCAAAAGAAAAAAAGTAGTTTTATTACTTCGTTGGTTCTATCCTCTCTTGCATTGGCATAGTACCTTTGTGCAGAAATTCCATTGGACCTCCTATTTCTTTCCAAATGTATGAGGTTTTAATGCTCCGCTCTGCGTCGTTAATGGTTCGCCACATAGTCGCACATTAAGCGACGGCAGCACCTTGTTGATTTTATCAACCCTCCCACCTTCTTGCCCTCGGCAATTCGCTTCGAGCTAACCCCTGGCGGTGCTATTGGTGGGCTAAACGACGGGTAATTTTGAGATTCGGGAGGTGGAGAAGTTGGAGTTAAATCCACTCCCTGTTTTTTTCGTAATTGATTCTCGACCGTTCGCTCTGGACTCCTCGTAAGTTTGCCACTGCAGCGCACGGTATAACCTCTCGTGCTTATTGTTCCACGCATTCCTTCCACAGTTGCGTGAACGACCAATAGGTCGATTAAGCGTTCGTGAAAACCGGTGTTTCTCCACCCTCCCTCCCGCCTCCCATCCGACTTACCTCCTATGTAGCTATTCCTCTAAACCTCGTCCCATATCTTCTCGCCTCTTCGCACGCCCCACAACTTAACGCCTCGGTGAGACCATCCATTTCCCCTCGGGCAGCGCCTTTCCGCAGTTCCGCGCTCACCCTAGCCTCTTCCCTTATTCGTCTTACACCGAACCCTTCCTTATCCATCTCGTAAACTCACCGAATCCCGCCTTCTTTTCCACAGCGATATAAGCCACCAACACCCCTCTCTATTTACTCCGAAAATGCCGCACGCAAAGGTCGTAAAGCGACAACTAGGTCGCCCCCTTTTCTTTTAACAGCTGCGAGCCTCTCTCTCACTCTCCCCCGCCGGCATGTCCCCGGTTATCTCGATCTCGTCCCTATCCTCTCGAGAATCACGTCGTCTTTAATTCCCTAGTTCTCTCTCTCCCGATACAGGGTCTCAATCGCAGGCATCCTCTCCGCTCGACCTTCCCCGTTGAGTCGCCTGAGGAGGAAGATTCCTTTTGAAAAAAATAATACAGGACACGTTTGATGCTTATGTTCATTGATTGTGAATAGCTGCAGCTACGAGGGCTCTTCTACGGCGCATTTTTTTATTAACTTCTTCGGAAATGTGTCTCCGCTAGAATCTGGGACGGGATGATGTAATTGTAAGAAGTGACCTGACAACAGAGGAGGGATGGCTTCAACATATATTCTCCCTCGTATTTTTAGCACGGATCGGGGTCTTTGATTATCAAGGGAGAAATCTAACTAACCTTGTTCTGAAAATTAGTGTTTCTGCGGAAACAGATGTGAGGTGATTTCTCAAGAAAAATTATTTGGCTTGAATTCGAATTCGCATCTACCAGTTTTCGGTACATTGAATCATCCTGTTACACAACCAAGTCTTATGAATCCTCCCAACTTAATTCAAATAAATGAAATTTTCTTGGATTTATAGTTACAACCGCAGACAGGCAATTCGGAGGTCATTATTGAGTCCGTTCAATGGCTCTTTCTCATGAGAGTTTTAAAAGTATTTTGTAATATCCTGTTTCCGAGCGCGCAATCGCAAATATGCCGATTTTTCTATAAACTAATTGACGTTCTGAAGGTGGTGGAAGGGTGGTGACACTGCTCATTTCAGTTATCTTATGATCTTGTACCTTAAATTACATAAAATGATTCTCCTTAAGACATTATAGGTCACGTTAAGTGATCCATGACACACGGCGGAGTCGCACGTGTGGGCCGGAGCAGTCGGGTGAGCGACGCATTCAACCGTTCACCTAAAGGTCTTTGGTTAATCTCGCCTTTGGCCGGGCTGTCGCGTTTTCCGTTGGATTAAATTTAACTTTAGGCTGGGCGTTGTAACTTTAAGAGTAAAAGGCTTCTAAAACTCTTTTTCCCTCTTTGCACGTGTGAGTCACGTGTCAATTAACGAATATTACAGGAATCTTAGACTAGGACGATTACTTTACAACATTTGAAGCATATTTTTGACAATTTACAAACAGTAAAAAGTTTCTTATGAACTTAAGATAGATGTCCATTGTGTAGAAGCTTTAGGACTAATATTCTTAGCTATTTTATTAAAGTGTTGTTATTTTCTTGTAATAACTGATCACAATTTTTGAAATGTTGAAATGAAACTCGTTGAAACTTATAGGTAGGCTTTAAATATGTCCGTACTCGCACCCAAAGTTTGCTCACATTTGAGCCAAGGCCCATTTTTTGCTCCTATTGCCTACATTGCTCCTTTTCATCCGATGGCCTTCTCTCATGCTATGATTTACCTAACATCATTGGATGTCATTATAGTTTGGCAGGAACTATTCATAGAGGAAGAGCAATGAGCATGCTGAGGTAACGATGAAAATAAATTACTGATCCTACTGATATCGATCCCTTTGTTCTATCGACAAAAATCTTTACCAATTTAGCCACAATATATTTTTCCGTGAATAAATTGCCAACTTAGGCAGTAACGAACTTAAACGGCATATCTAGGTCTTATAGGTTTAGTTTTTTATAGTTTAAATATGGATGCCTTTTTCATGCTTGCTGCAAGTACACTTTAAATTGGCAGTGTTGCCTTATGTTGGTTATTTTCTTTAAAATTACATAAATAAAAAGTCAATCGTAAAACCGGAATTGCTTCTCTAGATTTGAGCTACATTACTTCTCGTTAAATACGTGTAAAACTGTATTCACGTATATCATATGTGAAGATTCCATCTATCTTTGTCTTTTGATTAAGTCACATTTCTTGTAGAAATGGATTTCTACTCGTTCTTTATTTATATAGTCACGCTAGAGTAAAAACGCTCAAGATTCGAATATCCTTTTAGTCTTTGCATATGAAAGGAGAACGTAATATATTACATGTGTCAAAGAGACTAATGATCGGCTGAATTGTTCCCACGTGGGTATAAATTTGATTATGCATTGCTTCCACTTCTAAAATTTCCCAGTACTCTTCTTTCCCAGTGATCATTTTCTGTTTGAATTATTGCTTGCAAGCCAGACTTTGGCTGTCGCCAGCCTGATCTTATGGACAATACGCGGGATAAGTACAACCATCGGGCATCCTCTAGACTTTGTCATTTGTTTAATTCCTCTTCTTGGCATATGGCTTACATCTTACCCTCTGGTATACATCCTCGTCAACATAGGGAGAAGGTATCAAATCATATCCTCCCCATCTAGCATAGGAGATAAAGTATCTTATGACATGAATATAATATTTATAGTGCGCCTCTTAACAGTTGACTTAATGAATGGATATTGTCGATGCCCTGAGATCCCCTGAAATCTCAAGGTGGAAAAATATCTTTGAAGAAGGTTCTTCTGAGAAGTGATTTGCTAGAGCTAATAAAAATAATAAATAGCTACATTAATGACACAAGCTTGGTCTCTATTTAAATCATCTTTGAAATTATAACAAAAGTATTTTTTATCAAGGGTTATTGGTATATATACCTGAGCTGGTAATGTTGTAAAAAGATATTAAGGTGGGACAGCAGAGAGGGTGATGTCACAGAATAAACGAGTTACGAATGGGTGGAGCTAGAGTAATTCAAATTTTGGCCTTTGGCCTTTGGCATTGTCCTGTTGTGGGTGGAACATCGGCTGAAATAGCATCAAAACTAGATCTAGAAAACTAGAAAAAGCATTAGATCTCGGAATTTTACTGCAAATGAGTGCGAGCAGTGGAAACATTTTATTGGCTATGATTCCTGTATTCCTCATGATCAATAAAAGATTAATTATTTTTGATTGGATAAAATGCTTTTTGGAGTAACTTTTTTAATTCTCCACTGGTAAAAATGATTTAATTTAACTTTATTTAGCACGCGATACAAATTTAATTTCACACTCCGACCGAGGTTTTGACTTGTAAAGTCTTTCTCTAGGCAATTGTTTAAGTTGCAGAAAAGATGTATTATGCCATGAGCCGTCACTTTCGTAGGCAAGTGAAATGAAAAATAGTACTTTTGACTGTTCAGAGCTTTTTTCGTTTCTTTTTATTTCTTTTTGCTGGTTTCCAAACCATTTACATTTTTCACGTCGCACTTCGCCATCAAGTCACTCGGGAAACTGGCGCGCCCACCTTTTCAAATTAGCCTTCAAAATATTCATTTCCTCATCTTCTTTCTTTGCTGAACTCTCCTCGTCACTCGCTTGCTCAATGCCAGACTGATTGATAACTTACTTACAATTCCTATGTTACCTGAAAAAGTAATGCTCTCGAGCAGTTCTCATTTATCCCAGATAATTGCAATGTGCGATTCCACAGCTAAATGCGCTTTGCCCGCGCTTTGACCGCGTTGGCTCGCCAGCCGAACAGGTTCGCAGTCGAAGGCGTATGTAACAGACGTGACATTTCCTGCAAAAGCAGATTATGAACCAAACTGGGAGATACAGATGTTACATAGTTATATAATGATCATAAATGGCCAATTACAAGCATCAATTTTTTTAACCTATCGTGACATTACATCGCCTGTTCAGGCTACATGTACCAACATTGACCTGTGATCTAATATCTTACTGTAATAAGAGATAGGTAATACCTATTGATTTTTATTCAGATATGTCATGTATGATTTTCATCATAGTAAGGAGAAAAGGTTAAATTTTTCTTGCATTTTTTTATTAATGAGATCTAATATATGTTTTCCTAATTGTTGTGCAACTTATGTCCTAATTATATATATTTCGTTGGATTTAAATTTCATAGCAAAAATATCATGTTATGTTGAAATTATTTAAAGAGATATATGTCAATCAATGTACCTCACCAGCGAGAATAACCACAATTTGGAGAATCTTTGGATCCATGACGCACTTTTGTGGATAAGTTCCTGTTAAGTTCTACATGAATGAGATTGACGGCAGTAAGCCGGTATTTGTTCGCGTTTCCTAGAATAAAAGCTTGAATAAAAACTCTGCTTTTGGAAGATTGCGCGGGAGTCGAAGGCTGAAGGAGAGTGAGAGAGAGGGAGGCGTATCATCTTTGTCCGCGAAGCCGTCCTTTTAAACTTCTTCCGCCCACCATCCAATGCGTCACGGGAAATCGCGCAGCCGTTGGACGTCAATGGAGCCCCGCGCACAAAGTGTACACTGCCCGTGACTCATTCGCGTGAATTAATCTGTCGCTGGCCTGCCTCCTGGATTCCCTTCTTTCCAACGCCCACCACCTGCCGCTTTCCCTTTTTCGCAGCCCATCCATTCTATACTCACCGCGTGCATCCAGATCTCCCCTCTTCCTCCTCCTTCCCCCATTCATCCACTCACCTCACTCACACCATTCACGGTGGTCATTTGCATCCGATTTCAACTTTCAATCATGTATTTCGCTCTAATTACACTGTAGATAGAACTATTAGAAAATCCTCAATTTTGATGCTAATTTCACTTCTTCCTGTAATTAATTCAGAAAATTTTCAAGGCAAAATCAACATTTCCACTTCAAAATGTGTATACGTCTCGTCAGTAGTTGCGAGCATTTTTATAATGCTTTCAGGATTAAATGGTATGCTAAAATGCTCCTCATCTTATTTAATTGGAAATGGGCGTAACTTTTTTCAATCTCAAAATTAATTATATCAAGAAGTAACTCAATATCCATTTAGCTATCTCATTTAGTGACCACTTACTTTTTATACCTAAATCTGCTAAAATCGTTCTTCGAAATAAATTATTGTGGAGCATGTATTTTAAAGCTTAACTGAAAGTCCTGAAAGTTGCAATCTCAGGGGTTTTAGTCCATTAAAGGCATTCACAATCGTTATTCACTTTTTTCGGTCCTTGGCCCTATATGCATCTTATCAACACTTCCGTTAAATATAATCTACAGAGGGTTGAATGTCATACAATTAATTCATTTTTAGTCATACAGGAAACACTGGTGATATTTGAGTTAAACTTTATGCGCACAATATTTTGCGTTAAAACTCATAACATCCGTGTTCCATATGCATAGTTTGATCATTTTGCAGCCTTTAAGAAAAATGTATTAGATTGGAAAATTAATGTATGACTAAATGCGGCTACTCATGAGTTTTCTAATTTTCACATGTAATTTGGTAATAAAACTACGGTTTATCCAGAAAATATGCAGTTTAACGGTGAATATGTGACTAAAAAAAAGAGGAAATATTCCCATAAAAAACCTATCACAATGCCAAATTTAGATAATAGACGCTGAATGGTATAAAGCAAAATGGAATATTTCTTCTCTCTTCGGCACAAAACGATTTTTATTTACTGTTGCTATTTGCTTTAAGTTATCTCACGAAAGAGCATTGATGTTGGAGCTGTCATTTTGAAGAAAATTCCGATTGACACGTGCTATCTGGATTCCGAAGACTTATATGGAACCGGCTGTTCAAGATGAGAAAATTAAATTCGAACCCAATTGAATCCGGTTTGTATTGAATTTATTCTTCCCTTATAAAGCCGTCAGCGGTCGTCGTGGTATTGGGGCACTAAACACGGTGTAGTAGCTCCATTGATGAGTAATCCGCGCCGTCAATCATCGTAAACGCCCTTATTATCTTCGATCTCTTTTCTTCGTTTTTAGAGACTGTTTTGCTCTAATCCGAGCGCACCTTTAAAGCTTCCCTTTTGATATATGCTTAAATTTACTCAAATATTTTTCGCCGCGGCAATCACATTAATATTTCCTGTTCCTGAATGTCTTTCTTAACGGAACATTTCATTCGACGAGAGCGGTTGAAAAAGCTTGCAGATGTTCAACACCTGCTCATAAAAAAAGCACTCCTTAATAAATGGCTGAGAATCTACTCGCATTCATCATGTTTTTACGGAAAATTCCGCGGCATTGACAATATTTTTTTTAATCCATCCGCGCGCGTCATCAACTTCCTCCGCCCAACCTGGCACGTAACTTCCTGGACGTATCCCTGGCGTTTTTTATAGGCCCGTGGATCCATTCAAATCTCTCATTGTCGTCCTCTTGTCTCGTTGTCCCTCTTCTTGACATTAGCCATTGATCCGCCTTGACAGTGAGCCCCGCACAAGATCCCGCCGCCTCGGCGGCCACTCCGAATGGGCCATAAAGTGCCCCCTTCCGTCCCCCCCTTCAAGTTCGGGCCACGCCGGATCACGAGATCGTTCGCACTCAAGACCGCCCAAGGACAAGGTGCCCGCCCGGCCGCGACCCAAGGACGCGACGGCGAACGGGCGAAGATTTCGACGGATTCCGGGTCGAGTGGGCAAACTAAGGAAGGATAAAAGGGAGAGATAAATGTGGGAAACGTTCCTTGTTGCGGTTGCTTGTGTTCTTGTTTTTGGGAAGGGAGGTATATATTTATATATATTTATACATTAATCTCCCTTTCTTACCAACTCCCGATGAAGAGAGAAAGAGGAAGAATTATGGGGACTATTTCTTTTTTCCCTCTCAGCTGTATCAGTTCTTTTTTTGCTCATTCCACACCGACCTTAGAGAAGGGAGATTTATACGCATTAATTCTTCATTGCTGCCGAATTCGGGCAGCTCACGATCTCCTAAACTCGGGGCCAATGCAACTGTTAAGTCCTTCCGAAGAAAAATGCCAGGGCTATCAATACGGCGCTAATGACGTCGCGAGATGACTCCCTTGATGAGGCCCAATTTTTATGCGAGCCTTCGGTTAGCAATCAGCCAGTTCGGCACGGCCAAAGTGTGCGTCACTCGCCGCCATTCGCCATTATTTCGCTTCTCCTTTTCATCATCCCTATCGAATCCTCTTTTGTGAATCAGCGTGTCCTTTCCTCTCTCTCTCTTTATCTCTTTCCCTCCGTATCTGCTGCAATCTCGTGCCTTTTGACTTCGGCGCGCACAGAAATAAAATGGGATGGGAAGAGTGGGCCAAGGTTGCAGGTGTATATACAGACGTGTTGTTATTATTTTTAGAGGGTAAATCATATAAACAGTTTTCTGGTCCCCACGGGGGGAATGGTGGTGGTTGGAGGTGGGAAGGGAGAGGGAATATCTCATTTGGGAGGCTGTAGGGGTGGAACACTCTCCTATAGCCCTTCATTCCGCGCGATCATTAAAGCTTAAAGATGCGAGTGGTACGGGACTTCCGTTCGCTTAGGCGTCTTTCGGAGTGAGCCACGCCTCCCCTTCACCCCACCATCCAGGCCTTATGAAGAGATGGATGCCTTCTTTGAGGAGACTTCGGAAGTGGGCAAAAAAATTAAAAACGCGGAAGCAAATACACTTCGTGGATGAAAATGTTGGAGGACAGAAAACCCGAACGCGTCTGTGGTTTAAGGCAGCCTTCGCGAGATTTTTTTCTCTTCATATTCGAATTTTATTTTTTATGCCAGCAGCTGTATGTAGCTTGAAGTCACATCGTAATACTAATGGTGTCAAGCATATTTCTGTATGAAAGATATTTAATAAGTATATCTATATAAGTCTTTATCTCAATAAATTCATACGGAGGACGAAATGACGAGGAGGTTATGACTGAGTACGGGAAAAACGTGTATGCAAAAGAAGGTTTTTTTCTGCGATTCTATAAAAATTACTACGGCGAGTAATTGATTTTTTTTAATAGTTGAGAAAAAATGCTAACTACGCAATGTCAAATTTTTACAAGATATAGGAGCTATAAAGTTCTCATATTTAAAATGAAGTACATCTGAAGTGCATCTGCGTATCGTACGCCTTGGAAATATAGCTTCTATTTCTTAGTATATATCTCGAAAATTAGTGTAGTTATGGTCTAATATTTTGGTAATATTGGAAAAATGGGACATATTTATCGTTCAAATGAGGCCAGATTCATTTAACTCTATAGCAAATGATATCTCGCTCGAAACATCTCAATTATAAGTTGTCAAATTTAGTCAGAGTATTCAGTACTTTTTGGGGTGGTGCTGCCTCTTTGTGACCATCCCGTCTTCTTTCTGCGAATGGTTCATCTCCTCGCCATGCAGTGTGCCTTCTTGGCTTTCAAATGCACCCTTTCACGCCTCGCTTGACGACCTCTGCGGCCGCCGCCAAAGGGCGTGAAGTGATGAGTCCCAGGTGCTCGGGAGACTCGGCTTTCCAGCTCGTTTTTTCCTCCCCTCTTCTCATCTCAAGCACATCAGAAATGACACCCATCCGCCGACTAACTTATAACCTCGTAATTCGCGTGCGGCGAGGTGGAAAAAAGGCGGGAATTCGTCATTCTTCCCCTTCTGCGTTTCTCTCTTTTTTTTCTTTTCGAAGTTGTGCCGAGCGAAAGGTGTTAGGTGATGATGATGCTGAAAACTAAGACGTCACTGAGGTGCTTGGGAGGACGTCTGGTGGCGTCTTAAAACTGGTTAGGCGGCTTCTTAGGAAATTATGAATGTACAGCTCAAGAGTTCCTCTTCCCAAGGATTCAGCTGCGGTGTACGCTCCCAAAGTTCGTAGCGCAGTTTCTCGCCGAGAAGACAAGTATCATACTTCCTAGTGCGCAGTTGGCGTTGTTTCTGTTGCAGCGTTAGCCTCGCGTCACTGTATCACACTAATGGCAATTTCAAAAAGTGGGAGTTGTGAGCTCAAGAGCAATTGCGGAGGCTTTCGGTTAATTTCCCATCTGTAATGAGTTGACCGGATTTATTTATTAGTTCGAAAATAAGGCATTATTTTTATTTTCTATTCGCGGACGTACCAGACTCCATATGCGGAAAACGATCTTCAGTCAAAGTCATCTCTTATCATTAGTTATTTTTCGAAAAACGACTACTTTTATGGTTTTCCCTAGCAAAAATTCACAGAAAACTGCGTTTGATTGTTAAAATTAAACTAAAAATAGATGATAATGTCATTTTCTTCTCCTTCGAATATCAATTCAAAATGAAATCACACTTGCTTTCGCGTTTTCTCAATTTTTGCAGAACACGGTGAAATTGCAACAACGAAATAGATAAATTATGACTTTATTCCCTTAATTCCTTCGTTGGAACTGCAGCCTGTGTTTAATTTCCCTTGCAAAATTTTGGCTGAGCTTGGAGGCTAATGGGAACACTATTAATGAGATAGGATATGCATGTAAAATGACTTGGAAGCAGAATTTATCTCTTGATTTAGTGATGGGAATGATAAAATCGGAATATGTTTTCCATCAATCGTAACTTCGTATTGAGCGTAGAAAATGGCTATTTCATAACTTGCTGTCCCCTCATCTACCATTTTCTCAACCACTGAGAGGATGTAACGGCTGTTAGATGAAGTTAAATATATAAGTAAGCTTACCATAGCGAGGTCACCTATATGAGTTGTCGGCCTCTTTGTTCGCCCCCATGCGGTGGCTAGAGAAATGCTCTCATCAAGAGTTCGTCGCTAACTAGGTCATTGGATATCCTTTATTCTTTCCATTCGATGCAATTCTCCTTGCATACGAGTTGAGAGTACAATTGATACCTCGGCTGCAATGATAGGAAGCATATTGCGAGTCTCAATGTTCCACACGTTCGCGTGCTGGGCGAACGTAGCCATCTTTCTTGAAGGCAGCCATATTTCGACTTTCTGTCCAATAACTTTTTTTTTTATTTTGACGAGCATAGAAATCACAAGTACTTTTTCATAAGTCGAATCATATCAAGCTGAAATTTTCATTATGCCGCAATAAAGGACGCTTATCTAGTCATATTAATCCCTTTATTACCATGTTAGAAATTTTCTTTTCCAATTAATCAATCGCATTTCTTGTCTAGCATTGTAATATCGGTTCTTTTCCTATTTAATCTGATAATGTCCTTGGGGGTGAAATTAGTTGTTCCGTAATTCTTTTTGTACCCAATAACCCAATAACTGGAGGGAATTATCAGTCAGTCAATTTGATACTTCCACACATTGCCCCGCAAGCCACCTTAAGGGTGTTCGGCAGGGGGTGATATATCACAAACATGCACTACAGTGTATAAATTATCTTTCACTTACATGCTTTACACTATAGATATGCTACTAATGCTACGGAAACTATTTTTATAATCTACAACGCAACTACATAATCGTGAGTCATGGTGGGAACATGCAAAACATGGTGTTAGCACTTGATTGTGATATCGAGTATGAATCCTCTGTCGCATTAAGGCCTTAAGTATCGAATTTTAAATTTTTCCTTATTTTAAAGACAATATTCAATAGACCTCCGTAAGATACTTTTTACATAGGCTAACCCATAAAAATTTGACTCATTCAGGTCAATCTATAGACGATTTTAAATTCCAATTGTGCCTTCAGGTATTGATTTTAGTTTGATAGGAGATGGAGCACACCAAAAGTCAATGAATTACACTATTAGTTCAATTGTAAATAAGGTTATTTTTTGAAACAATACATAATTAGACTTATCTTTTCAGTGGAGCTCAAACCTATACAAATTAAAATCTTCTGAGTCTAATTTTACGACAGGGGCCAAGGGCTCTATTAAGAATTCTTCTGGACTTTTCCTCTCGGGCCATTTTATACAAATGATTTCATGCGGCCGATACTGAAACAACCAGCTCAGATGACGTAACTTCATTGATAACTGCGGCCAATTCGCATGTAAATGGCTCACCACAGAGGAAAACGCGTCTCGATAAATATTGAGGTAGGTATTTTTTCCGGGAATAATTAACATCTGCTATTAGATGTGGTGGTGAAACACACATTGTCGGTGACTTTTATAATCACAAATCAGGTTGCTTTAGAGCTTTCCAACGCTTCTACTATCACGTTTGTCCTTGTCGAATAAAACGTGTTTGCTTATTCACTTGGTAGGTAATAAAGCGGGTGCAGAACCTGTGTTGTCTCATGCGTGATAGATTAAATCTTACGTCACTGAATTACATTACCATTATTTCTTGTGTAATTCCAATGCCAGATTATAACATTAACATTATACGATGTGGCGAGTTTGGTTAAGAGCACTAAGTATCCATTTTACATCATTCTATTACACGGTTAATAAACGATCAACTGCTGCCTGAGATGATATAAGTGACTCAAAAGGTATTGCTCATGTATATGAAGATTACGAACGGAAACCAGCGCATCCTATATATTGAAAGAACATCGTTTATCATTTCCCTGACCAATATACCATCGCTCAATTTCTACTGTTAAGTCCACATGGATGACTTGTGCTAGGAGCATTATTTTCTTGCAGCCATGAGATCGCAATACTATTATTTTTTTGTCAAAAGTTGATGATGTTAGTGAGGCGTTCAACCGCTGAGTTTCACGTACGCACACAAGTTAGTCTATTTGCCAACGCATTTACCGCCGCAACATTTGCGAGTAATGACTCACTATAGACATTCACTTATAAATCAAATGCCTCGCACAGCCGTTGTCTCTTTGCACTCTTTACCGCCATTTATTCATTTACATTTGTAAAACGCGGCGCCTAATCTCGCGAAGTGTTACGCATCGAAACCCACTCGAGAAAGTAAGCAGAGGCTTCACTTATATTTCTTCCCCTTTGAAGGCTCAGGGTTAGGGTTCTTAGCCGGGAGGCCTGTTTCGCCTCCATTGCCCCCGGCAAGGTGACTCGCATCCGCCCACAGCCCATTGGAAAGCAATCGACTGGATGAATGTTATCGGCGGGAATATCGAGGCAATCAATTCCGGCCGTGCCACTATGTTTTCCTTCCGCAGTAATTGTGAGGCAGTAAGCCTAGTTAGACACCATTCCGACATTATTTAATTTATGGCCCAAGGTTTTTGTTTTTAGAAACCCGTATTTGGACTTGTACCCTTGTAAAACATCTTTTGCCTTTCATCCCATCGATTGTTTTGGCCGTGCCTTTGAGAATTTGGCAGCAGCATAAATTCTGGGCTCTTATCTGATTGTTTCCAGGAAACCTTGGGCTGGGCTCAAGAGCTTTATTTGGTGGTTATTCCCGCCTCTCAATTGCCATGTTTATGAGCTTCGATACCCACGGTTGCCACTGACCTTGACCACTTATGCTGTGTATTCCTTGGTGCGTCTGTGATCTTCGGGAAATAGGAGGTTGTGAATCGATCCCAGACCAGTCTGTAGCAAAGAAATACTAACGAAGGATATAGTGATGCTGTGTTTTTGTTTCGCAGTATTTCCAATGCATCTTTCGTTGCAGGAAAGTAACTCATTTTTCACTTTCATCTAATCATCGAATAAGAGAATTGTATATGCATATTATCATTTGCATACTTCTTGTGAACTGCTTTCTTTTCCTGTGTAATTCCTCATTCGCTTTTTCCGATCCGTGCTTTGACTTTCTATGGCAATGTTCATTTGCATCGCGTCAAGATGGAGAATGTACGTCAAGGTGGAGAAAAATAAAGTGAGACTTCAAAATGAGTTATCTCCGTTTCAGGATGTTATTTGTTCATTTTCAAAGCAAGCACTGGGGAGATGGAAATATACTTCGGTTGATGTACGAGTTTTGAGACTCGAATACTCTCCCCGCCAGAGGACCGTCCCTCCTTTCATTCAACCCGCGTAGTTTTTCTCTTTCTCGTGTCTGCGGATCGTTAAATCGAGAGATTCATTTGCTGTGCCTATTAGTAACTTCGTTAGTATCTTATTTCGGCTGTCTTATGCGTGCTAGCCGCGGACACACTGCGGCCTGCGCTTGCCGTATAAACATGGGAATAAACTTGGGAATAAATATTATTTTGTTCCAAGCCAGACGCTTTCACCGCCCATTGAAGTTCGAGTAAGAAACATTGACTCATGACCAAGTCTCTTTTCACTTTGATGATTCGTGCTTATAGTTCTATTCTGCAAAACATTAATCAAGTAATAAAGTTAGGCGATTATTTTATCCTTCTATGCATTATCTCTTCACGTCGTGGGTGTTATGCTGAATGCCATTTTATCTAATGGCATCCTTATATGCCAACTTCGGTAAGCTAAAGTATAGAAGTTAATGAAATGACTCGTATTTAAAAAGTGATTACCGAATCACTCCACGATTTTCGGAATTTTTTATCCACAATACTGTGAAAGAGAAACTTCATCCCAAATAGGCATCGCAGAGATATTCTAGTTCCATCGTTCTCCATTCCATTATTTAGTTCTTTTCTTTCCCCTATGCGATTTACTCCTTCTATACTTAACTGCGCTAGGGAGCATTAAACACGAAAACGAAATAAGATTAACTGTTTTTAGTGTAACTTTGTAAAATTAACTCAAGGGTACTCTGTGCCACACATCCTTGCGGTGGCTTGCATGGCATTTCGTACATGTAGATGCTGTCCATTCCCTGGCGTCGCCTCCTCACAGAAGAAGCAACCGCCGATCCTCTTGGGCGTCTACACTCTCCTTAACCGCTCCCCCCTTCCCCTTCCATCTTTCTCCTCCTTCTCCTCCTCATTCTGTGTCTTGATCGAATAAACGACGGCGTGATGTAATTTGAGATGAAGAAAGGAATAAAAAAACACGGTACCGCGCGTTTAATCATCCCTTTAATTCGATTAAATTTCTTGGAAGTTGCAGCTGTGGTTATATATAAACGTGGACTCGTCACGGAATTAAGAAAATTCTCATCCTTCTCTCACACCCACTTGAGTTTTTTATGTGATTCCGTTGAACAATATAAACTGGGTATATCCTAAGCAGCTTTTTTAGGGAACCTCCTCCTGCGAGACGAATTCAAGGACTCTTCCTACGGACAAGAGCATCACTCTTTCAGAGAGTTTAGTCTTTCGCGCAATATTTCCGGCGCCAGTTTAATTTTTTTTACTCTTTTTGATTTTTATGGTGAATAAGCAACCAGAAGAACGGATCAATTGGGCGGTAAAGAGGGTGACAAACGGAAAAGTATTATTATATTTGGTTAGAGAAAGTAGGATGCGCGAATAAGCGTGAAAAGGCGGTTGGAATTAAATGGTAGTGGGAAGTTGATAGCCTTGCTAGAAAGATTGGGAAAGTGAGGAAGAGAAATAAAGATATATTTTTGACAGCGTGAAAGTGGTATTTTGAGTTGGGGAAGATAATTTTTACGTTGAAGCACTGTAAGCACGCCATTATATGTCAAAGTTTTCAAGGTCAGAGAAACACCTTCAATTGCTAGGTAAATTTTCCAAACGAGAAGAAGTTCGCATTTAGCTCTAAATACGTTCCATTACTGGGTTTAAGTATCATTTATTTCATATCCTCGTGGTTTAAACTGAGGAAACCTTCACCAAGTGGAGTGCTATTGGAAAAGTTAAATACGCATAATTTTTCGTAAGATAGAGTTTTACTCCTTCGGCCCCTTATTGTCCTCATTTCCATAATTATACCACTTTCCTGGCTTTGGCAACGTATATTACAAATGTATTTTTCTTCCTTTTTTGCCATGTTCTATGGTGTAAGATGTTTCTTCGAGTACTAATTTGTAATTATAAACAATTTTTTAATATAAATTCCTCGGTCAACCTCAATTTTGTCTCAATAATTCAGCTTTTTGTCAGGTAGGTACAGGGAATATTTACCCGGATTTGATAGAATTCGCTTCAAAATTTTACAGCAAGCAAGTGTCAACTGTGATATTCTCATTTCGCTCCCGGAAGCAAGAAGCGAAATTTAGCACCGTGTAAGTAGGATACACGACCTGGATAGCATCTAATAATGTTGTCACATTATGGGGACTTGTCACCGTGGGCGATCGACTGGCCCACATTCCGGTTCTCCAGTGCTCAAGAAGTTTTGCCACTCATTCTTTAAATGTATCATTGGTTCCACAGGCGCTATACAAAATGTACATATGGAAGTATTTGATCATTTTGAAGATTTTTGCGAGGAATTGTTGTTTAGCATCTCTTTAAATAATATTTTTAAGTGTAAATGTCCGAAGAATAACTACATTTACATCTACAAAATAGCGTGCAGGCCACTACTAGGGTATGCGGCACGGAGTGAATCTACACCAGACATGCTGCTCTCATTCCAGTTCAAACCACAGCCGCGCACTTTCCCCCGAGTGCCAGGCGCAGGCCAAAAGCAGTCAGGACAACGGTACGCAGTCAGACCAGAAACCAGGGGTGTGATACTTTACTACTGATTTTATCGGATGATACTCCATTATTTCGAGCGATAATGTGCTGTTTTAATCATTCGTGTGCGGAATGAGTCTCAGGTAACAGTTTTCAATGTCGGCACTGTCATGCTGATGAGATATCCAAAGGCTGAGACAGCAGTTTACTGTCACCAATTGCGATGAGTCCACGGAGGGGGCATTTCCCCTTCAAAAATGTTTATTGAGGATTGAATAACTCTTATTGAGGATTGAATGCTCACATATTTGTTCCATGAAACGCGATTCTTTGCCGAACATTGCCTCCATTTACGTAAACGCGTAATTATGGAGCGCAATATTATATATTATTTATAATGGAAAGCTAATTCATCCGCGAAAATGGCCGGCGCAATACTTGATTACAATTTATGTCATTATGCAGCTCTTGCCACTCTATTTCTGCTGGCCCTTTCATACGCACCTCCTCATCCGCCTGCGGGTTAACGTTTTTCAAACTCACTTTCAAATTACACTGTTTGCCTTCAACCGTTGGACTTCCTGACTCCGAGGGGCTGAAAGTGAACCTTCGTCAAGTCATTCCCCGAGCCTCCTTCATATTTTTTTTCAATCGAGCGGTCCAGCTCTTGTATGGATTCGTAGATCCACCGAAGGGAGATGATTGATCATGTTCGACGAAAATTATAAAAAAATAGAATTGATTGGCTAACGTGGAAGTGAGATGGCTCAGGTGGTCATTAAACATCAAATTCGCTCAAGATGGAGTTGTCATTTCTTCGTCGTACATTTGAGAGAAAATTGATTTCTTACTCCCCACTGGTTGATCATGGAGACACTTATGGTGAACCTTTCAAATTGGATGAAATTTCACTTTACGTCCAATATAATGAAAGGCCGCCTCGTGCCGTGCAATTCATTCACAAAATATATCAACGGCCGTCTTCATGAGGCTTCCGGGAGTCCAGAATCGTTCGAAGCTCTCTCCATCTAGGGACACGTGTCAGGCTTTTCAAAGAATGTTTTTTTTTCTATGAAGTCGTTTGCCGTTTTTATAACATTGAAGATCACTTCCACGATTTCCTCAATTTAATACCACCCATCGGCTTCGCCGTAGAAGTCGTTGCTGGGTTGCCTTGAATTATTCGATTATTCTCTCACGCCCCGATGTATTTCCCATCCTTCCCTGCCAGCGGCGATTTTGATAGACACTGTATTTTCTTGAACTGTCGGCAAGTTCTTGCCGATGCCGATGTAAGGAGACTCGATTTGAATCTGAATTAAATGTTATTTTAGTGAAGGAACACTAATTTTTACTTATTGGCTGTATGTTCAAATAACTTACGATGTATAACAATTATTTTTCCATGATGTTTTAAATGGAAGAGTGAGTGAATAACTGCGATTTTCAAAATGCACATATGGGAGTATTTTATCATAAAATTTTGACGATAAATTGTCGTTAAGTCACTATTTTGTGCGATAATGTGCTGTTTTAACCCTTTCACCGCGATAGTCGACAAAAGTCGATCTGCAAATATATATGCTTCGCCGCGATGATTGACTTTAGTCCACGACCCTGAAAAAACTTTTTCTTTGGCCGCGATAGACGCCCGAAGTCTCTCATCCTACGTCCCCGAATTTGAACGCGGCAGTGGCGATCTCTGATGCGGTATAATGGAACCAAGTGAAATCATGAATAATACGAATACGAAGAAAATAATACGAATATGACTTTCGTTTTTTCAATGTAAAATGACATTTTCTAAGAACGCTTGTTGAAAACCAGATGCGCTGTGAAAGGGTTAATCATTCATGTGCGGAATGGGACTCAGGCAACTGTCTTCAATGCCAGCACTGTCATGCTCGTGAGATATCTGATGGCTGAGACAGCAGTTTACTGTCACCAATCGCGATGAGTCGTCGGAGGGGGCATTTGCCCTTCAAAAATGTTTAATGGGGAAAGACCTCTGCCAAAATTATGCCTTGAAGATTTTCTATCTCGCTTTTCGGAGTACCGGGGTTGGAATGCGGATTCAATTAGTAACAGGCTGTTGCGCAAACCCATTAAGTCTGCGGCGTCGGATTACTTTTATTGTTAGTATCCTTTTTAGTCATGTGAAATAGGATTATGGACCTCATGTTTCTTATAACCTTCAGCAGATCTCCTCCGAACCCAAAAATTGGGTTAAGGTGGCCTTCCATGCTTTGCTACGCGCGAGATGAACAGACGCGTCATCCTGGGAAATCTCACTTTGCTTCGGTCGACAGCCTGAGTAAAGTGGCCGAGTGAGATAGTTGCCTTGGCAATTTGCTGTTTACTCGCACAGGAATTTTCACACTTGTCTATTGAAACAAGATTACTAACGAATTTTCTTTACGTCTGGGTTCCCCTTATCTTATGCCAGAGGAGGGAGACACGTTGAAGTTACCTGGGAGAAATTGGGATCAGGGATAATTTGCACTGATTAGAATCATGAGGAATATTGAAGCAAAAATATTTGATGAGTGATGAGGGCTAAGGCTGGAAAAACTGAGGCAAAATATAAATAAACCTTGGGGTGGGTGAAGCTGATTCGATGAGGCAGTTGACAGAGTTATCACGCAGCTAATACGAATTGTCGATTGAAATTGCATTGCATCTATGAAGTAGTGTATATATTTTCAAAATAATGATGCTCATGTAAAATATGCTGATCTTAGACATGCAAGGCCATCTGGTTAGTTTAATGTAAGAGAGCAGAGTGGATGTTACTGCATGATTGAAAACGTGCAGGTAAAATTACTGATTGGTCGGTTATTTGGGGAGGTGAACAAGGGTTGAGATTATTTGCGCCATGAAAATAGGTGGGTAGGATGATTATAAACTCGGCATTGGTATTAGCCTTCAGATAACGGAGGGCAAAGGGACAGCAGTTTTGCTTTTCTCCGAGGTTACAGAGCATTTGATTGGAAATGCTCTCCATACCCGACCGAAGGAGGGATCGGTATTTCACTAAAAATATCTTCCGCCGTCAGGATTCGAACCCAGGGCCTCGGGCTGAAATTCCATAGCTCTATCCACTGCAAAACCATATGACTCTGGTAATTGTATACTTTATACAGTTAAAATTGCGTTCTTATACTTAGTTCGCGTATATTTATTGATTATATAATCACCTCGCGGCTACATTTCGCGATGATTTTTGTAAGTTAGACATAAAAAATGATGATGCGTGACTTTCCATACCTTTAATCTACGCTGATCGAGGTATGATCTTTCGCGTTGCTTACTTTGAGGTAGCTTAGATTTTACTTACGAAAGAAGTCGTTGATTTCACGGCGCCGTCGATATCAATTCTGTACTTTTAAATAATCCGCCTTCTGGAGATGCCCTTGTCATAAGAATCATGATGAAAGAGTTAAAGATGGATCAAAGAAAAATAGTTCATTTTTTTAATCAGTAACAAGTCAAGTTAAAATACTGCTAAAATAAGTTCTCAAAACGAAGCCGTATCTACTCTGGTGTTAAGACTAAATGTGAGATAGGGTTTTTAATACTTGATATGCGTACAAAAGATGATTCTCCATAACATATTTTTTGTTTGCTGCACAGCACAACTACGGAGGCAACAGAATGATACCCTCCCGTCTCGCGAGCTTATGAATCGAGCAGGTCGGAGCGTATTAAATGATGGTGCAACACCGAAATGCCGCGCGGATATGTCGGAATACGAGTCGATGATGACCGGAGGAATTGACTCGGCGGAAGTGCATCCAGCGAGAGAGGGAGCTGCGGCTGACAGTGAAATAAAAAAAAACACAAAGACACACTGTCAAAGGGCGCGACCCGATTGCTCAACTCGAAGGGGATTATTAAACAGAAGGAAGAGGGAAAACGGGAGAAGAAGGGAAGGCGACTAAGTCTCGTGCTCTCTTCCCCGTGCCGCCTGAAGCGTGCCTCTTTCCCGCGTGCGCTCTCGCTTTATTTGTACTCGGTCGGCTGTTGTTTGGCTGCTAATTCCTCCTAAGTACTTCAAATGTTTTTTCGGTTAGTGGGCCGCGTGAGCTATGCACAAGTGAGAGCGGATGGGATGATTAAACAAAAACCATGGTGCTAGAAAGCGAAACTTGCAGATTCTAGGCTAGGCATGTACGACAAACGAGTGCAGTGGGCATGGAGGTCCTGAGAACCGTTCCGGTTAAAGGTCTACAGAAAGGAAATGAGTAGGTTGCAATAGAAATCAAATTGATCATGTAAAACTTTCAAAAAGTTACGAATTACTGATCAAGATTTGATAGGAGGCGAATGGGTGGAGAGGAAGGGAAAGACTGAGTGAATTGTGGGTTAAGTGTTGTGGAATAGTCGCCAAAGATGCGGGAAATATGACGGATGCGATGGTGGGGTTAGACAAACGTCATTTTTTTACCATTAGTTTTCTTATAGTGGAGACTTTTGCCTTCAAATTTCCAGCATTTTGTATTGTTTACATAGTTTCCATAAATCTTGAATGCTGATTGAGTATTTCCTTGCGTATTTTTCTTTTTAGTGGTTAAGATCGATTTAAAACAGTCTTGCGGTTGGGGAAAATGGGGTGTTAAAAGTAAATGAGCAAGTCTAGTGCAAATGAGCAGTGCTAGAATCATCCAATGTAAGTGAGCCAGCGAAGTAGTGAAAGTGAAGTAAATTGTGAAAGTGTGACTTTTCCCGAGACCTAGTTTCATCATCTAGGCGTTTCGATTGCTAACCTTGAAAAATATCTTTGAGGAGAGAATGTTGGCATAGCATATTTAGGTACCTGTTAATTTCTCCAATAAAATTAATATACTGGTAAACGATAACACAAAATGAAATAAGTAAAACGCCTATGGATTTAATCTTGGTATTCTGGTAATTACTGAGTAAATTAATAGAATTTTCAAGCTTAGCGATTTTGTTTTCCTTAATTTTTTTTTTACTATTCTCCAAACGCGATGAATCATTTAGCCAGTACCATGTCGTGTGAGCTGTGATATCAATTTTTCCAACACCCCGATTCAGTTTAATGGGCACGAAAACGGCCCATCTCCTTTCATAAAATATGGACCCTCCACTCTCATGCCGTTTTGATTTTTTGCGCACCTGCTAGGCGAAAGAGTTGAGGGTCAGCAACGGATGGTATGGAAATTATTAAAATGGGTTAATTCGGCCTTTCGTTCCTCCCATCTCTACCCCTGTCTCCCCCCCCCCCCTCCCAACCACCACCAACGTCCGCCTCCTCTCCGCCGCACACGAATGTTTGTGTTTGAATCTCGACCGAGTCCTTCGGGACGACAGTTGCCCAACACACGAGCGCTGCGCCGCCAGATGATTTGGAAAGTTCTTGTTATGTCATCCGTCACTTCGCCCCCATGCGACAGTTATGAAAGCTTCGACGGTGAGGAGGTGGGAGGGGGGGTGAGTTGACTTAGAATCGGATGGGGTTGGAGGAGGAGGAGGGGAGGGGGTGCGGGAACATACGAATGTGCCCACGAAGGGGAGGAAGAAGGGAGTGAGGAGGGAGGAAAGATGAAAGGCAGGGAGAGGATGGGTTGGAGTGGATGTAGATATGGGGGAAGGGGGGGAGTTGAGTGAACTCAAACAAGACCACCACGCGGCGGCGCTGTCCCTCCCCTCATTTGCCGGGGCGGCTGAAATTTTAATGAGTATTTCGATGTGACCCCGTTTCCCCCTCCCGTGGCCGCGAAGGGTGGGGGGAGGAAGGAAGGAGGAGGGGAAGGAGTCATTGGGAGGGAGGGATGGGTAGGGGACTTGCTTTTTTCCCGTCGGAGTGTGGGTGGGGGTTGGCGGGGAGGATAAATTCTTCCGAAGGAGAAAGAAGAGCCGAGAGTGACGGATGTGGCCACGAGGTAAATTTGCGGTCGTGCGGTCAATGAAGTGGAAGGTGCGGTGCCAGAAAAGGGAAGCACGGTTATGGAGCTGGTGCACAAGTTATAAAGGCATGAACGCCACGACCTCATCGAAGAACACCAGAGGAATTTCTGGGGAAGGGAATGGTCAAAACATTTTTTTTTAATTTCTACATAAAATTTGTTGATTTTATGACTGTTAAAAGCGTATTGCTGGAGAAGGAGTTTGATGAAGGAAACGTTTTTGTCAGAGTATTTACTGTCACCAAATGTTTCCCATTAACCAAAGTTTTCAGTTAAAATTTTCGCTGTCACTCTTAAAATATCTTACTTCCAGGCTAATGAATTGAATCAGGAGAAGCTAGTGATAATTTACAGAAAAAATTTATTGTTTGTGACATGATCTGGAGTGGGAGTAGATTAAGTCTTGAGTAAACAGAAAAGGAAGGTGGGAAGCCTTAAACCATTAATTTGTTTCATCAGAGTGTGGGTGGCAAGAGGAGATAAATAATTGCACGGAAGAGAGAGAGGTAGGGTAGAGGGTCGAGAGGGCGTAAGTGACAAATACGGTGGCAGCGTAAATTGGCGGTTTAGCAGTTAGCAAACTTAATGGTGATATATATATCTCGAATCATATAGGTAGTGCGACGAGCGTCAAGTAAAACCATTATCGCCATAATGAAAGTATCTATAATTCTGTGTCTGCTGCCTGTGATCGTAAGACGGATATTGTAACGACGTGTACTTCTTTCCTGCTTTAAAGTGAAACATTTGTATATATATAATTATTACAATTTTGATTAAATTTGTAAGAACATACCGTGTGGTTAAGGCATTCAATAGCAGAATATATGGTTTTCATTGCTTCCACATGCTTATTTCTCCTTGAAATCAGAAGTAGGAGATGTATATATATTTACATCTAAATCTACGTATTTTCCAGCAAGCCACCTTAAGGATGTTTGGCATGGGGTGATTTATCACCAAAATGCACTATAATATACTCGTAACTTCACCAGCATTTACTACACTATATGTGTGCTACCAATGCTAAAAAACTAATGAATACATGCATAATGCAACTACGTAAACTAGATACAAGAGTCACGCGGGGATCTTCATCTACTTATTACCCTGTAAGCCACAACAAGAGTGTTTGGCAGGGGGTGACTTATCACCAGCATGAACTACAGTAAAGAAATCTACTTTCACCAACAAGCACCACACTACCGGTATACTACAAATTCTACAGAAACTGCTAAAATCATCCATAATGTAGCTGTGAAAGTGTGACATAAGAGTCATGCAGGGAGCATACAAAATATGGTGTCACCACTACTCGCCAGATTAAGAAATATGCGTTAGGGTGCATATGAATAATTCAGCTAAACTACTTGTCAACTAACCTAAATTCAAAGTCTCAACGCAGCCATTATGGTCTCTTATCGATCGCGGGAAAAACGACATTTCAAACCTTTCTGTTCTACAATCTACTTCCCTAATTTTAATCTCATGACCTGATCTACCGTAGTATGTTGGAGTTCGTAAAATATTGAAAACTTCTTCTGAAAATTAATCGGTTTTTAATTCACATAAAATACCTTGTTAAACGTAGTGTTAGTCATCATCATTAGTCGTCTGCTTTCGCAGGTTCTTGGTGCCTCCACCTCTCTGTCCTCTGCTCTCCTTTTCAATTCTCTGTAACTCCCTCCAACCTTCCGGTCATCAAGCATCTTTCTTTTCTTTCTTCCACTTTTGCAGTTTCCATCCACCATTCCTTCCAGTACATCTTGCAACAAACATTTCCTTCTCAGTACATGTCCCATCCAGTTCTTCTTCCTATCTTCAATGGTCTTTAAGAGATTTCTTCCATCTTTAATTATCTCTAAAACTTCTTCATTCCTAACCCTATCAGACCACTTAATGTTAAACGCTTTCTTCCAAATCCACATTTCTCAACCCTCTATCCTAGTGTTAGTACTACGCGGCAGATTTAGAAGTAAGTATTTGGGAGCAAATCAACAAATCAGGTACACTATCCTTTCGACTAACCTACTTCAAAGTCTCATAAGCAGCCATTATGGTCTCTTATCGATCGCGGTAAAAACCTATTAAACATTTTAAAAATACGCTCATCAACTTGGCCTGTATTATCCCAATTCCTCAGTATTTCAACATTTTATTTTACATAAACACTCGTTTACATAAATATGTTTGTGCCTACGGCTCGAAGAAATGGTGCTGACACTCGGATATGAGTCGGTGACTTCACCTTAGCTCACGGCCGGTGATAGGCAGCGCCACCTCTGATACTTAAATAACACAATAGTATAGATTCATGTGTGCGCGTGTATTTTCTTGTAGAAATTTAACGAACTAATTATATTCTAACCCGACTTTTTCACTTTCTCGCTAGCTATTACTCTGTGATTGAAAACCCAAAAAAGACATTGCTAAAAGTGATCCAGTTCTGAGGTCAAAGCTACGAAAATGGGCTGAGGTGAATTAAGGTCCTGGCAGTTATCGAAAGTAGAAGGAGGGGTAAACGATCTAATACACATAAGCATTTGGGTAAATTATATGTCTTTCCGCCTACATTTGCGTTGTTTCCCGTACAATCTCTCCGCCATTGAAGAAAATCATTCATGAAGATCCCTTTATGGCTTCGGTGAAAGTGATCCAGTTCCGAAGTCAAAGACGTGATTGAGAATGGAAAGTGATGGTCGAGATTCGGCGGGGGCTGAAAAATCGGATGGAGGACGCTTAGAGTAGACGCACAATTTTTAAGGGGCGGTAAATAGAGGGTCCAATGAAGGTGGTAGGTTAGGCAAGAAGGAAAAAATTGGAATTTAAGACGACATAATGAAAGGCTTGGAAGCAGGTTAAACTCGAGAGAAAAATCAAAGGAAAAGGAATATTCTTTCCGTGACAAATGCTCACGAGACCCCATGATTATGAAAATCAAGAGAGGTAATATCCCAGAAACTACCAATTGATGATGTCAAATATCGATCGATATAATTTATCCTTCCCAGAACCGAGGCTCTTTTAGCAAAATCTTTGGCAATTGAGAATGGTAGGAGAAAATGTCTAACATGAAAAATCCTAGCGGAACTTTACTTCTAATGAAGATGGCTGATATAACTGGCAACCACACGCAATAGGCTACCGAGATATCTAGGTTTTCATCCCGCTCAAATGAGATATTTTTCTTGATGAAGAACGTCCGGCCATTAGTCAGTGACAAAGAATCTATTTTAACTGAAAAAAAACACGAAATTGGGTTGGTACAGCGGTTAAAGTAACCCACTTCCCATATCTAAGGCCCGGGGTCGAATACTGTAAGTGGCAATGATTTCTTTTTAGACATTTAAACCTCCTGCTTTGGAGCCATTTTGAGACGTATTTGAGTAGAGTGGAGTCCATCGGATAGGTCACTCAAGTCAGTTCCCATTGTTGTCCTTCGCTAAAAGTTGACTAATACTGATTAGTCGTTGGAATTCTCCTAATTCTTTCCATTCCCCAAATGATTCTTCTTTCACTCGAAAGAAAACCTTTGCGGCTTAAATTTATTGAAACAATGAACTTCTCTCATTAATTCGTATTTTGTAAAAATATACTCTTTTATCGCTGCTAATGGTTTTGATATACTATCAAATCACCAAGGTAATGGTACATCTTGCCCAAATCATTAGGCGTAATTTTACTACTTTGCGTTCTTTACATGCCAAAATCAGTATGACTTCTTTTGCCTAACAATCAACATATTTTACTAGAACCAGCCTACTACGGTAGATACGATCACAGGCTCAGGAAAGAAGATATTGATTTATAAACCGATAGATTCAAATTACATTTTTTCGTCGAGCAGTACGGGACCACAATGGTTTCGATTGATCAATTCTGTGAAACTTCGGCCCTCACTTGGGAAGGTAGGCTTTATACTTCATCTACATCTACGTAATACCCTGCGAGCCACCACGAGGGTGTGTGGCAGGGGGTGAAGATCACCAAACATGCACTTGTATTCAGTAGCATAATATCATAATTAACAACTCAACCCGCTAACTATTTGTGGCTTGATTTTGTTTCCTACGTGAGTTAGCATCTTTTAATACTATTTTTAATAGCATTATAAATACTAACCAGTAGTTGGATCTTAACGAGTGCACTGTAGATTAGCATGTGTGTTTTAGTGGCACTCTATGCTTGTGGTCTTAGCATTGCTCACCTGACTGTTTTTTAGTCTGCGATTTGCAGCGGGAGGAACGGGCGAAGGTCTGATTTTAACTGGGACGAGTGCTGTACACCTGGTGCGGAATCACCCCTGTGCCACACTCCCTTCATCTACATCTACGTCTACGAAATATCGTGCAAGCCACCACTAGGGTGTGTGGCACGGGTTGATTTCACACCAGGCATGCAACACTCATCCCGGTTCAAATCAGATCCGCGCACGTTCCCCCGAATGCCAGGCGCAGGCCAAAAGCAGTCAGGGCAATGGTACTCAGTCAGACTACAAACCAGGAGAGTGATACGTTGAAGAACATGCTACCATGCAGCACACTACTCAAGATATAACTACTAGTTAGTATTTTTAACGCGACAAAGAAATAGCACTACAAGGTACTAATACATGCAGGAGTATATCATGCCGGAGATTGCATACGATGCTAGTATCTACAATTCATGTTAAGATACTGAACACTACTGAAAAAACCTATTCAACCTTGTCAGTATCCTAGAACTGATCTATCACAATTATTATGGTCCCTTTTTGTGCCAGGAAAAAATGACGACTTAAATCTATCTGTTCTGCAGTCTATTTCCTTAAACATATGTCTGTGATTGTTCCTACCATAATAGTTTGGCTCTCGCACAATATTTTGAACGTCTGGCAAAAAATAGTCTACATCAAATTTTCGTAAAATATTTAACCTCCCTTCGATCGGATAGTGGTTCCCACCCTAATTCCCTCAACAATTTTATAACACTACTATATTTATCATACATATTTTTAACATATCTAGCTGCCCTCCGTTGTATTCCCTTGTGGTGGCTTGCATGGTGCCTTGTATGTAAAGATGCGTTTCGACGTCACTTTACTGATGTATTGAAACATCTGTCGAGTGTGAGTAGTAAAGTAATAAAATACTGAGGGACGAACAAAATAGAGGCTCATTGAGAGACTTTCCTTCCTTAACTACCCAGCTGTCCTCGATGGAGAGAATGACTTAATTATTCGGTCTCATCCCATATATAGCCGAACGACCATCGGAAAAAGCACCGTTGGGGTCGAGTAAGGTTTTCCTAAAGGGTGGCAACCTAGGATTCCTCCCCCTCCACCGTACTCTTCTTATTTTTTTAATCCTCGCCCCTCTCATGGCGTCGAGCGCACGCAAGGAGAGTTCTAGATTCAGCGTGAAATAGGTCGGGGCGAAACGGCGAAGGGAGCCGGAGGAGGGTGGTTTAGGAGAGGCTGGGCGGGTGGGTGGTCGGAAGTGGAGAGAGAGAAAGAGGAACAGCCTTAGCTTTATCTCGCTTTCCTGGGGATGATCTTTCCTCGAGGGCCTCCACCACCGATGCATCCTCTTTGTTTACTCGATCGAATCCGTTCTCTTGCTCGCGTCACGACCCCGACTGCTGCGTTCCGAGAACGCCTGAGGCGGCTTTCGGGCGTCAAATCCGGAATTATTCCGCTCGATGTTTGAGGGTTAGCGAGAATGTGCCTTCCCTTAGTCCTTAGAATTCAAGACGGAAGTACGAGCTCGATGGGCAAAAATTGCTTTGGCAAGATGCATGTGAAGGTGGGAGAAAGAGAGAGAGCCTAATGAACTCAGTCGGTGGATTTGAAATTTAAATTATACTTGATGTTTTTGATATAACCGTGAATATCTTTCAGCTTTCCTCGATTCACCTGCTCAAACAAAAGCAAACCAATCTGTGACATTCAGTTACTGCAAGGCGAGGGTAGGTTTTTTTCCGAGATACAGCAACTCAAAGAGCAATCTTAGTCTGGATAACATTGGGGAGAGCAATTGTTTTTCCTTCATTTCAGCAATCATAATGTGGAAGCCGAGTATTGAGTCGTCTGCGACAGACAAATTGGCCAAATTTTGGAATGAATACGTATTTTTTGATGAGAATTAATATTCATTCTTCATTGTTCCTGCACCCAAAACAATCTGTTACATATATGACCAAGTCAGTTCATATGGTGCAGGTACCCCACGTCGATTTTTAAAAACACGTTTTCCTTGAAATTTGTTTGAACTTTAATACAGCCTGAAAAGCAAAAAAATCTTAATTTCTGATTCTTTCGTTCAAAAAATAATCTGTCCTCATTACTTCACATCATTATACATGCTTTGTACCTATAAGATAGGCAGAATATATTTTGTTTGCTTGAAAAACTGTTTTGGATGTTGCCGTGAGGTCATCTTAGAAGCAGAGATAATATTGACGTTTTCTTACGTAACGACTGCTTCGAGAAGGACGTAGGGCTATGAAAAAGAAAGTAGGACATTCAAGGTACGAAAAAACTACGCTCGATATGCTTTTTTTCATTCTCAGGAATCTAAATTTCTCTCGAGCAAAATAGCTTAACAAAAATTTTCATAGGGTTCTTCTCATGCTTAATCCGGTATTTTCATTAAATTAATTAACAATAAAATAGTTCATCGCTACATCTCAAGGAAAAACTGTGGAACGAGGCACCGAAAGGTTAACCATTTAGTAAACACTGATGAAAGATAATTTCAGATAGTTACAGAAGTAATATATGGTACAAGTAACTCCTTAAATGAAATGTTTTGATGAGGAAATATACTCATTGACTTCGCCTTTCCAAAAGAGTTCTTGATCCTATGCTTTGAATCCATTTATGTTGGAGATAACGGGAGCAAATATTTGGAAATATCATTTATCCGTTTTTATGTCTTCATTCCATTACAATGTTTCGCCAATATCAGGATCTACATCTACATCTACGTAATACCCTGCGAGCCACCACGAGGGTGGGTGGCAGGGGGTGAAGATCACCAAACATGCACTATTGACATGCAGCTAGGATATTCAATGGTGACATCCTAGAGAACAGGGTCACATGCAGCTAGATGGTTAGTATCTACATAATAAGAAAGGGATTACTGATTGTTATTACATGAATCATGCACTACAGACTACTCTAACTATATTTCACCTACCTATCCCTTTGCTACGCTGCCTATTGTCCTCTCTTATGGCACGCGAGAAAAAGGACATTTTAAATCTATCGGTACGACAATCTATCTTTCTAATCTTGTTAATCTGATCAAACCTAGCATAATACGCAGGGGTTCTTAATATATATCTAACGTCATCTGTGAACAAATCGGTTTTGAATTTACTTAAAAGGTTTATGTTAAATTTTAACCTGCGTTCTAATAGTAATTCCCATCCTAGTTCTTCTATTAAATTTGTAACACTTATACAATTATCATAACGGCCTTTAACAAATCTAGCGGATCTCCTTTGCACACGCTCTAATTCTTTTATTAAAACTTTCTCGTACGGATACCATATACTAGCGGCATATTCTATTATATATACTACTTATTATTATTACTTATTATATTAGTAGTATACTAAAGAGTACAAATCATTTTACTGACGACGTAAAAAACATACTATTAACCCCTTCGTACTACGGCAGATTAGATCGCGCCAATAAAATTAGAGAGCTAGATTGTAGAACCGATAGGTATAAAATGTCATTTTTTCCGCGTACCATTCGGGACCATAACAGCTGTGATCGTCGTCATGAATAGTTCGAGTATTGACATAGGCAGGCAGTAAATCTTTCTCATTATATATTCTGCTCTCTTATTTAGGCATGATGTAAATATTGGTGTTCTTATTTATGCATGATATTTTGAATCTGTAGTATTAGTCTTTGTATCCCTTGCATGTTAGAACGATTGGAGATTGAATGTTTCTTGGGTATTAGATTTGTAATTGGCGCTTTGCATGTGTGGTACGCGGGTTTTAATGTAATGTCGGTGTTCTACCATATCATTCATGCATGCATGGTGCGAAAGCACCCCCTGCCACACACCCTTTGGGTGGCTTGCAGGGTATGACGTAGATGTAGATGTACATGTTTTCCACTCCCCCCTTCTAGACCCTGTTTACAGATGACGTTAGATATATATTAAGAACCCCTGCGAATTATGCTAGGTCAGATTAACAAGATTAGAGAGATAGATTGTCGTACCGATAGATTTAAAATGTCATTTTTCCCGCGTACCATAAGAGAGAACAATAGGCAGCGTAGCAAATGGATAGGTAGGTGAAATATAGTTAGAGTAGTCTGTAGTGTATGATGCATGTAATAGCAACCAATAATCCCTTTCTTATTATGTAGATACTAACCATCTAGGTGCATGTGACCCTATTATCTAGCATGTCACCATTAAATATCCTAGTTGCATGTCAATAGTGCATGTTTGGTGATCTTCACCCCCTGCCACACCCTCGTAGTGGCTCGCAAGGTATTATGTAGACGTAGACCCTCCATTTCTGAACGGTCATCGTTAACTAGCCTCTACTCAGAGTGAATCCCCACCCCCCCCCCTGTCGTCATCCGTATGTACTCCGGTGTCATGGTGTCCTCCCTCACATTCCATCACCCTTGCTCAGTGCTCCCTGCCAATGCCCTCCTCTAATCCCTTCACTCAAGCAAGCCACTCCACGGGGACCCCTAAACTATAGAATCCCTTTCTCTTCCTCCCCTCCATTACTCATTTCCCTTCCCACGCACCTCCAATCAGCGTCTCTTCACGTGACAAGTGACCACAGGGAATGGCATCTGATGACGACGTCCTACGCTTCAACTAGATCGTGTTTGGTCAATAAAATCTAGTGAGATCAGTTAGTCCAAGTGTTTAAATTTTAAGACTAAGAAAAAAAACACGGAAGTTAAGGCGTGAATTTTTTGTCGATCCTTGTATGGAATAATTCCCGATACTAGCATATTTTATACTGCATAGGAATAATCATGGATTTACTTCTACCGCATAGCATTGGCTTTTGGCCCTTTGTTAGATTCTTCAAACCTACAGCGGTTATGGGTTCGTGCATTTAAGGAACTCTCGGCTCCTCTCTTTCAGAATAAAACCAAGGCCAAGTATTGCAATCAGATTCATCAGAGAATACTCTTGTTTGTGTCCTTCTAGATCTACATATATGAAATACAGTGCAAGCCACCACTAGGGTGTGTGGCACGGGGTGATTCCACACCAGGCATGCACTCATCCCGGTTCAAATCAGGGCCGCGCACGTTCCCCGAATGCCAGGCGCAGGCCAAAAGCAATCAGGACAATGGTACGCAGTCAGGCCACAAACCAGGAGAGCGATACGAAGAGGATCATGCTACCATGCAGCACACTATTCAAGATATAACTACTGATTAGTGTTATTAATGCGACAAATAAATAGCACAACTATCATGGTCCTTTATTGTAAGTGGAAAAAATGACATCTTAAATCTATCGGTTCTGCAGCCTGTTTTCTTTATCTTATTCCTGACGCGTAACGCTGAGAAAAACGATGGTAGGGTGTGATAATATTCTTTTTGGGAAGCGCATGTGTTTTAAGATCGCAAGGCCTATTTAGTTCCCCTCGCATCTCCCCCATCTACTGGCGCAGCCCCGTTTTGTCACCGAGAGAGAGAGCATTTCAAGCTGATGACCTCGCGTGACAACTCTCTTTGCGACTCGACACGTGGCTCCTTTGATTTTCTAATTCACGCCGTCGCGCGTAGCCTTTGCTTCGAGGCTGTTAAAATACAAATATTATTGAGAGTGATAATATCACCCCGCTCCTTTCGTTGGCGATGCTCGAAAATACATTGTCCTGGAGTTTTCCGTGTCACTTTCACCAACGCATTTCTAAATGCTTTAAATTACAACAATAATTCCAGAGTATTAGTATATCATGCCTGAAGTTAATCCGTTATACTCTGCTAGTTTTTAATGGTACTCTGACTGTTTTTTTACTGTTAAATTTTGCCGAAGGGCATTTATAATTTCAATGGTCCCGTGTTTCTTGAAAGGCACTTGTCAAGTGAAAACAGTCAATATTGGTTGTAAGATGCAACTGAGTCACAACTAAAAATATATATAAGTAATTTCGAGAACGGATAATTCCTATGGTATTTTTCCATTCAAAATGTGAGCCATTATTTTATGGAATACCAAAAATTATAAAATAATCATACGATCTTTGCATGTAAACCGTGATTTTTAACAAACTTTAAAGCTGATCACACCTCCTTCCTCCACTAGCATTTGATAGGAATCACGCTTCGCCTTATTACATTTTTACTAACCATATTTAAGAAGGATTCGTTAAGGGAATCCTCAAGTCAATTCTCATCATATAGCGTTTTTTTAACATTATAAAAATGGACTAGGAAGTCAGAATATTGAAAGACAATTTTTTATTGCAACTATTTCATTGGCTGCTAGAGTTAAATTATAATATTATGACTATCACTAACTATCAATTTAGACGTGACGTGATTGGAAACGGTAAGTTTATCGCATAACGGAGCGTTTTCTTACCAAAATGATCGGTGTACATTATTGTCATGGCTAAGTTGATCTTTGGCATGCTATACTAATGTAAGTGGAAATGATTTGTGTGTCTTCCTTGTCAAATCATAGCTTTCATAGTCTATAGACATAGTCTTCACATAAACGTAGACGTAGACTCTGAGGAATACTTTGCAAACATTATTTGAGGAGGGCCACTTAAATAATTCTCCGAAAGACGACATAGGCGAGTTCTTGGAGGACCATGCCGGGGAAGTTCAGCTTCCCCCCTCTCAATATTTACTCGCCAGCATGAAAGCTACCGTAAACAACTGCTGGCTCGACGCCATTAAGTAGAAGACATTTCAAGAGGAAACGTTCAGAATTGAACTTAGCGGTTTCGTGGTAAATGCTCAGGATACAAATTGGGCGAGTTCCACAAACCCTCGTGAGTAAGAATGACCGTACGGACATTCTGCGGCAAAGCGATGGTCATCCACGATTCCCGGTGACTGAGAATCCTCTATTCTGAGGTAATCGTCCCGCTTATTATTTGTCACCAGATGCTGCGAAAGCGTTTTGAGTAAAAAATGACGCTTAAAAAATGATAATGCCTGAGGGACGAACCCGAAATGAGAGCCCTTCCAGAGAGCGATACATCTGCATTATTATCAATCTGTGGAATCCATCTTCCCTCGATCGTTTCCTTGGCTGACTCATACTTTTGCCGTCCAAGGAAATCAGGATTAACCTCGAAGTGACCGATGAAATTCAGGGAAAGGCCGAGGTTGAAAGATAAATGGAGCAATTATCTCCTCCTAGATTATCCTCCAATTGGAAACAGTAATTATAACCAAGAGTTTGGAAGATTGAAATAATGTAGGTCACAGCACCACCCTATACGATGGCCTTCGAGGATAATCTGAAGATAAAATACGAGGATACACCGTGAGAAAGGACCGGACCATAAGCATCTTCGCATGGACAAAAATGAAATTTTGCGCGATACATTAAGTATTTCAAGGGGATCTACATGTTTTATAAATATTTCGATGACATGAAGACCGTATGTTTTTTATTATCGACCCAAGAGAACAAAATACATAGCTCCCAGGCTTACGTAAAATCATTTGGAGGATGGCGTCATTCTGAACTTGCCGGTCGATATGATCTTGAGTGTGACCGTAAGAGTTCTTTTTTCTTTGAGCCTTTCCTGAAACCCACAGATGACTCATGCGGATGCCGTGGCATGCTCTCCTTTCCGTTCTTTTCCAAGAGAAAGAAACTGGCCTGGATCCTAAAATACACACTTGATCAGACGTGAATGTCTGATGTTGGTAAGGTTTAACCGGAGTGGATTTTTATACTTTTATCTTTCGTTTTATCCGGTGATGCATTAATTTGATAATCCATTTTCACGGTGCTACCCCACCAAAAGTAAGATATGTTTTTTCGTTTTTTCATCGCAATCTCTTGCTATTTGGCCAACTTAAGGTGAAAGGTGTACGTTCATGTATCGCAAACTTTCTCCCTGGAGCACGTGTCAAGCTGATTTATTGAGATAGATGCTTTGAGATAGGTGTGCGTAGCACCTAGGTTGGATAATATAGCAGCCTGGCAACCCAAAGGTCGGGGTTTCGTATCCCACCTCCGTCATGATTGTCGAATTCATCTTCGTGCTTTAAGTTTGATTAGACGATGCGGTGTGATCTGCTCTGGGACCTCCCAGAAATTCTAGTCATTACTACTGAAGTAAGAAACCAATAATACCAGTCACACAGTGGCGCAAATACGTGCCTTTAGGTGTATGTACATATGTATATTTGTACACGTTATTGTTTGGGCACGCATGTGCGTGTTTGAGAGTGGGTGTGACGGAGACAGATCAGCGTGTGAGTGAGTTTGGGAAGGGGGTGAGGAGCGGAGAAGGGGAAGGGTTTCGGGAGGCAGGAGTGAGAGGGAGGCGGGGAAGGGAAAGGAGAGGGTTTTGAGCGAGGAGCGTGTGGCTTCGACCAATAGGAGATGGAAGAGGCGGAGGCGAAGGGGGGGAGGGACGAGGGAGGGCGGCGGAGGGTGGGGAGGAGATCGGGTAGAGCACTTGGCTCTGCCGCGCTCTCAGTTCGTCAGTTGGATTCGAAGCCATCGGGGAGGCGGTAGCGCGCCCTGCAAGTTGAACAGATAGGAGAGGTCAAGGAAGGAGGGTCCCACAGTAAGAGAGACTTCAAAAGTTTCACTTTAGGAGGCCCTTATTTCCTCTCATTTCTAAGTCTTGCCGCGCGCTTCATTTTCACGGTATTCAAGGGATTTCACTCGCAAGATAGCCCTCATCTACCGGAAAATCGTTTGTGTTGCTACCGCGTTTCCTCGCGGCGCAGTGGAATTCGTTAATTTTTTCGTGGCGGATTTCTACTGTCGAATCGTGGCGTGTGTGCCCTATTTGAAAGAGGTCTTCTAGGAGTACAAGTGAGCTCTCACACACGAGTCATTCCCTTTGGAAACGCAACTTCCTGTTAGCTGCAGCCAGAAGGACTGGTTCCGTCGAGATCGGTATCATCTGCTGGACCGCTTCTTGACCCGAGAGTTGATATTCCCCCGTGGGAGACAAGAGAAGAAGACCGGAGAGGAAATCCGATCGTGAGGGAGAGACTTGTATTGCGGGACGCCAGATGCTTGGATACGTCGGGTGTCATCCGTGAGAGCCCCGTCGTCATCCCTCTCAAATGAGGAAGGGAATCTGCTTCGCGGCAACCTACGAGCCCAAAGCTCTTATTCCCGTGTCTCACGACGCCCGTGCCTTCCTTCTGCATGTGACGTGAAAACTGGTTCTGCTAGTTTTTCCGGACCGTGGGAGGAGTGAGAGACTTGAAACGTTTTATTTTTCGGACATTTCTGTGCCCTGTGGAATAAACAGTGCTCCAGAAGTTCGAGACTAGCTAGTTCTAGACATCTTAAAAAGTGACGATACTGTATCGTAAAGAAAGACAAGTTGTCGTTACTTCGTGCTGTGGGAACTGTAGATATTTATTTATTTCGGACTCGCGTTCACGAAGGTAATACGTTTTTCTACTGGACATTCCATTAAGTTATCAAGAGGGGGCGAAAAGTGTTTTTCACCCTCTTCTAGACTGTTGACGTAGGGAGGATAGTTCTTCTTTTCGTCTCGTCGAAGAGAGAAGTGCAGGCAAAGGCAAGAAAGCCTTCGTCGTCGCCCCTTCTAAGGCGAGAGTTCGCCCTGGACCCCTACGGACAGCGCAAAGGCGCCCCGAGCGTCCTCGCGTTCGACAGCCACCCGGTCGTCAGACCCCACACGCTGGCTCCCCACCTGTCGGAGCCGAGGCGGAGGGCAGCGGAGGCCCCATGCCTCCGACGCCCCCGCCGCCTCCGGGACGCGCACATCGGCCACCACCATCACCGGCCGCACCACGTCCACGCGGCACCCATCAACCACACCAATCAATGGAACGGCACGGAGGAGGGCGAGGCCCTCAGGCTACTGGCGTGGCTAGGGCTGGCGGTGGACACGGTGGCCATGGCCGGCGTGGCCGCAGCGATACAGGTTCGACCTCCCCTCCCTCGCTTCTCCCTCCACTTTATTCCTCTCATCTCCGTCGGCGTCTCAATCCTAATCACATTGACCAAAAAACTCCATTATTATCGGTTAAATGCTAACTCTTTCATGCCTTCATGATTCTTCATGTAAACTTTTCATAGTCTAAATAGTAAATACAGATCTCTGGTTATTATACCACTTTTAGCGCTTGGGATATAGCGTACCATCACCATTCAGGTAGGATAGGATTTAAAATGTCATTTTTCCCGCGTACCATAAGAGAGAACAATAGGCAGCGTAGCAAATGGATAGGTAGGTGAAATATAGTTAGAGTAGTCTGTAGTGTATGATGCATGTAATAGCAACCAATAATCCCTTTCTTATTATGTAGATACTAACCATCTAGGTGCATGTGACCCTATTATCTAGCATGTCACCATTAAATATCCTAGTTGCATGTCAATAGTGCATGTTTGGTGATCTTCACCCCCTGCCACACCCTCGTAGTGGCTCGCAAGGTATTATGTAGACGTAGACCCTCCATTTCTGAACGGTCATCGTTAACTAGCCTCTACTCAGAGTGAATCCCCACCCCCCCCCCTGTCGTCATCCGTATGTACTCCGGTGTCATGGTGTCCTCCCTCACATTCCATCACCCTTGCTCAGTGCTCCCTGCCAATGCCCTCCTCTAATCCCTTCACTCAAGCAAGCCACTCCACGGGGACCCCTAAACTATAGAATCCCTTTCTCTTCCTCCCCTCCATTACTCATTTCCCTTCCCACGCACCTCCAATCAGCGTCTCTTCACGTGACAAGTGACCACAGGGAATGGCATCTGATGACGACGTCCTACGCTTCAACTAGATCGTGTTTGGTCAATAAAATCTAGTGAGATCAGTTAGTCCAAGTGTTTAAATTTTAAGACTAAGAAAAAAAACACGGAAGTTAAGGCGTGAATTTTTTGTCGATCCTTGTATGGAATAATTCCCGATACTAGCATATTTTATACTGCATAGGAATAATCATGGATTTACTTCTACCGCATAGCATTGGCTTTTGGCCCTTTGTTAGATTCTTCAAACCTACAGCGGTTATGGGTTCGTGCATTTAAGGAGCTCTCGGCTCCTCTCTTTCAGAATAAAACCAAGGCCAAGTATTGCAATCAGATTCATCAGAGAATACTCTTGTTTGTGTCCTTCTAGATCTACATATATGAAATACAGTGCAAGCCACCACTAGGGTGTGTGGCACGGGGTGATTCCACACCAGGCATGCACTCATCCCGGTTCAAATCAGGGCCGCGCACGTTCCCCGAATGCCAGGCGCAGGCCAAAAGCAATCAGGACAATGGTACGCAGTCAGGCCACAAACCAGGAGAGCGATACGAAGAGGATCATGCTACCATGCAGCACACTATTCAAGATATAACTACTGATTAGTGTTATTAATGCGACAAATAAATAGCACAACTATCATGGTCCTTTATTGTAAGTGGAAAAAATGACATCTTAAATCTATCGGTTCTGCAGCCTGTTTTCTTTATCTTATTCCTGACGCGTAACGCTGAGAAAAACGATGGTAGGGTGTGATAATATTCTTTTTGGGAAGCGCATGTGTTTTAAGATCGCAAGGCCTATTTAGTTCCCCTCGCATCTCCCCCATCTACTGGCGCAGCCCCGTTTTGTCACCGAGAGAGAGAGCATTTCAAGCTGATGACCTCGCGTGACAACTCTCTTTGCGACTCGACACGTGGCTCCTTTGATTTTCTAATTCACGCCGTCGCGCGTAGCCTTTGCTTCGAGGCTGTTAAAATACAAATATTATTGAGAGTGATAATATCACCCCGCTCCTTTCGTTGGCGATGCTCGAAAATACATTGTCCTGGAGTTTTCCGTGTCACTTTCACCAACGCATTTCTAAATGCTTTAAATTACAACAATAATTCCAGAGTATTAGTATATCATGCCTGAAGTTAATCCGTTATACTCTGCTAGTTTTTAATGGTACTCTGACTGTTTTTTTACTGTTAAATTTTGCCGAAGGGCATTTATAATTTCAATGGTCCCGTGTTTCTTGAAAGGCACTTGTCAAGTGAAAACAGTCAATATTGGTTGTAAGATGCAACTGAGTCACAACTAAAAATATATATAAGTAATTTCGAGAACGGATAATTCCTATGGTATTTTTCCATTCAAAATGTGAGCCATTATTTTATGGAATACCAAAAATTATAAAATAATCATACGATCTTTGCATGTAAACCGTGATTTTTAACAAACTTTAAAGCTGATCACACCTCCTTCCTCCACTAGCATTTGATAGGAATCACGCTTCGCCTTATTACATTTTTACTAACCATATTTAAGAAGGATTCGTTAAGGGAATCCTCAAGTCAATTCTCATCATATAGCGTTTTTTTAACATTATAAAAATGGACTAGGAAGTCAGAATATTGAAAGACAATTTTTTATTGCAACTATTTCATTGGCTGCTAGAGTTAAATTATAATATTATGACTATCACTAACTATCAATTTAGACGTGACGTGATTGGAAACGGTAAGTTTATCGCATAACGGAGCGTTTTCTTACCAAAATGATCGGTGTACATTATTGTCATGGCTAAGTTGATCTTTGGCATGCTATACTAATGTAAGTGGAAATGATTTGTGTGTCTTCCTTGTCAAATCATAGCTTTCATAGTCTATAGACATAGTCTTCACATAAACGTAGACGTAGACTCTGAGGAATACTTTGCAAACATTATTTGAGGAGGGCCACTTAAATAATTCTCCGAAAGACGACATAGGCGAGTTCTTGGAGGACCATGCCGGGGAAGTTCAGCTTCCCCCCTCTCAATATTTACTCGCCAGCATGAAAGCTACCGTAAACAACTGCTGGCTCGACGCCATTAAGTAGAAGACATTTCAAGAGGAAACGTTCAGAATTGAACTTAGCGGTTTCGTGGTAAATGCTCAGGATACAAATTGGGCGAGTTCCACAAACCCTCGTGAGTAAGAATGACCGTACGGACATTCTGCGGCAAAGCGATGGTCATCCACGATTCCCGGTGACTGAGAATCCTCTATTCTGAGGTAATCGTCCCGCTTATTATTTGTCACCAGATGCTGCGAAAGCGTTTTGAGTAAAAAATGACGCTTAAAAAATGATAATGCCTGAGGGACGAACCCGAAATGAGAGCCCTTCCAGAGAGCGATACATCTGCATTATTATCAATCTGTGGAATCCATCTTCCCTCGATCGTTTCCTTGGCTGACTCATACTTTTGCCGTCCAAGGAAATCAGGATTAACCTCGAAGTGACCGATGAAATTCAGGGAAAGGCCGAGGTTGAAAGATAAATGGAGCAATTATCTCCTCCTAGATTATCCTCCAATTGGAAACAGTAATTATAACCAAGAGTTTGGAAGATTGAAATAATGTAGGTCACAGCACCACCCTATACGATGGCCTTCGAGGATAATCTGAAGATAAAATACGAGGATACACCGTGAGAAAGGACCGGACCATAAGCATCTTCGCATGGACAAAAATGAAATTTTGCGCGATACATTAAGTATTTCAAGGGGATCTACATGTTTTATAAATATTTCGATGACATGAAGACCGTATGTTTTTTATTATCGACCCAAGAGAACAAAATACATAGCTCCCAGGCTTACGTAAAATCATTTGGAGGATGGCGTCATTCTGAACTTGCCGGTCGATATGATCTTGAGTGTGACCGTAAGAGTTCTTTTTTCTTTGAGCCTTTCCTGAAACCCACAGATGACTCATGCGGATGCCGTGGCATGCTCTCCTTTCCGTTCTTTTCCAAGAGAAAGAAACTGGCCTGGATCCTAAAATACACACTTGATCAGACGTGAATGTCTGATGTTGGTAAGGTTTAACCGGAGTGGATTTTTATACTTTTATCTTTCGTTTTATCCGGTGATGCATTAATTTGATAATCCATTTTCACGGTGCTACCCCACCAAAAGTAAGATATGTTTTTTCGTTTTTTCATCGCAATCTCTTGCTATTTGGCCAACTTAAGGTGAAAGGTGTACGTTCATGTATCGCAAACTTTCTCCCTGGAGCACGTGTCAAGCTGATTTATTGAGATAGATGCTTTGAGATAGGTGTGCGTAGCACCTAGGTTGGATAATATAGCAGCCTGGCAACCCAAAGGTCGGGGTTTCGTATCCCACCTCCGTCATGATTGTCGAATTCATCTTCGTGCTTTAAGTTTGATTAGACGATGCGGTGTGATCTGCTCTGGGACCTCCCAGAAATTCTAGTCATTACTACTGAAGTAAGAAACCAATAATACCAGTCACACAGTGGCGCAAATACGTGCCTTTAGGTGTATGTACATATGTATATTTGTACACGTTATTGTTTGGGCACGCATGTGCGTGTTTGAGAGTGGGTGTGACGGAGACAGATCAGCGTGTGAGTGAGTTTGGGAAGGGGGTGAGGAGCGGAGAAGGGGAAGGGTTTCGGGAGGCAGGAGTGAGAGGGAGGCGGGGAAGGGAAAGGAGAGGGTTTTGAGCGAGGAGCGTGTGGCTTCGACCAATAGGAGATGGAAGAGGCGGAGGCGAAGGGGGGGAGGGACGAGGGAGGGCGGCGGAGGGTGGGGAGGAGATCGGGTAGAGCACTTGGCTCTGCCGCGCTCTCAGTTCGTCAGTTGGATTCGAAGCCATCGGGGAGGCGGTAGCGCGCCCTGCAAGTTGAACAGATAGGAGAGGTCAAGGAAGGAGGGTCCCACAGTAAGAGAGACTTCAAAAGTTTCACTTTAGGAGGCCCTTATTTCCTCTCATTTCTAAGTCTTGCCGCGCGCTTCATTTTCACGGTATTCAAGGGATTTCACTCGCAAGATAGCCCTCATCTACCGGAAAATCGTTTGTGTTGCTACCGCGTTTCCTCGCGGCGCAGTGGAATTCGTTAATTTTTTCGTGGCGGATTTCTACTGTCGAATCGTGGCGTGTGTGCCCTATTTGAAAGAGGTCTTCTAGGAGTACAAGTGAGCTCTCACACACGAGTCATTCCCTTTGGAAACGCAACTTCCTGTTAGCTGCAGCCAGAAGGACTGGTTCCGTCGAGATCGGTATCATCTGCTGGACCGCTTCTTGACCCGAGAGTTGATATTCCCCCGTGGGAGACAAGAGAAGAAGACCGGAGAGGAAATCCGATCGTGAGGGAGAGACTTGTATTGCGGGACGCCAGATGCTTGGATACGTCGGGTGTCATCCGTGAGAGCCCCGTCGTCATCCCTCTCAAATGAGGAAGGGAATCTGCTTCGCGGCAACCTACGAGCCCAAAGCTCTTATTCCCGTGTCTCACGACGCCCGTGCCTTCCTTCTGCATGTGACGTGAAAACTGGTTCTGCTAGTTTTTCCGGACCGTGGGAGGAGTGAGAGACTTGAAACGTTTTATTTTTCGGACATTTCTGTGCCCTGTGGAATAAACAGTGCTCCAGAAGTTCGAGACTAGCTAGTTCTAGACATCTTAAAAAGTGACGATACTGTATCGTAAAGAAAGACAAGTTGTCGTTACTTCGTGCTGTGGGAACTGTAGATATTTATTTATTTCGGACTCGCGTTCACGAAGGTAATACGTTTTTCTACTGGACATTCCATTAAGTTATCAAGAGGGGGCGAAAAGTGTTTTTCACCCTCTTCTAGACTGTTGACGTAGGGAGGATAGTTCTTCTTTTCGTCTCGTCGAAGAGAGAAGTGCAGGCAAAGGCAAGAAAGCCTTCGTCGTCGCCCCTTCTAAGGCGAGAGTTCGCCCTGGACCCCTACGGACAGCGCAAAGGCGCCCCGAGCGTCCTCGCGTTCGACAGCCACCCGGTCGTCAGACCCCACACGCTGGCTCCCCACCTGTCGGAGCCGAGGCGGAGGGCAGCGGAGGCCCCATGCCTCCGACGCCCCCGCCGCCTCCGGGACGCGCACATCGGCCACCACCATCACCGGCCGCACCACGTCCACGCGGCACCCATCAACCACACCAATCAATGGAACGGCACGGAGGAGGGCGAGGCCCTCAGGCTACTGGCGTGGCTAGGGCTGGCGGTGGACACGGTGGCCATGGCCGGCGTGGCCGCAGCGATACAGGTTCGACCTCCCCTCCCTCGCTTCTCCCTCCACTTTATTCCTCTCATCTCCGTCGGCGTCTCAATCCTAATCACATTGACCAAAAAACTCCATTATTATCGGTTAAATGCTAACTCTTTCATGCCTTCATGATTCTTCATGTAAACTTTTCATAGTCTAAATAGTAAATACAGATCTCTGGTTATTATACCACTTTTAGCGCTTGGGATATAGCGTACCATCACCATTCAGGTAGGATATAAGCTTTTCCTACCGAACTCAAGTTTTGCTTTTAAGAGTTGACATGATAATCTGTCTCAAACCTAAGATTGCGTAACGTTTATCTTCAATTAATCCATTTTAAAGCATCATTCTCATAAATCCCAATAACCCGTATTTTTTTTGTTTTTACCCTGTAATGAACCCTTCGGTCTCCACTTGTGGCGTACCCGTATGCTTCAGGTGCTCCTCAGTGATAAATTTAGTGTATAGGTTTGACCTAAACGTTTATTATATTTTGCGGTCTCATTGCGCTGTACATGGACCCCTATACCTCCTGCATTCATGTTTCCCGATTTGGATGTGATCTCGTCCTTACGAAGGCGAGAAAGGAACAGTCCGTTGTTGATGTGAGCATCTATTCCGGTCGGCACTAGCAGCCTTGTTTCGAGTTGCCATGGAGATTTTCATCTGTTCTCCGCTCCCCACACACCACATGCTCTCCCCCTTCCATCTTTGTCTACGCGAAAAGGCCGCGTTTCTAGGCAAACGAGATCCACTCGCCTCAATCGTCTATATCTTCCAAGAATCGGAGTGGGAGTTATTCCTGAGTGCGCACCGTTTTCCCGTTTCCAAGGGGAACGCATACCCCAAACCCATTTCAAACCTTTAAGGAAGGTTGTTCGCGATATGCTTTGGCATTTATTTGGCTAAGTTCATGATTTCTTGATATCAATTTATTTTTAACTTTTCATTTATAACTCTTGGGTCCTCTGCCTTTATTAAATTCATTTGCATCGCAAGTGAGGGCAGACCAATTTCAAAAACTATCTGGTACCCTTCGCCGCTGCTACATCTTGAAAATGATACACCTAGATTACATTCGTGGGGTCTGGCGGTTTATTGTCCTTGTTTATTCCTTGTAAACATTCCCTCTCTTCGTTGATTGTTAAATAAGGTAGCATTTAGGAATGTCATAGCCTGTTATACTGGCTGGTGATTCTTTCTATGGTTCCTCGATACGCCAGGTACGGTAAAAGAAACTATATTGTTCACTTTTAAAGATAAGGATATTTGACAGTCCGTCGGTGAAATTCGTGATCAAGTAGAATATTAGCTGTTTCCGTTACTTTTCGGAATAATTTATTTTTATTACCACATTTGATGTGCTACGAATCACTACGTAGGAGGAACCTTCGAAACTAATGTTAAATAGTTTGTCGCGCATAAGGTATCTACCACTGATAATAGAGCCCCTCCACTTGTCATTATAAGAATGTTTTTTATCTTGTCTGGTATCGATACTTGACGTAATGAATAGCTTGTCTACCCCTCTGGCCGGTAATAGTGATAAATGAAGCTTTTGAACGGTTGTAAGTTTCAGTGTCAAGTAATGCGGGTCCGATAATCTTATTTGCATTTTATCCACAATTATAGATCGCTGATAGCATTTTTCATTCCTCCGCTTCACCTCGTGGAAGGGTGACTTCCCACCGCTGCATTAATTCACGGTCCTCACGGCGCACAAAGACACACCAGCCGTCGAGCAACAACTCACAGTCTCTCGCTAACCTTAGTTATATTTCACATCAAGGACTTCGCCAAGTCCTTTTTTATCCGTTTTTTTACCGCTTCAGATTGATCGCTCACTCGTAGGCGCCCGAGGAAGAAACGCTCGTTACTGAATCCTCGGCCAAGACCGGTGTTCGGTTTTATGGTCTGAATTGTATACAAATTTTAAAACCATTTTCCCAAGTGTTATTTTACTTACCTCTTTTATTTTTCTTTGTTTTATTTTAGTGGTTTTGTTATAAGACCGCTCTAATGATATATTTAGCAAAGTGCGCATTCAAACATGACATTCCTTGGCTATGCCGCTCTTTTCTGCTCTCATTTCAGCAAAATTCTATAAAGACGCACATATCCACTACCAAACAGATGATTGTTCTTCAGGTTTAGGTGTTAGTGGTCATGACATTCCTGCTTATGTGCAAATTGAAAAGAACATCGGGATATTTCCCCTGAAATTAGGGACTACTGACTCAACAAACTATTGTCGAGTTTCATTTTATGGCTGTTTCCTATTGATAGCTAAAATCGCATGAATCAATGTTCACCTGACGTTATTCTTTGTAGTACATATAAACAATGACGACGTAATTTTTATTGGAATGCTTCCCAAATGTCTTCAGTAATTTTCATGCAGTAATGGGCGTCGCTTTTGCCTTTCATTTTTTTCTGTGTTGTCTTTGATTTGAACTATGACGAGATATGAACTTATTAGTCTATCTATGGCCCTCTACAAACTTTTTGCCATCCTTAATTGCCCTAATCTTGCCGTGAATACGTACGTGAGTGAAATCATTAAAGTTTAGAGCCAGTCGGGCCACGGTTTTTTTGCGAAATTCTTTTTATGACATCTCTTTTGAGCCACCGTGAGGACTTTTGTTTACGAAGCTTAGTTGAAAAAATTAAACGGTTAAACGTTTCTTCCGAATCTCGCCTTTGGGAGCGTGATCCCTTCAAGGCTTGAACAAACGAGGCTAGGGAAGAGGGAGAGGAAGGAGCGAGCTGTATAAAGAAAGGAACGACGCGACGATCACGTACCTGGAAGTAACTCGAACGCCCTCCGCGCAGAAACATACTCGCTCTCCATCCGTAACGCTCCCCCGCGCGGCCCGAGAGAGAGAGAGAGTTACTCATTTTATTTTATGTTACCACCTCCAACGCCTCCCGTTCACCCTCTCCTTTCTCAAGAGTCCCTTCCCGAGATACGATCAGCCCGAAGACGGCAGCTCACCCACCCCCGCTCCGCTCCTAGACAACTAGACCTCTCCCCTTCCCTCTGCCTACCACTCCTTCCCCGTGCTCTATACGCCCTACTTTACTTCCACGCCTCCTTTGAGGGAGAATGCATGCATAAAACCCGTTTATACGTGCGCGGTACTTTTTTCCGGCTTCCCCTCGGCCGACACTCCGCCTTCCAAGTCGCCATTTCCCCTCCTCCTTCCACATTGGAACACCCACTACTCTCAACCTCCCCAGCACCAGCACTCACAGAAGCCGTCTGTGTTCAACCAACCCTCTTGCCGGCGGTTATTTCGCAGGAGGACCCCTGCTCCCTCATCCCCAACTTCAAGTCCCTAACCTAACAGGTGCAAAATGATAGGGAGGGTGCTGATTTGGGGAAAGTGGGCGCGGTCTTATTGCCCGCACTCCGAACCACATTACCTCCCGGGAGATTCGCGTGTCTTTCTCGAAAGGTGGGAAGGGGCGGGGGGTGGCGGCGGGGCTTCGGCGGGTCGGGCTCGAGATTTACCGAGGTGGAAGCTTTGAGTGACTGCGCGCGGTTGGGTGTGGGGGGGGGGGTGGGAGGGAGACACGACGCGAGGTGAGGAAGCAGAGAGTTGAAATGTTTTGCTCCACATGAAGCCCGAAACCTTGGCCTATAAAACCTCTCGCAGTTTTTCCTCCCACACCTAGGCCTGTTTTTCGCGTTTCTCGCCCTTATCTCCTCCGTATTTCTCTTCCTCTCTTTTTCTCTCTGATTCGCACTCCCTGAGGCGTCCCGAGAGAGGAGAAGGATATTTTTTTTAGTCGCTAAAGGGTGGTTTTTGGTTGAAGAACAAGAAATGGAGAAAGGTTACTGGAGTATATCGGATAGAAGAGGTGGAGAGATTAAATAAAGGCAGGCGTGTTTGTTTATCATCATCGCCAAGGCCAGCTGTGGTTTCAGTGGCATGGCTGGTTTCCAGTGGGGGATAATGTTTTTTTTCACGCGTGTGTTTGTTCATTTCGCGAAGCTTTTCACGTCACTCCGATGGGACGGTTTACTCTTTCTCTCCCTTTTCACCTCGTTGCAGATAAGGACTTTCGATTATTTTCCCATCTTCCTTTGTTATTCTTTCACCCCGTCACGTGTGCTAACTTGCCTCCACCTTCCTGCTGCCCATTCTCCCACCCCCCCTTCCATTCCACCATGGAGCTGTGAGCGTCACCTTCCTTTGGTCGACGCAAAATCTGTACCCTTGGCCGTGATGGGGCGGGAATAACCTTGCCCCCATTACATTATCTCCACTTTGGAGGAATGAGAGGGGGGAGTCCTCCCTATTCTCTTCTATCAAATTCGCTTCTCTCCCATCCCTCACTCTCTCTCACTCACACGTTTCACTATTCCTTTCTCCCTGGTAACCTTCGCTGAATGTATTTTCGCCGGCCTGCTGCTACGCTCTTCCGCTGATAATTCTGTTATAATGGGACCGCTCGTCCTCGGAAAAAAATTGTTTGGATACAGCAAACGTCACTTATATGTTTCCCTCCTCGACATTGTATTTTATTTTCCTTTCGGAAGCCGGTTATCTCAATTTCGCTTTTATGACGAGCCGTGAATGCAGCTTGATTTTTTTGGCGGCCGACTGGTGGATGTTTCGCATCTTATTATTACGGACTATTCCCAATGCTTCGTCTTGATTGGATTGTATCATTTTGTGGTCTGGATGGATTCAATAGACCCCAGGAGTCCTATTTCTTTAAGTTAATTGCCTCATTCACGGGATTTTGATATTTACTTTGAAATTGGTGCTCTAGTTCCTTTCAACTTCCACAACCGTCGAGTAATCTTGAGATAAAAAGTATCGGACATTTCAAGTGTGTCTTAGACCATTTACATATCTCTTATTGAATCATAGTCAAGAATTAAAATGTCAAACTAGAAGAAACTACGTTTATGATATTGCTCTCTGCGGTGTGCATGAGTCAATTAGTAGCTTGGAGCCGTATTTCATTTAATGGAAAAAAATATCATGGGATGTTTTTTATAGACAGAGGAAAATTGGATCTTGGGTTTGGTAATCGGTGTGTTATAGTCTTAAATCTTTTAATTTTTGAAAAGAAAATCACTTTTATACTTGCTACATAGTTATATGTCCATTCAGCAGTGACGTTAGTTGCTGTTGAGACCAATGATGGCTCGTGGTACTTTGTTTTTTAACAGATCGATTAATTTTTCTCTTAACTGCGTACTCTCGTCCAGTAATTTTTTCATTCAATTCGCCTTTGTTGTTCTTTCGTTTGTTTTATTATTCGATGGCTTCCTTGGAATTTTCCACTCGGCTGAACAGACTGCTCTCGCAAGTGTGCCTCGCTAATCAATTGGCCGGCAATATGAGAGCGCGACACACGGCTAACCATTCCGCCCCAGAATCGCTCCGACAACTCGGATGCACATGTGTCGCTGCAAGGAATTTTCATTTCCTCCCGCGGGCGTCACAGATCTCTGCTCCCCACCGGAAGTTAGAAAGAGGGCAGCCTGTGCGTCTCCCTCTCGCTCGTGCGGTGAGATAAATCACGTTGTGAGCAACGGCCTTGCCGCTCTGCTGTGCGTTGACAAATTATCTACGCCCTTGGGGGGCTTTTGTACGAGTTCCTTCGTCCAGATGCTTTTGTTTCTTCCATCTTTCTAATAAGGTGATGTGTTCGCCTTAGATGCCTTTTTTGCGCTGATAGACGAAGGATTACACATATAGAATGACTCTTTTTCAAACATCGTTGAACGTGTCTTAACGACGGACGTGGTGAGATCCAAGATTCTGCCGTATTTTTGCCATCGTAATTAAGTCTTTGTTATTCCTTGAGGGTTTGTTTCTGCATCGCTTCCGCTTCGAGGCCACAAGGCCGAGTTAACTTCCCCGCTGGTTTCTGCTGAGTTATAACCACCATCTATCTTCCCTATTCATACCGACGCCCTATTCAGAGTGAGAGGCTTTCTGTCCGCCAAGATCACGTGTGCCTTCGCTGGTACTCTAGCGAGAATTCCTTCAGTGGGCTGACGTGCTGAGAGCACTCTTCTCTGCTCCATCATGATCTACCGCAAGGATTTCCTCCGTGAAGCACATCTGCTTGCAGGTGGTAGGGTTAGGCTAAGATGCTCATCAATTTCCTTTACCCCCCCATAAATGTTATCACATTGGTGTTTTCTCCGACCATCGACGTACGATTCTGGTCAACCTAGCGACCGCATGTCTCGACCTTTTGAGAGAATACGATTGACAGGACGCGGACGGTAACTTCGATTCTCATCTTCGCTGGCATCTCCATTGAATCAATTGCGTGCCAACGAGACGTTCATCCATAAGTCATTGATTTATCTCTCGTACTCGGGTGCTGTTCCTCGGGAACGTCTCCTTCGTCTGTCTCCGCGATACTCCGCCGTCGACGGTGGATCGACCTTTATTTTTTATTCATGGCGAGACATTTTACAATTTTTTAGCGCGAGCGGGAGATGGAGAATGCGGTGCCAGGTGGAAATATTCCGCTGTCGCTGAGCAGCAGCTTCTCGTGAGGCGGGCTGAAGAGGTCCACCAGGGTGGCGTATTGTGGAGAGATTGGGAGGGATGGGGAAGTCTGGCCGCACCTCCTGCCATGAGAGGAAAGGATGCATTTAATTAAGGCCGTCCCCTGATTCGCCCTAATGAGGAGGGGACAACTGCACCTCTCTATCTTCAATCTAGGTCGCTCGCTTCGAGTCCCTCGGCCTATCTGGCGCGCTTTTCACACACAGCCCGCTCCACCCCCGCCGAACCAAGCGAGAGTGCCTCCCTCTCGGTCCCGTATAAACTCTCCGCAGCCGCGCGACAACCAGTAGGAAAGGATCGTGCCTCGGAGCACGTGCTGTATCGAAGGACCGCGTGACCGCACGCAATGATAAATGGAGTAGTCAAGTGGCTTGACCTCTGACTGAATATTTATGACGCGTGCACTGAGGCAGAGGCCCTGAGGAGCGACTCTCGACAATGACCGGGTCTCTCCACCTGTAATTGGGAGCGATTAAGCCGATATTCCGCGTCGATCTCGTGGTCTGTCCCAGTAATGTCACGGAAAAAATATCCCGATGAGATCAATGAGATTTTATATATTTTTTCAAGTTTCGTCGCTTTTGCTCTTTGGGGTTTGCAATTGGAAAACGAGAACCATTTGCGCATTACAGGCAATTACTACGAACAGGCATGCAAGGGTTGGAAAATCGGACGTCTTTCAACTTTAATATGAGAGGCGGGATGGTGTAGCATCGTATATCGATAAAAACTACGAGTTTTGCAACCAAGTGGGAAGTGCCGTTTGTCGTTTTTATCAATTTCAGATTTTGGGATTCAGATAATTGACATGAATGCCATCAATTAGAATAGATCAGTCTCTCGGACCGTGCAGTTCCCCTCGACTCTGTGATGGAGTTTCCCCAGTGATCCTTGAGAAAATTATTCACTCGCAAAGCCTGATTATCCTTTGCCAGAGCTCGGTTTTTACGTGCACAGTGCAATAAATATGATTTTAGCTTATTACCTATCTCTTACCTATATCTTTATTGAATCGAAAATCTAGGTATTGAAGAATTGCATGCTTGCTTTCATTATATAAGCGTCATTTTTCAATACATCCCGAACTCTTACTTCCATACTCCCAACATGCATGTCTCTTCTCATTAGATGGCCCCTGGAAACTTTATATTCAAAATTGCTGCGAAGGTGCATTTTATCATCATCTAAACCACACATTCATGATACTACCATAGGTATTGGATTTCTGCGTAACATTCTTTCAAGTATTCTTCCCTTAGTTCGATCATACCTCTTACTCTGACATCATAATGTCATCACGCCACGTAATGATATCATGTGGACTTAAAAAACACTCGGACATCGACCCCACTATTTATCCTGTACAACCTGCTGGTCTCAAAAAAGTTGTCGACCATTACCGCTGAAAGAAATATGTTACGTTGGTGTGTTTTTCTAAGAAGTCTCTTTCGGATTAATGGCAGAGACACTTCCATAAGTAGCGGAACACTTCTTCTCAGCTTCATCACCTCGTTCGTTTCTGCGAATAATAAATAGTCCCGTATCTGTTTTTTTGCGAAGCGTATTCCAAATTGAATTAAAATAGTTTCCTTCTCGGTAGTCGACCAATAAGAGACCTATCTCAATCAATATCGGCACTAGCCCCTCTAATGCATCCAATTATGGCTGACTGTTAGGTGTCGATTGAAATCCTATATATCCAACGTGAATCGAGCTGAATTTTGCAACTCTTTGGAAAGGATTTATATTATGTCGGGTGCATGAAAACGTGACCCTCAGAAGTTTTTTATCGGAATATTTATCCAGTTGCCATGTTTTTGTCGTCTCTTGTGGTAAATAAATCCCGGGAGCAGAAAATGAAGTGGCCTTGTATTCTTCGTTTTTACGTAATCCAACATTTTATTTTTCTTCGCCGAAGTATTGTCCAATCCATCATCGCGTGGTTATTGGACAACGCATGAAATGAGCGCACGTACACTGAGTGATGATCTTCATGGTAAGGCTAAGTTCCAGTTTCCACCTGTCTGAATCGTACATGCAAAAACAACGCACTAGGAATAGTTATGGTGATACGTTAATGACTAACTGGCGTAAGCAGTGTATGTAACTTTAGCCGCTTCCAACAGTAAATTTATAAGCCACCTATTTTCACCCAAAATATTGAACTGAAGCAACATTCTCATCAGATGAAACTTCACCTCCAGTTTTTTTGGTGGCTTACCATTCGCAAAGGTGATTGATGACCGCTTTGCCACAGGATAAAATTGTTTTTCTGTAAGTGATGTCCCCTCAAAAATTCTTTAAGGCATAGTTTTACGGAAAATAATAGATTTACTTAATGTTTAACAACTTAGATATTTTAATTATCTGTAGTAGCATTGCTAAATTCGTATTTTAGTAACTTATTTCAATAAATTATGAGTAATGTGGGTTTTAACGAACCAAAATCTATGGCAGGATCTTAGATGTAACATGTCCTTTAAAGTACGGAAGGAGGTATCAGTAAGACAAATAAAACTATCAACTAGAGGGATAGCTCACAGTCATGCAATGTCCATGAATACAAAAATATTCGATAACTTAATTAGTTATTTCCTAGAGAAAATCACATCATCTCCACTTTCCTCAGTATTTGATGAATATTCGTGTGCTCATAAAAATGTTTGTCTAAAGTCCTCGCCTGTGATGCATAAAATCTAACATCATTGACAGTGTTACCTTCCCAATTATATATGCATAGGAACCTTTTGGTTTTCTCTTATGGCTTACGATTTTATTTTTTTGCGACGCGCCTGATGTTCTTGAGAGAACGCGTGGAAATTACCATAAACATTCGCAGAGAAGTGGTCCCCTCAGTTGACCTCTGCCTGGGCGCTCCATGAGCAAGCTCCACCTTCCCGATGAAGCACAAGTTACTCCGCGATGGATTTATGCCCGCGGGCGTGGCCCGAACGCTTCTGGCGCCACGAAGGCACGTCTCTTCTGAGAGACAATGCCGCGAGGGGCGTAACAGCGTCGGCCTCAACCTGCGGAGGAAGTGGAGAGAGGGTGGGGGGGGGCGAGGGAGGCGAGATTAGGAAACTGGAAGATGGTTACTGAGGTGGAACCAAGTGGTTTGAGAGAGTAGAAGGAGAAGCAGAATCGTCCTAACTCATCATTAACATAATTCCGTGGCCCGCCCGCGCAAAGCATGTTGTTGGGTAGGATCCGTTAACTCCTCTTAAGCATTGAGTAAAATAACACCATAATAAATTATGACTCACCTTTCTTTTTAGCGCGGGACTGAGATTGGTAACACGTTGCCGATGTGCCATTAATGAATTAAAGACGCCCACCCGCACGATTTCTTCGCAGATCAATGGGCTGAGTACCTTAAGTGCATTTAATTTCCCCCGCTAATATCCAGTCCCTCGTAAGAGCATTTAGATTGCCCAAGCCAAAGAATTACGCGTCGCCTGGCAGCCCACGCAGGAGATGGTGTTATTTTCGTCCAACCGTTTCTCCGACTGCCTCTCCATGGTATTCGGTGGAATTTCGTTTTGCGTCACCCGTTGGGTGCTCGACGCCGGCCGGTGTCGCGTCCGGACATGGAATCTGGGTTTCGCGGTGTGTGGGGTATTGTGCGGCGTTTGGTGGTGTGTTTGCGGGGCCAATGAACAGCTCTGGCTATCTTTTTTTTCTAATGTTGTTGACCCCCGAAAGTGAGTAGGAGCCAGGGGTCGAGAGAAATCGTGCGGATGGAGTAGGGAGGGAGGTGGATTATGCGTGGGGAACTTCCCACTTGTGTGCTGCTCTCTACCGCATCCCTTCGTCTTTCATTCCCATTTTCTAGTCCCCACTTTCCCTTCTGCGTCCACTAATATCAATTAGTCCCCATGCGTCGGTTCAAAGGAATCGTTAGGGGCTCATAATACTGTCACTAACGAGAAAGGGAAAGCTTCACGTGATTCTAGCGGCCAGTAATTTATTTGATGTGCTAGGTCATGCGCAAGAGCAGAATAATATCTGCTGGCAGCCTATGTTTTTACATTAACTAGGAGTATATTTCCTTCTTTTTGGACACCATAAGCAGTATCATTAATTATTGGGGTGTTTTAAACAGGATCAAATGTTAAAATTAGGTTATTGATTGTGGAAAATCGTCGATTGATCATGCTAATGGTTTCCAAGATGAATAAGGATATGATTGTTGAACCCAGTTCAGTTATAACTGCATTATCATGATGCCTTGCGCCATCATTCGCTTAGGTCGACGCTACGTTTTCCAGGAAAGTACATTTAATGCTCCGCTGTATCCTCTAATTCAAATTTCCGAATATTTTTAATTAAATAAAACACTAGTTTCTGGTATATATTTGATTCGCAATTAAATGAATAATTCAATGGAGAGATTCTTGCATGATTTTTTTTCAACTTTCATTTGCAAATTTAACCCAATCAAAAGGTCACCCACTCCTATTACGTATGGCTACAAAATGTGCAAACACGTTTTTCCCTGTCCTGACCACTTCCTAAGGCAACAAAGGGGAATATTTCTCTTAATTAACTTCCCTTTGGTTAAAATTGTAAGAACATAAAATTTGTTCGCGTGAAATCCAATTTGATGGCCAGTCTAATAAAAAAAGATATTAAAACTAAATCGATATTTTTTTAATAACACTTTCTTGTAATAAATAAATTAATAAAAACTTTGCATGGCTAAATAGTAGTTACGTATTTACTTTATATGATTGTTTAAAATAATACCCTTTCTTATGACAGCTATTTCCTAATTTATCCAAACAATAATATGGTATAACTTATCGTTCGCAATGGTTTCGGTGGATTTTGCGCCATGAGTCATGAACGTGAATCGATCATCGTGATTGTACTGCTCAATGGCGATTTTATTACAATTGCTGTAAATGGAAATTGTCTGTCGTGCGCTCGTAAATTGTGGGTTTTTTGCAAATTGGGTTCGTCCCTCGGCATCAATACTAACTCGTTTGGACGGCTTCACGTGAGACGCCCGGTTGGACGGAAGCCAGGCCTTCCCAAGAGTCACTGGCGCTTGCCAGCCATACGGAAGGGGCACGTCTAGTTTCATGAAACATAGCATGAAACAGATAACCTCCGAAATAGCCTCATGAAATGTCGTAAAGGAGCACTCATTTTGATAACTGGACAATCTACTACTCGCTGGAAAGGTCACTTGGGAGAAGACCTTTGTGAAGTGACACGCTAAGTTTGGGCTAGGATGAGGACAAGAATTGGAGGGAAGATGTTCCTTCTTCCCACCTTACATGCAAATTTTAATATCATTTTTCTAAAGAAATCCCTTGAGGACGAAAATTAGCTGGTTTTACTTCATCGATATTTTGATGACAGCGAGCCAATTTTTTCTCTTATCTTCACATCTAACCATCCGGATTCTTATGGTAAACGAGTACTCTTAAATGTGTGGCCGTAGCTATTAGAGAGGTTACTAAAACATTTGCATTTTTACGACCGGAGTCTACGAGAAAATAATTGGAGTCCCTCTTCTAAAATTTTGAATTATGTTTTCTTTTGTTGTCCATGTTGTTTTATTTTTCTCTTACCTATTAATTTTCACTAAAGTAACTTCTCTTTTCATTGCAGTTCAAACGGATGCTTAACAAAGAGCTGAGCCATTTCTCCGAGTCCAGCAAATCAGGAAACCAGATATCCGAGTATATTTGCTCCACCTTCCTCGGTAAGTACGGCTATAATTTTTCCTTGAAATGCCAAAATTAATGTTCATATATTGACCAAAGAGAACTCCCAAAGGCAGGCATCTTATTAATCTTGGCCTCAACGGATTCCGTCCCATAAATTGCGCTGTTGTGTGTTTCGCATTTCCTTTTAATTGATTGGACGGCGCGCTGTAATTACTGTCATCGTAGACTTTCACGTTTAACTAACTGAGGATAGGACTTTCTGTCCCAAGCGCACGTTCTCGAGAATTGATCTTTCACTGATGGGCCTCATTTAGAGTATTATCCTTAGGATGTTGAATTTCAGGAATCGATTCCAAAACTCCTCATGAGTACGGGCTGAACCAATCACGACGAACCATCCAATTGCCTAATGTCTTTACACATTCACCGTGTGTGCGAGATATTTTGCCTGGTATTGCGATGCAATATGGAGCGGTCACACCATCATAAAACTCATAATGATAATTGTAATGAATCAAAATTATTTTGTTTGCGTAGCGTCGCACTTATACTTTATTTTACATGTTAGTTCGCGAATATATTTTCTCATAAGTCACTCAGTCATCCGTTTTTCCCAACTTTCCTCATAATATCCAGAGAAATTGGAAAAGTTGATAAACTATGTGGATGATGACAAATTTCTATGTGAATATTACTATTTTCATGTATTCTTTCTATATCCAAATCTCGATCGACGCATAGGTCATATCTTCGGCGAGCAGCGTCGTTAAGTTTACGAGCACCTTGGATTCTAAAGAGCAATACGTAGAAGGTCTCATTTGTCTTTTTATTACTATACTCAGGCTTTATAAGTCTTTCTCCGCGCATATTTCCTTCCGTCGGTCGCTTGAGCGATTGATCTGATTAATCCAGCCGCCTTGGGGAAACCCCTCGACGTTGAAACGCCGGACCGCTCCACAGTGGTCCTCGGCCCATGTATTTCTGGGAAATGAAAAGATTTTCTCAGATCAAGATGGAATTTTGTGCATATAGGTTTTCGGGGTCGCTGAATAGGAATACGCTGCCAAAACAATTGAATTTTTCCATAAAATGTGAAAACTTGCTGATTTCATTTTTTGCAATATTTTTGCGAATAGATTTTAATTAGTGCAAATAGAACCAAATTAACAAATAAAATTAATATAGGCAAATTTCAGCAGACACTTATGAGTTTTTTGTATACTTAGTGATGTTTTTTACACTTTCCAATAGATTTTTTTATGGAATGCGTGAACTTTTCGCTTATTTTAATTATATTTCGCTAATTCAAGTTCTCTATATTTCATGATTTTCAATTTGAAATCGCATATAATGACAACTTAACAATAAATTTTTACTTAAATATATAAATAATAGTACATACTTTCCGGAGATGAATCTAGTTCCTTGAATTACAATCGATGCAACAGTCTTCTATGTAAGCGACTCCGAAGTTAACGCGCATTTGACTTTCGATTATTTATAGAATGCATACCTTACCTGAGCGTTCTCTTATATTACCTCTAACAGTAAAGCTGCGTGATACCGGTTCAGGATCTTCGAATTCTGATGCGTCATCACTTACTCTATCCAAGCGTACTGCACAAAATATTTATCTGAATACTTTATTTTTCTTACCATGTCCCATTTTTACATATACTGGGACCACTGTGCGCTCGTCAAAATCCCAAATCGACGGCTCGGGAAGCAAAAAGGGATGAGAAAGGAAGCGTCGTGCGCGAGGTAAAGCATACTTGCATGTTGCTATGCAACCCGTGTCCTTTTGTTTGTGGCGTTTGTTTTGGTAGGGGAATGAAAGAGTAGCGGTCATATCTACAATCTCTTCAAGAGGTCGAGCTGGTCACCGCCGCGGTTTAAAGCGCATTACTCATCCCTCCGACCCCTATGCTCTCCCTCGTGTGTTTCCCAATCACTCTCTTCTTTCTTTTTTTTTCGGTCGTCTGCGCATTCTGGCGGCGCTTGGAGAGATAGGCGCCGCGGGCAGATAACACGTGGTCTCCCCTCGTGGACAAGTGTGGCCCGAGGTCATTGGTGGGGATCATATGTACTTTCTCCCATGCCCTGTGGCATTCGGGGAAAAGTTTATTTTTTTGTAATCCGAAGGGAAGAGCAAGGAAAGGCTTGGGAAAGGGAGCAAGGGAATTTTCCCGAATGTAACCTGACCACCAATCGCAATCCGATTCTTTCCCGCCGCTCCTCGGAACGACTCGGAGAAAGAAGGAAAAAAATGACGGAACGGAATCCGAGTCGATTCGATCGCTTTAAGTCATCGCGAGCTTGATTTATGGCCGAAATGACATCTAGATTTTTTTATCGCGTGGATATAAGACGCGAATTAAATCATGTCTGGATGCTGATATGTCTGCAGTCCATTACTCATCCCTTAATCCTGAGCCGTGTGTTCAATCACGTTCCACGTTACCGAGAATTACTTTGAATCTGAAAAAGGCATCGGTAAACAAAATAAGAATGGCTCTTGGAACTTTAACACATAACGTTGTGAGTCTTGGGGAGGCCTTTTTTCATTCCAAGGAAGGATGTGATATTTTTTATGCCTGTTTACATGATGAATGTACTTATGCAAGTAACTGTGTGCACTTAAACAGGAACAAATGCCTATGTTTATGAGTTTAGGTGGTGCAAATTTTAAGGAGCATTCGTATACATTTGTACTCGCTAAAGTGCATTCCTCGCGTACATAGGGTGATGGGTGATGTGGCCGAAAACGATCACTTCTTTCTGAAGTGAATTTTCGACTTCAGGGAAATGATTTAATATCAGTTATCTTGTGGTATTTGGAGAGTATGTACGCTCGAATTGAGATCATCGTATAGTGGTGTTGAATGGTAAATGAGTCGATGGCAGGTGAAAGCTGCAGCCTGCCCGCAATACGTGGGTGTTGAATAAGGAGGTGGGGGATGAGGAGGAACGCCCCGAGTGGGAGGAGAAAGGGTTTGGCGAATTAAAAGGCGAGGAGAGGGCGGGACGGGACGACGGAGCGACCGAAAGCGCCAGAGGCGGGCGGATGAGCCCGTGACACTTTGACGGACATTCGGATTTGAAGAGGGCGGTGGTTTCTGCCGCTGACTGACTGACGCATGACGGGAGACAGACAAAGAGCCCGCAAGGCTGAGCTCATAGCCAGTTTTGAAGTTGTGAAATTGGGTCGGGGGATGGAGCGGGAGAGGGAGGGGTCGTAGAAAGTGGACGGGTTGAAACCATGAGACCCGAGTTGAATAATTAGGCCGAAACCCAAGTGAGATAGTTGGAGGCGAATGTCTCCATGGACTCTATGGAATTCGACAGATCAAGCTGGTGTCGGATGGATGCTGGGAAAAATTTGTGACAAAGAAAGTGTATTGGGTTGAGTGTGGTGAGGATATTAAAAATCTGTCCTGGTTTGCCTCGTCAACCAATCTCCCGCCATTGCAGTCCCTTATATCAAATCCCTTAAACTAAAATTTTGAATATGACAGACGACGATACATTTGATGGCTTCTGGCTGAACATTGTTTTAATTCATCCTTATTGAAATAAAAATTAAACAATGCATATTTCCATCGAAGTTTATTATCGTACGACTTTCTTCATCGCTTCGGGATCACCATCAATCAATTTCGGTGGGAATATATGTATTTCTTTACCAGGTGATGACGCCGAAGCGTTGAAACTGGTCGCACCGCGGTAAATTTTTGCGGCGATCTGTATGCCGTCTGTTTTAATTCAGGGCGTTGGCAAAACGTTTGTCATGCTGGTAAATCCTAATTAGCGATTACGTGATCATAAGTGATGCCATATCTTCCGTGCCCCACAACATTCATCAAAGTTAACTCACAGCCATCACCTCTTGGCAATCAATAGCAGGTGGAAAGAGTAGCAGATGTGAGGGCAAATATCATGGCCGCGGGTGCAGAATATTTTGGGCAGTTGAAACGACAACGATATTGAAAGTTTCCTCACTCTTTGGCCTTCGATTTCTGTCACCCGAAGGCATTTTGTCAACTCGAGAAGACATCACTTTCCCGCTCCCCCTCTCCACTTATTAGCGGTTCTTCAGTTCTCGCCCTAGCTGTCGCTTTTACGCGTCCTCACTTCCATTCTGCCCTCTTGTTAGCGGTTAAGAAATTGATTTCGTAATGGTTCACTGAACCTTGTGCTGTATGCTTGTCCGCTGTGGATCGAAAGTTTCCTTGGATCTTCCATTTGCATCGGCGTTTGTTTATATTAGTGGGCCCGGAGAGTAGGTCGGTGCTGTTCAATCTATTTTTGACATTCCAAGTCTGTGCCAGCCATCCATTTCATTCCATCTCGTCGATGTAATCTTAGCAATAATGGTAGCTGTAGGTTATACTTCTGACCCAAATAAGGGGGTTATTACAACCTAAATCCATGATGTGTCTAATTTGAGGCGGGAAAATCGATTAGATTTTTCAAGGCGCTATTTTACACCAACCATGTTACCGTCAGGATGAAAGTCAAACTGTCAATAATGTATTTTCTGAAAAAATTCTTTCTATGGGGAAAAATGTGGATGCAGGCAGCATTATACCATCCTTTCGTGATATTTTGGAATTGGTAGAGATAATCTCGGTTTGGGGCTTCTAAATCCCATGGCCAACACAGTCACGAAAGGTTCGATTTTTGGTGCGTTTGCATAATTGTTTCCAAATCTCAAAACACTCTTGGTTTCGATTGCGTTATTCTTTGGTTTAGAGTATATTTTCGTCGAAAATATTAAAGTATTTTTCACTGCTGCCAAACTCGAGTAAATTTGATAAAGAACATACGATGTTGACGTAAATGTAAATTTCTTCTGTGATGCTACGGCACAAAGTAGTGTTTTCAGCTTTGAAAGTTTATAAAATAATTTTATTAAAGAATGGTATATTATCTTTGCTAACTTGAGTGGAAAATTCTTATTCGGTGAAGAGGAACAACGAAGAACTTTCACGTCCGTATATAATTTTGTACCGTGATAGGGACAGGCTGAGTTACCAGAACGAATCTATGAAGTTGAAGGCAAGACTTCGCGATGTGTAGTCCTGGAGATCGTCAATTTGAGAAGCGCTGTTCTGACCAATACTTTTTTAGTCGCGCCCTGTCGTTAACGTACACCGCCATCATGACTCCAATGCCGCGGTTAAGGGTAAAATGCGTATGCTACCCACATGCTTTTTTCAAGTCCTTGGCGTCCGAAATAGAAAGGAGAAAATTAAAATCCGACACCTGACAGTTGGAACACGGCGGTAATTTTAAAGACGTAGTCCGAAGATGCTGCTTCTTCTGCACTCCTCCGCAACATGCCTCCGGCCCTTAATGCGACCGGGAACTCGTTCTTATGGAGGGAAACGCGTGGGAAAAAGTCTCCGCAGACGATGAGTGTGAGTGGTGGCTGTTCGTGTGTAAGGGGGGAGGAGAGAAGTGGGGGTTATGGGAAGAGGTCGGTACGACTCTCGTGCGATAACCAGTCTGACTGAACGATCCCGGGGCGGTCTTCTCACGGGCGGAGCCAATTGAAATGCGAGTCTCGCAAGCGATGACTCCTCTGCTGAGAAGACGAAGGGGCCCGTTGACCTCTTTGTAACTCCTGCCGAACCCCATAACTACCATTCTCCTCTTTCTATTTAGTGATCCATTATGCAGCATGAGCTCCATCGCTCCAATTACAAAATTCCGTTCTATTGTGTATTACTTAATTGTACAATTAGTTGCATGCCCATTATAACCCTAAAACAATGCTGTTTGTAATGATTGTGTTCCTGTATTTTGACGTGGGGATGAACGACGGAAGGAGCAGTCTGATTATCACACCCATCTATGAAAAAACGGTTCATTGTTAATATTATCATCATTTTACTCCCGGAGAAATTTTCGCTTGACCATCTTACTCCACACCAAAGATCCCTTTCTCCACTTAACTCAGGAAAATCAGGATGGACTGGAGGATAATCTAGTACAACTATCATTGCATCTCTAGCGTCAACGTAGCTGTCCCCATTATAGTTGAGTTTCGTTATCCATCCGTTGACTGGGAAGTTACATATTTCCTTTACCTTACCTAAAGAGTAGACTAGCACCGACGCCGGGTTTCCCACCTTTCTTCTCCATTCCCAAAGTATCCTTCAATTCCCATTCTACCTAATCATTCTTGCTGGCGCTAATTATCGCAGCTTTTAGCTGCCTCCCAAAATAACCGACCGGCCATTTTTCTGACTTCGATAATTGCCAGACCAACTCGGGGGTCCATTTAACACCCTAAGACTTCTCTCCCAATTCATGCCCTCTCCTTCGAGTCCTGTCTCCCGTCAGCCCACTCTCTGAGACTCTCTCTCTCTCTCTCTCTCTGACCGTAAGCTCAGTCCCTCTCTTGTCCACCTACTTCATTCCTTGCCCCTAAAATTCCCCTTCGTTCTTCCCCGAGGCCAATTCCTGAATCTCTCTCGCTCTCCGTAATTATTTATAGGTATTAATTATACCTCATACCGATCCCTTTGCGGATTCAGTGCCCATCCGACTGACATCTACTTAAATATAGAAAGTCCGAATAGATGAAAGTATTGTATCGATGAGGTTTATCATTTTCCCCTCCTTGGATTGAAACACTCCCTGAATTTTTATTAACATGGAATTTTTACGCTGTGGGTATTTGTATTTTTGGATTACTTTGCTGAGACAGGCTCCTTGAAAATTGAGAAATATATGTAAAAAGATGATTCCTTCGTGGAACTCTAAAGAAAACAAACCACAATTGGGTTTTTTTATCACCAAAGGAGCAAGGTTTGGTCACTGAGATATCTCGCGTTTTATTGATAGTTTGAATGATTACAGAAATGTGCGAAATCCCTTTGAACTTTATGCTTCCACCTCGTTCCCTATTGACTCGGTAATCTCTGAGCTTTTATCCGATAGCGTGTTCTTCAAACTGAGTTTCAGTTCTTTGCATGCGACGAAGGTGGTCATATAAAATTAACTTTCCATATTGGAGTTGATTCACTGATTCACGCAAATTAAGTACTTTATCCATTCTGTCCTCACGCTACCTCCGCTGTTTTATTTATTCATTCGTTCGTAATATAAATGCGCGAGTGGATATTTATATCTTCTTGACTTTTCCTTCTCGCCGACGCGCGAAATTTTTGCGCATTCGTCACCATCCCTCCGAGGCAGAGATAGGTGGGCGTCGCCGTCGGCGGTACAACTCAACTCTCCTCATCCTCGCCACTCGGGTCCAAGCGGGCCGGCCCGCGGCGGTGGGTGACCTAATCCCATCCCTATAAGTCCAGCACCGTTCATGAACCTCTCCTCGCGTGACTCAACCCGTTGCCGTAAGGGTGACATGTGGTTAAGCCTGCCAATCTCGCACTCTGCTGATTACAACTCTCATTGTTTTTATTCTTAGTAGGCATCTCTTATCCTTTCTCCATTTGTTTTTCTTTTTTTGCCTCTCGGCGGGCCATAATCTTCCCTCTTAAAGAGATGCGTGGGTCGGGAGGCAGTAGAGGGTCTGCCTCCTCCAACGCGCCGAACCAGAGAGGCGCAATTCAATCTTCCCGCGAATCTAAAATAGGTAAGGGATAAGTGGAAGATGATGGAGGATGATGGCCTTTGTAATTGAGCGCTAACGCTCGGAATCGGCGCTCCCTATGCGGACGCGAAGGGAAGGGGTGGTGGGAGGATGGCGGAGGTATTACGGTCGGTGCCCGACCCTCTACCCCTCCCGCTTCCAGGTGCGTCATGGAACCCTCAATGGTTGGTCTTTTTCTCCTTTCTCGATGGCCCAACTTGGTACGCGATGTCGGATCTTCATATAGCACCCCACTATGTTTCCTTTTATCTTTTCATGGATATTTAGCCAAGACAGCAGAAATGAGTAGGCTGGAAGCAATGAAATTTTGGTGAGATGAAGAATGATACAAACCAAGTTGATGGAAATAATCGCAGATGAAGAAATGTTGGGAAGCTTTTAGGAAAAAATACGTGCTTGATCTAATCTCCGCGAAGTAGGGGAGACAATTATTGGACGTAGACCCAGATATATTCTCCTCCAAAAAACTCTGGTTAAGGAGTTGCGAAGATAATGTCTAGTAACTTACAAGAAAAACCAGTGATGTCATTCGTGAAACAGATCGTAAAGGCTGTCGAAATGAGGAGATATGAATGAATAATGCGGATAACTAAAAGTATGGTTAGCTGCAGGAAATGCATCTTCGTATTTGTGGGTTCAAACTATGATGTAATGTCTACTTTGGATCGGACTTCGCTAGCAGCAGAACTTTGCCTGCAATTAATGTCGCTAGACCAGGATCAGAGTCTATTGGTTTTTCAGGGTTTGTTACTCGTTGAAGAACTATTTAAATATTTTTATTTCGCACCTTGTCACTAATGACTCTAGAACCCCTTTGCCGATTGATATGTGGTTACAGCAACATTGCACGACAGCGAATTACGTTACAGAATAAAGTCGTGAAATCAACCCACAACGTCATCTTTCCATCCTGCCTGCTGGACTGGCTGGTCAATTCCGGCTTTGCCTTCTTCATCCAGTTGGAATCATTTGGTGACATCGTCGAACAGCTTGAGCCAACGTTAACCTACCGTTCGTCAAACTGAGAAGATCATCACCATTTCCCTGACCCAACATTTGAAAACGCAGTATGAATGGTTACAATGGTGGAATTGCATTTGCAACGGAGGAAATCCGTCCCATGCAAAGCAATAACGCTCATAAAGCAACTATCACCATGCTGCGTCTCATCCGGTGACTTTTTCCTTGGAATGTTTGGTCCGTTTGGCCTCTTCCACAGCAACGGTCGGATTTCCTCTCCACTTTTCCCTGTTCAGACCTTTCCTTGTTTGGTGAATAAGAGCCCCTTTCCCGACAGGTATTCTCCAGACAGCTTTCCGCTCAAATGACTCTCTGATGAGTTGCCTTCATTCACTGAACCTGTTCTCCTTCGATTACTTCGTTCACGTTTGCTTCCGAGCGCATATATTCGTCATCTGTTGCGCTGAGGGAATTTTATACCTCCATCTACATGCCTCATCTCATGCTTACCTCACTATTAAAAGTTTTTATCAATGGATGTCAACGACTTCGCCACCAATTCTGAGCCCGGAAATTTACCTTTAAAAAACATTTTTTTATGAAGTTCTGTCGCCTCGTTTCTATCTAAATGGAAGTACACGATTCAGGAATTGCTCTCTTCTTTGTGGATTAAAATTATAGCTCGAAAATTTTAACCCCTACCAGTCGTCTGGAGCGCAAATTAATCATCAGGATAGATTTTCCACTCCGAAACAGTTATTTTATTCGAAAAATCAGACACAATGATCTCTCTCATCACGTTTCTTCCATCTTCCTATCTCTTGATGCTGGACGCACTTTACGGCCGAATTCACCACTCTCCATCCGGTGAAACTACGCTTTCGATAATAATATCTTTCATTTTGTTTTTTTCGTTAACATTGTGCTGAATTAAAGATTAGATTCTTTTTGGCCTATTAAACGTGCCTCCATTCAGGCTTTGATTTCCTTTTCACATCTGAGTTAGTAAAAAACTTTCGGTTCCACATCTGATGACGTAATCAGTCGCTTCATGCACTGCTGTAATAAGGAAGTGTAATTTCAAATTTTAGTTCTGTGAGTCCCAAGATTCATTTATCTTTCAACGGAAGACCCTTTTTTCTCTACCTTTGTACACTGGTCGCACTTGCGCCACTTTTTTAAAGTACTATTTATCACATCACTTAACTATGTAAGCGAGGCTTTGAAGTTTATTCAGTCCAAATTTAATCTCATAATTCTTATGTGAAAACGACATTTTTCAATACCGATTGTGCCATCGTCAAATCACTCTGTCTTCAATACCCTTTGCTGAAATTCGCTTAAAACATAAATGGTTTTGGGGTGTTACCGTCGAACACACCTGACGCAGTTGGGAGATTAAATCCCAGTCCAGTCTAATGATTTTTTTCATCGTTGATTTAATCCATTTTGCGTATATCTGAGTGTGTAATATTGCTTCAGAATGAGCCTTGACGGTATTATACGGAATTGTTTGCCAAGAGAACCTTGAAGGGGAGTATTGGATTGCAAAATTGCCAATTCGGCACCTGGAGGTGACCGCATGCATTACTTATCTGTCGATCGCGTACCGAATCATGTGTTTACTTTGCGTCAGACTCATCAAGTTTTTCAACTCGCATCCGGTGACGAAAGCCTTCCCTTCACGGAACGCTACCCTAAGCATAGCAGACGTTCTTGAATGGGATAATTATTGTCACCAGGCCTCCCGCGTGAAAATTTTAATCCGTCTCCTCCGCGGAGATATCTTCATTGCAAGGGTAGTCCCACCAAAGGTCGCCCTTTTTCGGGTCTGATGATTGCGCCGTTAAATGATTCCATCCAGATTAATCCGGTTTCAAAGGTTCATACGCTCACCCGGGACAGTCCCCAAGAACCCACAACACATCCATAAAACGTTTTTTTCCTCATTCTCCCCGATACAACTTATAGTTTTATCTCCCATTTTAACAGTCAATTTATCGAGATACTCACTCAAAAAAGCATCTGTTTCTACCATCGCCGGGCATGGGCCATGGCTCTTTTCCCGGAGTTAATAGCCAATAAATGTGTTTTTGCTCTTTGTTTAGGATTTCATTGCTACTCCCCTGGCCACCTAGCACAATCCTTTGCGTACATAAAAATCAAACATTTCAAGCATTGTCTTGCTGCGCAGTCAACGAAGCTTTTCTTAGATTTGAACGTTTGTCCCGTCATTTTTTTATTTTCAGATTAAGTTGTCTGGAGCATCGAGATGCGATAAGATTTTTTTCAGTCAACTTCCCAGTTATGCTCATGTAAAATTTATATATCCTTTGGACTTAGGTCGAGTACAAAGTCCGGTCCTTTAAGAAACACTTTTCCATAGTGTGCGTGGCAATCAAACCAATCATTAATGTTAGAGATAAATTTTGTAGTTCGTAAAAATAATCCCAAATATTCCCATGCTATCATATTTCTTACCTGAAAAATGTTTTTTATATCCCGGAGAAGACAATTCGTAGTGAAAAGAGTCGAACATTTATTTTATCATGACCTTGTTGAGAATATGGGTCGTCAACCTGCGAGTAGTTTGTCAATCATAGCCAATTGTCAACAGCCATATAATCATCAATTCGATTTTCACCATTCGAGCATAACTATCTTCATTCATTCTGTAGTCTTTTTACAGGATGATATTTTGTCTGCAGCTCTTTCTCTAAATCCTCTCACCCTTTGGCAGCTCTCTTATCTCATTCTTCCTAATGGGTCCTCACAATTGTCACTTTGTCTTTTTCTCTATTGCCTCCTCAATGGATTCCCCGTTTTTGATCGTTTGTTTTCCCAGTAGATTTTCTTCATTTCATTCAGTAGATTCATGTTTCTTCTCCCAGTGGATTTTCTCTTTATCTCTTTCTTCTTCATTAGATATGCTTCTTTGTAGCTCATTCTGCAAATTGATATTATGCCAGAAATCCACTCTTTTGCACACTTTTTCGACGAACACCTTTGCTTTGATTTACTAGCCTTTTCTGGGTGCTCTACTCTTGAGCTTGATTTATTTCTCGCTCAACCACCTGAGCTTCACTCGCGGCAATGGCTTCCTTCCACTCACGTCCTCATCCTTCCGACCCGACATCCACCATGCGAGTGCCCCCATTCTCCTCGCCCCACTTGAGCCGTTTCGCGTAAATTCGCAGCGCGGAAAAGTGAAAAAGCCTTCGCTTGCTCTCCCCGCATCGGTGGCCCTCCCGAAGGACTCCCCTACCCCCTTCCCCCCTCAACCCTCCGTCCCGCCACCCTCCGGTCGCTACGGCGCAGAATGTCAACGCGCTCGCGGGAGAGAGCGACAAATGACGATCGCCGAGAGCCGAAGGAGGTGCCGCGCAAGCCTCCGACCTCTTGATCGCTGTTTGACACACCTACCTCTTTCCTCAACTCCTCCCTTCTCCTCCTCTCCCTTACTGCATGCACCTTTCAACCGACCGGCCTTCCTCTTTCATCGGAATCTATAGATTAGAGCATGGAAAAGGATGAGACCGAACCGCAAGATTGGACAGTCGAGGAGGTCAATCCAAATGCATCATCGTCCATATTGGATAAATAAGTTTTTGCAATCAGTACTCCAAAAATATGGCATTTTTTGGAAGATTCGACGCTGTAACTTAATAACAAAATCTGGACCCCGTTGAGCCGGAAATAATTATCAGAAAGATCTATCATTACATGAGCTACTGGGCAAATATTGCGTGATGTAAGACATCGCCAAGTAGTTGAAACTTTCCTCCAAAATCACAAACTCCGCCTTTTCTTTGACCAACCCTTATTTTCTCTTTTAATGTATGCGTTCTGATCACACCCGGAAGCTTTTACAGCATAGTCGTTCTAGCCCAAATCGGTCGATCTTGCGGACCACGCGCGGCCGTCGCATTGTGAAATGCACTCTATTACCATCTTCTTGTTTGTCTCTCATTGCCTCTCCGTCTATGTCCTGAAGTTAGCCCGCCCTCTTCCATGCAGCATTCCCCTATTGCTTCTCAAACACATTCCCCTCCCCTACGTCTGATACGCACACTGATTTGAAACTCGCGCCTGATTGCGCCAAACGCCCGTGAATTGTTTTTCGCCGACGGGCTGAGGTGTCTCGGTTGAATTGAATTCGCTGCTCACCGCTGGTTCCCTTAAGAGAATTAACGCGTCGGCCGTGCGGAGGTAGAGGTTTTCTGACGCAGATGGGCGGCGGATCGTGAATTTCATCACGTGCCCCGTCCAAATTCTCACCACAGCCCTCCCAAACAAGGCCCAGAGTCAGTTACTTTAACCGCGATCCAGCGCTTCGTGTACTCTCTATTTCGATGCCTTTTTCATTCGACTTGTTATCATCCCAAGCGGCGAAGTGCGCGACTTCTTAGTTGTAGAATTCGTTACTCCTTTACGTCTTGGATCTTCTTTCACATCTCTATATATGAAGATCAGTGTTTTTCAGTGTTTTATCTATCACAAGTCAGGAGCTAAGCTAATATCCTTTTAACTCGTTTCCACGTATGAGTGCTGCTCGCTGATCCCTAGTTTGGGGAATAACCCTTTCCGAAATATTTTCATCTTCAGAAGAATTTTATGTGCTGTATTTATACGCTATACACTGATGAATGAACTTACTTATAATGCACCAAAGTTTTTGATTAAAGTGATCCTATAAGAATGACTCTGCTTGCTTTATTTGGCATTCTCCTTTTTTTACCGATGTTAATGGTATCGGATTTCTATTGTTACTTCTTCCGGCATTGTTCTCGTGTCTTTCAACACTCGCTTCTGGAGAAGGAAATAGGAAGGAGAGGCATTTTTTTTATTTTTTCATTAGTGAGAGTTCGTCCCTGTGAGCTTAGAGCATGGCGGTTCTTGCCCTTGGAGAAACTAAGGCGAGGGCGACCGCTTTAATTACCACTGACTTGCTTTGTGCATGCGCAGAACTTAGAATTGTCGAGACAATCGGAAAGGTCGGGTAAATTTCCTTAGAATGTATCTATGGTTCAAGACATGGACATGGCCGTTTGCAATGATAAATTGTTTGGGTGATTTTATGCATGTAAGCCTGTCAGGAAAATTGATGTACCTCAAGGGAGTGCCACTCCTAATCTATGCTCGTAGATGCAGCTGTTTTTATTTAACCTCACTCGAAACCATGGCATGGGTGATTGTGCTTTTGCAATGCAAGTGATTTCATTGTATTATTGGCATGAATGTAGAGTCAGTGCTAAATGTAGCCTATATTACTTTAACCTTAGGCCTTGAAAGTGCTATGTCATTTTTAAAAAATGTTCCACATGCAAGTTTGAGGTATTTACCAAAAAAAAGTTATTCCCTGCGATTAAATTGATTTAAATCGATGAACACCACGTTTCCTGACAAACATTATCCTGGAATAAAAAGGATAGTGCATTTCAACCCCTTTAGACAACGATTTCAAACAATCTAAGTAATTTTAGGGAGCAGTTAATCCACTTTCTAGAGCTTTATTTTTTTACACTCATAATCAAATTTCTTTTCGTAATTTCTTTCATTTAAAGGTTTTCGGGAAATAACAAAGACCAAACAGCCTATACTTATATTGAAGTCATTGATGCAAGCGCTCACGGTTTCTCACATCGCGGAAGAAATTGTTCCTTAACGTATTCTGAATACCTGTGAACAATAATTTTTTTAAACTTTCATAGGTAACTCTGTAGAAGAAAAGTTTTCTCTGAAAAGGTGGGCGTGAGAGAGCCGATATAAATAGTTAATTCCCTAATTAATGGCTTCAATATATTAGAGTTCAAAGCACATGTTGCTGAATCGCTTAATCGTTTTCCTCATCGGTATTCTGTTACGGTGCGATATCTCGGAATGTGGGAAAATGCGGGAACCACTTAACCCTTCATGGGAGATTTTATTCAACTGACAAATGACATCCTTGGTATTCTTTCGCGTCGGTAGCCTGAATTCGTCTCACCATCCGCCTCCATTTCGCGAATTTTGTATCCCACCCTGGATTCCCGAGCGGTCGACAATAGGACAGATACTTTCTCGTTAAAGACGCGGACATGAGCCATGCGGTCGACATGGGATCATGGATAGGACGGAGATCCAGACGCTCGCCTGTTGTCAACAAACGCGCCCCGACGCGGAGATACGAATCCCTTTGTTTGTGGGGGCCCGCCCGAGTGCATGTGTGCCGGCGCGTGATCCGCATTGAAGACGAAGGGAGACTTGACGCACCATCCCTGGACGACCGCCCGTCCATTCTTGAGCAGGAGGGAGACTTTTCTCCGTCCTTTTGGCACTGTCACCCGCCATCCCCCTGGGAGGGAGAGGGGACCAACAGGACTGAATCATCCCCTTATCCCACGACCCCCCGTCCCTCGGCCTTCCATTCGGAGGGGAGAATAATGGGAAACAAAGAGAAATGGATTCAAGTCGACCAAGTCACGACAAGTTCGAACAAGTCACGACATCCATTCCCAGACGGAAAAATTTGCCCCCTCCTTCTCTCCGCCCCCCCCCCTCTATAGTTAGTGGATTCCATCGGGATGGCCCCCTGCTCAGGGTTGGGTTTACCATTGTCCCCTTAGTGTCCACATACCTTAAAGACGTTCCCTCCGCATTCCCTTTCGTCTCTCTTTCTTCCTGCTCCCATCCTCAATGTATTCCGTATGTGTAGTTAGTATGCATAGGGATGTGAAAGAGTAGCGGACGGGCGGGAGGGACGAATGGTGTCCAATGCGCTCTTCAACCACATTTTTCATTTCGTAGATATCCCTCTCTCACTCGAACTGACATGATGTCGACTTTTTTCTTGAATTTTTATCCGCGCGTCAAGATGATTTTGACGTTGATGCGATAGAAATTAATTCAGGGGCGCTTTGGATCGTTGAAAACAAGTGAATGTCGTGTTTGTGTGGCGAATAAATTGATTTTAATGAGGCGAGAAACTAGATTTTTCCCGGTCCAGTGAAATGGGCAGAATGTGAAATCTGCGAACTTGTACCCAAATGGAAATGGGAAAAAATTGGGAGGTATAGCAGCTCGATTGAGGACGAAACAGCTCATCCCGAGGGCGCGAAATGGAGATACTATATCGCTATAGATAGTCGCTACAGATACTATACTACTACTATAGTATCTGTAGCGACTGTCTGTGTATCCTCGTCTCATGCCCCTGGAATTTCCCCATCCTCAGCCACCCCTGGATGCGCTCGCTCGGCTCTCCTCATGTTTGGCACGTCTGGGTGACCCGCGTGACGACGATCGAGAGGGCTCTGCACCGCAGAAGGTCGAACTCGTTCTCGGTTGAATAGCGAGACCGAGGGAAACATCAATAACCTTTCCCGGCACGAACTGATATGCATCAGTCGCGCACATCGCCGGCCATGGATGGTGCGCTCTCCTGCCCGCTCGTTTTATGCAGAGTCGGGCTTCACCTGGAAGATGAATAAGATTGACGGCTTGCTCACCATTCAGTCACCGGATTAATGCAGACTATCGAATAGAAGACCTCGATATTGTGTTCGCGCAGATACTGATTCATTCCATCCCTGATGTTTTATTGAATGAGATATTAAACTGATCGAAACATAGTGATCCAAAGTAATGACAGCAATTGGTATTTTCTAGTTCTTTTGCTACTGGTGAATACATTGCTGAAATAGACTTATATGCCTTGTTTGATTCGAATTCGTGGAAGCTGCTCTCTTGTAGTGTAATTTCTTCAATTTGCGCTTTATCGCCCCATATCTATATCTTCACCTAAATAATGCGTACCATGCAAGCTATATTACCGGAGTTTGGCAGGGGGTGAGTTATCCCCAACATCCTGCAACGTGTCCTTAATAATATAACAAAACGACGACAGCAAGTGCAATAGCAAGTTCCTCCAATAACTGTCTAAATGTGAACTTTCACCAATATGCTCTACACTCTGGATGGCACACACACTACCAACGCTACAGAAACGGCTGTGGCTATAAAAAAATGTATATGTCGATTACTGAGAACCCGACTATTCCATTCCCATTCACTCCTGAAGCATGTTATCGAAAATGTTTAACCTTTTAATTAATAATATTTACAAACTGCCTTAATAATTTGGCTAGGCTTGGAGAGGGTAGGGTGGTAATGTACGAACCCGAAGTGTGAATGATATCCAGTGGAAGGTTGCGGAGGTCTAAGATGATATAGATAATGATATCTCTGATATCAAAGTGGACGCAATCCATAATTAAATAAAAAGCCAGCCTTGTGAGTCAAACTTAACAGATATTCTTTCCACCGGTTCCAGTTGCCGGGTCATCACGAGGGGATAGTATTCACTCGGGTGGATAAATTCTCACCTACGAATGAATTCCATTCAATGTTGTCGTTTTACCATTCCTGCAAGGTTTTGTTTTGATTCGGCCGAAACCATTCCCGGGCACTGAGGGTATGTGTAACGCAGGGCAAAGTTTCCTCGACTCACTGCGCAGAAAACCCTAATTAACATTATGGCCTCAAGATCCAGCATATTGTCCGTCCCACGGGCCAAGAGCCTCCACCCTCGGGGAAAATTGATGAGAAGGTATAAATTTCGCCGATCGGAGGAGGAGTGTGAGCGTAATGGAAGTAGGGGGGGGGGGGGTAGGCTAGGCTTTATTTTGTTCCTTTCACCTCCTCCGCAGTTGTGTACGCATACAATCGGGCTTGCGTTCTCTTGTTCCCGCCCAATCAGAAGGAATCACGCCTCCGTGCACGGGATTTCGGGCGGAGGCGACCGGTCACCTCCCTCTTTCCCTCCAGCCACCCCTTGCGCCCCCGGACAACCGTCCCGCCGTCCTCCCGCCTCATTGAGGTGCCCGGTGGGTCACCGGCCTCCTCCCCGCCTCCTCGGCAGCCACCGTCGCATTTCCTTTCGCGCCGAGAACAGCCAGCTTTGCATTCTGCTCGCCCGCCTGTCATTCGAAAAATCCAACGTGACGTCACACCTTCCGCTCTCGCCATTGGGGGAGAGATCTCAGCCAATGTTCTCAAGTTTACTACACACCCGCGTCGCACTGTATTATCATAGAATTCGACCCCCCCACCCCTACGCCTCCCCCTAAAGCCCACGCAGCACCTCCTCATTCCATCGCTCAGCATCGCACTCCTTTTTTTGCAATGAACCTTTGCTTCCTTCTTTACTCTCTTGTTTTTATTTCGAGGTCACCGTTCACGTGCCAACATTCGTGCCACACGATTTGGAGACGCGCCCCGCTCTCTTGACCCGGTCTTCCAAACAGTCATGTCGGGTCTTTTTGCTTCTAAACACCACGTCAGACGAAAGGAATTCCGTCACCTGACCATGGTGGAATTTCATAGCTTGACAAATTTCTACTCCTCTTATAATTAGTTGGTCTATGTGATTTAGCTTCCTGTCTTTTTCGTGTTCTTGGACTTTGACCGCGTGTTCATTTTGTTTTTTGGTCGCTCACGCGCTAACATCTCTCGTTGGACGAAATTTCTTCTGGAAATCCGGCCCGTGGTCTTCTTAAAATTCTATCTGAAATGTTGGCTAAAACGTCGTCCGACGAGACGGTTTAACGCTTGATCACCTCGAAGTGTCTGCCTTATTTTTCAGTCGTACTCTCCAAGTCAGTGACGTCGTGAAGGATTTCGCTAAGCCCGCTCTCATTTCATTGCGGAATTCATTATTAAGTACCGTCATGAATACCTGAAACTCAAAATAGGAATCATATTTATGGATGCCGAATTAAAGTTGGCGCAATAATTAATAAGCCCAAATATAGCACCAGCTTTACTTCCGAGAGCTAAGTTCTGATAGCAGTTTGTACGTCTAGTTTAAGGATGAATAAAGTACACATTCCAAGAGTCCCTTGACTTCATTCGTTCGTACTCTCCCTGGAGCGGTCTTGAATAATTCCCATTCCTTCGCGATCAATCAGTCCCACCAATTTCGCGACCGGGTTCGAGGCTGTTCTCCCCGGATCCTCTTTTCGCATCTCGACGGATTCCCGCGAAGATTCCAGAAGGACGAAGTAATTTCGGATTCATCGATTCGGCGAGGTTATACATCTTTTTGAAGTCTAGATTAATTGCCGCCCGAGATAAATTCAAGGGCGCTTTCTCCACTTGTTAGTTGCGCATTTGTCCTCCCTCCACTTCTGTCTTGCGAGTGCAAAATTTCGGCGAGAAAAGAATTTCAGGCCTCCTGAGATCGCTCGTTCAATGTCCCGCGGTGGTGCAACTGTGTAGGTAAGGGGGAAGTCCGTGATTATGATACGTGTCTCGCCATATGTCGTGCTATTCGTAATCGAACCATCTAACTCACTAAGGTCATTCAACTGCGACTGTGAGTCAACACACATACTAAATCACACTTTTTAAAAATTTTACCGGAAATAATTTGCTTTGGCTGGTAAAATGCTTTACCAATTAAAAGTCTAAATTAAGTGTAAAGTTTTGGTCGAGTTGCTTATTTTTTTCATTGCCAATGTTTCACCATGTGTATTGGCGTCTTTAGGGCTGTCATTTTTTTCAATTAAATTGTTACTACTATTCTCTGCTATTGGTTTCATATTCTACTTTTTTTAGCTATCAATTAGGACTTTTATTGGTGAAGATGAATTCGCATTTAATGTGATCCAGAACAATTTTTTTATGATCCATTACATTTCCTAGCGCGATGATTCTTTGCTACATTCGCACCGACTATTGTATTTTTCGGATATACTAAATGTCATTGATAAACTACATCGTTGAGCATTGCCAGCATTTCTGTTTTTTGTTAGATTGTGTGTGTTTCAATAATCGATATTCGTTACGTATGTTTGTTTATTTCGGTATGCTTCGTTGGCCAGGCATCTCAAACTGGATGAAGAAAGACCCCACACCAGAGTGAATGGGAGTTGGGGGTGGAAAGCCTTGCTCTTCCGCTGCAAACAAGTCCCGTTCTGCTCCAAAACAGCCCCTGTCTCCGTCCTTGATCAGGGGGCTTTCGAGTAGCATTTACTGACCCTTTTTCGTAGAAAGATATGCATACGACAATGGAACCGCGCCGAAGGAAGCCCGAAAAGCCTTCACCAACGTCTCTATAACTCCGCGGAAGAGTTCTATCGCAAAGAAACTCGCTTTCGACGGCGTGGAAGTGAAATTTCAGTTTTCCCCGAGTGTGTGCCGGGAGGCGTGTGGATGGGGTCGACTGTTGGGAAGGGAGGGGGGGATGCGCGTTTGTTTGTAATAAACCACGCTTTTCATCATCAAACTAATTCTCGTACGCTATTTAGGACAACTAGAGGCACCACAATAATTCAAAAACCGTGCAGCCACTTACCCGAGCCACCCTAAACTTGACGCACGCACTTGAAGCTCTCTTTTGGAAGAATGGAAATATAGTGATTATCTGACAACTCTCCTGAAGGCAGACATTGCATACTCATGGACAAAAATTAACTAGGAAGTATTAACATCAGATTTCTATCATTAAAGGTCGGTGAAATGGGTTATATTGTAATAAAAAGCCTAATAGATAAATTAGAAAAATATTGAAACAAATTAATTTATTTGAAAAATTTAATGCAATATCTTTGAATTTATCTACCCTCAAATGATGAAACATCCCCAGAAAGAAATAATGAGGTATATTACGAAAAACAGCGTTGAAAAAGTTGCCGTGAACGATTTACGTAAAAATGCTATGTGCTGCGGAGCTTTTTACTTCCCCCAGATCCGAGCGTCATCTATGGATGACGGCAAAAAAAAAGTCGAAAACAATGTACAAAATTTTCAACATAACGACTTATTTCGCTCATCACTGGTATAATGTAACACTTTTATGCCAAAATCTCTTTTTTAAATTTTCGGATCATGGCAAATTTAAAATTTTTACCTTCGTGCTGAAAGTGTTAATAAAAAAAACTCTATGGAGAAGATACTGAAATCGTCGATACATCACTCTAAAAAGTTGTGCAACTGAGCTGTGAGGAGTTCCTCTCGCACGCAGGAAATGGATCGAATATCGGATTCCTATGAACCGGGGCTATCGCCAGAGAGATGACATGGCTTTTTAACATTTGTGCTAATGGAAGTCATTGGGTATTCTCCGTGGCTACGTGACTGAATGGAGACTGCGAAAATCGTGTCGAGGGAGAAGGGGTCGGAGGGAGAGGTGAAGGGGTGGCTGAGTAGAGAGGGGTAGGACGGGGTGGGAGAGCGATCGAATCAAACGGCATCACTAATGACCGACGTCCTGATTCGATGTAACGTTCCGCGGATAAAACCCCCGCTCACAGAGCGGGTGAACCGCCTCTTCACCCTTGGGCTTCGAGTGAAAGTCCCTCGCTTGGCTCTGGAATCACTCTGGGGAGAAGCCTACGGTGGAGTAAGAAGTCGTGATTGATGCCTTCAAAGCCAAAAAAATAATTTTTCGACGTTTCTCGGAAGCAGTTATCCGTCATAACTGCTTTAGTCCCGTTTGTTTCCTCCGCTTTTCAAAGGCCTAGAACGCTCGAAAGTATTCTTGGAAATAATTTCTCCTGAAATACAGGTTTCACGCAGTTCTTAGTGAACGATGTGCAAAGAGGATACCATTACCATGCCTCCGACTTTCTATATATCGCTCGAATTCGACGAATCTCCTTGATCGAGTGAAATATTTCCTGTGAAAAGAACCAGAGCAGCATTTCGTGGTTTATTGTTCCTGGTAAGTAGATCGATGATTCCTTCTTCACCCGGAAATCCCCTTTCTGTAGTTTATCGTTGGAGTAAAAAATAGTACATGATTAGATTAGCCACATCAATCCGGTTAGTCAGCGATCTAGCGAATAATTTTGGATTTTATACTTACTCCAGTTGTAAGTCTAATGACATAGATAATGATAGCCATTATGTAGAAGATTGCGTCGTTTAATTGAATTATATACTAACGTCGGCCCTATTGGCGACAGGATCTCCCGCTAATCCGAGGGTCTGTGGTTCGGGTCCCACCTGGGTGGATTTCTCACCACTAATCGTCAGTTGTTTTTGTTGAAAATTCAATAAGTACAATAGGCCAGTATACCTGTTCTTAGGATCGTGGAAATATATTAACTGCTCATTTTATTTCTTGAGTTCCTTGATGAATGGAATCGTCAATACAGGGTAGAATGAGAAGTAATTTTTTCATAAACACGCCTAAAGATACCATACTTAGTTGAAATGACCACTCTCGCCCGTAAGTTTTGTCGCAATCATCTCATATCCTGGCAAAGGGAGATGCGAAACACTCCAAGGGACATCCAATGAAGCTGCTAACGAGCTGAAAGCATTTCAAACCATTAGGAATAATAAGTCGCAAAAGGGATCGTTTCCGGACATGCGATGCTTGGATTTCTTTTGTTTTCCTGCGCACGTCAGCGCAGAAAAACTCACCTCTCGGACTGTTTCTTCGTGCTCTACGTAGTGCGCGGGGACTAGAATGTTGGAGGGTGTTGCGCTGTTTGGTAGCTGGGCGAACAGCGCACTATTGCGAAGGAGAAATATCGCATTGACTCCTGCGTAGATGCTGCCCACCCAGTCCCTCTACACTTTTCCTGGGAGTTGTCTAATCCAATTACTGATGAGGTATCCTCATTGTGGCGGTGACTTCATAATGTGGAATCGTATAATTTTTCTCCCTCTGATTGACGGATTCTCGAGCATTAATTTCAATCTGTAATCACTCGGACTGGACGGGTCATTTATGTAGACTAATCCTTTGGTCATCTGTTTCTTCACCCTGCGAAAGGCTCTCTCCACTACTTTCCGGCACCTGACAAGTTTTTACACGTAATCACCGTCGAGGGAGACTTGTGTCTTATCTATCACCTTGAACCAAATGGTTACCCTAATCTCCGCTGTTAGGCTGATTCGAGAAGATTGGAAATATGTGTAATACATATGGATACAATTGATGGATATGATGGCCATTTCTACTAGGTGTATAGTAGCCATGAAATCATCTTTCTTTCCTTCCCTATCGATAGTTCTCTCGTTAGGTCTCTTTTCTAATGTTACCTCGGCTTTTCTCTGGCATTTCATTGATTTTTATCACTTCTACGAACCCAAATGCAAAGTGACGTTAATTTTAAAGATATACTAAATTAGAGAATATATTTTAGTAATTATGACTCAGATTCACCCCTTAGTCCCTCTTACTTGTAAACTTTAGTTTCAATACACTCCTTAGTTATGAAATATTTCTAATTCTACTTCTCGTTTTAAGTGTTCCGTCTCCTCCTCATGCGACAGCATTATGCTATCTCCGAGAGACTGTTATCTTACGAAATTAATATTAGTCCTTACTCTCTATGAACAGCAGTCATTCCAAAAATATGTTTGCTTCAACTCTCCTCACCAGTCTCTACCCAATTAACGCAGTGTCCCTACTTCATTCCTGAATAATTTCCTATATGCACGTAGTTCCGCTCCATTTGGTTATTTTTTAGTTTGCTAAATCCTTCCTTATCTTCCAGAATACGTCATTATGTCACATATTCCATCTTATCAACCACCCAACCGTAGCGTTCAATCTTTAATGAGTAATCCGTGAAATAGTTCTTCACGCAGTGAACGGTGTGAATTCACGCATGGGTACAAGTCGACCCATTTGCAGCGGGAGTCGTGGGGGAATTCATGGCGACGGACGCCTCGCGAGGCGCGAGAGGGAAACTTATTTGGGCCAGCTAGCGTGTCTCCGCCGAACCGCACTCCCGACTAGACTAGACTCGAATTATTTCGTCTGACGCACTAAATGCGCGAACATCCACTTTGCTCATCATCGGCGCATTCAACAACGCCCAAGTTGTGCGAACGTGCTCACCGCCACGCAGGAACCCAGCCAACGACGACCCGAAAGCCCTTACGGAACAACCGACGAGGCGGCTGGGAAGCATCGCCCGTCTGTCAACCGCTTCCATTTCCCTCTTTCCCCCCTCCTCCGCCCTCCACACAACTAAGCCTCCACCGCAATTAGTCAAAGAAAGCAAACTTCGTTATTTGCCCGCGCCGTCATGCGGATTACACGCGGGCAAACTTTGGCCGGGGAAGGGGGACGGGAGGTGGTTGTGCCCCATACCATAGTCAGTCCTGGTGAAGATCCCATTTGCCGAGTTGAAGGTCGGAAGCATCAGGATATTTGTTAATGTTTATCTCTTTTAGACCTCTCTGAAAGAGATTTATCTCGATCATCCGACCCCTAGCGAATGTGACGGCGAATCAGAAGCAATCACTGTGATAGTTTTTGAAGCTGGGTCTTCTCCCCCCCCCCCCCCCCCCCCGCCCCTCCCGTATTCATTTCGTTCGCCCCACGCTCTAAGTTGTAGTCTTTCTGTCGGCACTAACAACCTCTATCCTTTTCCTCTTCTTCCTCCAATTGGATTTAGAATGAATTAATGGATTTATGTGCGCATAGGGTCAATGCTCCTCTTCCCTTACAGAGACATCGTCGTCGGAATAGTTAACGCCCGCCGCGGCTGCTGGTTACGTTGCGTGGGAACCTTCGGGTGCAGATTGTGCGGTAGGAATGGCAGCGGCAAAGCTCGTTTCTCTCTGCTGTGAGCTCTTCCGCCTTTCTCGCTCGAAATACATGGTTTCATTTGCCTCAGAACGCCCTTTAGTTTACCCTCTGAGCTCTTTTGCTTTCGCCTTCGTATCGCTCGATTAGTATGAAAGTCATCGATTCTCAAGTTCAGATTCTTTGAGATTTTCCCACGCTGGAACTATTATCAAGTGCAATATCCGAAGGATCAGTAAATTCTTGTGATTAAAAGGAGAAGGTTCCCGAAGTAGTGCATCAATGGCTTTGTCAATTATGGAATTACATTTATCGGGACTGTGCGTATTAAATAGAGCTGGTGTTGAATTTTAGATGCACACTGTGCAATAACAGGTGTTCTCTCAGATTTATTTTCCATTTTATACCCTCTATTTTGAAATATAATCATTGTGAGAAATATTCCATCATTAGGAAAACAATTTCCCGAATCCCTGCTGTAACGAATAAAAAATACGCATTTTAAGGCCCAACAAGACAGACGAAAATGAATTTGAAAAAATCACTCTTTTTTGACACCATAATTATCTGTTATATATAGTTAACATGACGTTACATTAACTTTTAATCTATCTCAGTAAACCTTAGCTCTAGGAGGGTGTTTCAATTTTCAATATATCTCCAATGGTAATCAACGATGCAATGAAGGTTAATTATAAATGATCGGATTTGATAGTAATTAACTTGCGTAAATACGTCGGGTATATTTTTCAATTGCATGATAATCTTTGATGTCATATTTTCTGATATGCATGACTCCTTTCACGCAATGTCTCACTTCTACTTGAGGCTGAGACCTTGCGGGATTTTGAGTAGTTAGTCATGCACCCCCTTGCGTCACTTTCTTCGAGTAGCCTCCGCGGCGGATTGACGCAAATTTTGAGAATTCGACTGTTCAATTCGAGACCAACTCATGCGCCCTTACCCCATTTTTGTGTGGCCTCCAAACCCTGAATATGGCATAACTTGTGTAAGCATGCGTGCCTTGAAATTATTTTCGACACATAACGTCTCCATATTTGAAGTTGTGTAATTCACGTAACGGAACCAGAGCAGTATGATTAGATAGTTAAATGATGTTAGATCCCAGCGAACCCTCGAGATAACAACCCAATTATATCAAGGAGACGATTTATCCATCCGCTTTCTTAGTAAGATGAGAGTAAGAATGCCTGTAATCACAGGAAGTACGCTTGACCAACGTAATGCTAATTTTTATCGCTAGTGACGTGGAAGGCTACTGTGGAGTAATTTGAACTATGCACTGCTAGGCAAAGCCTTTAGAGCTTCCTGAATCTCTTGACGCTGAGTTGCTTGTTCCATTCAAGCGAGCTTGGAATCGTGGAATACTGGCTCTGCATCTTTGACGCTAAAAAAAAACTTTCTCGAGATATTCCCGACCATCAAATCTTGCTCCATTCTCCATCGCCTTGGAATCACCATCGTGTTCTTCGCGAGGCCTTCGCATTCCTCCCACCGCCACCCCCCCCCCACTCCCCATTCAACCCCCCCTCCTGCCTGCCTTTCTCATTCTGCAAGCCCTCGTCCATCGCATTCCGCCTTTCCCGAAAAAGCTTTTACCCGTTCCCTCCCCCACCTCCTCCGTGCAAGTCCTCTCAAGTTTCTCTTTATTTTCTTTCGGTTTTCGCTTTCCTGCCATTCCCTCCTCTCACTCCACCCTTCCAATCTCTCCTTCCATTTCTAGTGACTTCCGGAGTGAAGTCAAGAAGAGTGTGGAGAAAAGAGAGCGAAAGAAAAAGCTGGACCACCTCCTCCCCCCTCCACTCACATCATCATCTTCATCATCCTCGATCAGCGAATTCCGCGACCGCTCCTCATTCATCACTTCCTCTCACTTTCGTAAAGCACTCCTTTTGGACAGTTTGCATATTCTTTAGAGGGGCGACTCAAGAATGGGGTGATTTGTAAATTGAAGGATAGAAGGATATGGCGGAAAAGGGAAGGAACATTAAAGGATGGAGGAAAACTCGGTGTCGGTATCTGCCCTCCATTAAAGAGATGCCAGGAGGGGCCCACAGATTAACGTCCCGTTCGACAGACAGTGAGCTGCACTCTAAGGTGGTTGGTGCGATTTTTATACAGATGTGCGAAAAACTTTGAATAAGTATTCTCGTAAGCGATACCTTTGGAAAACAGAGAAATACTAATACCGATTCTGGCTATTCAATAGAATTTCAAATCATCGCCTCATGACATGTATTTCATAAAATTTATATTTCATATGCTCATATTTTCTCCTGAATGCGAAAGAGTTCATTTTCATCATCAGGAATGTTGATCAAAAATATTAATGTGCCTCTCTAAGTCTAATATTGGAAAGCAACATATTACATAGTTACATACATACATAGTTTCGTCTAAATTTCGAACACCGTGCGGAAAAGTCGACTCATCACAAGTTTTAATGTAAGAAAAAAAATTCAAAAAGTAATTCATGTATAATTTTCATTATAACCTGCAAGGCGAGTTTCAACTCACAGGAAAATGCACTTTAATCAAATGTGGGCCTAGGGTTTGCTTTCGAATTACATGAAAATATTGAAAAGTGCTTTCAGTGATCCACGATTAATACCTCAAATGCTCTCCTCGTGTCACTTGAAGTAGGGAATGAGACCCCGTTTAAACATCTGCACCCCTGATAAGAGTCAAACCCGGGCTATCAGAATGGGGAGTGTGATCTTTAAGCACAAAACCTGACCGATTCCCGTAGGATAGTCGCCAAGTAGGATATTATTATTATTTCATTTATTTCCGTGAGCGACTGGCCCATGAGGCAAGTACAAATTACAATGACAAATTAATACAATACTTGGGAAAAATAATTAAACAAAATAATTACATTTAAAAAGAAAGAAAAAAAAGCACTTATAGGTAAGAACATTGTGTGTTGACGGTTAACAGATGTAACTAAAAAAGGTTACGCATTGAATTTCATACATTAAATCGTTACAGTTCATTTGTCAACCAGAAAAATATGTACAGAGCATTCCACAATACAAAGAATAGGAAGTTCAATGATACATAAATATTTAAGGATAAGAGATGGTGGAGGAAAAAGTGGAAGCTCGATTTCCGCAGTGCACATGTCATGGTCTCCGTCCATTCCCTCAACGAATCAACGAATACCACGGCGGATCTTCATTTCTTCTCCCGTCCCTCTCCTTTTTAAAAACTTCCTTTTTAAAAACTTCCTTTTTAAACCTTTTAAAACGCCTTTCTCCTCCCAGGCCTGGCAATTTCGATTGTTGGGAAATTCTCTTTCAACCCCCACCCTCCCATTCTTTCCACCTCCATCGCTAGCGGGTGATTCCACCCCCCCCTTTTTCCTTCTCTTCCAAAAGGGTTATCTTCCTCTCTCCCCCCCCCCCTGTCTCCTGCTCCCTGTTGCCGAGCCCATTTTCGCACTCCGTAGACTGGGAGGCGGGCAGAGAGGGAGGAGCATCTGAGAGTGGGGGCCGCGAGTCCGGGGAATTTCGTCGGTGGGGTTGGCGAGGGGAGTTTTTTTTTTGGGGGGGAGGGGAGAGAGAGAGGGTTTACGGTTTCCTGGACGATGACTCCTCCACCCCCCCTCCCTTGAAAATAAACCGAGGCTGAGACTTCTTGTCGGCTCTGCGCGTAATTGCATTTCTTTTTTTACGACCGACGCAACGACATGAGAATGCGCTGGCTTCTCTCTTTCCCTCTCTCTCTCTCTCTCTCCCCCACACCAGCCTCCCTCTCTCTCTCTCTTTCTCTCTCCACTCTCATTCACTTTCCATAGCCGTTTTTGAATGCGCGATGAGTGAGTCTAGTAGGTGTCGGCACAGGAGAGGATGGAACACTACGCTGCCCGACACCGACAATGCAAAGTACGGTTTCTTGGAGCTCCTTTCATGAGTCGCTCGCTCATCTGAGCCTCTTCATACCTTCGCAACTCCTCATCCTTACATCTGTAATGTCTCTCTTTGTCTTCTCATGAAGTGCTCCGTGCTATTTCTCCTGTCGGTGATTTCAAGAGGTTTTACGTCTTAGAATATATTTGTTTCCTCATCAGTTTCTCTTTCTCCGCGTTGTCAGCAGGCTTTCCCTTCCCTTTCTTTGAAACTCCTTCGGCGATAACTCACTTCTTCCCTATGTCCGTCATCAGTTTACTTTAACGTCACGACAGCGTTTCTCCAAGTGCTCTCTCTCTCACCCTGTTCCCACTTGCCGCCCTCTCTCCGCAACATGGTCTTATACTGGTGGTTCGAGAGACAACAAGCTCAAATATTTGGATAGAATGTTGTGAAGGGTTGTGCGAGAGTTTCTGCATGAAAGAAAATTCAAGGCCTCCCAACTGAAAGGAAATAAGTAATTTATTGTACCTCCCATGGACTTAGTTTGTGTTATTTTGAGCATTGATTCCCCAATAAAAAATAATGAATGGCAATCATCAGTTTATAACCTTCGACCTGAAATTGTCCTCAGGAACTGTCTGCTAAAGTCAGTTCCCACGTTGAAAACTAGGAATAAATGCGACCACCAAATTTATAATCATATGCTTCACTTTCTCTCTCAGCAGTATTTGTACATACAAGAAAGAAAAACTACTTATTTGGAATCTGTCTTTGCTTCTTTACTTTGATTGCACTTGAAAATTAAAAGAACCCTTATTAAAGATAATTAAAGATAAAGATATTGCATGACAGGAAACAAATCGAAAAAAATGTGTTATTCTGCGATCTTCGGCTATTTCGATGGTGATACGGCATATGAGTTTTTAGAGCTTTCTTTGACTCCAAGGCTCTCAATACAAAATTAGCGACCACGTCTGGGCAGTAAACGCAAGGAGGAAGATGCAGAACGACCATCAGGCGGGTACATAAACAAGTTATTCTGGCTCATCGCCGTCATCTGTCATACGCAATAATGTTGCATGAGCAATATTTAGTAGTGTCTCTAATTCTATGTGTCTGCTCCTATTGGGCGCAGAGATTAGGCACTGTTTTAGACTCAAGTTTATCTCCCCGGTATTGTCTTCCAGCAAAAAGCGGAAGGTATTAAAAAAACGAATTCAGTAGTTTTCAAGATAATAAAATCTTCCTAGTAACAAGCGAATGTACAATGCTTAGGCTTTTTTGACGCCATGGAAAAGATCTGGGTATGAAAAAAAGCCTTTTTGATTCCCCTGGCTGATTATTGTATTCACCAATTATTTTTTTTTAATTTTAAATATGTTTACTCTCTAATTTTTTCATGAGCGTTGATGACTTCTCAGCTGTTGAGGAATACAATAGGATTGTTCGCCAAGCAATATTTACTGACATAATCTTCCTATTTGCGCAGATATGAATAGAGGGCTAGATGGCTGATGCTATTGACAAGATGTAAGGAATGGATGTTGCGCCACAATTCATGCTCCCCAGGTTTTTCCGCGCTCTCATGACTTATTGCTTACGACAGCTCAGAATTTGTGTTTCTAGCAGAAGTAGCAAAAAGTGAGCTTGCGTTTTGTATGTGCGTCAAGGAAAAGACAACTAATTAACTAATCAATACTGCGAGGTCTCATACATCAACATAATACCACTCACGGCACCTCATGAGTGTATGACAGACGCTATTTCCTTTCAAAAACGTGCCATTATTTGCGAACTATGAGCTTTTTAGAATGTTGAAGAAGTGGAATCACGAGAAGTAAAGCAATCATACGAGATTTTCTTTATAGCGGTGCTTAGTATATAAAAAGCATTAAACAACGGCTCATCCAAGCTGTCTGTGGAGTGATCAATTTATCCAGACTGAATGGCTACAAATACTAATTCACGATCACGAAAATTATATTTTAAACCTGTTGGTTCAGCAATTTTTATTCCTTATCTTATTTTTGTATTCCAATGGACCATAGTATGTGGGGATTTGCAAAAAGTTTTGGTTGACATGAAAATAGCCATCTTCAATCAAATAAAAGAATCTGAATTTTAACATATTGTATGATGAAGTGCACTTTGGCTGGTTGTTTGGACCCATGTCACCTGTTTGGGTTGAACCTATGCTAACCATTATATCCCTTGAGCCGTCAAGGTTAGACTCCAGCCTATTATTAGCTTTAAGGTCCACTGGACCAGTTCATTATTCTCCTACGCACATCCATTAAATGACACGAACTATCTATCTGTTTACGATGACTCAAACGCGTATCTGTTTACGTTGTACAGGATAGATATAGGCAGTGAGACTAAAGCCTCGCATCCAGTAGCCGATTAGGGCGACATGTGCAGTTTACCCCATACTGTATCGAATGCATTATTTATGTGATCATATTATTACAACGCGTTTTGGAGCCGTTAAGTTAATGAAACTTTGCCAAAAACTGTTGTGTGGGATTAATTGATGATTCTTGGGATATGTTTTGAGTGGTAAGCGGTGTGAGGGATCTGGTTTGTAGTCAGTGATTTTAAAAGAAAGATTTATTTTTAAAAGAAATCCGTTTTCTGCATGGTAAAGTTTGGTGTGCTTCATGCAAATGCAGTTCTCCCCGGAACAATAAAGCTGTGGACCGCTGGGCACTTTTCTTGAGAATTGGCCAATGCCGACACCGTGTTTCTCTCTAGCCTCCCTTCATTCCCATTCAAACCTTCCCACCTATCTCTAGTAGCGCCTACAACTTCAGTTTTTCCTCCATATAACCAACCGAATTCAACAATAGGTAACTGAGTGAAGTTCGATCGGAATTTTCTGATGTCCTAAGTAAGATATGGTACATCTAATCGAGATATCAACGTCCATTTATGTGGTACCATGCAAGAATCCTCGCGAATTTTTAGAACAGGTGAAATACATCAGACGCATGCATGTGCAGTCTTCAGCTCTGAGGAATTGAAAAACATCACAAGTGTATGAGTCCGAGAATGTCTCATTATTTGGAAATTATTTGCGATATACGTAGTACACTATACGCGACATTCTGCGCCACGAGCTTCACATTCCTGGTCGCTTTTTTAAAAAAAAAAAAAAAAAAAGCCCTCGTCCCTCGCTACCTTGTATGAAAGAAGAGCCGAGGCACGGAGAAGAGGTCCTTGCGGGACTCGCACCCTCAGCCAGACCCCGCCCTACTCGGGGCATAGCACCTCCACCACCACTCGGGAGATATATTGCCGGAGACGTGCTTTTGTCCAACCTACCTTTCGCTCTATTTATAGCAAACCCACCCCCCTTCCCACGTCGGCCGAGGGCACCCATATGCGCGCCAACCTCATGGGTGGGTGGCCATTGTCCGCGCTGAATTGCCCCCCGCTTTAAACTAGTGGTCGTACAGAGGAGGGAGGGAGTGGGGGTACAGAGAGTGGGCGGGGGGGAGAGGCAGGATGTTTGGCTGGTGGATATCGGTGGTCGGGGGCATGCCGATGGGGAAAGTGAATGCGAGTGGCACCCTGTGCATACCGATTCGTGCCGTAATTAGGCGGCCCGATCGACTCTCCGCTCCGCTGCGAATTCAAATGCTCCCGTAAGCACCTCAAGTGCGGCGCAATACCCGTACCTCCCTCCATTCGCTCCTCCCTCTTCTGGTCCACCTCCCACTTGGTGGGGGGAGGGGGTTTGTGCCTCCGCGGATTGCATCGATCGGAGACGTTTATGAATGCCATTAAGGGCA